>JBBPFV010000010.1:0-600000 GCA_037974285.1 Rhodotorula glutinis | reverse complement strand
GCATCGACGCATCCAGAGGTTCCTCTTCTGCCGGGAAGGAGAAGCTGATTTCGAGGTCCTCTCCTTCCACAGACGACGAGAAGTTCCTCTTCAAGCCTTCGCTCAAGCTCGAGCAGTGCAACGCCTTTGCGTTCCAGAACGCTAAAGACATCATCGCGTGCGGCTTCAAGCCGGAGAAGACCTTCATCTTCTCCGACCTCGACTTTGTTGGGTAAACCTCGTGTGCTCCGAATGTAACACATTGCGGAGACTCCTGCTCACCACACGTCATTCCTTAGCGGCGCCTTCTACCGTAACGTCGTGAAAATCTCGCGCCTGATCACGGCACGACAGAGCCAGCAGACCTTCGGCTTCAAGCTCGAGTACGTGCACGTTGCCAGCAGTTCCGTCTGAACGCGTTTTAACACTGCTCCGATCGTAGGGACAACATCGGAAAGTGGCACTTCGTTGCCGTTCAGGCCGCGCCGTCGTTCTCGAACTCGTTCCCGCAAATCTTTGGCGACAAGGCCGACGTCCCTTGCCTCATCCCGTGCGCCATCGACCAGGACCCGTACTTCCGCTTGACACGCGAATGCGCTCAGCGTCTCAAGTACAAGAAGCCGGCTCTCATTCACGCCAAGTTCATCCCGTCGCTTCTCGGCGCTCAGAGCAAGATGTCAGCGTCAGCTGCCGAGAGCTCGATCTACATGACCGACACGGCCAAGGAGATCAAGAACAAAATCAACAAGTACGCTTTCTCGGGCGGACAGGTCTCTATCGAGGAGCATCGCGAGAAGGGCGGCGACCCGGACGTCGACGTCAGCTACCAGTACCTCACGTTCTTCCTCGACGACGACGCCGAAGTCGCTCAGATTGCCGAGGAGTACCGCGCTGGCAGGCTCCTCACTGGCGAGCTAAAGCAGAAGACGATCACTCTCCTCCAAGATTTCGTCAAGGCTTTCCAGGACGTAAGTCGGTTCTCGGATCGTCGCATAGACCGACCGTGGTTGTCTGACACAAAGGACCATCACAGCGCCGCGCCAAGGTTTCGGACGACGTCGTCAAGTCATTCATGGACGCGTCTCGTCCGATCGACCCAACATTGCGGTACGGACCCGGCTGCACGGGCGAGAAGCCGAAAGCGGCGGCGACGGCGACGGCGGAGAAGACGGCATAGATTCGAACAGGCGTGTACCACTTCAGCTCTCCGTAATGCGAATTGATCGAGCACATGTCAGCTCACAACAAATTGGGTGGTGAGCGACCATACTACGGCTTCATCCGAACTTTTCAAGACGAGCGACTGCATGTGCGCGCTGGCGCATTTGCTTTCGCCGCCTGCACGGATCCTTTCGATCGCCTTTGGACGTTCGCGTGGTATTTTCCGCATCTCCGCGTCTGCGCTCGCGCCTCTTCCGCTCGCTCCTCTTTTTCCTCCACCATTCGGCAAAGCGGTCTTTCAGGCTTGTGCACAGACGTCGGGCTTCCGAGATGATCGGTTCGTGGCTCTAGACCCCCTTGGGATGGGTATACGCGCTGCATGAATCGCGCACTGGCGCCTATAAAGCCGGCCGTGATGCGCTCTCGCTCTTTCCTCTCTTTTTTTCCTCTATCCCGCTCGCTTCCGCTGTCATGCTTGCTTCGGCGCTACTCGCCTTAGCCTTGGCTGCGCCAGCTTTAGCCTCCGACACTATCAAGGGTGTTGAAGTTGAGTACCTCGTCAGCCTTGTTCCCCAGGACGGGACTTCGTCGCGAGCGGCCCTTGGCCACGACAACGGAACGCTTTCAATCCCGCCTTTGATCCCTCGCGCTTTGTTTGAGCGCGCTCGTCTCACGTGCAACTCCGGGTAAGGGGTATGGTGCGCCTTCCATGGCTTCGAAGCTGATCCATCCGTACAGGTTCTCGCTCAACGCCGACAGGTCTGCTTGCGTCTGCCGCCCGGGCAAATTCCTCTCTCCCGACGGCGAGAACTGCGTCTCTCGCTGCGTCACTGGCTGGTTCGACTTCGGCAACGGGTCGTGCGCGACGTGCCCCGAGCCGTTCTACGCGTGCTCGGATGCGCAGACCCCGACGCGCTGGTGCGTTGCGTCGTCGATCTTTGCCGAATAAGAGGCTGACCTCTCGGGATGTAGCTCGACCGGCACCTTCTTTTTCGACAAGTCTTGCGTGACGACGTGCCCGGCAGGGACTTGGGGTGACGACGCTCCGGGGAGTGAGTCCTTTCTGAGCGTGTGCCCTTGAGGTCGCGGGACTGATCGCCCTGCTTCTGTGCAGAGAACATTTGCCGTCGGTGCGCCGACAAAGACGCTCAGAACTGCTCGGACGGTGGTTCCGCCTCAGCCACCTCATGCATGACCAAATATCTGTTTGAAGGAAGGTGCATCGACGCCGAGCGTGTCCCCGACGGTTACTTCGCCGATGCTGCCAGTACGTTACGACGAGGCAGACGGTCGGTCGGACGCCTCGCTGACTTCGCATCGTCTGCAGCACACTACGTGCGCAAGTGCGATGCGAACGTCGCCACCTGCACTTGCTCCGGTAAAGGCTGTGCGACTTCCTGCGGTAAAGACAGGAAAGGCGACCAGTTCCTGCTTCGTCCCGACGGAACTTGCTCGAAGCACTGCCCCGGCGGTACGTACGGGAACAAACAAGGCGGCGTGTGCGTCGCCTGCGATTCGACTGCGCTCACCTGCACCGTCGAGGGAGCTTCTTCTTGGTGAGCGCGAAGCACCCTGTTCAAACGCAATAGATTTCCAAACTGATACTTCCTTGAGGAGCGCAGCGCGAAGGACTCCGCCGGAACGCAGCTCTATCTGACTCCGACCAAGAAGTGTATCCTCTCTTGGACCGGTCCGACCGGTTACTACCCCGATGAGGCCACCGCGACTTTCAAGCCTTGCCCGGATGGCGTCACGAGCTGCATCGGTGGCGACGCCTCGGACGCGACGAGCTGCGGCAAGCGCGTCGACGAGACGCTGCTCTTCTTTGTCGCCGGAGAACCTGCAAGCACCGGTCCCGGGCGTCAAAAGGTCGTCAAGCCCACCAAGCGCCGACTGCCGGACGCAGTGACGGGTATATGCGTAACGGCGGAAGCTTGCCCGTCGGCCACGTGGGCGAACCCGAGTGAGTCCACATTTTTCAAGTGAATATCCTCAACAGTGCAATTGAAGTACTGACCGCGAGGTCATCGCAGTCGACAACACTTGCACTCCTTGTGACGCTGGTGAAGCGAGTTGCAGCAAGAACGGCGAAGGTAGCGCACTGACCTGGTCAGTACGGTTCCGATCATTTCATGCTTTCTTTACGGCTGGTTTTGACTTTCCGTGACTCCTCTAGCGATGCCGGTCTGTATCTGTCCGACCAGAAGGACTGCATCACTGCGGAGGCTTGCGTTTCGGGTCCGTACTTTGTCGACGAGGGTGAGCTGGCTTTTGCGCACGTCTCGCTGGGGAGCGCGTACTGAACCTTGCTCAATCCATCAGCTTCCGGTACATGCTCCAGCTGCGACCCCGGCGAGGCCGCCTGTACCGGTAACGGTGTCGGCCTGGCGACTGCTTGTGCGACCGACCTGAACGGCGAACAGCTGTTCCTCTATAACGGCGACTGCATCTCGGCAGAGTCATGCCCAGGCGCGTACTACCCAGATGGTGGTACGTTACAGCTGTGCGTGCCTCGGCGGAAAAATTTCGCGCTAACATACCGCTCGCAGATGAGAAGGCGTGTCTCGCTTGCGACGCCGGTGCGCTTGCCTGCACGGGTCCGCACGCTGCTACCAAATGCGGCTTCACCAGTACGGGCAAGCGGCTCTACATCAACGTCGACGGCATGTGCGTTGAGCGCAGCGGCTGCGACTCGACGACGTGGGCAGACCCCGCGACGCAAATTTGCGAGTCGTGCACGCTTCTCGACGAGGACGCGAAGACGTGCACGAGCCCGACGGTCCTGAGCTGGTTAGTGAACCTGCGCGATCGGCTGCCTTTCTGAGCTGACACGTCGTGTTGCAGCACGACCAAATTCTTCTACCCGGCGGCGTGCATCGATCCCTGCCCGACGCGCTTTTGGGCCAACCCCGCTAATCACGTCTGCACGCCTTGCACCGACCCTGACGCTCTCACTTGCGATGCTGCTGGCGCTCTTTCGTGCGAGAGCGGCTACCTCTGGAACCGCCAGTGCCTACCCAGCTGCCCATCGGCCACTTACGCCGTCGGACACGTCTGTAAGGCTTGCAGCGACTCTTTCGGAGTTGGCACGGCCGTCTGCACTTCCGAGACCGCCGTCACCTGCTCTCCGGGTCACGACTTATTCGGGAAGCGCTGCATCACCGACGCCGAGTGCTCGGCAATGGGCGCGTGGTACCCTTCGAGTAAGCTCGTCTCCTCCCTCGAGCAAGTTCGCCTTACTGACCCAGCTCGGTAACGCTCAGACGGCGTCTGCTCGTCGTGCACCCAGAAGTTTGCCTACGCCGCGACTTGCACTGCCGACCGAGTGCTTTCTTGGTGAGTCAATCCAGCTCAGTTACTCTCGCCGTCGCGTCTTCGCCGCTGACCGTCTTCACTTGGCTGCGCAGCTCGAACGATCGCTTCAGTCAGTCTGAGCCTCCGCTTCAGACGTCTCCCGAGCAGAAAGACTGATGGGCGTTCTCGTCTTTACCCGCAGTCGACAATAACGGCAAATGTGCGCCTCAGTGCGTCTGGGAGGCCTACTGGCTCTACAAGGAAGGTAACACGGATTGGTGGCGCCGTCCCGAGTATCTCGACGACTCGGGCTTTGCCTCGCAATGCGCGCTGTGCCCCGACACGTACGCCTTTTTTTGGCCCGCTCCCTCGAGCGTGCTCTTGTCCTGACCTCGTCTCGGATCGCAATGGAGCCAAGACTTGCGATCGCTATTCGGGGAAGAGCACGTCTTGCCTCCCGAATACGCGCTGCGACAAGTAGGATGATGTCGCATCATCTACCGCTCCGGTCGGCGACTCCGAGTTTCACGTTTCCTACCTCATCGGGGATCTAGGGTTCTCACGTTGTAGCAATTCGTCCGTTTCCAGACCGAGTCTGATGCAAAGCTACGATGTTGTCATTATGCACAGGCTACTGAACGTGAGCTACACAAAGAGAAAGCAGACCACTGACCAAAAACGAAGAAGCGTACAACCGGAAGAAGGGAAGCTATCTACACCGACAATATGGATCCATGGGGGAAAAAGAAGGGCACGATTCGGGTCAAGGTGTCAATGTCCAAGCGAGCGAGCACGCGGAAGAAGTCTGAGTGGGTAGGCTATGCTCATCTACTCGGGTCCGCTCGCGGCGACATCCTTCTTGACCATCGCCTTGACGTGGTCGCCGAGCGAGACGAGGCAGACGGTCCTCCAAACTCCGAGCGCGACGCGAGGCGTTACGCCGCGGAACAAGCCGCGGATCCCGTTCTCGGCGTAGATGTACTTCGCCGTCGAGAGGATCGTTGGCGAGCGGACTTTGGGCGCCGAGGCGGGAGGGACAGCCGCGCCGGCGGCGGTCGCGGTGGCGGAAAGAGTCGCGGCGCCGCCGGCGAGTCCGTTGATCGCGGGCGAAGCTGCGACGCTAGCCGAGGGCGACGAAGCCGAGAGGGACTGCATCTCGACACGAATGACCTCGAGGGGGTGGTTCCAGCAACCGAGGGCGCCACCTGTAAAGGCAGTTTTTTTTGCCGAAGTGTCAGCGCCGGCATGATCCGCGCATCGCTGCCGGGACGGGTTCGACGCACCGATCGCACTCGCCGTAACCTTTTCCATCGGCGTGAGCGGTTCGCCGGGCTTCTTGTGCCCGAGTTCCTTGATCGTCTGTTCGGCAGCGCGGGCGATTCCGATCCGACTCGCCCAGTTCGTGGCCTGCGTTCCCAGTCCCTCGTGTCACATCAGCAACCGAGTGCATTCGATAGCTAGAAGAATAAACAAGGCTGCTCACCTGACGGAGGGCAACGGCATTGACGCCCTTGTTGATCCCGCGAATCCCGTCCTTCTTGTAGATCTCCATGAAGAGGCCGAACGTCGAGGGGACCGCCGTCGCGCCGGGCGCGGCTCCCGTGGCGACTTTGGCGAGCGTCTTGTTGCGCGTTACTTCGGCCGTCTTCATGCGCGTGCAGACGCCCCTGTGAGCAATAAGTCCTTTGTATCAGTTCGCGCCGAGCTGAGAAATAAGTGGCGGATATATCGGCCACGCACATCGCCAGGTAGCCTTGCGCTGCACCTCCGATCGCGCCTCCAAGGAGGCCGGCGGCACCGCGCGACATGCCGCTATGGTGGACCGCAAAGTCTTCGACGTAGCTCGACGTGAAGAGGAGGACGGCTCCGGCCGTCGACGATTCGATCCAGGCCTGCAATGAATCGGAGACGTATCAGGTCAGCTTGCTCGAGTCTCGGCGATATAAATTGAACGGTCGCTGGTGTTGCGAAGCGGAAATCGAGTCGAGGTAGGGAAGCGATTTGGGGCGCCTCATTCTTCCAACCTTGTCCTTCCCTCGTCCCGGAGCAGGCTCTTCCCCATAGCTCGTACCCAGGAAAGCATTGCGCATGACTCACCCAAGGGATCAAGCCTTGGTAGAACCCTTTCAGTCCCCCTCTGCCGATCGTCTTGCTGATAGCCGTCCTGAGCGAGTCTTGACGGTTCGCGGCCATGTGCGTCTTGAGCACTTCGAACGGTTGCCCGAGCGTCGTCCTGCGTAGGCATTCCGTTAGCCCGTCAGCTTTATAGCGAGGTTGGGGAGCGAGTATTGGAGTTTTTTTTCGGCACGGTCGGCTGCGGGGTGGGGAACGGCGGGGAAACGCTCGAAGAGCTCACACTTCAAACACGGACACGGCAGAGCCGATCACGAGGTTCATAGGCTCGAGTTGTGCCGTTTTCGGAGCCATGATGCGTCAAAAGAGGAAGGAGGGAAGAGGGAGAAAGAAGGGAGAAAGCGAGAGGAAAGAGAGCGAACCCACCCCCCGAAGTCGTCCGACTGGTGAAGCTTGTTTTGGGAAACGCGGTCTGTGCACACGGGTCAAAAGGCAACTCCTATTTCCTTCGCGCACAGCTGGAACGTAGGTTCAGCCGGAACGGAGGCGTGCGCGCGCATGCAGTCACCTTGTCCACCACCGGAAGCAGTGATTGAACGTTTGGCGCTGCAGGGGGTGCCAAACTCGTTCGAGGTGAAGGCATGTCCTGCGTTGCACCGTTCGCCTTCGTTCCCTAATATCGTACAAGGTACAAAAGCAAGGGGGGTGGAATCTCCCACTCTATCGTTGCTTGCCGGCCTCTGCGGAAACACAATAGCGAGGCAGGTCAGTACCGGGAACAAACTCCTCAACGAAAGACTCGTCTAGGCGAAAGGAGGACACGGCAACGTACCTCGCCTCGTCGCGTCTTCGAGCAGTTGTGTGTCGACGGCGGCTCTCGGGAGCTGCACGTACCGGACGGTACTGCCTCGGATGAAGCAATTCCGGACGGCCATCTGTGCCGTGCGCGCGAGACACAAGGTCAGCGCCCTCGTTTCGGCTGCCAGCGAGCTGACAAGGTCGCATGACAGAACGCACCATGTGGGGATACCGCTCCTCGTCTTGCACACGGATGTTGTCCAGCTTGATGTTGAGGAACCTAGGTGTCGAGAATAAGCGGCGGGGCGAGCGACGATCGAGTTGTAACCTCGGTCAGCGGTCTCGGTGCCTGGACAGTCAGAATCGTCTCTGGATGTACGCACTGGTCTACTGATTTGAGCTGGCCGGTGATGGCGAGGTCGTTCTTGAGTTCGACCGTCAGTTCCTGGTCCTGGAGCGTCTTGAGGACCGAAAAGATGAGCTGTGCGGGCGGCGAACAATCGCCGCGAGTCGTGATCAGCTGTGGCGAGCCGTACAAGACCAGAGTAGAGTTGCACGGCGCACCATAGCGGGCAGAAAGGGGCGGCGAATAGAGTAGAGTCGACCGAGGTCGAGGTGAGAAAAGTCGCTGTGGGCAATCGGGGACAGTCAGTCCAGGACGGGGTGGCTTTG
The DNA here is from genome assembly GCA_037974285.1 of Rhodotorula glutinis. NCBI lineage: Eukaryota > Fungi > Basidiomycota > Microbotryomycetes > Sporidiobolales > Sporidiobolaceae > Rhodotorula > Rhodotorula glutinis. The sequence goes on along the minus strand of JBBPFV010000010.1, from coordinate 592,023 downwards.
CTCAACCCCGTACTCCCTTGGAGCGTACTTTCAAGCGGAGCTGCGAGTCAATCAGGCAGGTGGGACTGTAGAGGGAGAGGATGTGGGTCCACTTCACCTGGACCGACTTGACGGGAAGAGTCGTCGGTCTCTCCTTCTCTTCATACCTTACAGACTTACAGACCGACTCACACGAGCAGCTCGTACACGCTACTTTCTGGCCCATACCGCCGCTAAGTGACTCGCTTGCCCGCCCTCTGCCGGCTTCACTCCGCTCAAACTTGACCCCGTCATCGCTACACTCTTCCCATTCCTCAAGTCCTGGACCTGCTCAGACGACGCGAAGACAATGACCGCCGGACAGACTACTCCACGCTTCCCATCGACTCTGGCCCCACCCGCGTATTACAACGGTACGCCGTCACTTGCTCGCGGGTCCGTCACTTGAGTTTCGGCTCACCCTCTCTCCCGCTCTGCTCTCCCCGCTTGCTACTTTCTGCTCTGCTCCATCACGAGCAAACGCATTCAGGCCTCGAAGACCGCCTCCGACAAACCCTCCTCCCCGTCCTCGACCCTTACCTCTCCTCCAGCAGCAGCACCTCTCCCGCTTCCCCGTTGCGCATCCTCGAACTCGCGTCCGGGACCGGGTCTCACTCAATCCTGTTCACCAAGACGTATTCGGCCGAGCAGATCGCCGAAATCCAACCGACGGAATGTGACGAGTATGGCGTCGATAAGATTCAGCAAACGGTCGACGAGGCGTTCTCGGCTGCGGCTGATCGGGACGATGCCGGCGGATCAAGGCAGAGGATTGCTACGGCGCGGAAGTTGGACGTGATGGATGATGAGGATTGGAAGGCCCTCGCGAACACGGAAGAGGAGCCTCGCTACGACCTCGTGTTCGGGTCCAATTTCCTCCACATGATTCCCTTGTGAGTCTAGCTCTCTTTGACGGGCTTCAGCTCGATTGCCGGACATTGTACCGAGCTGATGAATACCTGCGCGCGCTGTCTTACAGTCCCGAAGGACCGCAGCGGATCTTCTCGTCCCTCTCGCAGCACAACCTCGTCACTCCTTCCGCCCGCCTCATCTTGTACGGACCCTTCCGCCCTTCTTCGACCGCCTTTTTCTCGGCTTCAGACGAGAAGGTGAGCGCGACTTTGCACTCTCGCTTGCTCCCTGTGGTCGTTCGCTGGGCACAAGGCTGACGTCGAGCGAGAACGGGCACGCAGTTTGACGCCGAGATCGCCTCGAGACCGCATGACGCGCCATACACGCTCGGACTGCGACCGCTCGACGAGCTCGTCGAACTTGCCGAGAAGGAAGGGTGGACTAGGGAAGCGCGCCACGAGGTCCGGGCGAACGGGAATTGGGTCCTCGTATTCAGGAGGTCTTGATATTCGGCATAAAGCGTATCGCCCTTCCAGTCCTGTCCTGTCGAGTCGTGGTTCTGCGCGCATATTTCAGTCGGTTGAGCCGGATTGAGTAAGAGCAAAGGGAGTATTACAGACAGAGACAGAGATAAGCGAGACAGGGCAGCTAAATAAAAGGGCGAGGGCGGCACAGGTAGGTCGAATGTACAAATGCTCGATATGAATCCGTAAGGAGTGCAGGTGGGAAAGCGAAGAGGATATGCCGTTGTCGGGCCACGGAGGTATCGGGACGGGAGCGCGAGAAAGATTCGGCGGCGGAATGGCGGGCAAAAGACCTTGCGCTGGGCGGGTATGCGCCGCCCTGGCTCAGCAGTTGCATCCGTACGAGTTGCCTTCGCTTGCCGCGTTGATCCGGATGGGATCCGGGTAGTCGTCCAGGCTGCACAACGGCGAAATGTCAGTCGGTACGATCTTGCAGAAGAAACCCCGCGCGATGCGGCACGATCCGCTGCATTCGCGAGAGGGATTGAGAGCAGGCCACCGCGACTGACATGTCTGCGTTGCCTTCTTGCTGGAGCGCGTTCCTGCACGCGGCCTTGAACGCCTCCTCGACGTTGGTCGCCTCCTTGGCCGACGTTTCAAAGTACGGGATGTTGCCCTTTTGCTGGCACCACGTCAGGGCGCGCTTCTGGCTGACCATCCGCTTTGATTCGTCCATGTCGATCTTGTTGCCGAGGACGATGAACGGGAAATTTTCCGGGTCGCGCGGCGAGGCCTGAGCGAGCGCGACGTGCCCGAAATGAAGCAGACGGGTCAGTGACGAGGTTTCGGATTGACCGCGTTCCCCCGCTGGCTCGCTCACCTGAATGAGGAACTCGTCGCGCCAGCTGTCGAGCGTCTCAAAGCTCTTTGCCGAGTTGACGTCAAACACCAAGACGCAGCAGTCTGCGCCGCGGTAAAACGCGACGCCGAGGCTCTGGAACCGTTCCTGTCCGGCCGTGTCCCACAGTTGCATTGTGACCAACCGGTCGTCGACCATGACTTCTTTGGTGAGAAAGTCGGCGCCGATCGTCGCTTTGTACTGGTTGCTGAACCGTTTGTTGACGTGCTGGTTCATCAGCGACGTCTTGCCGACGCTGCGGGGAGTTTTCGAAACGCTCATCAGGACCTCCTGCACTTGATTCACTATGCACGCTGCGACACGGCGAGCCGCGGGACGCCACGTTCTGGCGGACGCACCCGGAGTCACCGAGAATGATGACCTGCTCGCGACCATCGTCAGCCTGTGTGGTGTTTCGGCTGTCTCGCTCGATGAGACTCACCTTGAGCAGAACTTTCCTCCTCGTAGCCATGTTGTATAGGTGTGAACAAGTTGGGCGTGAGATTCGACGCGGTGCGGCGGACGACGAGGTGGGGGGACGACGACGACAGCAGCTAGTCGCTGAGTATTCGCAGCGGTAGCCGGAGGATGGAGCGGGAGCAAGCAATGAGTCCGAGTCAGGTAGTAGCTCGAATGGACAGAGCCTGTATCTAATACGGTCGACAGGGAAGCAGCGTGCGATCGCCTGCACGGCAGCAGTCGCCGGACGACAGACGCGGGCGTCACTTTGATTCTCCTCCCCCAATTGGCCTCCTCTCATTGGCTCTAGGTGTCGTCCTGTTATTTTTAGACTCTATTTAATACAGTGATACGATTTGTGAGCAAGCCTGCGAGGTCTACAGAGAGCTGTAGCGAAAGAGAGAGTGCCTCGTGAAGTGAGGAGGTGGCGGTGCAGAAACTCGCTCGAGCTGGGCTTTTGGCAGGAAAAAACACGCCCAGTCGACTCGAACTCTATAGCGCTCCTTGAGCAGCCACTCGCGAGCTACAGACGATCACACACTCCATTGCTGCACGCGCAGAATGTCTTCTGACGGCTTCCTACCCGCTTCGGCCACTTCAGCAAAGGCCAAGAAGCTCGCAAAGCTCCAACAGAACCGACCCGCGCCGACCACCTCGTCCACATCGCACAAACAAAAGGGCAAGGGCAAAGCGAAAGCCAACGCGATCGGACCCGCGGACGCGGACGAGCCGCACCTTCTCAGCACGCAGCCGAGCGGGACGGGGGCAGCCGGAGGCGATGATCAGATGGACGACATTGAGCGGTTGCCGCTCGACGCCGGAGTCGCACCGAGGACGAGTGTACACTCGCTGCAGGCAGGCGACGCGGACGCGGCGATGAACGGCGGCCAGCAGGGAGCAGGAGACGACGATGAAGACGACGACGACGCCGTCATGATTGACCAGTCCAACCTGCCGACTCCCGTCGTCCGGACTCCGATCGCGCAATTGGAAGCTGCAGCGCTCGCATCCGGAGGCGACCCAAACACGCTCTCGTTCGGCGCCATCACCCAGCACAACGCGTCCGGATTGACGCAGCGGCGAAAGATTGCGATCCCGCCGCACCGGATGACTCCCCTGAAGCGCGACTGGATCAAGATCTACACTCCGCTCGTCGAGGAATGCGGCTTGCAAGTGCGGATGAACGTCGGCAAGCGCCAGGTCGAGATGAAGGTACGAGTTTCCCGCCACTTGCGCCCTTGTCTCGTTCATCGTGTATTGACACTTGTCTCGATTGTGCAGACTTCGAAGCACACGCCGCACCCCTCTGCCTTGACGCGTGCCGCCGACTTCCTCTCTGCGTACTGCCTCGGCTTTGCCGTCGAGGACGCGATCGCCATGCTCCGGTTAGAAGAGCTCTACATCGTGAGTGGCGACTACCTCCATTCCGATGTCCGCATGCTGACGACCCCCGTTCCCAAACGTAGGAATCGTTCGAGATCAAGGACGTCAAGACGCTGCACGGCGACCACTTGTCGCGAGCGATCGGTCGTCTCGCCGGCCACGAAGGCAAGACGCGGTTCGTGATTGAGAACGCGTCCCGGACCCGAATTGTCCTCGCCGACACCAAGATCCACATCCTCGGCACGTTCAGCAACATCAAGGTCGCACGCGACTCGATCTCGGCGTTGATTCTCGGAAGTCCGGCCGGCAAGGTCATGGGCAACTTGCGCATCTACGCGAGTAGGCAACGGACTCGCATGTGAGACGGCGTCCCCGTCCGCTGCCTGTACTTCTTTGTCTTCCTACCGGGTTGTTCTCTTGTCATCGTCGTCCTTTTCCCTTTCTTTCTAGACTTTGTTGTAGGCTTTCAGCTCTTCTTCCCGTGTACCGCCAGTCTATGATTTCCGCCCTTGAGCCTATGCTCTCTCTCTCGCTGTCATCCTACGATGCGCGCATCGCTTGATACTGCTTGATACTGTCTGATTCGAAGCGCAAGGATTACTACATCTGATACAAAAGTGACTTGGGAAGCGAAGAGGGACCGGGTAGAAGCTATTTACTGCGCGACCTGCTGCTCCTGTTGACGGGCTTGCCACTCACGCCGACTGATACTCGCCGGGTCAAAGTACGGCGTCTCGCCGACGACGACGGCGCGGTCTCCCTGACGATCGGCGGACCCAAAGTCGAAGGTGGCGAGGTGGTTGACCACCTGCGGAGGGCGCGCAATCCAAGAATCGTCAGTCCATTGCGGGTTATGTTTTTCAGAATCATGAGCGTAGTGCGAACGTACCGAGTTGTTCCAGATGGCGACGTCGTACGGGCTCCATTTGTACTTGACGTGGTCCTCTGACGAGCGGACGGAATTGTCAGCTCGGAACGAAGCGGCGGCGCAAGCGGCCCCTTCCTGCCCTGATCTGCTCGCCATGGGCATCAACAGATCTAGAGAGTGAAGATACATACCGTGATTCTCGATCTGAACGCGGAAGAGGTAGTCGAGGACGCTCCGGCTTTCGTCCTCGGAAAGCTCGTTGATCCGTTTCGTGAAGGTCGGCGAGATGTACAAGGAACGGAGGCCCGTTACAGGGTTCGTCCTATTGAGAGTCTAGTTAGCAAAGCTGCACACTGCGTCTGGGCGACGCGCGGTGCTCACCGAACGACAGGGTGCGATGCCTGGAATGCGCCACCGGCATTCAAAGGACTGCCGCGGGGCTCGGTTCGGAGCTTGTATCCGTTCAAGGCGGCTTGCTGGCGGAAACGGTCGGCGTCGTTGAGTGCCGTGAGACCCTCGAGGAACTTTTGGTAACGAGGGGTGAGGCGGTCGTAAGCCGAGTAGTTGCTGGACCAGAGGGTGCTGCCGGTTGCCAGCGATTTGGTTAGTCTCCCGCTCATCATACACCCGAAACGGCGTCTGCTGTCTGACGTACTCTCCTCCTGACTTCGGGATGATCTTCTGCGGGAGGGAAAGAAGCCGAAGAGGGTCAGTAGACGTCAACGTGAGAAGGGTCTCTTCTGAGCCGATCTCACCATCTGGAGGATCGTGAACAGTGCTGGCCTTGGCTCGAAGGCGACGTCATTGTGATACTGCCTGCTCGAGAACCCCTGCTCGGCAAAGGAGATCTGGCGGCCCTCCTTGTCGGCGCGGGCATCGATCTTCCCAAGTGGGAGGCCGGTGTCGGTCAGATTTTGCGTCGGGTGACTGTGAAAGGGCTCTCCTTCAGCTTGACAAGTACATAGTCATGGTGGCGACTGTGCGCACATGTGGAGGGTCGAGTCTTCGGGCTTGCCCGCGAGTTCGCCGAGGCGGAGGGCGAGACGTCCGAGATCTTCGGGTTTGAGGTCGCGCTGGTCCTTGAAAAAGACCACGCCGCGGTAGGAGACTGTGCACACGCTCGTCGTGAGTGTGCGGTAATGTGTGATGATAGACAAAAGGAACCCACTGAGGATGGCGAGGTCACGCAAGATGGCATCGCCCTCGTCCTTCGGTAGCGCCAAAATGTCCTTCAAGCGAACGCCGACATCGAACCGCTCGCCGAGCGCCGGCGTGAGCTCCTCTCGCGGATACTTTGCCTCATTCAGGGCGCCAGAGAACGCGAGCGGCTTGACTTTGAGGGCGCCGTCGAAGAGGTTTGCCTTGCCGTTCGCCTTGTTATCGTGCCCGCGAATCGAAAACGAGTCAAGGGAATGGGAGATCGTCTCGGTCACAGAAGGCATCTCGGGAGCGAAGTACGTGAGGAGCAGGAACAGAAGCGTCTCAGATAGAGCAGGAGGAAGCAAGAGAGAGCTTCTTCGCCGCGAAAAGAAGTCTTTCTATAAGCCGGCGATGAATGTCGTGCGAGAGCTGCGGGGCGCAAGGTAGCCGGCGAGCACGTCAGCCTGAGCCGGCAAGCGGCGACAGCACAGCAGCCATATACAGAGAAGACAGAATGAAGACACACGACGACAAAAAGACGTGCTTGCTGCTGCGGATTACATATGCCGTTCGTTCGTTTGTTGGGCGCCACATCTCGGCCGACTCTCATCTGTCCTCTTCTTTTCCCCCTGTCTTATTCTCCGTGCGAGAGAGAAAGCCGTGCGATCGGCCCCGGCCGTAAGCGGAGAAGTGCCGCAGCGACTACTGGAAGAATGTGTCTCGCGCTCGTCCTGCGTCGACAGCCAGTAAGGGCAGGCGCACGTCTCAGCAGTCTACGCGCAAAAGACGCAACCACCCAACCGGCGGGCCGCTTAGCTTGCTGTTCGCACGCTGTGTCGCTCTGCAGGCTCCGGCGACCGGCCTCAATTCGCTCCGCCTCCGCTCTCGCCGAACCGGAACTCGAAGAGCGCACATCCTGCCGCCAGAGCCACTCGGACCGCTCGAATCGCTACCTCGAGCAGCGCTCGCAGAACCTGTACGGCCGGTCACTCCTCGGCGGGCGCCCATAGTTTCGGTCAACGATGGAACCGGCGAGCGGGAAATCGTCAAAGGCGAAGCCGGGCAGGAAACGGATTGCCTGCCAGGCCTGCAGCGCAAGTGAGTCAGCTCATAATACCCTCAGCACGATTACACGCGGTTGGAGGCCGTAGCGGACGACACTGCTACTCACTCACGAGCGCCAAGAGGCCGCTCAGCGACGAGTCAACGGTGCGAGAGCGGGCGGCGCGAGCAACAGCGCCGAGCGGAGCAATTGGCACAAGGGTGCTGACATTCACCGGGCCCGCCCACGCTCAACAGACAAGCAGAAATGTGATGGTACGCTCCAGAAGCCGCGCACCGGCTACAGGCTCCGCTGACGTTCGACGCCTCAACAGGCGCTTCGAGACATCCTTGTCGACGTTGCGAGCTCTACAGCATACCTTGCGAGTATCCTGATGGGCAAGTACCGAGAACGGCGACGCGTGCAGCCTCCGCAGCAGCGACCGTCGAGGCCGAAGGTCAGTCCACGCTCTGCAGGGTTCACTCGCGCTTCTGCGATTCTAACACATCGTGATATCACATCGCAGAAAGGGCGACGAGCACGGTAAACGATGGAGGCTTAGATGGGCTTGCTGCCGCGTGCGTTATCCCTCTTCCGTTTGCCCTACGAAATCGCCGGATCCCGCGTGTTACCCCTGGCTGACGCGCGTGGTGCGGCTCAGGATCCGCGAGATGAGCGCTCGATTAGCGGCCATCGAGACTGGGCTCGACGCCGACCGAAAAGCGGGCTTTCGTCCCGTCGCCTCGGCTTCTGCGGTTTCGCTTCCTCCGCCGCAGCTGTCCTCCAGTCTTCACCTCGACGCATCTCGGTTCGGCTCGAGTACAGCAGCACCAAGTCGAGGCGAGCCGCTCGAAATGCCGGTCGAGACGAATCCGCTCCAAATGCTCGTCAGCACGATGGAACAGATGACGCGCGATGAGGCGTTGGACCAGGACGAGGCGGTCGCGATGGTGACCGAGATGCCACCACCGCCAGATACGAACGGACTGGGCGAAGTCAGCGCGGCGTATGAGGAGCATCTGGCGAGGAAGGTCAAGGTCGAGCCTCGGAGTGACCGCCCCGACGCGTTCGCAAGGGGCCTCGTGACGCTCGAGGATGTTCAGACTGCCTTCTCCTTGTACGTCTCGTTGCCCAGATGCTTGTGGTACTACCGCAGATGGCTAATGCCGAGCTGGTCCCTCGCAGCTATACTCAGCGAATCCAACCGTGGATTCCGGTCATTGAGCGGCGCGGCGCGCTCGTCGTCCGCGAGAAGAGCCCGTTCCTCTTCCATGTCATATTGCTTGTCACAAATTGTGCGTCTGGTGTGAAGCACAAGCTGTTCAACTGCTGACCCGCAGAACCTACAGACTACAACACCTCGACGTCTGATCGCGCCCGAGAAGTTTACGCCGGTCTGACGAAACTCGTTCACGAGCTGCTCGTCTCGCACATCCTCGCTCCCGACCCGTCCATGTTCACACGCGACATGATCCGCGCTCTCCTTCTCCTGCTCTACTACAAGCCCGTCGAAGCGGCTGCATACTCGGACCGCGGCCTCAAATCGATGGGCCGTATCGTGCACGCATCCAAAGTCAATGCCCTGTCTTCGCTCATGATCCATTCGCTCGTCCAGCGCGCGGCGTCCTTCATCGCCATCCAGGAATCGCCGAGGTTGCTCACGCCAGTACTCGAAAACCCGGATCAGGCCACGCCCGCCGAACGGAAGCGAGCGCTAGCCGAGTTCCGGCTTTGGTGTACCCTAGTAGCGGCCGATGCTCTCGGATCCTTACAGAGCGGGCGTTCTACCTGGACGGATCCGACTGCGGCCCTGAAAATCACGCGTCGATTCGCTGCGCTCGCGGCTGATCCGACCGACGTCCGCCGCGCAGCCATTCTCGAGCTGTACAGCATCGTCACGGTCCCCACTTCGGCGCCAGCTGCGACGCATCCGGTTAGGTACCGACTGGAGCACATCACCCGGATCAACGCGCAACTCGACGCTTGGCGAGAATACTGGACGCCGATCTTGGCGGATGCTCAGAAGCGAGGCGACCCGCTCGCATACACGGTTGTGCAGACGCTCGCGCAGTTCGTCATCCTGTCCGTTAATGGTGCCGTCTTTACGCGATGGGATCTCGACCGGAAGAAGGAGCTCGAAGACGGCAAGGAAGGGCGACCGAAACTGACTGACGAGTTGAGTCGGGCACTTTCGTTCGCAAAGAGCGCAGTCGGGCTGACGCTTGACTGTCCATAGGGACTGGCGACATCTCCAGAGAGCGGCGGAAGCCGCCGACTCAGCCATCTTCATCGTCTCGACCGAAGCGACTGCGACCGGCCACCCGCTACGCGAATACGTCTGGCCGGCTCCGATCAACGGATACCGCGCAGCTTTACATGTCGATCCGCGCATCACAGAAGACTTCAAGACTGCGCTCGACACCATGACCTGCATCGTGAGTGGCCAGCTCGAGGGGAAATCGATCGAGCCGCTCAAATTCACGTTCATCGCAGGCTTTCGTCTATTCGCTTCTCTTCCTCGTGCGCATGGCCTCGTCAGGTCTCATCACGTGTGATCTTCAGATCCGCAAATCAGAATACGCCGGAGGGTGCGACCTCAGCTCGCCACAGCCTCTTGCGACCGGTCAGAAGCTGCCCCGCCTACTTGAGCTCGGCGCGGCATTTTTGAACGGCATCGCGCCGAATCCCGACCACCCTGCACGGCGACATGCACTGCTCGTCGAAATGATACTGCGGGTGGGACTCAGCGCGACCACGCCACAAGCTTCGGCTGCGTCGCCGGCTTCGTCTGCCGCACGGCATTCCCCTGGCGGTTCCAGTCTAGCTGGGAACGCGACCTTCGCACAAGCCGTCGGGGACCGGAACGGCGTGCCGTCTGCGGTGACAACTTCTCTACCCTCTGACGGCGGGCATATTCCGGCCGCCAACGGGCCGGCGTCAGATGCCGTGGCGAGACCACCGGCATCCTCTTTCGACTCTTGGCTGTGGGACACCAATACTCCAAGCTCAGGAGCCGTGTCGGGCCCGCTTCGCATGCAAGACGGTTCCTTCGTCATGCCCGACCTGTCAATCTCCAGCTCGGGCGCGCCCGCCTCCGGCTCGAGCGTTCCTGCGTCCTTCCCGCCGCCAAGCGCGTCTTACGCAAGCACTTCACGCGTACCTATGACAGCACTCGAGGCGACTGCCGCTGCGGCTTCTGCCGGTCGAAAAGGCGACGCTGCTCAAGCGATGGCTTCCCTCCTAAGCGAAGTCAACCCTTTCCTTGACGACTTTTGTAAGTCCGCCGTTTGCGCGCACTGCTTCGGAGTATCTTGCGCTCATGCTCTCCGCATCTTTCCTTCAGATGCGACTCAGCCTGCCATCGGTTCTCACGCATTCAACGACGATTTCGGGCTTGGCCTGGGCAGCCTCGCGGCGGACGGAGCGGGTCTCGGCGCTCTCGATTGGACAACGCTTGGGACGCCTGGAGGTGTCGAGCCCACGAGTATGATGTCTGGAGAGGAGGATCCGGCTGCGAATGGCCATACCCCGGGTGCGATATCGGCATGGCACTGAGCCAGTCCGTAGGGTTCATAAATCGCTTTCGCAAACGCGGCACTCTACTGAGAGCGGGACTATGCCTGAGATGGAGTACAATTACAACAAAGGACGCAACATCATGTACATCGCTGCTAGCCTTCGTCCTCCGGTATTCGGAAGGTCGAGGAAAACATCGCTTCGTCAGACAGATGCACAGCAACTGTATCGTAGACATGCAGCAAGAGATGCGGGAACCGCGTCGTGAAGTAGGACAAGAAACCGCCTGGAAGGTCGCCCAGCGCCCGCCGGACGTTCTCGGGGAGGTCCTGGTAGTGGTGTTTCTGCGCATTGCGAGGAGTCGAGATCAGCAGTGAGCGCGCAGCGGAGGCAAAGTAGGACTGACTTTGTTTCGCAAAACTCGTAAGAGATCGCGCACGCTTGCGCCGTCGTACTTGCGGTACTTCCCGAGGTTGTCGAGGAAAGTCCGATCGAGCGCCTTTTGCCAGTCGTCGCCGACGATTGACCGAGAACGCTTCTCGAGCGTGATGAGCGTTAGTGCGGGAGGGTCGCGCTCCATGATCTCGAAACGGTCGGATGCGTCGCAAAGGAAGAGGAGGCGCTTTTGCGCGTTCCAGAAGAACGGATGCAGGAGGACGGCATCTGCCGTGGGCCTGCAAGGATGGAGAGTCAGCCAGGCGCACGCCTCAAGGGAAGTGGAGTGCACACCGTTCTCGCGGATCTGTCGCCACCATGCGCAGGATGAGATCCTGGACCTCGACCGCCTCTTCGCCGAGCCCGTCGAGCCGTTCGAGACTCGCCTTGCCTTGCAAGATGTTCATCTCGCGCTCGTAGCGGCCTCCAAAGGGATGCTCGCCGCCGGTCAGGGTGAAATAGAAGATGCAGCCTAAGGAGAAGATGTCGATCGATCGCGTGAGGCGCATGCTCGGGTCTGTCGAAGCCAAGCCCGCGAGAGTGCTCGACGACCCGCCCGATCCGGTGCTTCCTGACGGAGTCGCGGCGCCCGATGCGCCGTTCACCGTCTCGTTCGGGTCGACGAGCCCACGCAAAACTTCGGGTGCTCGGTACCCGAAGGAGCCGGCCGCGTGGTTGATCGTCTGCTGGAACGACGACTCGTCGACGTCGAGTTTCTTGCACAGGCCAAAGTCCGAGATGAGCATGCGTAGACCAGATTGCCCGCGCTTCGCGGTGGAGACCAGGATGTTCTGCGGCTTGATGTCGCGGTGAACGATCTTGAGACTGTGAAGGTAGCGAAGGCCGGACGCGATCTGCCTGAGCGCCTTTTTCGGGTCGAGCTGGGGAACAAGCTCCGGGAAAGACGCTGGTTGGTCGATGAGGTCGAAGAGAGAGGCGGGACACAGCTCGAGCGCGATGTACAAGAAGGTGTCGCGCTGCTCTTTGCAGAAATATCGGATGACGTGCGGATGGTCATCCGACTCTTGTAACAGGTTGACTTCATGCGTGGCGATCGTCACAAAGTCCTTCAGCAAGCGCTTGACGGCGACGGCGCGACCTTGGAATTCGCCTCGGAGGACGACAGTGCCGTGAGACCCGTAGCCTGCGCAGCAAGGACGCTTAGCTTCTCGACTCCGCAAACGAAGAGCGCGCACGCCGACTCACCAAGGATAGTCTCGCTGACTGATAGATTGCCACCGAGCTGCATCTCGTCGCTCGCGGCGACGGTGTTCGGCTTGACTTGGACGGCCGTACTCTTTGGCGCTGCTGCAGCCGCAAACTCGCCATCGGCTCCGCGGCCGCGCGCATCTACCTGAGCGCTCTGCTCGCCGTCTTCGTCTCGTGTATCGCGCTCACTGAGTGCGATGCCTTCGAGCAGCTCGCGATCATCGCCGAGCTCGTCACCAAGTCCGCTCGTCGCGCCGTCCTTTGGCTTCTTCTTCTTGGCACCGCGTCGCCGTCGATTTCGTTTCCGAGGTGGAGTACCAGGACCTGCGGCGCCATCAATAGCGCCCGAATCGGATTCGGCGTCATCGCCTTCGCCAGATCCGGAGCCATTGCTTGCCTGGAACGGTGCACCGAGATCTGCGGGATTCTCCAGGGAAGGTACCGCTGGTGGGAGCGGCGGCAGCTCTTTCGAGATGGCCGAGGCGCCGAAGGAAGGCGGCGATACCGCGAAAGACGAGCGTCGGCGCAGTAAGGAAGGCTGATCACCGTCTCCGGGCGAGGGCAGGGTCGAAGGCGACCATTTTCCAACGAAAGTAGCACCTTTGTCTCCGCCCATTTCCGCCCCGGCTGAGGCGCCCGACTCGGCTTGCGAGCTGGAGCCATCGTACCGAACCTTTGCTGGGCGCTTGTCCGATTTCCGGATTTTGGTCCACCAAAAGACTGCTAGGACAATGGCCATAGCGCTCAACGTCAAGGTGACGTTGCTACCCTCGCCGTCGCCTCCGAGACTCCGAACGGACGACGAATAGATCCGAGCGAGCAAGGTTGAAGAACCCGGCAGGTGAGGAGAGCGGCGATTCGGCGTCGAGGGCGAGTCGTTTCGACCTTGCGGGGACGAAGGAGACGCTATACCATTCGCAGCGTTGGGATCTGCACCGTCGAGCAGAAGCGGCTCCGGCGAGCCCGGTTCGAGGGTAGCGTCGATGCCGATCGGAGAAGGCGGTACCGGATGGATTAGTCGATGTCGACCGATCAAACAGTCAACGCCACGACACGGCGGACGTGCGTCCGCGGGCTTCTTGTGGGCTCGATCGTCGTCTCCGGTATGCTTCGGAGCAGTTTGCGAGCTATCATCGTCGACGGGCTCGACTCCGCCGATTCGAGCCACCTCTGCAATTTGAGCGAACGGCACGAGGGGGAACCGGTCCCGGCTCATCGCAAACAGCTCGCTGCCGCCGCGTTGGGCACCAGGAGCGCTCACGCGCCCGACAAAAGTCGCGGCAGGTTCCCGCTGCAGGAGCGCAAAATCGAGGGGGAGGTCCGGGACGAGCAGCGGGTGTGGCTGCTCGAACATAATGGGATGCCGGCCTTCTTCGGCGGCCGAGTCTGCATCACCGTCGAAGGTCGTCGGTGCACCGGGTAGGACTACGTCGAACACGCTGACGACGGGTGCCTCGAAATCGATCGTCCAGAAGATTCCGGGCTTTCCGGCGCGGAAACAGACGAGCGAGCCGTCGTGCATCGGCTGCAGGTAGAGCGAGTCGGGCGTCCGCGTCCAAGTCGCCTGAGAGGGATAGTCGGAGGCGCCGTCGGTAGAGGTCACGGGGGAGACGTGCGGCAACGTCGAAGAGCTGTACGTGGTGTACGAGAGGGTCTGCAGCGGCTGAGACGAGGTTGTGTCGTAGATCGAGAGGTGATACTCTGCGCAGTCAAACGCTCGTGAGCGGGCTCCTCGTCTGCACATGCAGAGCCACGGCACGCACCGGTCCTGGCCATGTAGAGGAGATCCTGCGGCCTCATCGCGATGTCGTCCTCGCAATCCTCCTGTGCTTTGGCCCCTCCCGTCAACTCGTCCGTCTCGTCCCACTCGCACCAGCCGGCGCTGCTGCCGAAGACGCCGACGAGCCTGCCGGTCTTGAGGTCGACTCCGACAAACTTGGTGTTCTTGCTCGCGCTGAACATGCGGCTCGAGTCGCCCGGAAAGCGGAAAGGGGACAAGTTGACGAGCTCCTGCATAGAGAGCGGCAGTTGGTCGAGGCCGCCCGAAGTACGAGAGTAGACGTAGATCTCGCCGTCTCCGGTCGGTTCGATGATGTAGGTCTCGTCGTCGGGTTCGGCGTCGTCCTCTGCAGCGGAAATCACGCCCGTCTCGTTCGATAACGGCGATCCGCCTGCCGACGCTGGACCGGCAGCTGCTCGCCTCCTCCGACTGACACTCTTGACGAGCGGTCCTCCGACCGCGGCACCAGCACTCGTTCGCCGTTTCCGCTCATACTTCATGCCGCGGCCGGTCCCTCCGAGCGCGATGCCGCCGTCGTCATGGAGGGTCCATTTCCATTGTCCCGTCTCCCTCTCGAGACCGTGGACTTGACCGTCCACCGTGACGGCAATCACGAGCGGTGAAAGTTCGAAACCGGCCCCACCAGCTTCGACGGGTTCCTCCGGGTCATCTTGACGGGCGCCTGCCTCGCTCCAGTCGCCTACCTGTAGCTTTGCGCGGTTCGATGGTGCCGGTGCATTGAAGCGGACGCCTCTGATCGCTTCCGGCAGGGGCAACGGCGAGTTCCAACCTTGTCGTGAAGCCTGAGCGCCCTTAGAGCCGGCGGGCCCTCTCACGTGCCTCGGCACCAACGCCGGATCGACCGGCGCAGGTTCCACCGCTCTCTGAGCGAGTGCCGCAGGTTCCGGCGCTGCTTGGACGAGCGTCTGACGCGAGTTGAACAGGGCGAACCAAATCGAGACGGCGAGGATCCAACTTGGGCCGAACCGCAGCGGTCGCTTTGTCGGCATGGCCAGGGGAGAATGGCGCGCAGACCTCCCCTGGGCTTCAGTGGCAGTGTACAGTTTCGTCTGTTGTCGTGATCAGATGCGTGAGTATAGGCGAACCCTCTTCCTCCTTCTCTCGACCAAATCGCAATGTCCGGGGTCGAATTGAGAAAAACTTTTTCCTCTTCCTCTTTCTCTCCACCGAGAACTGTACGGAGGCTACAATGGGCAATAGTGTTAGGCTCGGAGCAGGTTCGGGGCGATCAAACGAAGACGAGGAGACTCGGAGTACTCGGTCAGAGCACTAATTGTACGCAGATACAACTCGGATAGTATTTGGATTCATTACTAGCTCGTCGATTTTACCCCACACTGACGACACCAACTCGCTCGACTCGCGGCGTCTCGTCGTCGTCGGCCCTGCTGCCCTCTTCTCTCTGCCCCTTGCGCTTCCTTCGCTCACTTTTCAGCGTTAATCTTCACCGTATCCAACCAAGTGAGTCCAAGGAAGGGGTGACTCCTTCGTGGAGGCAGCGTACAGGTGCAGGCGACCGCTGACCTTCTCAAGTGATCGCGCTCACCAGAATCCAAATCATGTCAGACGACAAGGTCATCACCGCGTACCCCAACTATGCTCCGAAAAAGGTGTGTGTGTGTATGTGTGGGCTGCTTGAAAACAAGTTGCGGAACGACCGACGCGGATGGGGAAAAACAGGTCGCTGACACGCCCAGTCCCGTTGTTGCGCATCCGCAGTTCACCCAGTCGTTGCCGGGCTCGGACGCCGACATGGAGCCGCTGGCTGAGCACACCAAGGTCAGTCACGCATGTGCCCGAGTACGGGCTGTTGTCTCGCGTATACCGGTTTCTGACTCGGCAAGTCGGATAGGTCGAGCGCTGGCACCGCGGCGAGCCGTACCTTGAGGAATACGTCGGTTGCGGAAAGCTCAAGGACAAGAAGGCAATCATCACGGGAGGCGACTCGGGCATCGGTCGCACCGTCGCCATCTTCTTTGCCCGCGAGGGCGCCGACGTCACGATCAACTACCTCCCGGACGAGGAGAAAGAGTCTGTCCTCTTTTCCTCACGAGAGCGAGTTCGGACTTCGTTGGCTGACTCGCCCATGGTGTTGTAGCGCTCAGAACGCCAAGAAGCTCATCGAGCAGGCCGGGCGCAAGTGCCTGCTGTTCCCGGGCGACCTGATGAAGCAACAGACTCGCGACGACCTCGTCGCGGCTCACATCAAGGAGTTCGGCGCGCTCGATGTCCTCGTCAACAAGCAAGCCTTCATGTTTGGTCCTCAACAGATCAATGAGCCATGCTGACGCTCGCGGGTGTGTGCCACTCAGCGCCTCAAAGCAGATCCAGTGCAAGGACCTCGCCGAGATCGACGTGCGTCGAGGTATTCTGCTGTCGACTTGGGAAGACCTGCATGCTAAACGCTCCCGCAATACAGATGAGTAACGTCGAGTCGACTTTCCAGTCCAACATCGTCGCCTACATCGGCCTCGCCAAGTACGTTCTATCGCCTCGCTCAGATGATCTGCCTTTACCAACGCACCGTAACTCCGCAGGGCTGCCCTCCCGCACCTGAAGCGTGGCGACTGCATCATCAACACGACCTCGGTCACTGCTTACAAGGGCTCAGCCGGCATGCTCGACTACGTGAGTTTCTTACCCTGCTTCTCATGCAAGCTCAGAGACTGCAAAGCGACCTTCGCTTACGATCGCGTACTTTCTTGTCCGCTCGCAGTCTGCGACCAAGGGCGCCATTACCACCTTCACCAAGTCGCTTGCACTCCAGCTCGCTCCCAAGGGTATCCGGGTTTGCGGCGTCGCCCCCGGACCCGTCTTTACCCCGCTCCAGCCCGCCTCGCGCAGCGACGAGCAGATGGACGGCTGGGGTGTCGGCGAGATTCCGCTCCATGGACGTGTCGGCCAGCCGGCCGAGCTCGGAGAGTCGTACGTCTACCTCGCGACGAGCAACTTGACCACCGGACAGGTCGTCCACCCCAATTCGGGACAGTACTTTGTCTAGATCTGCCTGTGTAGGGCTTTCATGCAAGGTGTATATAGTCTACCTCGAAACGGGATCGCGACGGATTGCATGCGAGCTCGGGTCCCTCGCAAAGACTTTGTGAGCTCAATCTGCGAAACACCCTGATCCGAGTTCAACGACGAGTTGCCCGCTTCGCGTCCCACACCTCGAACTCTTCGACGTCGTCGCGAATGTACTCGAGTCGGAGGAAAGGAATGACGGGGTGGCAGAGCCCTTGCTCGAGCTCTTCCCAGATGTCCTCCTCCTGCCTTTTCGTCCCGGTCGGTACGCCCTGGAACCAGCCCCACTCCCGCAGCATATCGTACTGGTACGGGATCCGTCCTTTGACCTTCTTGTCGAAAAGGCGCGCCTCGATCGCGGTCTGCAGACGAGGGTCGATCTTCTCGCGAGCGCCGGGCCCGCTCGGCAGCCGCCAGGCATTCACGCCGGTACCGTCGCCGTCGCTCGCGAGATCGAAGCGCCCGCGATACTGCCATTCATTCTGCTCTTCCGAAATGAAGACGGAAGTTCCTCGGGTTGTCTTGGTCGGACCCTCCTCGTGATTTCGGAACGTCGACAAAGCGGCCTTGTACTGCTCGAGTTTGCGCTCATCCGATACGACGACGAGGGACCCGCCGTAGGCTGGACTCGGCAATACAATGTTCTGTTTCGCCTGAATGGCGATGTGATCACAGGGCGGATCGTACAGAGTTGGCCCTTTGTAGCTATTCTTGCCCGGTATCGGATATTTCCCATGCGTTCCGAGCTGAATGGCGCCTTGCTGCTGACCGCCGATATCTTCACGAGTGAAGATGCGGTTGCGATGCTCGAGGAGGCCGCCGTTAGGATGGCTGAGATCCGGAAAGAGCGGGAACGGTGCGTCCGGGCGGGCACCGACTTGCCATGCTGGCGCCGCTACTGCGATAGGCCAAGCAGCACATTCAGCGCTGGGCGGAGTGATAGATTCGACAGGCGCAATTGCTGACTCGAGACGGCGCCGGCTCGTCGGAATCGATTCCTCGGTGGACGTGTCGGAGTCGGATTCGACGTAACTTTGTCGGGACGAGCGCATCCTCTTTGAGCGCCGCGACCCGCTTGAGGAAGCCGTGTTTGTTCGAGCCACCTCCGGCGAGGCTTTGTCGGGTTTCGCGCCAGCTTCGTTGTCGAGACGCTCTTCTGGCGGAGGCATCGAGGGCGCGCTCGAACGGCTGCGCCCTCGCGAACCGGGCGAGGGAGGCGGCGTTTGATCTGAGGCTGCATTTCGATTGTGTTCCGCAGGCAGGGATACTTGTGCGGCGAAAAAGCTGGGCGGCATGGCTGCAGCGACCGCACTTTGGCCCAGCCCAGGAGACGGAGACGAAGTCGCAGGCGGTGTCGGCAGCTCGAGTGTCCGGCCGATCGTCCAATGGATCGGCGCTTCGCGCGCTGCTGCGGCATAACCAGCGGCCGCGGTAGGCGCGCCGAACCCCTTCTGGCGTTCCACGTTAGGCAAAGCAGGAGTGGGTTTCAGGTCGAGCAAGCGATGCCTGTTCACTCTATGTCAGTTCTCCATATCTCAGCGTAGTGAGCAAAGACGTCGTACAGAACGGCGTTCTCCAGATCTGAGAGCCATAGCCGGGCAGCAAGTACACAGGTCGGGTCATCGAAGCCGGTTGCCTTTCCCAGAGTCGAGACGACCAGGGTGATTCCCGTCAGCCCGGGTTCGACAGCTGCCCAGCGGCTCGCGCGTGTTGTTCCGAATAAATCACGGAGGGCGAGCTGAACTGCCGGCCATTGCGGCGGGCCGAGTGGCGAATTGCGCAAGCTGCGGAAGAGGGCCGCCGTCGGACTCGGCTGCGGTTCATCTACGTCGCGAGCGAGGTCGCAGAACCGCTCGGCGACGACTTCAAGCCCATTGAGAGCCTCGCGGAGGTCGTCGACGTCTGTGACTGTTTTTGAGAGGGTTCAGCTCGCCCGGGGATCATCACGACTGTTCGCAGGGTGCTCACGCTTCATGGACCTGAACCTGATTACCGGGCGGATCACAGGCAAGACGGAGCGAGGTGCAGGCAGCGTAACAATGAGCAGACGGACGTACAAACCGAGGCGGTCCGTCCGCCCCGCGCTGTCGCGATGTTTTCCTCGCGCGGACGCGTCGAGGCGCGGCGTATTCGCGTGTTCGGCGGGGCAACAGCTGCGCGCGCCGGTCTCCCGTGTAGCGTCTCTTGAGCGGGAATTGGCAGACTAGACAGAAGAGACTTCGTAAAATATGCTACAGGCGGAGTGTGAGAGCATGAGCAGGTTGGCGGACTATTTTTTCTTTCTGAGTGGACCGATGGTACGTTTCGCGGCCCATACGTCAAAGTCGTCTTGTCGATGACCGATACATTTGAGGACGAGGAAGGGGATGCGAGGTTTGATGTCGCCCTTGTCAAGTTCCGCCCACATGGTCTTGACGGTAATGGGCTCGCAGGGCTGAACCACCTTCCGCTCTTTTCGCGTGGCCGTCGCAGGCTTGACGACGTACTTGATCTCCTTGGGGACGCCGGGGATCGTCCAGCCCCACAAACGGAGCTGTCGATAGTAGTTGAGCTTGGCTTTTGGATCCTTGACCCGCGATTCGATGCAGTCGAAAAGACGCGGCTGTTCCTTAGCCAATCGTGCGGAGGCGCCCGGGCCATAGGGCAATGCAATCGCATTTTGGCCAGTGCCATCGAAGGCAAGATCGTAGAGGCCGCGGTAGTACCACTTGCCAGTAGACTCCGAGACGAACAAGCTCGAGCCGCGATGCGACTTGGTCGGCTTCTCCTCAACCTCGCGACTCGAGGAGAGCGCTTCCTTGTACAGGAAGCACTTTGCCTCGTCGGAAATTATTGCGATAGGCTGCCCGTACGCGTCGGCGCGGGGTAAACAGGTGTTGCTGCGCGCCTGTAGCGTGAGGTGATCGCAGTGCGAGTTGTACACGATCGTGCTGCGGTACTGCGCTTTGCCCTCCCTGAGCTTGGTATGGCCGTTCGCGTCGAGAAGCGGTATTCTCTCGCCTGCAGTGCCGGCATTGATAGCGCCTTGCTGTTTGCCGCCGAGATAGGAACGCTGATTGAACATCCGCTGGCTCGGCGCGGTTGGAAGATTGCGAGGCGGCGCGAGGTCAGGAAGCTGCACATGCGAGAACATCTCGGCAAGCTGCTTCGCGACAGTCTGCACGGAAATTTCGGCCGCGCCGGATCGAGCTGGAAGAGCGGCGGTACCGGTTGCGGGACGCGCTGCAGCGACTGTACGACCTAGGGGTACGCCGAACAAACAGCCGACGTCCTCGCTGTCGTCGCTCTGCTTTGTGAGCCGGACATATTGTCAGCTCTGCAAGAAGAGAGAGCCGAAGGGGGCATATACATACAAACTCGTTCTGAACGCGACTGCGCTTGTTCGCGGGCAAGTCGATGGGCGAAAGGTCTTCCTCCTCGTCATCGCTAGGAATCCGACGCTTGACCCTTTTTCGGACTGGGGTCGGTGCCTGTAAAGGTAGCGGAAAGGTTCAGTACTGCCACAGAGCGGTCTCTCGGTACGACCTTCAACTTACGTTTGATTCGAGCACGCGAGCCTTCTTCTTCGCCAAGTCTGACGAGCTGAGCGAAGTGGTCGACGATGGCTTGTCGGCGCTGTCGGCCGAATCGTCCTCAGACGCGAATGACGAGTCGTCATCATCTTCGTCCGAATCCTGCTCTTCATCCTCATCGGATGTCAGCGTGATTTCGGCATAGCTTGTCTTGCGATTCGTTGCTGTAATGCGGCTTGAACGACGGCCTCCATCGCTACCGCTCGCTGTTGCCTCGGCGCTTTGATTCGTCCCACGCGCAGGCGTCGTTCGAGCAGGCGTCGCTCGCGGCGTGATCGAGCGGCTGATCGCTCGGGCGGCTGCACCTGGCTGTACGGGTGCTGCGCCGCGCGTTGCTTCGGGCTTGGCACTTGGCTGCACTGATGGCGCTGTCGACCGGCTGCGGTCTGATGCTGCAGGGCTGTAGACCCGAGCCGGGTCGATCGAGGTGGGTAGCGCTTCGGTCGAGCCCGAGTCGGTCGAAGTATCGGCGCCGCCACCCGAGCTCTTGCTCGTGTCGTCATAGAGGTCGTGAGAGTAGTCGCGTTGACTGTTGACGAAAGCGCCGATCCGAGGCTTATTCGGTAGAGGCCGAGCGATCGACGACGAAACTGCCGACGGGGCGGCCTGCGGTCGAGTGGCTGACGCTGGCGGAGCGGATGTCGGAGCCGACAAGTCTGCGCGTTCGGTCCTTGCTGCGCTTTGCGGAGTGTCGGCTGCGACTGTCTGTACGGCCTTCGCAAGTGTGATCGGTGCAACCGCGACGGGAGGTGCAGGTGCCGGCACCGTGCGCTTGTCCGCAAGCTCGAGCAGCTTGGTCCTAGACGAGACAGACTGTCAGCGCCTCGTCCTGCCATTGCCATTTGAAGACCGCTGAGCGTACAGGACATCGCCTCGGAGCCGGGCCATCCATAGGTTCGCAGCCTGTGCCCGAAAAGGGTCATCGACGCCGGTCGTCTTCTTCAGGACGGCGACGACTCGCCAGAACCCGAGGTAGCCGAAGTCGATGGCCGCGATCCGCGAGTCGGCCGTCGACCCAAAGTGAGTGTTTAGCGCAGCGTTGACTGTCGGCCATTCGACCTCGGAAGCGGTGGCGAGGTCGTTGAAAGCGAGTTCTCGACGGTACGGTTGCCGGCCTTGTGGCCAAGCATCACGATCCGGATCCGCCTTATTGAGGAGCTCAACTGCCGCTTCTAGCTCCTTGTAGACATTCCGAGTCTCGATTGCGACAGCGACTGCAGCGAATCGGTTTCATTAGCGGTTCGACATTTAAGTGGGGGAGGGGGGAGGGCTCGAACTTCGCGGCACGCACTCTTGGTATCCTTGCCGGTAGCCATACCTGCGGGCGATGTCTACAGACAGCTCTCCTGCGATTCACGTCGTGCAGGAAGCCGACTAACGTACTTTCTTTGCTCGCCCCCGCCTCCGCACTCCGATCTTCTCGCCCTCTTTTTCCTGAGTCTCGACCACGATGTCGACGACTTGTCCGCTCTTGGGCAGAAGCTGGCCTGTAGGAGATGGCTGACACTCGGCTGAGCTAATCACATCGGATCGTATCGCTTCAAATTTAGAGCGCGACAAGACGACAAATCGACAAAAAGTACCATATCCGCGCGCACTGAGCTGCCCTTCCGGTGCGGTACTGCTTGCCGAGGTTTCGGAGATGCCGTATACGAGCGCAGAAGCTTGGGTCCGCAGGTAAGACCAGTGTCTCGGGATGACGCCGGTCCAGCTCGATCTGCGCTCGCCTCCGTCCGCGCACAGTCCGCGCGTCCGCACAGGTCAGGCAGGTCCGCGGACCTCCGCGCGCGATGCGCTGCCGCTCTACAGTCTCCTTGCTGGTATTCTCTTGCTCCGACAGCTTCTGTCCATTGCCGCTGGACTCTGAGCGTTCAACGGGACCGTCCGAGGGCTGTCCAAGTATCGTCACTCGGTTCATCGCTCCTCCTGATCGTCGGACCGATCTGGCGCTTTTCTCAACGGCTAGAAGCGCGCGGCCTCGTCTCGACTCACCCTCTAGATCGCAAGAAGGCGAGAGATGTCGTCTGTGGTCGGATCGTCAGCACGGGTACGTCCGCCACTGGGGCAAGTTGACCAAAGATTTCGAGGCTCACGCTGCTGTTTTGCCCTCAGTCGCCCTCGGCGGTTGATCGAAGGTATGCACCGGTCGGAGGTGCTTCGTATCCGCCGGTGAGCGGTCGCCGTCTGAGCGGGCCTAAGAAGATGCTGATTGCGCTTGCTGCGCTCGCGGTACTACTCGTGCGTCGTCAGACAGAGCCGGGGTAGGATTTTCTCGCTGATGTGTACTGCCCGTAGCTTGCGATCGTACCGCCTGCCGTAGTCGTGACTCGCAAGAAGCATCAGGACGCGGCCGCGCGGGCCGCCGACCAAATCGGTTTCACGACCGTCATCGACGGGACCAGTACTTTCATTCAGACCCGTACCGCTTCCATCGTCTCTCGCTCGTCCCTCGTGACTGCGGCCGATGGCGAGGTCTCGACCGTCGTCCAGCGCGTCACCCTGCCGATCGTGACGGTCTCGGCGACTGCGCTCGAGACGGCAGTTCAGACCGGCTTCGAGACGGTGACGGTCGGCGGACAGGTCATCATCCAGGCGACTGTGACTCAGTACGTGGCAGGTGCACAGGCTGCGGTCGTCACGAGGACCGCTTTGGCAGGTGCGTGCCGCAGTGCCTGCAATAGCCGGCCAGTCGGCCTTTCACTTACTCCGCTTTGGCATCACAGATCAAGAGGAAGTTGCCACTGTGGTTCAGACAGTCTATCGCGACCTGACAGTCACTGGGTAAGCGAAAAAGGTCGCTGTCTGAATGTGACGACCTCCTTACCTTGAGGACCCCTTTAGCTCGGCACGCGTGACTTCGGCAAGTACCGTCGTTACGAGCTCGACAGCACTTCCGACGTCCTCGTACGTCGCATACTCTCAACCTCTTTGTCAGCGGCGCTGACTCAGCTGCTCATCACACTTGCTTCACAGGTCGGCCTCTCCTTCGCGCGCGACCTCATCTGCGCAAACTTCAAGCACGAGCATTCCTACGTCGACGAGCATCGCTTCGAGCTCTTCATCGACTGCGACTCTACAGCCTACGACGTCGAGAAGCTCGTCCAGCGCGGTCCCCACCTCCTTGCCACCGTCATCGGCGCCGCCGAGCAGCTCTCCGTCTTCTACATCGGCGGTCGGGACATCGACGAGCAGCCAGCCGGTGCAGACTTCGTCTGCCATTCCATCATCGACGGCACCATCGTCGTCAAGCGGAGCTGTATCGACGCCTCCGTCTGCGCTGCCCACTTCCAGCCCCGTTCAGACCCCTTCCGCCCCGCCGTCTTCGTCTCCTGAGAGCACATCTCGCTCGCAGTCCAGCTCCTCGAGATCCAGTCCTACCTTGGAGCCGTCGACCACGGCACCGCTACCGACTGCAGGAACGACAAGCTCGCCGTCGCAGCCTGCTTCTCCGAGCTCGACCCGCCCGCCGCCATCTTCCTCTGAGCCGCCACAGACTCAATCGACGTCTCCGTCCACGGATACGCCACGAACGAGCGTGACCGGCACATCCTCGCAGCAAGTTCCTCACGATGCTACGCCGTGAGAGCAGCAGACTGACCTTTCTGCGTTCAGAACATCTTCTCGCTCGACTCCCGCTTCGCAGCCTACCGTGACCTCGACATCATCTGCTGTGTGAGGCGAAGGACGCAGGTTGAGGCTCGTCGTGCTACCACTCTGACGCGCTCTGCAATCACAGCACGACGTCCGCGACCTGCGTTCCTGGCTTGCCGGTCTTCCTCGGCGGTTGCGGCTCGATCCCGCTTCCAGCACCGACGACTACGCGAACATCTTCTGCAACTACGACGACAGCCAGGTAAGCGGAAACTGCAGGGCCAGGGATTTAGCCGTAAAAGCTCACCACTATTTGGCTTGGCAGCTCTTCCGCCCCTGCAGACTCTTCGTCAACGACGGTCAGCACGACTACATCGCCGTAAGCTTTGTCACTCGAGTCGCATCGTCGGGCTTCACTGAGTAATGCGATGCGCATAGTCCGCTTCCGTGCATCTCTGGGCTCCCCGTTTTCCTGGGCGGTTGCGCGACATCCACCAGCGTTTCGAGGTCAATCAGGTGAGTACCCTTTGCTCGTACCGCAATCTGAGACGCCACAAGCTGACGCGCCGTGAATTGCTGCTGCTGTGCCAGCTCGACGTCCTCATCGATACAAACAAGTTCATCGCGAACGACCTCGCAGCAGCAGCCGTGCATCCCAGGTCTGCCCATCGGTCTCGGCGGTTGTCCAACTAGCACCTCCACCTCGACCCGGCCCTCAGCGACAATCAGCTCGTCGGCGTCCGCAAGTTCACCAAACTTCTGTATTCCTGGCTTACCGGTCGAGCTCGGCGGCTGCCCGCCTGTAAGCACAACGACGAGTTCACCTCCGCTGCCTTCCACCAGGACAATCTCGCCGGCGACGACTTCCTCGTCTCGCTCCAGCGTGTCAAGCACGTCTATTCCGCCACCTACCGGCAGTTCGTCGTCGGGCAGCGCGTCATCCGGCAGCACATCGTCTAGCGATGGGTCGACAACACCGCCTTTCTGCATCCCAGGCTTACCTACAGAGTTTGGCGGATGCTCGCTCATTACCACGTCTACGGTCACTTTGTCTCTACCAAACACGACGTCGAGCCGGTCTCGCCCGATCGTAACGAGCACGGCGACAACGAGTTCGCAGCCGTGTTTGCCAGGCTTACCGCCCGCTCTCGGCGGTTGTCCGAGCCAGGGAAGCTCTTCGAGCAGGTAAGTCCGCCGTTCCGCTCGCGGTGAGTAGACGAAAGGAAGTGCTGAAGCAACCTGTGCAGCGCCTCGTCCAGCGGAAATTCCACGAAGACAAGTTCAGGCACGGAGACGCTCTCTTCGCTTCCGACTAGCACATTCCTGACGAGCACACGGACGCGACCGACCGAGACGACGGCAGTTTCGTCGACGCAACTCACATCGAGCTCGAGCGCCGCGTCGAATACTCAGGATCCTCCTTCGTCCGCAGCTTCGACCTCGTCTGCCTCTGATTCTTCCATTCGGACACAGACATCTGCCACCGACTCGGCGACAATGTCATCGTCTACGACACGGACGTCGCTGACCTCTGCGTCAAAGACCGAAACGCAAGCTTCGAGCACGACGGCGCAACGCTCGACGAGCACAGCCGGCTCAGGCATGACGAGCACGACCGCAGAAGCCAGGACGAGCGTGTCGCCTTCGTCTGATAAGACGACTTCACCAGAGTCGACGTCCGCCGAGTCCACCTTTTCAAGCTCCTCCGCCCCGTCGGAGTCATCAATCTCGACCTCCCGTCTCCCGTCAACATCCACCCTTGCGCCAAGCAGCACAAATCTTACGCGCACGATCCGCCGCAGACTGCTCTGATAGTATCCTATCCGGTGTCCGCCTCTTCACTCGCTCCCTTCCGCCGAATGTTTCCCCTCGTTCCCCCTTCGCAGCTAGGCATCGCCCGTTACGACTCCTCTAGTACTCCTTGAAGCAGCGCATAATCATCCCGATCAGTGCGCCTTGCAGCGGAAGCACAATATGTCTGGGAGTCCCGGACGAGAGATTATCGACACAGGTTAGAAACGCGGATGTCATGGCAACAGGCGGTACCAAGAAAGGCACGAAGCGAGAAAGGTCTACGCCGAATGGGAGCAATAGGTGCAAGGCAGGACAGTCATGGAGTCTATCTATGGCAAACGGGCAGGAGGGGAAAGCCGAGTACGGGGGACGACATGGCAGGGTGAGACAGGAGAGACAACGAGAGGCACAGGGGTACGACGGAGGAAAGGAAACCCAAGAGTGTGAGGATAAGGATATGGTGAAACACGCGCCGCGTGCTCAAAAGGTCGCCCAAGATTGCCACGGGCCACCTTGAACGCTGCCGTACTCTTGCTGATGCAGCCGGCGCTCGCGGACGACGCGCTCGTGGCGCTCGTCATCGTCGTCGCTCGCCTCCGAGAGCGAGGACGAGTCCGACTCGGCGAAATACTGCGACGCGTCGTTCTTGCGGGATCGAGCCGCTGGGCCGTTCGGGCGAGCGGAAGCAGCGAAAGGAGGTCGGTCACCGTCGGTGCTGCTGTCATCGTCGCTGCCCTCGGCGGGGAGCGGATAACGGCGCTGCGTCCATACGGCGTCGTTCGCAGCAGCAGAGTGGGCTCGCGCGGGCTGACTTTGCGGTCGCCGCCGCTGCGTCGCCGCAAGTTTGGCTCCGACACCGCCAGTGCCGTTGGTGGCCTTGGTACGTTCCGTCTCCGTCTCGTAAGACGAAAGGACCTCGCCTTCGCGTACGACCTTTGGAGTCGTGACGGCTGTCGAGCACAGGGTCCGCTTCGAGCCGTTCCGGCCGAGCGAGCCTCCTCTGCGTGCGCTTCCATTCCCGTTTCCTGCACCGTTGCCGATTGCTGCGAGCCTCGCCCTCGCGACCGACCCAGACGGCGCCATCTGAAGTGTCTCGGGGCTGGTTCCGTTCGTGGAGCTTGTGGAACCGCAAGACGACGCTGAAGGGTCGAGAGCCGCACCTTCAACCGAGGTCGAAGGAGTCGAGGCAGTCACGTTCGAATCGCTCGGAATCGAAGCTGAAGTGGAAGAGGATGCCGAAACGGCACTGCCCTGCCTCGACCGTTGCCGAGAGCGAGATAAAGACGCTTGCCGGCTCAGGGAGCTATGGCCAGGCGGCGAGTTGTTGGGCGACGACGGCCTTGACGCGGACGACGTACGTGAGCGAGGATGCCGCAGGTTGAACTGGAGCGGTCGAGAAGACAAGGCAAAGGCTGAAGCGGCCGACGCGAATGGCGCGTCTCCGTATGCCGGCGGCGAGACGCTCGTCTGGTTCGGCGGGAGGAGCAGCGGCGTCCCGCCGGCACCGCCACTTGGGGCCGAGAAATAGCAGCGATCACAAACGCGAGCCGAAACGGGCATGATGGCGGGCTGATTTCGTGGCGGCGACGAGGTCGGGGTGGAGGTGTCGGCGCTCGCACTCGATCCAGTCGACGTCGTGGAGATTGCAGACGCATTGGCGCTGTTTGACAGCGCAGAATTGATGAGGGACGGCAGGTCGACCGCCGAAGACCGAGGCGTGCTGCGAGGAGTACCGCGTGGCGTGAAAGCCGGAACTGCGTCGTCCTCTGCAGACGGCCACAGAAAAGTCGAGCGTGATGAGTGTGTCGAGCAGTAGATATCGCCGCAAGTGCTGAAAGTGGGGGTCGACGCAGGAAAGGGGGACGCGTCAGCGCCGAGACCGCAAGTGGGTAGATTGGCAAAAACTGACCGGCAGTGATGCCGCCGGTGCATCAGGTCAAACCGTTGCGAGCAGTCTGGATCGGCGCATTGGTCCGCTGCGTCATCGGGCTGTATGGGAGCAAGCGCAGAGGTCAGCATGCTGCTGTGGGACACACTTGACGGGTGGCGAGGGAGCGCGGCGGACCTTCCACTGCGACCTCGGGATCATGTAGCCTCGTACGACTGCCGTACCGGCACCTCCTGACCCGAGCTCCTTTGAAGGGTCGTTCGCATTTGCGAGCGTAGGCGAGAACGGTCCGGCAAGCGATGTGAGCCAAGAGTTTGACCTCGACTCGGTTACGGCGATCGACGGCGAGTGAGGCGGCGACGGGTGAGCAAACAAGTCTTGTGAGACGGATCCTGCCGCGCGCGGGACTCGTTCAGCAACACGCTCGAGAACTGGATTCGACGCACGGGACTCACCATTCCTCCGAAGCGCGGCAGGGCGGTCTGCAAAGGGACGCGAGAAGGAAGATCAGACACACACCGCATACATCCGCCTCGTCAGCGCGTCGGTCTCGACTCACAGAGGGGCTGCTTCGGGTTGTTGCGTTCCTTGAAGTGCAGAGTCACGCTCGTCGAGTGCGCGTTCGAAGCTGGTGGCGCGCTAGCCTGGCGTTGTCGACGTTGAATCGGCGGGGGTGGCATGGTCCGGCGGCGGCGAGTCTCGTCGGATGTTGTTCGTGCTAGCGGCCTTATTCGTTTTACTTGCGTACGTACGTTCGGTCAATCGGACAATTGCTTAGCAAGCCATAACGAGCAGTGATTGTGGAAGTGGGAGGGTCTATGCAGCCGGCAATTTCGCGGTGTCGGTCGCTTCTCGCTAGTTTAGGGTAGGGCGTTGATCTGATTGGCTACAAATGTCTCATCAGTGACGAAATCTCGGAGAAGGCGCGGACGCGGCTGGCCCGCTCGGCCGTCTCGCCGTTTGCGCGGCAGCGCGGCGCTGTCCGAAACTTAAGCTCCTGTACGGTTCGTGTCTCCCGTTGAGCTAGTAGTGCAAGTCGACCATACAGACGTTCTTGCACAGGGATTAGCAGCTCGCACCGATTGTATGCGCGATCGGTCTCCGCTCCCCGCAGCTCTCCGCTCGCGTGGTGCTCTTTTTCCGGGGTACCTGCAGGCACGACGGCGACGTACAGCACGTCGGCGTGAGCAACAGTCGAGGACGCGCAAGCAGAAGGTACCAGTGTTGAGTCGGGAGGAGGTCGCATGTTGAGCGGAAAAAGGAGACCAAGCAGGAACTCCCTGGCCGGCCGACCGGCTCGAACCGATGCAGCAATGGCAGCAGAGCACGAAGCAGCGAATGACGACGTTCATGGTTCACCTCCCACTCCGAATCTCGGTTAGCAATCTGAGGAGAACCTCGTGACCGAGGCAGGTCAAGAATCGATCCGAGTAAGCCGGAATCTTTCAAGATCCTGAACCCCCCGGCCAGCATGGGAAGACGAGAGGCGACTCTTCCTGCCGACTGCCTCGCTCGCTCAATGACGTGTATCGGGGATCTTCGTTGCAATGGTGAATCATCGCGGGCAGACTCGCCGGGTCAACCGGTTTGTCTTCTGCAGACCGATGAGCAGGTCAGTGGTGTCCGTGAGCGATCTGCGCAAATGCAGCAGGACGCACGAGAGTGCGGGCATCGAGCCCTTGTGCTAGTCAATTGATACAACAACGCCGGTCGCGGCAGAAAATTGGGAAGAAGATGGGTCGTAACGGGCGGAGATGTCGTCACGTCATTTCGTTGTAAGTGTCTGTTCGCGAGCTTGCTGAGCTTCGCGGTGGTGGCACCGACTCGCTGGCGGCGAGTCGAAAGTCGGATGGAAACCTGCACTCGGGCCAGCCGAGGAGGCGGCGATTGGGAGGGCCTCAGAGCGGAAGGACCGCCCGCCCACTCGCGTCGACCTTGAGTCCTTGACCGGCCCCGTTCGAGCGTGTGCTCGTCGAGCTCAGGGCGCTGCTAGCTCCGTCTCGAGACAGGCTGAGTCCCGTCGCGTACCTGGCAGAGAGCTCTGCCATCGACGACGAGTACGACTTGGCCATCGGCTGTGAGGCGTTTGAAGCCGAAGGCAGCGCGGGCTGATTCCCGTTGGACGTCGAGCTAGAGAGAGACATCGGCGGTAGCGTTGATGCGGAAGAGGCATAGTCGAACGCGGCGGCGAGTCGAGAGTCGGGAACGACGCCGGCAGTGCTGGCAGAGAAATCGCCCGAAGTCGGGGTGGAAACTGGCCGCGGCGCCGAATGCGGCCGCTCGTGCTGAGGAAGCGACATCGACGTCGGGACCATCAGTTGCTGGGCGGAGAATCGAGTCTGATCACTCCGCGGGGTCGCGGCTTGACTTGCGCCCGCTCCTGCGAGATTCGCGGCCGGCAAGTGCGGCAGGGACGGGGTCGGACGGCGAGAGGCTTGTGTTACGGGTTGAGACAAAGCCGGATCGTGATGGACGAAAGAGAGCGGCGTCGTCGAGGCCGAGGGCGGGATCATAGAAATGCCCAGTTGATCCGCTGCTGGCGACAGTTCCGGGTGCGAGGGGAGTACCGGCATGACCAGCTCGCTCTGACGAAAGTTGGCTCGCGTTGCTGTACGCATGTCGCTGTCTTCGACGGCGTTGGCGGCAGCAAGACTCGGCAAGGTCAGGCCTTGAGGAGGCAACGAATGGCCGCCCGGCGTCGATGCGGCTGGGAAGGCAGGCATCGAAGCCGAGATGGCGCTCTCGAGGAAAGAAGTGCTGCTTGCGCCGAACGAGCTAATTTGTGGCGAGGAGAATGTTGGCTGCGGTGCCAAGGTAGCGTCGGCCGAAGACGCGGGAAACGGATGAGGCGGAAACGAGAACGAGTCGGTCGACGAAGTCGATTGAGGGTTCTGGCCCGAGTCGGCCGAGAGGAAGGGTACGTAGTGCTGGACAGAGTCGGCAAGACCTCCTCCGGGCGCAAACGCGTCGAAGGAAACATTCTGGTGCTGATCGTAGAGAGGCTGTCCGTCCGGCGGACCAAAGTCGTAAGCGCCGAACGCAGCTGGATCGGGTTGATCGACCGGAGAGGTCAATCCCGAGTCGTTCCAGAAGCTGCCAACCGAGGATGCGGAGTGCGTCGCAGGCGATCCTGTGTCATAACCCGACCGCACCGCGGAAGCAATGGTCGAGTGCGGAGAGCCTTGCTCGGTGTTGAGGCGCGCCAGAACGGGCTGTAACCGGCCCGACGGCGTGATAATCGTGCCCTGGATGAGGGGAGAGCCGCTCCAAGCGTCGGTGAGTTCTGTCGCGAGGTGACCCATCGATTCCGGCCGGCGCGATATTGGCGAGGCTTGCAACGACGACGCTTCGTGACCGGAGTAAGGGTATTGGCCGAGCCCGATAGGCACCGGTGGGGACGAATTCGAATGCGGACGCCGATATCCCGGTCCGTAGACGGACGAGCCGAGATCGTTCCGAGACGGGATGAAGTGTTGCGCATGGACATAGCCCTGACTCGGGTCGAAGGGCATGCCCGTCATGACGGGCGCCTGGCCCATCTGAGGTATGGCGCCGCCGGTGACGGAGAGGCTGCGGGCCATGCGAGTCTGCGGCGTGACGTACACCGCGTTCTCGACGGGCGAATACGCGTGGTCGAAAGAGTCCGCCGAAGCAGCGGAGAACGCGCTGAGTGACGAGACGGACTCGCTGCGGTACTTGTGCCCGTGATTCGCGCGTCCATACGGCGTGAAGCGCACGTTGCCACTGAGCGACGTCGAAGAGTCCGAACGTGCGAGAGGTGGCGCCGGCGTAGCCGGTAGGACATGCCCGCTCGCGAGAGATGCCGCCTCGGCAGCTGCAGTAGCAGCAGCCACCGCACGGTTCTTCGCCGACTGCGCCTGATCGGAAGCGACCGACGAAACGCTTCGGGATCTTCTCCGCTTTTCCCGAGCTTGTTGGCTGGCGCGCGCAACCTATGTCAGCAGTCTTGCTCCGACTCCCACCTGCGAGCGACTACTCACGAGTTCCAGTAGTTCTTGATCGAGTTGTCAGGCCGGCCCGGCAGGAACTTGGCCATCTCTGCCCACTTGGGTCCGATCCTGGCGTGCAGGTCGCGAATGAGAGCATCTTCCTCCGCGGTCCAGACACTCTTCTTGACTGCGAGGCGCGCATATAAGCATCGAGGTTGCCCTTTGATCTTTTCCGAACGTGTACTTACTGGACGGATCCAGATGATTATGCCAACGTTCCCGGCATTGCTTCCCCGTTCGAGTCCGCATCTCTTCCGAAATCGCGACCTGCCAGACCGAGCGTCAGCTCTACGGAACAGTGGGGGCAATCACGCATAGGACGCACCCATTTCTCAGAGCCATGCTGGGCGACCAGCGCCCGCAGCTTGGTATCCTCCTCGGTCGTCCACGCGCCTTTGACCGTCCTCGGCTTGCTCAGTATCGCCCAGCGCTGCGCAGGCGAACGATCACCGATCAATATGCTGTCTCGGTTGCACAAGCACCTTATCGAGCCGCAAAAGCGGGATGCTGCAAATGTCCGGGAACGGCGAGAGGACCAGACAGAGACGTACCGCCTGGCAGTCGACTTTCCCGAATGCGCCGTCCGGGAACGCATCCTTGGCGATCTGCGACCATGTCTTCTTGCCGTCGCCTCGCTCGAGCGCTTCGCGGAGCCGGATGTCGTCGTCCTCGTCCCAGCTCCGAGACGAAGACGCTCCGGCCAAGTGAGCTGGTAGACCAGCTCGATTGTCGCCGAGCGACATGCGCGAATGTCTGCTGCAGTGCTTCGAAGCGAGCCCAAGTCTGCAGGGCGTCGTCTGCTGCAGGTTTCGCCGCTTGCGCTGATCTCGTCTGTTTGCAACCCCCTCGTGCACTTCGATCAGATATCGATACCGTCTCGACCACCTCTGATCGCCCCAGTCAGCCGTAAATCGAGCGCTGCTATAGATCTGGGAGCGGTCTGTCGGTCGTGAAGGACCCAGTTCGAGCGAGATCGAGCAGCACGACCGGATTGCGGGTCCCGTGAGGCTGTGTAACCCTGTCTCTCTTCGACCGACCCCCCCGAAATCTATTTTCAGTGCTCTCGATCACTTGAAGCCTGCCGCACTCGCTTGCCGCGACCGAACCTCGGGTACGTCGTCGGACTTTTCTGTTCGACGTGTGGAAGTGTCTTCACGCCCTCGCGCTCCAAATTGTGGCCGTCCTCGGACGGTGGCGCGACGGGTCCGCGGAGCTGTCCTGCCTGCTGCAAACGGCTTGATAACGCTCGCGTGGGAAGCTCTGTTGCTGCCAGATCTCGGCTGCGCATTACACGGCGTGATCTCCGGGATGCGCCACTGGGCCATGCAGTCGGACCTGGTCGGACAAGCCGGAACTCTGCGGGCACGCGGGTCGGCATGCTCTGTAGCCACCGCCGCACCTCAGTTCACCCTCTGGAATACTGCCGAGCGTAGAACAGCAGGATGAACAGTCGCAGTCAAGTGGACCGAAAGCAACGCAATCGACGGGAAAACAGGAGAGAGAACGCGCTGCAGGAGGGGAGATGGCTCCGGGGGCCGAGGACATGCTCGTGACGACATGCTCGTGACGTGATGAGTTGTACGCCGTCTCGAGCCAGCAATCGTCGAGATCCGTCTAAGGAGACACTCGGCGTGCGATCGCATGACACAGTCCACCAAGTTCTCTACGCGGCTTTTTGACCCAAGCGGCGAGTGTCTCCCGGCACCGACAGTAGCTCGCCGCAGAGCCTGGGCATGCGTGCCTATGCCAGCTAGCAATTCGCTTGCCGTACACCAGCAGACGGATAGCTGTCGAGCGTCGAAGAGAAGCGAAAAGAAGCAGCGATGGCGGGAGAACGCATTCGGACTCGAGACCGAGCGGGAGCGGAAAGCAGGGGTCTCGCTCTGAGGCGCCAGTCAGCGTTGCTCGGACCGCATTTGGTCGAGCATGAGCCGTAGCCTTGGGTTTGAGGGGAGTAAGGAAGGGAGCGCCTCGAAATTCGGCGAGCGTGTATTGACCCTTGAAATAGAAAGCCAGTTGTATTCTCTTGGTTTGATTACTCCGAGAGACTTTTTGTTCACGCGCCGGTCGGTCTCTACAGCCCGACACGCTCTGCTCTCGATGCAAGCCGACACGACGATGACTGGTCAAGCGGCCGAGAGTGGGTCCGCTACGCCGCAAAAGCGTGCAGTCGACGACGAGTTGCCGTCGGCCAGCGTCGACCCGAACAACAACAACGCGTCCGACGCCAACTCTACAGCGCCAGACGCAAAGCGGCAACGTACTGAAGACTCGAGTGCACCAAGCCAGGGCACTCCTGCTCCCACGACCAGCGCGCAGGCTTCGGGGTCGGGGGCGGCGGGAGCACCACCACCTGCTGCTGCCGCAGTCGACGAGGACGCGAACCAAAAGACGGCAGAGGCTGCCGGCATGATGGGAGACGACCCCGCCAGCGTACAGAAGCGATTGACGACCGCACGCCGTCACCTCGCCGCCCAGACGCACCCCGTCATCATCCCGTCGTACGCGACATGGTTCTCGCTCGCCGCGATCCACCAGCTCGAACGGAGGAGCCTCCCCGAGTTCTTTAACGGCAAGAACAGGTCAAAGACGCCGTCAATCTACAAGGATTACCGCGACTTCATGATCCACACGTACCGCCTCAACCCGAGCGAGTACCTCACCGTCACCGCTTGCCGGCGCAACCTCGCCGGAGACGTCTGCGCCATCATGCGTGTCCACGCCTTCCTCGAGCAGTGGGGTCTCATCAACTATCAGGTCCGTCGATTGGCGCCGGCGCGGGCTGGTCTCTATCCAGAGCGGCGTTTGCTAACCGGGCCCTGTGCCGCTCGCAGATCGACGCCGACTCTCGCCCTTCCGCCCTCGGTCCTCCCTTCACCGGTCACTTCCGCATCCTCGTCGACACACCACGAGGACTCGCCCCCTTGCATCCCGGATCATCTTCGACTGCCGCTTCCAAAGACGCTTCCGGCTCTATCCTCCGCACCGACCTGATCAAGACGGACCCTTCCCGGCCCGCTCAGCCCGACCAGCGCCTGTCTCCCACTGCTGCAGCCTCGCTCGCACAGGAAGCGGCCCATACGCCAAGCGGCGGCTCGATTCCACCTTGTCACACCTGCGGCGCAACGACGCCGACGGTCCGGTACACCGCGCTGTCGACCGCAGCAAAACAGAGGGCTGCCCCGGGCGAGACATTGTCGATCTGCGGCGCGTGCTACTCGGAAGGCCGGTTCCCGTCGACTTTGCACGCCGGCGACTTTGTCAGGCTCGACGCGGACCCGTTCGGGCACGATGACGGAGACGCCTCGGCAGGCTCATCGGCTCGCCCTTGGTCAGAGCAAGAAATTCTGCTCTTGCTCGAAGGGCTCGAGATGTTCCCCGAGAACGACTGGGACCGGATCGCCGACCACGTCTCGACACGGTCAAAAGAGGCCTGCATCGCCAAGTTCCTCAAACTGCCAATCGAGGACCAGTACCTAGCCGAAGCGGGCGGCGTCCCGAGCGGAGGCCCATACGGCTTGGCAAAGGTGCCGTTCGGCAAGACGGACAACCCGGTCCTGAGCGTCGTGGCCTTCTTGGCGGGTGCCGTCGATAAGCAGGTGGCGGCTAAAGCGGCGGGCGAGGCGATTGAAGAACTCGAAAAGGGCCTCAAGAGCGAGGCCGGCAAGTCGCGAGACGGCGACGCGATGGACGTCGATGCGAATGGACAGCAGCAGCAGCAGCAGCAGCAGCAGCAGCAGAACGGTGCCGACGGCGAGGACGCGAAGCCCGCAACGACCGATGCCGGCTCTGAAAGTGCTTTGATCGATTCTTCACGGACGTCTGCGCGCGCAAACGTCCGCAAGGCCGCCCTGACGGCGCTCGGGTCGGCCGCGGCGAAAGCGCACGCGCTCGCTCTCGAAGAAGACGCGTCGCTCCACTCGCTCGTGACCGCCGTCGTCGAAGCGCAAGTGCGGAAACTTGACCTCAAGCTGAAGCACTTCGACGAGCTCGAGGCACTCGTCGAGGCGGAACGGAGGTCGCTCGAAATGCAGAAACAGCAGCTCGCCGACGAACGCCTGCGCGTGAACCGACTCGTCGGCGAAGCGGCGAGCCTACTCCAGCGGGCAAAGGAGAACCCGGCGCAGGTCCAGCCGGTGGAGGTCCAGCAAGTTGCGGCGCAGATGGGTTCGGCGCCGCCGCGGGCGCAGCCGGTCGAGAACCCGGGGCCCGCGCCAGCGCAATCGGGCCCGGCAGCGCAGCTCGCCTAGGCGGAATAGCCGGCTTGGTCGAGATGTTGTAGCGATAGGATGTCTGCGCCGTAAAGTTGATTTCGAAAGAGATGTTCTGCTCCTTTCATGTGGACGCGAGCGACACCTCGCTTCTTCCTCAAGCAATACTTGAACTAGCGCATGGCAAAGAGAATACTGGCAAAGCAGATGGGGCTACGACAAGAGGGCGTGCAGAGCCAAGGATTAGCAACAGGCGAGCTGAAAGGGGAAAATGCGGCGAAAGGATCTATAAGTGGGAAATACGACACGGTGAAGAGGGTATGCAGATATGAAGATGCGGCGGACAGGACGGCCCGAGGGCAAAGTTCGGTGGACTTATGCGGCGACCGCATGGAGGGCGCTGCAAAAATCAGGGCGAGAGTCAATCTGCTAGCCCGCCACCGCGTCCTTCCGCAGTACTTGACTCACTGTATCGGCGTGCCCGATAATTCGGCGACACGATACGCTCCACCGTTCGCCTGTGTATTGCCGGGCGTACGCGCTCGTGGCGGCGGAGGAGGCGGCATGGCGTTCGCCGCAGCGGTTGCTGCAGCGACCGCGTCTGCAACGGTTCCGCCGTTCGCCGAGAAGCTCTTTGCGAGCGGAGACGGGTTGCTGACGGCCGAGATTCCCATCGCGTATGCGTTACCGTATGGGATCGGCGAAGGAGCGAGTGACGGTGAAGTTGCCGTGGTCGAGTTGAGCGAAGATGCAGTCATGACCGGCGAACGAGAGGCCGGCGTCGGAGGTGAGAGGCGCCGAGCCGCCGACGAGAGCGATGTCGATGAGGCGAGCGTGGGACTGTTGCTGGCAGGTCCAGTCGAGCGCGAGCGGTGCATACGGTACTGGTTCGGCGGCGAGAGCGGCGACGAGTGAATCGGGTAATGCTGAGTGTATGCACTTCCCGGGCGGCTGGTTCCGGCGAGTCCGACTGCAGCCGCCGCAACGGGCGACAATGCCCTGTGCACTCCCATGTTGGGAGACCGCCCACGAGCGCCCCGCGCTCCCCTTTGCGCCGCGTCAGAGTCCGCCGTCGTTCCGGCCGGGGTCGCGCTTTGCGCCCGTTTCCCGCGACCATAGCCCTCGACGCTCGGCAAGAGTGCGTCCCTTGCGGCGGCCTTCTTCCTCCTCTTGCGTGCTCGTTCGTCCTCGTCGACCTGGCCCGCTTTGATCCTGTTCGAAGAGGACGAAGCGCCGGCTGATGACGCTGAGCGGAGATTGTCGAGCGAATCGACGGATCGGGTTCGCTCCTTGAGCAACACCTTGACGAGGATGGGAGTGCTCGCCGGGGCTAGACTGGGTTCTGTACGACTTGGCGCCTTGCACGGCGTCCCCTTGCGTTTCCTCGTCGTCGTCGTCGTCGTTGTCGTTGCCGTCTCAGCCCGAGCCGAGCGTTGAGGCACCGGAGGACGACTCGTGCGTGACAGCCGTCCCGCAGACGGCTCAGGTCGAGGCATAGTGGGTACTTCGATGTGTCTGTGAGTGCCGTAGAGCCGGTAGATCGGTGTGTGGCTGCAGGCGAACGACCCTCGGAAGCCGGAGCGCAAGTTCATGCGTCGCTTTCCCCCGCGCTTTTTCGCTTTTCCTCCCGCGCGCCGAATTTCCGCCACGTGGCAAAGAGCGACGAACGGGAGGCTGATTGTGCGCCAGTGAGCGCCTGGAGTAACTCGGCAGCGTACAGGCCATTGCAGAGCGAAAGGCAGGCCACTACAGGGACGACGAGAAGGATACAAAGAAGGGAATGCGCGGATACACAACAAGCGGGTCGGGCAAGAAGGGGCGAAAAATTCGAAAGAAAAGCGGAGGGCATCAGGCGAGATACTCGTACACGTTGGCGGCGTCTTCGGAACGCCGCATGTATTCGCGGTCAATCAGGCTCGAGATCGACTGCGGCAATGGAACGGCGGGCGTCAGCTCACTCAAGCCGAAAGGAGGCAAAGCGGTAGCGGAAAATGCGCACCTTCTTGATCTCGGCTGGTTCGACCTTGAACCGCTGTCCGATCTGCGAGACGACCTCCATGACGCTGTTGACGGGTTACCAAAACGCAATTGACAGTCAATGCCTGATTTTGGCGTCTTGAAACCGCAGGGACGGATTCAACGTACAGCTCTTGGTGCTTGAGCGTCTTGCGGGCTTTCATGATCCTGCAAAGCGAGTCCGCATTGTGTGAGATGGGGCACAGTACTCCGACAGCGATCCCGACAGCGATCCCGACAGCGATCCCGGCACGTCAATGACACCTTGGCGGCGACACGCACCGGACAATCGCGAGCTGCAAGTGCGAAGACCGATCCGTAAAGACGCGCTCGGTGGTGGACTTGTTTTCCTCGACCTGCGCAGCGTGAAGCACCACAGTCAGCTGTCACGTTGCACCGCTGGTGGGAGCGGGGAACGATTCGCGAGCGCTCGCGGCGGACGGCAACGTACGGTTTCTTTCTGCTGGATCTGATTGATCTTGATCCGGACGTGAGCGTCGCGGAAGTCCTGCGAGACCGAATGGAGAGGCACGCGTCAGCCTCAGATATCCTATTAGATCCGAGCATGCAGCCGGCAGTGAGTCCCGAACGCACCGAGTTGAATGAGAATTGGTCGCCCGGGTTGATGTCCTTGCCCTTGGGGTGCTTGACCAGGACGCGGACTTTGCCGCAGGCGAGAGACTGCAGAGTCCGCGAGAGCTCTTTCTTGTCTGTACGCAAGAAAACTCATGTAGCGTCAGCAAGACCGCTCAGATAGACAAGTGCGGGATGATGTGTTGCCAGAAACGTACCGAGCTTGGTAGCTTCCCCGATCTCCTCGACGCCCAGCTTGGTATCGCCCACCTC
This sequence comes from Rhodotorula glutinis, assembly GCA_037974285.1. Lineage (NCBI taxonomy): Eukaryota > Fungi > Basidiomycota > Microbotryomycetes > Sporidiobolales > Sporidiobolaceae > Rhodotorula > Rhodotorula glutinis. The sequence goes on along the minus strand of JBBPFV010000010.1, from coordinate 552,989 downwards.
GTTGAACAGAAGCAGGATCACCGCCTGCGCCAAACTGACCATCAACTCCTTCTTTCCACCACCCTTCCCCTTTGTCGGGAAGTTCGCCTTGAGCGCGCACGTGTCCAAGCCGTGAGCCCACGCCAGCGTGCGACCGCTGTGCTTCGAAATGTAGAACGCTTTGAAGTGCTCGAGCGCCGAAGTGAGCTCGGCGGGGAGGGCGATAGGGAAGGGCGGATAGGATGGCCAGTTGCCCTGCGACAGCACCGAGACGGACAGGTCGAACGACGCATCGCCGTCACGGGCTCTAGATCCGCTCGAAGTCGCCGAATAGGCGCGCATGATGTCGGCGGACAGCTCCATGTCCTTGAACATGATCTCGAGCTTCTGCGTGAAGCCGGCGCCGCATTCTGGAGAGCAGGAACAATCCAGTCAGTGAGCGCCACGCGATACAATGTGCTCGCACTTGCTCACCATCTTTGAGCTTGAGCAGCATGCTGCGCTCGGCATCAAATGAGGCCGACTTGTTGAGTAGCAACCGCTTGGCGAGGTCGCGCTTGTAGAAGGCCTCGAAGATGTCCTTTCCTGCGGGAGCCCTCTGCGCATCAGATACTGCGTCCTTCCTCGGCGAGCCCTCGACGAGAAGCATACCTTGTGTGAAACGGAAGAGGTACAGAACGTCATTCAGGATCCTCTCGAGCTCGGCGTCGTCCATGCCGCGACTGCCACCACTTCGCAGCTTGGCGTCGAGGTATTTCGCTGCAGGTCGTCGAGCGCAGTAAGAAACAGCGGACGTCCGGCCCAGATTCATGCTGTTAACAGCAGAGTCCGCGTGTGACGCACCCATCATCTCGGCCGGCTTGTTCTCCCGCTTGTTGATGAAGAACTCGTACGCCGAATTGATTGCGCCGTGGAAGTCGAGGTCTTTGGCGAAGCACACGTCGACGAGGGCGATCGCGCGATGCCGCAGCTCAACGAGGTTGTCGACCATCTTGGCGTCTTGCGAAGCGTCTTGCACAATAGCGAGACCGGACGCCTGCACAGTACGTCTCCTTGAGTCAACATGACAGAACAGAGACTGGGGGGCGTTGAGTGGCTGCACTAACCTTGATGTGCTCGAGGAAAGCACGGCGAAGGACGTCGATTTTGCTCACACGCCCAAGTAGCGTGTAGAGGGCGACAAGCTCAGGGCGCTGGTCTCGTCGGCACATCTCGGCAGTATCTGTGCGCCGTCGGAGATGGACGTCAGCTCGACTCGACTGAGACCGCACGGTCGAGCGGAAGTGGAAGGGGCGCGATGAGCGGTACTTACCTCGCTCCGCAATCGCCTCGACGTGCTTCCGGATCATTTCATCTTCGATGATACGCAGCACTTGTCCCTTCAACTCTGGTCCGACGACCGCTTCGCAGCGTTCTCCTTCCTCCTGTAGGCGCTGTGCGACTCGTTTGAGATAGGCTGACGAATCGAGGGAGACGGTCAGGGCCGTGCCTTCGGATTGGTAGTAGGTGCGTGTGCTCAGCAAGAACGGCTCGATGAAGAGGGAAGAATGGGCCTGGCTCGAGAAGGTACGGATCATGACGAGGAAAGATCGGAGAAGATTTCGTGGGACGAGGTCCCCGTTCCTGCGGATGCAGTATACCCGCAGTCAGTTGACGAGCCTAGCCTGGGGTTCAGTCTCGCGAGTCACGTACCTCTCACGTTCGAGAAGGCGCAGGACGGCCATCGTTGCGCGTGAAGCTACTGCGGCGTCGCCAAGGACGCCGTGACGAAAGACATCAAGCCCCAAATCCCTGCGAGAAGACTGTCAGCTCCCGCGCTGAGAGAGCCTCGGAGATGAGAGAGGCTGTACCAAATAGACAGTAGACCAGGGGAAGCGAGGACATAAGAGCGGTCGAGATGAAGGAAGACGCTGCGGATGAGGAGCATCTGGTCGAGGAACTGCTTGCCTTCGCGTTCGAACGACCCGATCCACTGTTCCTCCTGCCCTTCAGGAAGTGTCTCTCCCTCCTGTCCTGCGAGCGCGCGGCGGATTTCGCCCGTCTGCCGCTCGATCTCCATGCGGATCCGGTCGTACAAGAGTTGGCAGGTTTGCGGGCCGGACGAGACGGCCAGCTCGCATTGCGAGAACAGCGACTGGAGCGAGTCGGGTGTCGGTTGCGGTGGGCGAGACTGAATGGCGCGTACAGCTCGGGTGAGCGAGAGGACGGCTTGGTTCGTGAGGGTAGTGGGGTCAACCGAAGGAACATCTCGAGCTGCGCGGGCAAGAAAGGGCGTCACCGCGAGCTTCGGAGGACGATATCGGCGGTAACGACCGACTTACACTTGGGCTTGAGCGTCAACTTCTTGACTTTAGACTTGTCTACGCCGCTCTGCAACCCGAGCCGTTTCGACGAGCCCGATGATGGGGGTGGAGGCATCGGCGCCTTGCCGCTCGCCGCAGACGGACTGTACGAGCTAGCAGACATGACTGGCGGAGTGTGTGCCAGTTTGGACAGCTTGTGAGGCGGCGAAGCCATCGCCAGAGTCGCAAGAGGCGGGGGAGACAAGGGCGCGAGCAGCCGGGAGCAAGTTCCCTCGACGACATGCGCACATCGGCGCCCTCTTCCTCTTTTCGCGGCGCTCTCTTCTTCCTACGAGCAGAACATGGTCGTTGTCACACGAGCGGAAGGCGAAACTCTTTTGCAAGGGGAGAGAATGTACAATGCTATATGACATGGTCGGAAGGGCTAAGACGCCTCATGCGAATGCGAATCCAGTGGCACCCTGTCGTCCAGCAAATCTAGTCAGCCCACGCTCTTTCAAGCTAATTCGATAACGAGTGAGAGAGACGAACCTCGGTGATGGCGGTTAGGAGCTGCTTGCGCAAGTCCTCGTAAGAGACGTAAGTCGGCAGGTCGAGCTGGTTGACTGCATGCCGGATATGTTCACGTCAGTCTCGCGCCCCAGCGTCCAGAAAACGGAGTGAGAGAAAGCTTACAGCAAGTGTGAGCCGTAGGGAGCGAGTTGGTGCCGGTCGCGGCCTTGTGGATGTTGAAACGGGTCGTGCCGCTGAAATGAGCAAGTCCATGTCAGCTTCTTGTGCCTCGGGTTCGACAGAACTCTCAAAAATCCTCACTTCATGCCTTGCAGCGAGCCGAAACCTGAACGAGCGAGAAGAAGCAGAGTCAGCTTCGAGTTCGGCAGCACCGGGGAGCGACGATCGGAAAGCCTCACCTTCGAGCGGCACTCGAGAAGTACCAGAGACGAACTGCAGCAGCGCAGCACGCTGTTGTCCATCGAACGAGCGGACCGCTCGCCAGAAGTAGCCGACAACGGGATCGCTTGACGAGTAGCCGACGAGATCGGTGTGACTCCGCCATCTAAAGGGCAGAGTGAGAGTCAGTCACAGAGACAGGGAAAGAAGCGTCCACCTCTGGGACGTACTCGTCGACGTCGATGTCGGGCAAACCAGAGATGAGGAGCTCGAGCTCGCGCTCGGAGAAGATCTGGAGGAGATCCTTCGGGACGACCTCGTATAGGCCACGCAAGAGAGCCTGCGGACGCAAAAAGGCTTCGTGAGCTACCGCTCGCAGATACGGGTGAACGCCGTCCTTCAGCAAACTCACCGTGATTTGGTCCTTGATCTCGATCGACAAGCGCTGTTCGGCAATCTTCCGCACGTACTCGTGCTTGTTCTCGTTGGTGACGGCGATGTTGCGGCCGTTCGGGATCAAGTCGACGACTTCAACGACGCCGAACTCATCGCGCTCGACCGAGAACGTCAAGTCGATGATGCCGTCGATGTCGTTGTCGAGCATCCAGACGAGCGACTTGTAGTACTCGGGGTCGATCGATTCGAGATCACGGTGGTCGACCTGCTTACCGAGCATGTGTTTGTACACAGCTGTGGCCGGCCAGGAGAGTCAGCTCACGGGAAGCGAGCTATGGTGAGCGCGAGTAGAGCTCACAGCGAGAGAAGTAGGCTTCGAGCAGCCGCTGGTCGTAGATGGCCTTGCCGATGATCCGACCAACGAAGCGGAAGTATTCGAGGTGGTACTCGTTGATCGCCGACGACTGCACGTAGAGTGTGTAAGCGTGAGGAACTCGGCACTGACTAAGATACTGACTCGGACGCACCTTGTTCGGCTGGTAGGTGAGCGCATCGGCGGCCTGCGGTTGGAAGAGCGCGTAGCCCGGATTGAACATCTGCCGCGCCAGAACACCGAACCATTCTCGCGTGACACCGCCGGCGTCGACACCCTCCTCGTCGTAGAACTTGACGTTGAGCTTGCCATACTTGATCTCCTCGCCGCTTCGCCGCTGGAAGACGTGGTACGAGTCTTCAAAGACTCGGGCGCGACGGACGTTGAGGTTGATTGTCGGATAGTGCGGTCGAGACCGCTGGGTCCGGTCGTGCAGGCGCTGACGCGAACAAGCTCAGGTCAGCTGGGTACTCGGAATGGAAGCGGTCGAGACGCAAACAGGTACGCACAGAGAAGAAGAAGGAGCGCTTATTCTCAAAGTCGAGCATCGACGAGTTGCGAACGAGGACGGCAAACGAACCGCTCATCAGCGACGGGTTGTTCCGCACCATCGTGTTGAGGATCTTGCTGTGTGCCGTGGTAAAGTCGATGAACTCGGTCGACGAGGCGTCGGTGAACTTGTTGACGACGAGGAGCGATTCGATGAGGGGCAGTAGGACTGTCGAGAGGTAGAGGAGATCGGGCTTGGCCTCGATACCGCCGAGTGCATCTCCGAGTCGCTTCCAAAGGTCGGACGACGCCAAAGAGCTGTAGATCGCCTTGATCTGCTCCTCCTCGGGCGACAGCGACTGTGATGCCGGCTTGCCTGTCGCCTGCGAAGCAGACTTCTTTGGGGGAGTGCCGAAGAAATCAATCGTCTTGAGGATGCGCAGCAGCTTGGCCTGGCTCGACGAGGCCGGCGTGAAGTTGCCGAGGAGAGCGCCGCCGACCGTCTCGTCGCGGTTGACCGTGTTGAGGAGGTTCGCGAGGTGCGGCACGATTTCGGTCGAGATCTTCTCGGCACGGGCCTTGAGCTCGTCGAGAATCGTGTCGCGAGCGCCGGAGAGGTTGGAGAGGTTCTGAATGAGCGAGAGCGTGGAAGAGAAGGTCCTGCTCGAGCACTCGCCGGCGTCGAGGACGTTGACGACGAGGCGAAGACTGGCGGTCGGAAGCGATGGCGGGTTCTTCGACAGGTCGATAGCCTCCCTGGATTCGGCCGCAGGGACGTCCTTCTCTTTCTCCTTATCCTTATCAGCCGGCAAATTCGCGTCGGCTGCAGCTGCACTAGCAGCCGCCGCACTCGTGGCGGCTTCGGAAGACTCGGCAGGTGGAGGTGCCGCGTCGGCTTCCTTTTTGTCTGCGTCGGAGCTGGACGTCTTTTTCTGCAGAACTTGCAGCGAGCGGGAAATGCTGGCGAGGAGCGACATGACGGCTTCCATCATGGCCGGCGTTTTGAGCAGACCGGGCCGTTCGAGCAGGCCGAGGAGGACCACGATCGGGTAGGTGGTGATCGGAGCGGCCTGTCAGGGTGAACAGAGATGTTAGCACAGAGCCAGGCGGCCGGCAAGAGGGGTATGACCGCACCTTTTCCTTGCCCTTGCCCTTCTTGGCCGCGCGACGAGACATCGGGAGCTCCTGCTCCGACAGGAAGTAAAGCGGAGTCTGCTCGTTCGCGGAAACGAGGAAGACGAGCGCGTCGAGACAGCGCTGGGCGATGAGGTTCGGCACACTCTCGCCGGGCAGGTGCGGAAGCACGTTACCCGGCGTTTCAGGGGCCTTGCGCTTCGGCGTATCCTTCGGCGCCAGCGCCCGGCTCGCCCGCAGCGACATCTGCGAGAAGCTCTTATCGACGGCCGAAACGTCTCGAGTGCCGTCTTGCAGGATCGTGAGCAGCAAGTTGACGAGTTCGACGCGCGTGCGCGTGTTCTCGCACAAATTGACGAGCACCTTCTGCAGCAACCCGCGCTTGAGCGGGTGCGGGAAAAAGAGTAAACGGACGAGGGTGGCCAGGCCGGCCTTGTCGAGAAGCTGAATCACTTCACGATTCGAGGTCGGCTTCTTGGGGACAGGCGCCTCGTCATCGACCAACTCGATGCCGCCAGGTCCGCCCCGGACGCGACGCCCGACCATGCCGCCGCCAGGTCCGACCGACGCTCCCCCACGACGTGCATAACGATGCGCTCCGCCCCGCGGCGGCGCAGGGTTGAGCAGATTGTCGATGAGGCCTCCTGCCCCGCCGGCCGGGAACACCGCGTCGCGAACTTGGGCATCGAGGCCAGCAAGGAAGTCGACCGGTGCTTCGGCGGCTCCTCCGCCAGGTACTGGTGCGGGCCGGCCAGCTGCGCCCGCTGCCGGGGTTGCTTCTGCTACGCCCGGTGCGGCCTGCTGCTGGCGGCGTAAATCCTCCGCCTCGGTACGCATAACCTCGGCGCGCAAGGCTGGCGGGAGAGCGTCGAGGAACTCGGCGCTGATTGATGAAGGCACCGCAGGCGGCGGGCCGGAGGAGCGGATTCGGTTTTCGCGGAAGTGCTGGCTGATCACCTCGTCGCGCATATCGTCCGGCAGAGCTTCAAGGAACTCGCGGTCAATGCCAGTGTCGGTAATATCGACTTCTTCGCCGTGGACGAGCACCGTTACGCGCTCTGAAGCGGGAGCAGGCGCGCTGGACCCTGGGCCTGAGCCGCTGGCCTCGGCATGCGCTTCGGTAGACGCTCCAGGTTGCGGTCCTGCGGCAGATCCGGTCCCTGTCGCGGCTACAGAGGGCCGGTCAGTCGACGCTGAGGGCATTGCAGGGGTCGGCTGGCGGGAGGGCGTCGCCGAGGGTGCCTCAGAGACGGCCGGCACGGCGAGTCCGGCGGCAAGTGATCGCGCAAGGTTCATAACTTCGGCGACGTCGTCCGGGACGTCGGGCACGGCGGCTGCGCCGGCGACAGGGTCCGAAGAATCGACCTCCATTGATGCGGCCGCTTCATCAGTCTCCTTGGCGGCGTTGGCGGCGGCGTCGGCGGCGGCTTGCTTCGCTGCGTCCTCCTCTTCTTGCTGCTTTTTCGCGGCCGCTTCTTCCTCCAACTCCTTCTTCCTCTTCTCTTCCGTCTTGAGCTTCTCCGCCTTGGCTTCGGCACGCGCAGCCGGGTGGAGTGCATTGATGACGTGATTGGTCGTGCGCGCAGACCTTTCGCTGACAAGGTAGCATCCTAGAGACCGAACCTCGCGTCAGTGAGGCCCGTCGAAGACTTCTGACACCGTCTAGACTTGCCTTGAAGAATCTCGCGCTCCTCGTGCCACCGCTGACTCGTTTGCATCGGCAGGAACGCCGAAGCTGCGTTGATGCGATCTGAAAGCTGTCGCGCGATCGATCGCGCCGTCTGCGGAACAGCTGAAGCTGCTGGCGATGCCCGGTGTTCATGGTGAGCGGCGTGCCCGGCATGGCCGGTATGGCCGGCACGCAGTCCAGGCGAAGGGTCGATCACGACGGCCATTCCGCCGTTCGGGCCCGGGGCGAGCTGAATGCGGAGCTGGTCCGGACCAGAGAGATGTCCGAGCCCTTGAGCTCCGAGGACCTCCTGTAGCGTGTTGACTCCGCCTGGACCCAGCATAGCTTCGACGGACCGTACCCATTCCTGGTAGGCGGCGGACTCGCGCGACGTGGCGTTGTTGCCGCGCGGACGACGAGGCGGCCCGTCAGCTCGACTTTCGGCGGCGGCGGCTTCCGTGAGGAGAGGGTGATCCGGCGCGGTCCGAGGCGGCACTTGAGGTCGGTCGAACATGGCGTCGCTGAGGAGCATGTCCTCGGCAGTCGAACGACCGCGCCGGTTGCTGCTGCCGTCCCCGCCGGTTACTGGGTCCCACCCGTAGGCCTGCGCGGTGGACTGAGCGCGCAGCTGCTCGGTCATCTCCGGGTCGAACTCGAGCTCGCCGGTGAGGACCTCTTCTTCGTCGGTGAAGCCGCCTTCGCTCTCACCGCCGTCGTCGATATCGTCCTCGTCGTCAGCGTCGCGGATCGGGCCGCCACCATCGTCGACGAACAGCATCTGGTTGCGATCACCGCCATCGCCGGCGACCATGCCCTCCTCGTCCTCCGCATCGATCCAGTCGCCTTCCTCGTCCTCGAACCCGTCCTCGAGCGCTTCGAGCTCATCGCCGGGCTCTCCATCCTCGTCGGCTTCGAGAATGATCTCTTCTTCGACGTCGCTCGCGTGAATTGCCGAACCTTCGTCGTCCGTGTCGAGGTCAGCTTCGTCCTCGTCGGCGAGTTCCTCCATGTCGGCGTCCGAGAAGGCGCGACCTTCGCCGCCATCCTGCGTGGAACAGCAAGCAGTCAATACGAGGAATGAAGCAGCGAGAGACGCGGTAAGGCTCACCTCGTCGTCGTCGTCATCATCGTCAGAAGCGTCGCTGACATCGCTTCCGTCGAAATCGTCCATCTCCTCCATCATCTCGTCGTCATCGTCGAAGGCGTCCTCATCACCACTCATGTACTCCTCGCCGTGGCCCTGCTCGAGTTCGCCCTCGTACATGCCGAGCGCAGAGTGGCGGTACAGATCAGCCGCGGCCTGGTCTTGTGCCTCGCCGTCGGAGCCAGACTCGTCCGACTCGGAGTCGTCACCGCTCAGCATGGACGAGTCCTCGTCCGACGAGAGAAGGTCTTGCATCTCGCGCTTCTTGCTTGCCCCGCTGGCGCCTTGTGCGCCTTTGGCGCGACCCAACTTGGTAGCGATCTTGGTGAGGTTCTCAAGCGGGCGGAGAATGGCGTTGATGAGCTGATTGACGTGGGGGAAATTGAGGTCGACTTCGGCGAGAGCATTTGTCAAGATGACCGCGAAATTCTTCTCGAGCATCAGCTTGGCGAGAAGCATCGACGTCTCTGAGTGCGTCCGTCCCACGCTCGGGAAAGGTCGTGCGGTGAGGAGGCGGTGGCACAAGTCGGACAGGCTGGCGAGGCGCGAGTAGCGCACCTCGGTCGGCTCGCTCGAGCTCATCGCGTCACGGAAGGCGCGCGCGACGGCGTCGAGAACGGCTTTGCGGACGAAGGTGATGTCGGCAGCGAGATCCTTGTCGCCTCCATGCCCGAGCGAAGCGGCAGTCGCGTCGTAGCACAGCCCGACCAGGACGAGCGACGCCCATCCCCACATGGAGGTAATCCGCTTCGAGTCGAAGTCGGTGTTGGGGACGAGGCACGAAGTCGGCACGAGCTCGCTCAGCAGGAAGTACAGGAATGACGAGCGCGAGCGCCCGGCGACTGCTTCCTTGCTGGCGCCCTTCCTCGTCGAGAAGGTAAAGAACGCCGACTTGCACGAGCTGTAGGAAGCGACGAGTTCGGCAAGAGTGGCGAGCGAGAAGGCGGATTGGTAAAAGTCGCCGAGGGGGACGTCCGCAGGAATATGCGCATCCTTTGCATCCTTCTTCGGAGCGGGCTCTGACGCGTTATCTCCGTGCGACACGGCATCGGCGGCTGCAGAGCCATCTGCCGAAGGTCCAGCGGGCTGGCTTGCGGCAGCGGGCGGGATGGGTGCGAGAGCCGGCTTGACAAGGTCGAGCGCCTGCTGCATGAGCAGGTGTACGACCGACTCGGTTGTCGACGACGCGGGGGTGAGACCCGCCTTCGCGCCGCCTTTAGTGGCAGTACCGGCATCCTGCATGCCGACATCGGCGCCCTCCGTAGCGGCATCTTGTCCGAGCGGTGACTTGAGCTCCTCCGTCTCTGCTGGCTTCCCTTGCTGCGCCGGGTCTCGCTGAAGCGTGATGTGGTAATGCGCCGGTGCGTCGGCTTGTACGAGCTTGACGGTCGACGTGGCCGCCTCGAGAAAAGCGTCAAAGTCGCGGTTGGCGATGGCGCCGACTCCGCGGACAAAGCCGCTCGCATCCGCAACCTACGCAGACGAAATCAGTCCCGACGTAACGCAACAACCTGGACACAGTCTGCTCACCTTTGAACGCGTACCGGCGAACCATGCTTCGATCTCTCGCTCCATCATCGGCTTCAGGAGTGCCTTCTCCTCGACGAGGTGCCGTAGGATCATAGTGGCGTAAGATTGGCAGTTCTTGGTTTCGGGAGCCTCGACGGCAAACGTCGTCACGAGCGTGCGCAGACCGCCGCGTTCGATGAACCATGCAGCGAAGTCGGCGTCGCGAGTGAGGAAGAGAAGCAGACGCAGGGTGGAGATAAAGATTTCGCGGGTAGAAACACCCTTGTCGAGCAGATCCGCCGCGGTCTCGAACAGCTGCCTGCGCTCTTCGGCCCACGAGGGACCTTGCTGCTTTGCGATGGGCGCTGGCGTCGCGTTCGATTCCGCCAGGATGTCGATCTTGACCGGAACCGAGCTGATCGAAAGCATTGCGTCCGTGACGAGCATGAAGGGCGCAAGCCAGATCGGTCGCCCATCTTTCGCCGGCGACAGAGCTGCATACTTTGCTTGGAAAAGCATGGCAACGGCCATGATCTCCTCACGGAGCGGCTCGACGGTTTCCCGGAAGGCAGCGTCCGTGGCGAGAAGCGCGATGAGGCGCAAGCGCGCCGCAGCGGCAGCCGGCTTCTCATCGCTGGCCGCACTCGCGCGGGCGCGGAGATCGTCGAGGAGAGCCTTGAGGGACTTCGTGGCGTTTCGGTCGTTCTCGTCGACGTTGATCTGGCCGAAAACGGCTTTGACGTCGAAGACGAGGTCGCTATACTCCTCGGCGAGCTCGAGTGCACGCGACACAAAGTGCGGCGCCACTTCCTGGCGAGAAGCCTTGAGGCTAGCCCGCATCTCGTCGGCAGACGGTCCCGACGGCTGGGCCGGAGCTGCCTCGGGCATCTCGGCCTCAACAACCGGAGCAGCCGCTCCAGTAGGCTGCACGTCAGTCATCGCGACGTCGGATGTGGACGGTACCGGGTCGGCCGGGGCAGCTGCCTGCTCTCCGGCGGTTGCCGCGGAGGTCTCGGCGGTGGTGTCCGTCGATGGTCCGGCAGCTGCGTTGCCGGCCGCAGCGCCTTCTGCCGGTTGATCGGCACTCGCCGCAGCCGCGCCTTCACCGTCGCCTGTAGCTGCAGCTGGCTCGAGCAGCTGGCGCGCTTCCTCCTCGATCGCCGCGCCGACGACGTCAGGATGCTGGAGAAGGTATTCTGTGGCGAGCGGCACGTTGTTGCGGCACCGACGCAGCGCACGTTCGGCTGCAAGGCGCGGGAAGCCCATGTCGATGAGCTGCGTAACTCGAGTCTGGTCGAGTGCAGGAGCCTGAGCCGCCGGGGAGCGAGCGGCGGTGCCAGCTGCCGGTCCGCCCCCGATCATGCCGGCCCCACCGCCGCCTCCACCAACGACGCCACCGAACACAGCGTCCAATGCGTTCAACAAGCTGTTCGCGCCACCGATTGGGGCACCGTGCATGTCAAACATGCGCGCCGCTTCTGGTCGAGCCGGCGCTTCGGAAGGCGCTTCGCCTTCGCCCTTGAGAACGTTGATCAGGGTCGAAACCAGACTTCGGATGACGTTCTGCGGGCACTTGCGCAGCCACGGCTGCTCCCATGCGGATTGGAGCGCGGGGAAACTGTCGTGGCGCAGGCGGACGAGCAAGGCCGGCGCGTCGAGGTAATCGGGGCTCTTGGGATCCGACTCGCGACTGATCAGGAGCCCGGTCTGAGTCGCCTCAAAGACCGTCTTCTGTACTGTGATGCGGCCGAGGAAGTCGAGGGCGGTCTTGAGAGCACCAAAGACCGGAATAATCAGCGGCGAAGCCGTAGTCGCGCTTTCGCCCGCCGATTCGAAATACTCGCTCGACACCGCGAGGAGCTTGTTGAACAGCTTGATGTATGCGTCGGAACCGCCGACGAGGACGAACTGCTGCAGCAGAAGCGTCTGCAGGCTGTTCGGTCGCTCTGCACGCAAAACATCAGATCAGCATCATCTCGCTTCGCGTCAGGGGCAGCAGAACGGACCGTCGATGAGCATCTTGGTGATGAGCACCAGACTCTGAGCAGAGTACGCGAGGTTGGCCGGCAAGTCTCTGGCCTCGGGCCAGGCGAGCGTATCGCGCATGAAGCCGGCGATCTTTCCTGCGACCGCCCGCGAGACCTTGCGGTGACTCCCGTCGGGCGTACGGCGGTGGACGAGCAGCTTGACGATAGTCTGATAAAGCGGGAGCGTCATCCGCGTGAACGCCTGGACGACATCCTGGACGAGCTTGATGTTCGGCGAGTCCGGAGTGGCGGGCGTCGAAATGACCTCGTGGGCGGCGATATCGGCGGCCTGCTCTTGCTGTCGCTCGCGGGCAACTGCGGCCGCCGGTGTCGGTGCGGGATCCTGCGGAGCGTCCTTGACGAGCTGTTCCGTGGCGGCCTTCGACGCTTCGCCTGACCAGAAGCTCGTCGGGCGGATCGAGACGTTCTCCCACAGGCAGGATCGGTAGACCTTACCGATCCGCTCCAGGACCTCGCTCTGCGGGCCCTTGACGGTGAAGACGGTCAAGATCGCCGTCGCCGCCTTGCCGTGGGCGTAGCTGAGGTTCGTGAAGACGTCGGAGAGTAGAGTGACGTGCGAAAGGAGGATTGTGAGGTCGCGGAAGCGCTTTTGCTGCCCCTCGAAGGCGTCCGCAGACGGCTGGACCATAGCGGCGAGGGTCGACTTGCGGTCTCCGTCCTGCATGTCGTCGATTTCCCAGAACCACTTCGTTGCTTCGAGCCACTTCTCCGTTCGAGCGAGGATGGCCGTGAGCGCTTCGGGCGCCTTGGTCTCAGTCGATATGCGGAAGATGGCGACGATGGAGCTGAAACCTCCGTTCTTCAGTACGATCGCTGGCGAACACGGCAGTTCGAGCAGGTCGAGCAAGAGGTCGAATGCCTTGTCGGCGTGGTCGACAAAGTCTTGGACGTGTCCGATGTTCTGGAACAGGCCCTCGAGGAACTGCAGCGATCGAGAGTCAGTACCGATGCTTCGTCGGCCAACAGTCAGGGAAGATAAAAGACTTGCCCTGCCAAACACATCGATTGCGTTCGTGACCTCGTTATCCTTGACCTTTTCCTCCTCGGCTGCCTTCTTCTGGTCCTTCGCCGCCTGATCGTCCTCGGAGCTTCTCGGTGCCTCGGGTGCGGGCGCCCCTTCGTTCATGGCGACGTCCTCCGGAGCCCCGGGAGCGGCAGCTGTTTCAGCCGCGGTGGCCGGCAGCAAGCCGTACCCTTGCTCGCCGGCAGGCGGGACGAAGGCGGCGCCCATGCGCTTGAACTCGCGCAGGATGTCGAAGATGACGTCGAGAATCTTTGTCTTGAGCGTCGGGTGGTGGCGCACGAGCTCGTCGATGGCGGCCCCCAGGTTGACGGCCGAATCGCGGTCACGGAGGAGCTCAAAGTGAGCGGGCGAGGTGAAGATGCCGAAGTACTTCGCGATCAGGTCGCGTTTCAGGAAGTGGTCGAGGCCCGCCTGGTTGAGGCAGAACGCTCCGATCGCGTTCGGGACGGCCTGCAGGACATCGTTCGAAGCAGGGATTGCGAGCTCGAGCGAGTCGTACAGGGCGTCCGGGACTTTCGCCTCTTGTAGAGTGGCGAGCGATGTCGGCTCGTTGTGCACGAAAGTGGCGGCGATGTTCGTCACGAGCGAGAACACCTGCGGGCCGAAGATGAACCGATGCTCGATGACCTTCTTCACGCTGGCGAGGAGTGAAGTGTCGATGAGGTTCCGCAGTCCCTCCGTCGTGCCCGAGGTCGTCATGAGTCGGTGGACAGCGCGGAGGATGCTCTTCAAGAGCGTGCCCTGCTGGAATGTAAGGAGACCTGTCGAGTTCTCGGTGACGGAGGTTTCGAGCTTGTCGGCCTCCTCTCGGTACTGATCGACGGCTCCGTCCACTTCGCTCTGGATTCGTCCGATCAACGCGTTCAAGCCGTCGGCGGCAATGAAGGCAGTGAAGGCGTTCGTGTAGCCGTACAGGAAGCCGTCGAGTATGACGATCGCCTTGTTGGCGGCGATCATCTGGAGGTGCCCACGGTGCGAGATCTTGACAAAGTCGAGGAGGACGTTGATGATTCCGGCTCCGATTGCCATCTGGCCGATCGACTGGTGCATGTTGAAGAATGTGAGGATGATGAACAGGGCGTCGATGAATTCGGCGATCGTCTCGGCTGTAAGTCCACGAATGAAATGTCAGCCGCGAGCCCACTCGACAGCCGAGAGCGAGCCTGTACTTACGTGTATCGGAATCAAGGTCGGCAGCCGTCTTCCGAACGAGCTCCATCAGAACGCCGTGGCTGACGCTCGCGTTCAGAGCGCTCGCCACCTCGGCCGTCTTGCCCTTGTAACGCGCGAAGGCTTCGAGGGCGTAAAGCGCGACGCTCTTGATTCCGATTGGCAGTTCTGTCTCCGGGTGGACGAGCTCGGCGACCTGAGCGATGACGTCTGGCTCGTAGAGGAAGACCTTGAGCTGAGCGACTTGCTCGGACTGTGCGTGCGAGAAGACGGCGAGGGCGAGGAGGCGGACGACGAGAAGCTGCTGCCTCTCGTGCGCGTCCGACGAGCACAGCGCCTTGCCGATGCGGATGCGCTGAAGAAGGTCGAGGCGATCCGCCTCCGGAACATGGTGCGTCTCGACGAGGTCGAGGAGGATGTCGACGGCGCTCTGCGTCGTCGTGCGCAGATTCGGGAGATGGATGGTCGTCAGACCCTCTTGCGGCTTGTCCTTGTCAGCTACGACGGCCGAAGGCGCAGCCGGAGTGGCCGGTGTGCCGGCGAGAACGGGAGTCGATGGCGTCTCGCGGCTCGGGGTTTGAAGGTGCGGCGCGAACGACGCCGTCCTCCTAGGCGGGGCCGGCGTCGAGAGACCGCCTGAGGTACTCGCTACCGGCTCTTCAACTTCCATCTCGAGACCGGCGGCCTTCTCGTCCGTGGCCGTCTCGCTCGAGACGGCGGCTGGGTCTGCCTTGCGGTAGAACTGCCACTCGGGTTCTTGCATCTCGAGCGGGATCTCGAGGGCGCCGTCCTGCGCCGTCTTGACGAGATCGATGCCGTGCTCGCGGGTTCCCCAAGGCTGAGCGAGGCTGAGCAGGCGCTTGTCGGAGAAGGCGATCGAGGAGAGGGACGAGTTGTACGAGGAGTACTGCTGCGCTGGGCGGAGCGCGAGACGCAGCGTCGCGAGCAAGACTGTGATGTCGCTTGTGTGAAGGAGGTCGTTGATGCGCTGTCGCGGGCATCGCGAACGAGTCAGCCAAGCGAACGGGAGCGCCCGAGCCTCTTCTCGCCGGCGGCGGCAAGGGAAACAAGACACTCACGTCGAAGCCGTTGAAGATCTTGCGGTTCGTAGAGTTCTCGAGCAGGAGCTTCTGGAACGCAAGTACGCTCAGGAGAAGTTCCTTGGTCCTCGGCGTAAAGTCATTCGTCTGGGCGTGCTGCATCGAGCCGAGGTCGTAGTCGCGGACGATCGTCTCGAGAATCTCATCGAACCGGTTCAAAGGGTGGATCCAGTGTTGCATGTCGGTCCTCGGCCATTGCCAGCCCGATTGGAGGAGCGGTTCGAGCAAGGCGGGCAGTTCGTGCTGCTGGACGTCTTGAAGCTGCTGGATGAATTTGGCGATGCCCGGGTGGGCCGACCCGCCCTTCTTGGGCTGGCGTTTGAGCCTCGCCATGCTCGCCTACGTCTCCTGGAAGAGCTAGATGCTGATTCTGAAGGGACGAGAGTCGAGTGACGGTCGAGTCGGATCGGTCGAGAGGGAAGGGTGAAAGCCGACGCGCCGCGCAGAGAGCGTAACGGTAGTCGTAAGCTGCTCGTACGAGCTGACTGTGGTCGAATGAGCTGGCACAGCAGCTGTATAGAGCCGAGGGAGGTCGTCGAGTCTCTCTCGCTGAGGTCTCCGCCTTCGTCAGCGAGAATTTCGGTGACTCGGTCATTCACCTCTTCATGAGATTTTCACGAAGTAGCAAGCCAGAGATAACTACGTAAGCTACCGCCTGAGCCCCTACACCAACTCGTATGATGCTGGCGAAGAAGGCGGAAAATCCTTCTCGCCGCAGTATCGGTAAGCCAGCCTGCTGACGTTCTCCCTCTGCCTCGATGACCACGAAGTAGACGTGCATTATTTCAACAGATTGCAAAAGGGTAGAGACGATGTACAAACCGAGAAGAACTAGAAGCGCCTCCGAGCTCAAAGCGTACTCTCTCAAACTCCCTCACTTCTTCGCCGCCTTGCCCTTGGCGCCGGTCGACGCAGCCGGCTTCTTCTTTGCCGCAGCCGCAGCCCCCTTCGGCTTCTTGGCCTTGATCATCTTGTCCTTGCTGAAGTCGGCCGAGGCGTCGCTTTCTGAGCCCTCGGCGTCCTCGAGGACGTCCGCTTCGGCGAGGTCCTCGTCGACCTGCGAAAGCATGAGACGACTCGGTCAGTTCAGCACTACCGAATTGAAGCACACCAGCGAAACGGTGGAACGCACAAAGGCTTCTTCGAGGTCGGGCGCTTCGCCTTGAGGAGCGATCTTCTTCGCCTTGGCGCGTCCGGCGTCCGGCTTGTAGTACGCGATCGGGTGGTCCGCCGCGTTGTATCTGCGCACGCGCAGTCAGTCAGTTGACTGGTGCACGGGAGGTCGCGGAGAGAAGAGCGATTCGCGAACGTACTTGCGCGTGAAGGCCGACTTGGTCTGCGCCGGGATCTTTTTGAGAACCTGCTCGCCGTTCATCCCCTCGCCGATACCCATCTCGACGATCGCCTCCCATTCTTCCTTGCTGAGGTAGTACTGGTCCATGACGTCAATGACGTCCTGGACACCTTCGACTCCGTCTTCGATCAAGGGCGTGACGAGCTTCGGGAACATCGTCGGGAGGTACGACTGGCGGATTTCGCGTTTGTCGCCCGAGACGCGGAGGCGCATGCGGATCTGGATCTCGCCGAGCGCGCGACCCAGCTTGCCTTGCGTCGAGTTCTTGCCGAGCCATCTGCAGGGCAGCGAAGGTGTGGAGGTGAGTCAGCATCGAGCTCTCAGTTGGCGTCATTCGGAAGCGGAGAAAGGCGCCGCATCGACTCACGAAGGGAATGCCGGATACCCGCCGCCTTGTCCGTAGCAGAAAGAGGCGGGCCGGACGCAAGACATCATACCATGCATCGGCATCAGCGACCACTGCTGCTGCGTCCTGCTCAGACATGCCGCCCAAGTCAACGAGGCTCATCACGGCCCTCTTCCACGTTCGTGAGAGCGCGCACGCACCCATGGATCATGGCGTCGACGAGGTCGCCGTCCGAGATGCTCTCCGCAGCCTTGCAAGCCAGCTCGAGGTTCTTGAGCTGCAAGCCCGGTCCGACTTCGCCGCCCGCGCGCTGGAACTTGCCACGGAGATAGTTCTCCTGGACGAACAGCGGCATGATCGAATGGTCTTGAAAGTAAATCTCGACCTTGTCGTTCAGGGTCATGCCGGAGACGGGCGAGAACGCCTGCGGGCCGAAGAGCTTCGAGTAAAGCGTCCACGGCGTCTGGATCGTGTTCTTCTCGTTCATCTTGGCGCTGCGTGAAGAGTCCATCTCGAAGGAGTCAGCTCGAGTTTGAACGAAAACGGTGAGCCTCGGAGTAGGCAGCCTCAAGAAGAGAACGGGTCACGCACAGTTTCTTGCTCGCATCAAAGTTCATCGCGACTGCGCCAAGCTTGTACGTCGCGAGCATGTTGATGATCTGGCGAATGTCCGACTGCGATCCAGCCACGAGCTGGTCGACAACGCCTTGCTCGAGCTTGAGTCCTTCCTTGAACGCGATCGACATGACGCGCGACCGGACCTCCTGCGCCGACGGCCTCTTGAACGTCATCTGGAAACACGTGTTGAGTAACGGCTTCATCTTCTGACTCTTGCTGTCGTTCGCGATGGCGATGATCGGGATCTTGGTCTTCTTGAGGAACGAGTTGAGGGCGCCGATGCCCCCGCGGTCGCCGGCCGACATGCCGTCGACCTCGTCCATGATGATCAGCGACTTGGTGTTGACGCCGAGTCCTTCGCCTTCGTGTCCGTCGCTCGAGCCCGCCGCGCCGTTCGCCGCCGTCTTGAAGAACCCACTCAACGTCGTATCGGTGACTTTGCTCTTGAACGCCTCTTCGAGTAAGCGTTTACTCCGCGTGTCCGAAGCGTTCAGTTCGAGGACGTCGAAGCCGAGCATCTTGGCGACGAGGTGGGCGGCCGTCGTCTTGCCGATTCCGGGCGGGCCCGAGATCAACACGCAGCGAAACGTGTTCATCGCGTCCGGACCGGGCTTCTTGAAGCCAGACGCGAGCGACTTGGGCCTGCAGGATCCTCAGATTAAGGAGCAGATGGTCAATCCCGAGCTCTCTGCGTGGGGACGGAGGCGTCACGACGACCCGGGACTTGCCAGCTCTCGAGCCACTTCTTGAGTTTCTCGACTTGACCCTTGTTGCCGCAGATGTCGGTGAGCCGCTGCGGCGCATACTTGGTCGTCCAGAGTTGCGTAAGGTGTTCCCTGCAGGAGCGGATCCGTCAGTTCACCTCGCGATGGGCGCGACGCAGTCGCGAAGGATCAGTAGCAACGATCTGAGGCGGGAACGAGAGGAACGTACGGAGCGTCTTTCGCGAGGGTGAGCGCCTTGGCTGCCTCTTTGACTTTGGCCTCTTCCTTCTTCTTGGCCTCGAGAACCTTGGGGTCGTTTGGGTCGGCCTTACGGTTCCCGATCAACCCGAGGAACCCGTCCTCGTCGAGCGTCTTGAGCTTGTGCTTCTTGATGAGTTCGAGCTTCTTCGGACCGGCGTCGGATCCGAGGACGACGTAGGACGTCTTGGACGACGGGGCGGTCGTGACGCGGCTGTGAGCAGAAGGTTGCAAAGGACGAGTGTCAGTAATCACACGCCCGAAGCCTTCGCTACACGAGTAGGATGAAGCCTGTGGCGGACGCGCAAGTAAACTCACCCTCCGTAGCGCTTCACGAGGTCCTGACCGGCTTCGCGGCTCAAGCTCTCGAGCTCGCCCGTAAAGACGAACGTCAACCCGGTCAGGCACCCTTCGTCGCCGACCGGGATCTCCTTCGAGCCAGGCGCGGCGGGTCCCGCGCGTGGCTTGTACTGCCACTTGGCTTTCGGTTTCTCGTCCGCTTCGGCGGCGTCGGCTTCGTCCTTGACCTCCTTCTTGACGGGTTTCGCTTTCGCGGTCGAAGCGGCGGCCGGTTTCGGCTTGGACGACGAGCTCGCGACTGGCTTTTTCGTGGCGGGCTTCTTTGTTTTCGGCTTGACGTCCTCGTCGTCGTCGTCGTCGTCCGCTTCCAGCTTGACGGCGCCGTCCTCGTCCGAAGAGGCGTCGCCCGCTCCCGCATCGTCGTACTCGCTCTCCGAGTCGTCATCGTCGCGCCTCTTCTTCCCCTTGCCCTTTTTCGAGGTCGTAGCCTTCTTGGACATCGTCGCAGCAGCAGACGCCTTTTTGACCTTGACGGGGACGGCCTTTGCGTCGGTGACTTTTTTCTTCTTCTTGGCCGGTTTCGCGTCCTCGCTCTCGGACGACGAAGACGACAAGACGATCGCGTCCGTCTTGGCGATTGCCTTGCGTTTCCGAGGTGAGGCGGTCGTGCGACGCGAAGTCGAAGTCGACGGGATGATCTCCATTTCGGCGTCCGAAGACGACTCGGCGATCTTGGGTGCCATCACTGCGGTCGCTGTTCACTCGCTAGCAGTCGCGGGAGTGTGCAAACCGTGCAGAAAGCGGTGGACAAGGCGCAGAGAGAGGGGAACGAAGTGGGGCGCGTCGCCAAAACGGGGGGTCGAATGACTCCCGTTGGCTCTGGTACGAGCGTAGAGGCGTGTCGGCAAAGATGTACGCTCGTTCCGAGTTGCTCGAGGCTGCGTGTGTGCTGGTCGAGCTGTCCGATGTCGAGGCACGACGACACGACGAAAGCAGAGTGAGGTCAGCGGGCGAGACCCAACAGCTCGACGGACGAATAGCCAGGCTTCGGACGCTCGACTTACAGGTTCAGTCTTACCTCAGAAGCTCAGTCAATCAGGCAGACTGACCAGCCTGGCGAGAGCGAGGGCTGTAGAGCGTCGAGATATTCTCTGCCGCACACAACTTTGACATCTTTCGCCCGACTCACTTTTGGTCTCTCCCAGACTCTAGACAGCTGCCCCGGAGAGCTGTTGACGAGCTCAAAACACATCTTACAGTCGACTTACAGCTTGCTACTCTCGGTCTAGAGCGCCTTTTCCCTCCCAGAGTCGAACCTTTCAGCTCGGCAGCAGAGCAAACCCGCCGAGATGGCGACTGGCACGCCTGCAGCCACAGCGACGGGAGGGACGCGCGCCCAGTTCGAACAGCAAGAGGACTTTATCTCGTTCGACGCGTCACCACCACCATCGTCCGTCTCGGCAGCAGGCGGAGGAGGAGGAGCGTCGACTTCGAGTGCGAACTCGCGCAAGAGGAGAATCAGCGACAGGCACGGTCCAGCAGCAGGGACAGACCACGACGACCCGGCGACCGCGAGTGGGACCCGGCGCTTGCGAGACCGCGAACGCGCGCGGAGTACGCCGTGGTGCGAAGACCCGGGCGTCGACTGGCACGCGTACCGGTCCGCCGTCGCCCAGTTGAACGCAGAGGCGACCAGCTTTGTCAGCTACATCTCGCCGACGCCCGTCGAACACGAATTGAGGCTGTTCACGATCGAGTTGATCCGGAGGACCATCAAGAGCAAGTACCCCGACAGCGATGTCCAGTGCTTCGGGTCCGTCGGGACCAGCCTGTACCTCCCAGGAGGGTGAGTTTCCCGAGCACTGCATACTCCTCAAGCTACTCTCCAGTCGAACGAGGGACTGAACACCGCGCACTTGTATCGACAGCGACATCGACCTCGTGGTCCTCTCGCCGTCAATGCCCTCGCCGCCGCTGAAACCGTCCTCGTCCCTCTTGCATCGCCTCGCCTCGCTCCTCCTCACCAGTAGTATCGCCGCTCCGCAGTCCCTCGTCGTCATCGCGAAAGCCCGCGTCCCGATCGTGAAATTCACGACCAGGTACGGCGGGTTCGCCGTCGACTTGAGCGTCAACCAGAAGAACGGCATCGACGCCGCCGTGCGGGTCCGCGGGATCCTCGAAGACTATGCCTTCAGAGAGGAAGGGTACGTTGAACCTGGCGCCCGAGACGGGGCCAAGCAGACAGGACTGCGGATCAAGGGAAAAGGGAAACAGCGCCACGACGACAATGACGACAGCGACCTGGAAGAGGGCGAGACTCTCGCATATGATGGTGGAGACGACGAGATGATGCTCGGACAGCGGCATCCGGTCGACCACGGCGTCGCGCGGTCGCTCGTCTTGCTCGTCAAGGCGTTCCTGAGCCAGCGCGGCATGAATGAAGTCTTTACCGGCGGCCTCGGCAGCTACTCGATCATCTGCATGGTCGTCTCGTTCCTTCAGGTGCGCTCTCGATGATTGCTGTCTCTCCGACAAGCATGGTAGGATGGTCGGCTGACGTTGCTCCTCATCCTCTTCGCCGCGGCAGCTTCATCCCCGAATCCAATCGGCCCAGATTAATCCGAATCGGAACATCGGCCTCTTGTTCGTCGAATTTCTCGAGCTCTACGGCAAACACTTCAACTACGACCAGGCGGGGATCACGCTCAAGGGCCGCGGAGGGTACTTCAACAAGCACGACAAAGGGTGGTTCAGGCCGCAGCAGCCGTACTTGCTCAGCATAGAGGATCCTAATGATCCTCGTGAGTTCAGTCTCTCGCGCGCGGCTCGTTGCGGTTCAGTCCACTGATAAAATGGCTCCTCGCCTCTCTCGCCACGCAGAGAACGACGTCTCTGGCGGATCGCATGCGATCCTCCGCGTCCGGCAAACGTTCGCCGGTGGTTTCGACACGCTCACGTCGTGGTTGATCGTCCGCGAGTCGATCCTCGCTGCCGAAGCGAACCCTTCCCTCCTCCCGCTCACAGATGCCGCATTGCCAAATGCCGACTCGGACCCTCCCAGTCGAGGCAGTCAGAGCCTGCTCGGCGGTATTATCGGCCTCAAGAAGCCCGATCTGGATGCGCGGGACGCGCACGAACGGCTCTACAACGACGGCGTCTTGCAAAAGTTGCTGAAGCGGACCGAGGGCGCGAACGGCGTCGAGGACGGAATGATGAGTCGCAAGGCGCAGAAGCGCGCTTACCAAGAAACAAAGGAGCGTGCGAAGCGGGAGAAGACGATCGCACGGTTGGAGCGGAAGGTCGAGGAGAAGGAGAAGAAGCGCGAGAAGCGGGCCAAGAAGAAGGAGCTCAAGAAAGGGTCGGCGGCGGCGGTTACCGTGGGCGGCGAGACTGGCGTCAAGGCTCTCGTCGTGCAGCCACTCGCGACGGCCAGCGCAATCGAGGATGCGGTTGCGAAGGAGGCGGCCCTCGAAGGGTTGGCCGCGCACGACAGCGGGATGGGCTTCATCGTGGACACAGTCGGCGCTGGTCGTCGCGTTCCTCCACCTGCGTCCAAGGATCAGCAGGACGACGACGAAGACGACTCGCGGTACTCGCTCGGCGTTCCCGCCGTTGCTCGCGTTGCGCAACAAGCAGGTTCGACCGCCGCCTCGTCAAGGCGAGGCTCGCCAGCTATGTCGGGTCCGCTCGGACGATACACGCATGTCACAGATGATTCGTCGGACTCGAGTGGCGCAGAAGACGGTCACGCCGACTCGGACGGCGACGTCGTGCTAGGCGGAGGCGGCGGAGATTTCGTCCGGCACGACGGCGTTCGACCTTCCAGGACCGCATCGGTCGAGTCGGAAGATGACGGATCGGACGAATCGGCCGAGGTGCTCGCAACACTCGTTCCCGCCGCGAAGCGGCCCAAGGTTGCGAGGAACGACTCGTCGAGCGAGAAGCGAGCCGCGAGTAAAGCCAAGGCGGCGAAGCGCGCGGCTTTCTGGGGTGCCAAAGGTCCCAAGACGATGTCCGACGGGGAGTGACAACGGTGAACGCGCTTGACCGGTAGGAGACACGGAAAAGGTGTTTGTTGTCAATTATCGCTCTCGTTTGCAATTGACTGCGATCTATCATGCAAGGACTCCGCGACATGCTACAACGCCTTCTGCCTATTTGTCAACCTGCTCCGGCCGACGCCCGCGAACCAGCTCATCCGCCAGGCAAACAATACCACGGTGATCCCGACGTTCCCCCAAGTCAAAACGTTCCACCTCTCCAGCCTCATGGCTCCCTCCCGGCCGAGGTCGTAGAGCGTTGCACCGATGTGCTGCAGGCGACGTCGGATAGTGAGCGAGGGAAGCGGAACCTTAGAAAGTGAAGCGCGTTCTCACTGTGAGATCCGCAGCAGCCAGGCAGAAGAGGTAAGCGCCGACGAGCTGCCCGAGCTCTCTCGGCTGGTTCTTTAGTGTCCTTCGCATGGTAGGGAGAAGGACGCAAGCCTAAACAGTGGGAAGCGTTGGTCAGACTCCTCTGCTCGCTTGTGGAGAGCACGAGGTCGGCTAACCATCATCGCAAACAGGAAGAAGCAGCTGCCAAGCTGTCGGACTGCCATCGACGCAGCCGGATGCAGCGACGCTAGCTTTGGCGCGAGTGTGAGCTGCGCCGGATACAGTTCGACGAAGTACTGCGCCGAGTCGAAGTAGGCCCGAGCAGCTCCGGCGAACGTCAACAGCGGCTCGACGACCGCGAAGAAGACGTAGTACGCGGACGGCAGCGGATCGAGATACCTGTGTGGCCTTCCCTGGTCAGCCTGTGCTCTAAGGAGACGGGCACAAGGTGCGGCCCCACCCGAATGACGACTCGGAGGTTGGTAGTGCAGCGGCGGCGGCCATAGTCGCCAGGTCAGTGCAGATATCACTTGATCCCGTGTGCTGATGCTCAAGGAGCTGCGCTAGCAGCTACAGAGTAGCAAGGTGAGCTGTGTGGCGGCTGCGCAAGGCAAAGCGGCAAGGTGTCGGGCTGCTTCCTTCTCGGCTTCGTGCATCGCCGCAGACGGCCCACATTAGCAAGTCCTTTCCGCGATTTGCGTCACACAGACGTGCTCGCAACGAGCAGGATGATCGGGGGCGCAGGTCGAGAAAGGGAAATTAAAACAAGGACAATACGCCTACAACAGCCATTGCGTTCGTGGATGAGAAGGCTATGTACGACTCTCGGAAGGCACAGATTGAAGATATGAGGAAGGGCTCACTTGGCAGGCACGGGCCCGCCGTGAGCATCGGCGCTCGCGAGGCTGGTCTCGCCCGTCCCGACGCTGTCGCCGCGGTCCCGCCAAAAGTCCGGTTCGTCTTCTGCGCTGACCGACTCGCCAGCGCTCCCATTGTTCTTCTGCGGCGAGATCGTCGAGCTTGAAGTCGATTGAATAAGGGTCGTGCCGGGCAAGTTGTGCCGTTCGGCGCGGTAAGATCCAGGGGGCGGTCGTCCAAAGTCAAAACTGGCCGCCGTCGAGAGTGTCGTTCTCGAAGCATTTGAAGGCGGCGAGACGAGAGCAGGTTCTCGTTGCGGAGACGTCGGCGCCAGGGATGACAAAGGCGGCACGCGATGTCCGCTGGCGGAAGTCGACGATTCGGACCGCGTTGCGCCGGGAGGGCGGATCGGCCTCGTCAAAGCCTGATCGGCTTCGCTCGCTCCCGACGTGCTACCTTTCGAGAAGGTGTCGCTAAAGACGGTCCGCAGGGGAGGCAAGACGTGCCGCGGCGGGAGGGCACGCGAAGATTGGTCGGACATCGCATCGACGGCCATGTCGAGAATATCGCGGGGCGCGTGCATGCGATCCGAGGATGTTTGCTCCGAGAAGTAGGCAGCGCGGCTCGACTCGGCCATGCCAAAGTATCCGCCGCCAGCGGAACGAGATCGATCGCCCGAGATGCGCAGCCGCTCGAAAGAGGAGGCGGGCTCGGGCGAAAAAAGTGCGCGCGCGTGTTGGGAATGTTGCGGCATGACGCCCGGGCTCGGAATCGGCTGTCGGCTCTGCATCCCGGAGATGGTGGCGTGCGCGGGCGGCGGTGGCGAGAAGGGTGAATGGCTGAACATGGGGGCGTGCTCTCCGGGAGACTTGACGCTCGGCTTGGACTCGCGCGCCCCCGGCAAACTCGGTTGCGGCTCACGCTCAAACATAGTCGAGATCGGCGGCAATTTAACGTCGCCGTTCGAGCTCGCGCTGGAAGGAGGCGGTTGAGGCAGCTGGTTGGCGACGGCTGTGGGCGGTGGCTGAGCGACGTAAGCCTGGCCGGGACGCTGAGCAGGTGGAACGTGCTGGCGGGGCACATGTGGAAAGTACAGCTTCGACGGGAAGATCTGTTGCTGCTGCTGCTGCTGCTGTTGCATCGCCGGAAACGGCTGCGCATGCCGCGGTGCAGGCAGTACGTGTACCGGCATCTCGATCGGACCGCCACCGCCGCCGAGCGACATGCGTCGTTGGTACTGCTCTTCCTCGTAAGACGGCCGTTGCGCGGGGACATACGTCGATGGGTACCGCGGATCACCGGGCTGAATGGGGATCATGACCTGCTGCGGTTGCGGACCTGCCGGGACCGCGAATAGTCGGTCGTCGCCCAATCGAGACTGGACAAGATGGTAGCCCGCTGGAGGAGCGTGCCCGCTCGCGAGGACGTATTCGGTTTGAAGCGGTTTCGGCTGTAATGGCGGGTAATACTGCGCCGCCTGAACGTAGGCGCCCTGAGCCGGATCGTACGCCGTATGCATCCGAACAGGATAGCCGACCATGTGCTGCGCCTGCGCAGACATAATGGCCCGGGCGGCGCGCGCAGCCGCTAGCTCTTCTTGGGCCTCGCGCTCGCGCTGGCGCTTCTGCGACTGCCGCCGATTCTGAAACCAGATCTGGACACGGCGGGCGCTCATGCCGATCTGACGGCCGACTTCCTCGCGTGTTTCAGTGGACGGAAAGCGGGTCTGCCAGTCGGGCATCGTGGTCAGCTCGGAGTTTGGGCGCAAATCCCGGCACGTCCGCCCGCTGCCTTACCTTGGCGAGAAGAGCATTCAGCACAGCAGTCTGCGCCGGCGTCGTCAACGTCCTGCTCCGCTTCTTGGCCGGCTCCTTGCCGCTCGTATCGCTGCCGTTCCCGCCGGCGGAAACTCCGGTCATGCCGGTCATGATGCTGGCATCGTCGTCCTCGTCGTCCATGACTGTTCCATCTTCGCCATCACTGGCCTCAGACATGGTCATGGTTGATTCCCGGCGCAGCGCAAAGTCGACGCTCCGGGGATCGGATCTCTGCTTGCCCTTGTCGAGTCCGGCGTTCCTGTCGGCCGCGATCGGCGCGCCCGTGAGGAGCACGCCCGGTGTCGGAGTCTTCTCCCGATCCATAAGCATCGGAGACTGGTCCGCGATCGTCGGTGGCGAAGGCCGTCTCCTTTCCTGAAGCGAGGTTGCTCCTGTTCCCCTCACGGCCAAGTCCCGGCCGTTCTCGCTCCTGACGAGCTCGCTCGCGGCGTCCCAGTTCGCCCGGTCGACGTCTCGGAACCTTCGCTTTGTGCCACCACTGCCGCCAGCGCCGACGCCGGCTTGCTGGAGCGCGAGGATGGCATCCGCTTCGGCCTGCGAAGTCGGGTCGGCCGCAGCGGTCAGGCGTTGGCGCTCGAAGGAATCGACGAGGCCGTTCGCGGCGAAGTCGGTTGAGTCCTGTCGATCCCGAACGCGTTGGTCCGGCCCCGAGTCGGCGCCGGGTCCCAAATTGGACCGTGACTGCTCCGCGGGCAGTCCTGTCACTGTCGGATTGCCATCCCGCCCGCTCTGGGCGTATTGCGAGGTCCCATCAGCGGACTGCGCTGAAGGCGAGGCGAGAGCCGAAGCCGCCTCCCTGGCGATCCTGGCCTGTTTGAGCCGTTCGCGGTCTTGTTTCGAGACAGACGGGAAGAAGTGACTCGGCGGGGGACCGGGAAAGGCGTTTGGCGTTCCAAACACTTGTTCGGTGACGTCTGCGAGGTCGGCTATCGACGTACGGGCCCTCGCATGCCCTGTTACGGTCCCATTTGGCGGCATTGCCGTTGATGAAGTCGACGCGACCGGACGTGGACCGACGACTTGGCCGGTGCCGTTGATCGGCGGTAATGGGGGCTCTGTCGGCCCTAATAGCGCCATACTGGACTACGTGTACAGCTCGATCGGCAATCGAGCGTAGAGACGGGAAGATGACGAGTTCCTTGTTTTGACGGCAAGCAAGGGCTGGACCCGGTAGCGAAGAGGGGGCGGTTGAATGAATGCACCGCAGCGTTCACGCCCTTTTAGGGTTCTGCTCGTGCTATCGACGACGACTTGGAGGGCACAGTCGGTGTCCAGGCTTGTGGGATCAGCCTGCCTAGAGTCGAGCGGGCGCGTACCTCCCGAGAGCTCCAGCCGTAACTTTACCCCGCAAGCTGGCTTCTCGCACTGCCGACGAGGCCTAGGCCTCCTCGCGCCAGAAACGCTAATTCTTTCATTCTCGTTCGCGATTAGACAAATTAATGGGCTGCGCAGGGGCCTGCTCAAACCTTCGCGCACCATCGAGACTTGCAGACGAGCGGCTTGACAGATTTGGTGACGATTTGGTGACTGCCTACGACTCTCTGCGACAAGCTAGGGCGGCACGAGCGGCGCGGAGTGAAGTGAATCGGCGATAGACTGGTAGGTCTGAGCGTGTCCTCAGCGGCCGCATCAGCAGCCGCTACAGAACTTGCAACGCTGTGAGCTGTCGAGCCGGAAGTCAGCTGCGTCGCATCATCGAGCAGAGATGGGCGTGGCAAAGGGGAGAAAGTCAGTCTCTGCAGTTCGCCTCGACGAGGCGTGAGGTCCCCTGCGCTCGAGGCCCCGCTCACCCGCGTCCTTGCTCTCTGCTCTCGTGTGATAGTCCTGTTGCTCAGTCCTGCAAGGTTTGGCAAGAGAGCGCACGAGTGGCCGCAAGAACGAAGCTCCCAGTTCCGAGACGGCCGCCGTGCCTGCCCGGCTCTCGAACTGGAGCTGCACATCACGGTGTGGCAACAAGCTTTACGTCGACCCGGCGACGGTCTCCGAAGGCGCAAACGGCGCATCATGCTCACGCATACACCTGCACGTCCGCACGCGCAAACGAGAGGATCCGAGGAGCTCGAGCTTGCCTGCGAAGTCGACCTGCTTCGACTGCTCGCGTCAAACTCCACTCGAAAGTCCGGCACAGTCACCCTGTTCCAGCGTTCCATGGCTCACTACTGCTATCGGACCACTTCCTATCCCAGACAGCCCCGCTCTGCCCGGCCGATGTGGATGTCGAGGCGGTCGTCATTCCCGAAGGAATCATCGGTCCCAACGCAGTGAGATCTACGTCACCCTCACAGTGTCTTCGGCTAGCGAGGTCCGGGTTCGGCGGCCTGCAGAGACTCGACAATGGCAGAACCGCCGGGCTCGCGGAGGCGGTGGCCGAGTGATCGAGTGCACGAGGGTAAATGCCGGCAGCCATGGCAGCGGAGAGGGAGGCATAGTTGATGTCGACTTGTGGTGTTGGAACAAGTGCCGAGCGACCGCTGGAGCTCGCCGAGAGCGATTGAGCTGCGTGGTAGAGTTGCGCCGTCAACATATCGATTTTGAGAAGGTCACAGCAGCTCGGAACCAATGGGGCAGTTCCTCACTGGCTCGTAGCTCGCGACCGCGTCTGAGCGCCTGTAGCCGCGGGACGGCACAAGGATGGTAGAAGCAGGCCGTGACAAGCCCGCGTTCGAGCCAGTCAAGGTCCGTCGGCGTGAGGGCCAAACTCGGGTCGCCCGGTCCGTCCGGCTCGCCGAACAGCTGGACAGCCATCTCGGGCCAGCTGGGAAGGACCTCGAGCTGCCAAAAGACGTGATAGGTCATGTGCGGATCTCTGAGAAACGGAAATGCGGCGGAAGGAAAAAGGGAGTCAGCGCTTTTGCGAAAAAGGATCGCAAAGAGGGATTCGACCCGAACGGGCGTGCGCCACACGGTCAGCACTATCACGCAGACTTACCTGCTAATTATGTACAGCTCGGAATAGAACGCCGTGAGCTTTAAAGCTTTTCGGACCCGGGTGTCGCTCTCGAGGTACAACGATTGGTCGGTCTCGGCGATAAGGCCTCCTTCGCGACCCGGATGCTCGACCACAAGTGTACGCGCTAAAAAAAAGAGTTCCTGCGGATGAACGTCAATATCTGTGCAAAAATAAGAAAGTGCGGCGCGACAAACTCACGAGGACGTCCTTGTCGAGTCGCGTGACAAATCGAAGATGCTGATCGGAACAGCCGTCTTTGGCGCAACCGGTCGGCGGTCGATCCAGGTGAATTAGTGTCTGCTGAAGGTGTACAGCGCCATCGTGCGCTTCGTCGAGCAAGGCCCACAGAGCCTGAACGTCCTGCGAAAGCCTAGGTGGCGGACCGCCCGGACGAGGCTTCGCTGCGGTTGCGAAATCTCGCTGAGCAGTGGTCACCCAGGAGAACAGGACGAGGCAGGCGCGCCAAATCCCGATATGCGTCGGGCCGCCCATAATGTCGCTCTGCTCGTTCAGACATGCAGTCGTGTCGGCCCGCAGATTGTGTCGCGTCGGATCGGGGAGAGGCGGCCGTACAAAGTACTCGGTGATATCGCGCAAGGTAACGATGGGGGCACGGCGCGAGTAAGCGGACGTGAGAGCGTCGGCGGACTGAGACGTGAACTCGTTAATTCGGCCGACAGGGACGGGCGACTACAGGGGGACCGGCTCACCAGAAGAGGCAGAGCTATATGCTCCAGCGTATCATATCGCTGGCTATCGTGACTCGCACGAAGCTCTTTGAAATGTGAGGAAGCCGCTAAGACCGACGTCCGGGAGCGCCGCGGAACAGACTCGTTGACTGCAGGGGGCGAGAACCGCTCTTCAGTTCCTCGCGTCCTGCAATCCAGTTGCCGGGCGACTTACAGATGAGAAGCTGCGACACCACCAGCAGCGCCTCGAGATTTTGGCTGCTGACGTCGTCCGCGACATTGTAGGTGTGCACCAGATCCAGCGCGTAATTCTGTAAGCTCTGACACGCCTGCTCACGCCGCATTCCCGCGGCGGAAGCGTCCTGGAAGTGTTCGACAGGCGAACTTGTTGGTAGAGCTATCCCGAGGATCGCCTGCGGTCAAGTCGCGAGTCAGCGCACCAACCTCAGCTCGACGCAGTGCGCTGCGGTTTCTCACAGAGTGTGGGCTGGCCCGAGCGCCGAGCGCGCTAAAGGCAGCGACAGCTACCCGATCGGAAGGCGAAAGGCGGTCGATGTTCGATAAAAGCCAGTGTTGTCGCGAATGCCAGGGAAGGAAGAGCGGCAGGTAGGCGCAGCACGACGAGAAGAACGCTGATCATCAAGCAGATTTGGCAGCAGTCAGCGCCACTTCGGAAGCAAGGGAAAGTGAAGGACTAGACGCACACTGGACCAGATGAACAGAGAGCATCGTGGCCATGGCGGTTCGGGCGAGTCCCCATCCGACAGATGACTCTGCAACCTCGAACGTCCCGACGCTCCCTTCTTGGGATCCAGCCAGAGTATGCTCATAGTCGGGATATCGTGCAGCGAGCCCGCACAGGAACGAATCGACGATCGACCGCTGTTCGGGTGTGCTCCTTTCGTCCCCTTGCCCTGCACCGAGCCGAAAAGTTGCTGCGATTTCGCGACTGAAAGAGGTCGACGCTCGTCGCAATCGCGAGGGTGGTCCAGATACCGATGACGTGGTCGGGATGAGCGGCTCTGTCGTATGCATCGCGAGATTCGAAGTGTCATCGACAAGAGCCGCGGCTTCACGAGCTTGCAGCCGAGCGAGCTCAGTCTCGAGATGAGCTGTAGACACAGCTGCGCCGTCAGCAAAAGCTGAACGCCACCGAAGCTAAAGAACGGCAGTGCGCCTTTGACGAACCGATGCGACCTTGAAGCGCCCGGACCTGATCTTGACCATCCTCTCCCGTTTGCAGCGTAGCTCTTAAGGTTCCGATCGGTAAGGCCGCCACTGCAGGAAAGCGTATGAGTCCACGCAGGTCATTGATAGCGGAAAGGTGAAACGGACCGGGCACAAAGGAGCCGAAGCTGCCTGCAAGAGCATGTCAGCCTCGCGCGCAGGATGCGGAATGACTCAAAAGCAGCCTACATTCGTCCCGCCGATCTCGGCACCGTTGACACTCTGGCCAGGTGCGGTCGCACTGCGACAGACACGTATCAGCTGGACGCCGCAGGTCGCGCGCGGTCTGTAGTGCGTAGCGAATCACCTTGACTTTACGCAGACGGCAAATCCGGCAGGACTTGTCGGTGGGCTGCGGTCCAATCGTAGCCGCAAGGTCGGTCACCTGTTGATGCGACACTGACGGAGGCGCCAAGTCGAGTGCGGCAGCGTCATTCCCGGTCCTGGCCTGTCTGAAATTTGGCGACCTTTCGGTGGCGTTCTCCCGGCCCCGAATGCGAGTCGACGGCTTCGAGTCTGCGGCTTGGTCGCGAGGTCTCGACATTCGGCTGGAGTGGTGCTGTCGTAGCCGATGCGGGGCGGATGATAGCGGGAAGGGCGAGATCTGTCACCACGACGAGCGAGGCTTCGGCGGAAGCGCATGCGGCTGGTCGTCTTTGGGGAAAGTTTCGCGGAGCAACGCGTACAAGCCCCGCTCTGTACACTCCCCGTCCGTCAGGTCAAGCTGCCAAGGTGAAAGCGGCTGGCGGCTTGTGGCACCGCGACCGCTGGTTTGGCATAGAGCGAGCCTTGAATGCAAAAGCGAGCTCCTCTGCAGAGTCCGACTCACACAATGTCTCGCTGAGGTGCTCGGATCTGGCGTATGCTGTCACGAAGGAGCTCAAGCGAGTGCATATACGCGCACCGCTGTTACGACACGCGCTGCCCAGAACTGCGATCTGGCTCGTATCCGCCGATGACGGCATTGCACCGCGACCGCGAGCGAGTGCGACTCAAATCTCATATTTACGACGCACAGCTGGCAACTGCTCGGCATCGGAGACGGCCCGGAACGAGCTGCATTCATTTCGATAAGCTGATGTCCACCTGCAGCAACGAGCCTTTAAGCTGCCCGGCTGAAAGCGCTGACGAGACGGGCACAGCTCATATGCTTCCACCTCTGACCAAGCGATTTCGAGGTCGCGGCATCTGCATTCCACGGCCAAGACCACCATCCTTTGTCGATCTCGGATCTCTGGAAGCTCCCGTCGTCTGTGGCCCGTATGGCGAGGCGTTACCGGTCGCGACGAACGGGCGAACGGGGCAGGTTGCGCGCTGTTCAGTCAGCAAGCGAGCGCGGTCTGTTCGCCTTGGAGGTGTCTCCACCGACTTGGAGGCAAGGGAGGCAGCTGGCAAGCGCCGACACGGACGCCTGATCGTGTCGAAACTCGGCAAGAACGATAAACAGGCCCAGTCAGGCGAGCGATGACGGCGCCGGCCCGATAAGCGATCTGCTGACTTTGCTTCCAGTACCATTCTTGCACCGCCTACCGTACGCATGGCTGTAGTGAGCATTCGCATGAGCGCACAGGTGTGTTCCGAGGCTAGGATGACGGCTGTGCCACTTTCAAACTTCTTCCCCGGCCGACGCGGTTCTGTCGCAAATGTATGTCAACTGACTACAGAGGTTGACTGCGAGGGGGATTAGAGCAGAGACGGAGGGCACAGAAATGCGAGTGAGACAGTTTGCGAGATGCGGGGGGTACGGGAACGACAACGTGGATGGACAAGGGTATCGTAGCGAAGAATAGGGGTACTGATGATGATAAAAATAATCTGCGCATCGAGCGCGTATGGACAAGAAATGTCGTTAAGGCAGGGCCGCGATCAGCGACCTTCGTTCTCCCTCCAGACCGGCGCACGCATCTTCGGATCGACCGACTGGCAGCGCTCGCCGCCGCTAACGAGCATATGCCAGTAGACCGTGTCTCCGGCTTTCAATAGTCGGAGACTGCGATCGCGGCCCCGGGGCGCCGGTGAAACCGTTCGCACCCGGGAGGACCGCAGCTGGCCGTCCTTCTCGAGAGCATCGGCTTCTCGGGTTCGCGCGAGCGGCGTCGACGAGCGAGAGCCTTCCCGTGAAGTCAACCCGGTGGGCTGCACCCGGACGATCGGGTTGCTGACACCCGGTTCGCCAGGGTAGTACGTCCGTTCGCGCGCGGTAACTTCATTGTGATGGAAGACGAAGCGGTGGTGGTTTGCGGAGCGCTGGTGCTTCTGCACGGAGGCCTGCGAGCCCCAGATATGGCGTCAGCAATCAGAAGCGCCGGCCAGCGCGTGAGTGAGGAGGCGCGACAACTCACGTTGCACTTCGAGCACGGCGAAACGATGTTGTCTGTACGTCAGAGTTGGGCCAGGTCTCGGTTAGTACGCTCGTCTCGCTTCCGAGAGCTATGGTTGCCAAGCTTACAACCGACGGTCTTGCCGCATCCATGGCAGTTGATCGAGGAAGTCAGGCAATCGCAAGTCCGTTCGACTTGGTCCTGCGAGACGTCGTCTGGCCAGAATGTGGTCGAATTGGCTGGAGCTGAATCGGTGCTAAAGAGGATAATGTGTGGCTTGAGAAGGAGGACGGCCTGTTAATGAGAAAGCGCAAGGGAAGTCAATAAGGTCGGCTCGGTCTGGGAAGGTTGCCTCGATCTGGCTGCATTCAGAGCCTTCTCGGTTCCGGAAGAAATGCCGGCCACTCACCCGCATGCCTCGATCCGACAAAAAAGTATCGCAGGTCGCGCACCGCAGGGTGTAGACCCGGTGAATCGGAACGGCCGAAGGCGGCGGCTGAGGCGCAGCCACGGGCGGGGTCGGGTACGGCAGTTGCAGAAGGTCGTTTCGGTGGGCGTGGACGCGCTCGAAGGACCTCTGCAGGATCTCCTGCTCTGTAGTCCAGCGCGTTCTCCGAGAGTCGGTCATAGCCGAAGCCGAGCTGGAAGCGGAGACTGCTGCGGCGAACCTTGACGCTGCGTCGCGGTCCGCGGTGCCTTGATAAAGAGACCTCGACGCCGTCAAAGTTGACGGACCTCCGATCAAAGGTGGCATGTCGGCGTACGGGTCATCGTCACGGTGCGCGTGCGAGTGACGTGCGTGGCCGTGTTCGGGAAGGAGGGATAATCGGGGATCACGCATTTTCGGGAAGCGGGACTGCACGAAACCGGCGACGTCAGGGCGATGTCACGGGAAGTGAGAGGAAGAGAGCGCACGCTGCTAGTTCAAGGCAACGTACAGTTAAAGATACGTCAAGCCCAACGGTGTCCGCAACGACGAGCGAGACGGCGGCCGTACGATCCAGAGACGAACGCGCGCCGGGCTCGGGAGATTTCTGCTGCGCGCCGGGCGCCGAACCGCTAGTGTTGATGACGAGAATAGGAGGGTCCGTGCGGACGATTGACAGCAAGAGAGAGCGCAATGAAGAGAGTCGCCAGGTACGTTAGCGCGTGAGTCGTGACGGGTGCGAAGCAGGCGGGAAGAGGAGAAGAATGAGGAGGTTCGGAATTTGCGAAGAAAGAAAGACGGGAGCAGCGGTCGCAAAGTGCGGGGGGTTGCACGCTTCGGGTACCAGAGCTTCTTCCCAAGCAGAGGCTCTAAGTTCGCGCGGCCGTTGTTTCACAAAGCCTCGCATCATGACGGGCCCAATTTTGGGGAAGCTCCCCGGACAATTGGCTATAGCCGTCAGCGGATCCGCTTGTGGAAGTATCGCGTGTGCATCATGCCTGGCCGCGAGGCACGCGGTCACGCTGCCGCGGCTCCTCTCGGAGTGATCGACGGTCTCGGCAGTGGGCACCAGCTGCTTGTTCGACGCCGGCCGTGAGGTTCTTGAGTGCTCTGGCCGGGCGCTGTAGCCGCAGGCGAACAGCGGTGATCCATAGACGGGAAGTTGTGCTTGCAGTCATGTCATCCAGATAACGCGATACTGTTGTCTGCAAGTCTTTGACTTACAAGATAGAGAGCTGCAAGCTGCTTAAGCCCCCGTGGCAAGGTTGGTCCAAGCTTGGCACGGCCTTCGCCCTGGCACTGCGCGGCGCGGCCAAATCGTCGCTCTCAGCTGCTGCCGCGGCTGCAGTGGGCGGCGTTTTCGCCAACTTTGCACAGCAACGGCGAAGCGCCCGCTGACTTGAAAAGGCACGCGACGCCGCGAGCCGAAGAAGTCTTGAGCCCAAGTCTGACACCGCGCGCGGCTCCCGCACGCGTGCCGCGACTCGTCATGATTCACGCATGTCCGAACTTGGCACAAGCCACGCGAGCCGAGCGATCATGCAGATCTTTGGCTGTCCATCTCGATCGTTATTGAATGAAAATTGAACTTGATCGAGCCACTTGCCGCGTTCACTTTCTGCGAGAAGCTTTTCTCAAGGCTATCTTCAGCCCCAGTGTCTCGTCGCATCATGCGACACCGGGCTATCGGATAAGGTTTCGCTACTACAGGTGCTGTGCGCAACGCTGTACCCAATCAATTTGCTTCAAAATCATTACACCGCCACACTCAAGCGCGCGCTCCATATGTACCTTTAGCCGGCTGCGGAGCCTCGCAAGTCGCGATGACTTCCGGAAGAGCCAAGCCCCCCTTGCGAGCTTGCGTCACACATTTCAACCGCGACGACGGCCCGTTCTGCACCCGAGGCTTGCACCGCATACGAGGAATGCTTATGGCATAGAGGTGAACAGGGAAAATCAATATCGACGTACATGCGGGCGAGAGCGCAGATCGATAGGATGCTGCAATAGGAACGGCCCGCTCGAGGGCGCTCGCGGAGATTTGTCTACAACACCAGTCCGAGTCCAGCAAGCATCGCTCCCGCAGAGAATCCGACGGCCGCGAGCGTGACCTTGCTCGCACAACGGTCTCTGGCCGCGCCACTCGAAGGGCTTCCGTTTCCGGCGTTCGACCCCTGCGAGGCGGAACCGGTCGCGGCCGTGTTGCTCGACGACGTCGCAGACGATGAGGGGGCGCGTCCGATCGTCGCTACGACGCCATTACTGCTGTCGCTCGCATTATAAGTCGGGTTGATCCGCGCGAGGAGGTAGTCGGTCACGATGGAGTTGAGCGTGCCGGAGAGCCGGCCGCTCTGAGTCGCCGTCTCGAGTGCTTGAGTCAGGTTGCTCGTCGAAGCCGTGAGGAGCGTCGAGTTGAAGTATCGATGACCCTCGGCGACGTTCCTGCAGAGCTCAAGAGTCAGCTTGTCTCCCCGGATTGCTCGCGTCCCGAAAAAATCGCCGCACATCAATTGCTGCAAGATAATGGTAGCGACATCTTGTGAGCCGGCAGAGAAGACGGGAATCGTGACGGATGTCGACGAGTTCGAGCCGGTCGCAGCATCGCTTGAATTGCCCGACATCGAGGTCGTGTTCAAGGTGCATGACTGCTTGACTAGAGTTAGCGCGGAAGCGGTACCACTCGGCACTCGGCAGCTTACTTGAGTGCGCGAAGAGTACATGAGGATCGCCTTGGCGCCGAGGTCCTGCGCTTGCTGCAAGAGGTCCATCCTGACCGTCTCGTTCGAACTGGTCGTCCCGTTCCCGCTCGTCATGGTCCCGTTCCCGTTGTACTCTGACGCTGGAAGGGTGTATGACTGGCTCGCCGAATCGCACGAGATGGTCGCGATCCAGGGGATGAGCGTCGAAGAGTAGTTCATGTTGGCTGTCGTTTCGTTGAATTCGAGCACCACACCCTGCGAGACGTCGCAAGGGGCGGGTCAGTTCCTGCCTTACCTGAGCGAAGGCAGTGGGCGCACATAGACGGTGGAATTGTCTGCAGCGAGCAGCGTCGCCAGGCCTTGTCTGTTACGGGGTGGCCGGCGTTCTCGGAGTCAGCCGAGTCCCTCCCGTGCGTCGCGAAGCAGTCTACGCACGTCAAGGCACCCCGTGCAGACTCTGTGCTCCATACTGCCTCGATCGTCGCTTCGAGCGCTGCCTTGGTCCCGTTCGCATACGCCGGTACCATCCCTTCGACCGTCACGAACGGCTCGGAGCCTCGAGTCCCGTTGGCAGCGCTCGGGGCCGTCGCAGACGAGTATGTCGCACCGCTCGTCATTGTTGCTGTGTCATTGCTGCTGCTGCTGCCGGTCCCGGTCGCAGTCGAGGCAGCGCTTCCGCCAGCGGACGGAGAGCCGTTGGTGCTACTCTGAGCCGAGACGGTTCCGGTGAATGTGCTCGCGGCGAGACATGCGACTACGGTCGTCGCCAAAGTAGCCAGGCGAGTCATAATTGTACGTGGTAGTGCCGCTGTCTCCTTAAGAGTGAGACTGTACAGCTGCGAGACGGAGCGTCCCGGTGCAGTTGTAGGAGATGAGAAAATGTGTGCTTCCGGATCTATGACGCGCCAACCTCGGCGAGGCGGTGCAAGGGGAAACCCCGCAACCGCTTTGCGCTCTGTCGCTGGAAAATTTGCCGAGAAGAGGTGCTCGGCAACCGTATTGCGGTCGCTCTCTTCGCAGTTGCGCGACTCGCGCTAGTTGAGCAGAATCGCGAGCTCGTCCGGCCGAGACCAGAACGCGTTTCCGGTTCCGACTGGTCGCACCGTGCGGCGCTTCCATTGGCGAAAAACGTCTCATGCTCAGCTTCAGCCAGTCATACGCGACCCTCGGAGGACACGCCGCTCGCAGCAGAAGGATCCAGAGTGTCTGTAAATTTCTATCGCTTTCGGCGCATCAAGCCGCGAGAATCTGCGCCAGCGCGTCCCGCACGACTTCGTCGTTGAAGAGTCCTTCCGGTGTCGGTCCGACCGGTACCGGTAAGATGCCGAGTCTCTGTGGCAGGGGGAGAGTGAAAGCTGAGCTTTTGAGGCGGGACATCGGGCATGAGCAAGGAAAGCGAACAAGAGGGAGGGCACACCTTAAGTTCCTGCTCGTCGACCCGGATCAACCCGTTCCGGACATACACGACATGCGTCACGATGTCGCTCGGGTCGATCGGTGGAGACGCTCCAGTCGAGTCTGAAGCAGCCGCTCCGATGAGCCGACTCGCCCTGCACGCCTCTTGGATCGCGACGACGAAATCGACCGCGTCGTACCCGGTCGTCTCGCGGTCCTCGCTCGAGTTCAACAACAAGATCTTGTGCCGGATCTTTTTGGTTGCGCGGATCATCTCTCCGACGGGTCTCAAGACCAAACACGGCACGATCGAAGTGTACAGCGAGCCGGGCGCAAAGACCAACGTCGTCGCGTCTTGGACCGCTTGCAAAAAAGTCGAGTTCGGCCGCGGGTGGATCTCGAGGCCGTACGTTGAGAGGTAAAAGATGCGTTGGATCCGGGAGGGGAGAGGCGGGATCGCCGACGCGTCTTTGGTAAAGTCGAGGTTGTGCGACGGGTTCGCCGAGAACGACGACAGCCCCGAAGGCGAATAAGCGCCGACGACTTCTGCGCCCGTCAGTTCGGCCGCTGTAGAGGGAAGCTGCAGCGCCGGATCTGGTGAAGGCGGCAAGTCGGCGTGCGATTCGTCCTCTTCGGCGCCGAGGACGGGCGGTTCCGGGAACGAAGGCGTCGTCGCCCTCGTCAGCGGAAAAATCGCTTCCGTCCTGACCGCCAAAGGGGCCGCCAAGCCTGTCCGATGTAGCGCTTGTCCATCGACGAGCAGTGGCGCCGCTCCGTCCTGCTCAGCACTGAGGACCGGCTCTTGCACGCCGAGGACGGGCGCCGCGAGCCCTGCCGACGAGACGGACGGGTGCGAGATCTCGCTCTGACCGGCAATGATCGTTCCATCTTCGAGTTGAGCCGCAATCGTGACGGTCGAGCTGGTATTGATGACGGGGATGATCCGGATCGAGTCGTGCGAGATGCCCGTGACGGATTGGAACAGGAAGACGGCCGAAGGGACCTGCGCGCACACGTGGGGAATTGTCAGTACGGCAATTCCCCTGCAGGATGACGAGGCTCTGGACGGAGGCGGGAGAAGCTCACCGAGCCGAGGAACAAAGAAGCGCCGCTGAGGAATAGGTTCCCGATGCTGGCCTTCTTAAAGTTGAATCCCTGGTCAAATAGAGGCATTCCTGGTCAGTCGCGGCCCTGCTGGCACCTAACCGCTGGAGATTCGAGTTCGCGACGAGCCCCGAGCGACAGGACCTCATGGCGAGGCGAACTGACTTACTCGCTGAGCCTTTTTCAGGACGGCGCTCTGGAAATGGACGAGGAACGCCCGGATCGTCTCTTTGCGATCGCCGGGAATGCCCTGTGCGACACTTGTTTGATCAGAATCGCACCCCGACGTGCAGACCTGTCCAGTTACGACGACATGTCTTGCCGAGGACCGGCGCGTTCCGACTCACGCGCCAGAGCCTGTGGGTCCCTTCGACAATGTCCCCCCACTCTTGCTTGACGGCCGAATGTGATGCGGAAGATCCTCCGGGGAGGCGGTACTCGAGTAACCGGCGGATGCAGTCGAGCGGCGAGTTGGGTCGTGCAGGCGGGATCAAGCGGACGAGGCGGGACCGGAGGTCGCCGAGCGCTGGACCACCTGCCGGGTGTCACACTCTTTAAGGAGTCAGCGACGTAGCTCCGGTAGTGCCGAGAGAGAGGAGAGCCCGCTGACCGAGGACGCGTTGGATTTCTGAACTGCTGCCTCCGTCGTCCGAGACGGGCAAGCAGTACGAGATGCGTTTCGCTCCTGCGAATGCTCCTACGACGGCGTTGCAACCTGTCCCGCCTCCGATGATGCAAAAGTCTCGAGTTGCGAGGAGGGCATCGAGGTCTGCCGCAGCTGTCGGAGCATGGTCGCTGAGTGGGAGAGCGGCGAGTCGCGGTGTCGAAGGAGTCGATTCTGTCCGCGGGTCTGCCATTTGGGTGTCGACAGCAGCCGTCGAGTAGCCGCTCAGGGTGCTATGCTCCGTGTGTCTAGCCGTATAGAGTATCGGGTTGCTCGAGCGGAGCCGCGCAGAGGTGGGGGGACGCGACAGCTGTCCCGAGGGCGAGAGAGCAGGTGTGCGCCCAGAGAGAGGATGGCCCACCACAGGACAGGCTGCACTCAAGAGACAGGGGAGACAGTCTTGCTCCGAATGCGCTGTAGAGACTATCCGCGGGGGTTTGACGGGGATCTTGGCGGGGTCGACGCAGCAAACTCGACCAGAGACGGTACCTACAAAGTGACGCCCCGCGTGACGCCTCGAGGCTGATGAGCTTTTCTCGCCCACTACGCACTCTGAACGCTCGAGAGATATACGGGCAGGCTTGTATAAGCTTCGACAGCAATTCTAACCGTTCAAATTCTGCTATATAGCCCCTGGGCGTCTGCAACTTGCACAAACATGCTCCGCTTATCGACCACTCACGCTCCGTCTTACACCACCGTTTGAATCGCGTGCTCTTGCCTCCATCCGCTCAGCGCTACCTTGGAAATGCGATGTACCGATGAGCGTAGCCCGAAGCCGTCTCGTCGTAGCTGGACGACCGATCTCGGCCACTTCTGCCAGGCTCCGCGTTTTTGCTTTCCAAGACGCTATACGCTTTCTTTCTCCGAGTCTTGGCGGCCTTGCTATCTATCTGTATGTATGACAAGACCCAGAAAAAAGAGGGTCGCTTGAGCGTGTTTGAAGGAACCGCGGCCGAACCAGCTCGCGCTGCTTTCGCAGGCTCGTTTCGGCTGAATTCACCGTTCAAGCTACAGGAAAAGCCGTGAGCTGATACATCATACCGGCAAGTGATCATACCTAGGCCCGTATAACGGCCACGCTTTGTCTCGTGGCGCAAGCGAGCTTCTGGGCGAATGGTGAGCTTGCAAGGGGAGGTCCAGCTACCGTGCTCAGTTGGGAGAGCCATCTGGCGCTTACATGGTCAGAAAGGTGAGAGAAGGGAGTCGATAGCGCGCTTAGACGCCCGATAGCATGGACCGCTTGCGATAATTTGGCGAGTGCTGAAAACTGCCCGCTCTGAGCGGCCACGCCACACCCATACGCGCCTTACGAGGACGATCAAAACGGCTCTGCACCCACCTAATAGCTCGGAAGTGCGTATGAGCGGTGATAAGCTGCGAAATCTACGCATTCTCGGCCGTTCGGGTCTTACGGAACCTTCACAAGGTTCTTCGCTGCGAGCTTTTTCTTGCATCACTGGTCGGAAAGCTGCGATTTATCATTGCAGCGGGGATGCTCTGCTTCATACGTGTGGCTGGAAGACGTGCGGACCGTTTCAATGTGTGATTGCGTGCTCGGGCCAATGCGGAAGCCCACCTTCGGTTCTTGTGGTTTGTTCTCGGCTGTCGTTCGGCTCGCGCAACTTCCGAGCTTGCACCCCATCATCACACTGACTCCTCTTAACTGATAAAGAGGGACTCAGAGCAGCAGCTGTTCTAGGCAAGTGGTCTACGTCATCTGCGCCCGCCTTGCACAGATGAGCCGGCTGGCAGCCGCCTTTCCGCCTCTCTCGCTTTCCGTTGATACCCACGGTGCGCTCAGCTGGAGCACTCCAGCAAATCAGCACTT
Source organism: Rhodotorula glutinis (assembly GCA_037974285.1). Taxonomy (NCBI): domain Eukaryota; kingdom Fungi; phylum Basidiomycota; class Microbotryomycetes; order Sporidiobolales; family Sporidiobolaceae; genus Rhodotorula; species Rhodotorula glutinis. The sequence continues at coordinate 511,804 of JBBPFV010000010.1, read as the reverse complement.
CAAGACGGGCCCATCCGCGTCGTTCTATCGAGCATCTGAGCGCGTCCACCGCCTCGACGTGACTGAGAAGGCAATCAAGGAGACCAAAGTACTTCGGTCCACCTCGGGTCATCTCGGCCGGTCTCGGAAGCGGATCTCCTATCCTCGTAACTGTGTCCCGAAGAACGTTGCTCCGGTCCGAAAGGTCCGAAGCGATGGGAGGGCGCGGGAGGCGGACGGAGGCGGAAGGGCGTGTCGAGCTTGTCTTGCGCATGTGCAGCTTCAGACATGCTCGTTGTGATCACGCCTGCCCCAACCGGAGAGACGCGAGAGAGTGCGCGACGAGAAGCAGCGTCCACGTCTTTCCGGCGTTTTCGGAGGGGTCATTGCAAGCTTCCTCGAACGGTGAAAGTCCCTGTTTCTTTCGGCGCATGACTTCTACACATTAGTGGAGCTTGTAGCGCCTCTCGTAATCGCTCCGAGAGATGGCTAGCGAGAGCGAGAGCGCTTGCAAGAGGAGATCATACCTTGTTCGGGCTTTCTCCTCCGAGGCAGACCCTCATTGTAGAATCTGAACGGTCAAATCTAATGAGAGACGTTGTATCTTTGCGTCTGCGGCTCGTCAGGGCTCTAGATCAAGAAAGAAGCGAGATCGACGGGGCGTCACTTTGTCGTTGAATGACGCCCCGACGAAGTTTCCTTTCAGACCTCCCTAGGTAATCAGACCAAGCTGTTGCCGACCGTATACTTATAGTGACCTCCTCTGTGGCGCCTCGAGTGATTCTGACGGCGGAGTCTAGTGATAGCGCGGGCGAGAGTTGGTCGTGTCGGCTTTTCTGCGTTTCACCGAGGATTACGCCGTTCGATTTGCTCGGCGAAGCAAGGGTAGCGGCTCACAGTACCATACGAAGGTCCACACGAAGTTTCAGAGCGCTACGAGCCGAAATGAGCGAGATGGTCGGGGCGTCACCGCGGGGCGTCACTTTGCACACACCGGACCAGAGAGGGCGAGGCGGTGCTCCTCCTCCTTGGCCCTCTCTCTACACTCACTCGACCACACGCGCAGTACACTCAAAACATGAAGGGAATCGGAAAGGCATTCGCTCGAGGTGTGTCACACGAGGACTCGTCTCGCGCTCTGCCCCATCGAGCCGTAACTCGACTTGCTCGGCGTCATCATCAGCCCCCATCCGCACCTCGGCTGGCACTCCACGCTTCAGGAGGACCACTTGACTATGGGCTTCCAACTGTCCTCACTATACTCGAGCAACGTGCGCTGCACCCGGAGCCACCGACGCAGGGTTGACCGCCCTCCCGCCGACCGATCCCTCCCCCCCACTCGCACCCTCGGCGTTCGCTACTCTCAGACAGACACACTGACACTAGACTGCTCCCTCTGAACGCCCCGCAGCTCCGCACATGCTCGGCTCAAAGGTCGGAATGGGCAAACAGAGCGTAGACGCAGAGACCAACGAGATCGTCAGGCGCTTTGCAGGACTCGAAGGTCAGTCGCCGCCCCCGCACACAGGGACTTGCAGAGGAAGGGCAAGCTGATGCGCGTCTGACATCGACTGGATCAACAGAGTACACCGCCAAGCTGGTCAAGGACACGAGCAGCTTCCGGGACGCCGTTGCGAGTACGTGCCCAATAGCTCTCGGGTGCCTGATCGTCGTGTTCGGCTGACTGAACGCGCATGGTCTCGCCTCCCGCAGCCATGCTCACGTCGCAGACCGGGTTCGCGACCGCGTTCACGACCCTGTTCTCGCCCCTGCAGGGCGAAGCGGCGTTGACGATCGCGCACCCGTACGCCGAAACGACGCTCCGCAACATTGACCAGTATCAAGAGTTCATGGCCGAACTCCGCGAGGCGATCGAACCCGAGATTGAACTCGTCGACGCGCGCGTCACGGCCCCCCTCAAAGAGTACCAGGAGCTGTTGAAAAAGATCCGAAAGACGATCACCAAGCGCGAGCACAAGGTAGCGTACCCATTTCCGCCGGCTGACTATCTGACGCGCGCGTACCCCTGATGACGAACAATGACGTGTGCACAGCTCGTCGACTATGACCGTCACAACAACTCGTACAACAAGCTCAGGGACAAGAAGGAAAAGTCGCTCAGCGACGAAAAGAACCTGTTCAAGTACGAGCAGGAGCTCGAACTCGCAACTCAGGAGTACGAGCACTACAACGGGTACGTTCGGCTAGTGCTTCTACAGCCCGATTGCCACACTGTTGCGCACAGAAGCTGACATCCAGCCGCCATCATCGAAACGTACAGGATGCTCAAGGCCGAGATCCCGCAGTTCCTCGCCATGTCGAACAGCTTTATCGCACCCATCTTCCAGACCTTTTACTTTATCGAGGTCGGCATCCTCTGTCAGTCGTCGAGTCTCGAGCAGTGCAGTCTTTCGTCAGTATGAGCTGACTCGGGACCGCTCGGCGTTGCAGACACGCTCCTCGAAAAGATGCAGACGTTCACGACGTCGACTTTCGGACCAGAGGCCGTCGGCGTCGACGGACTCGAGTCGATGCACTATGAGCGGATGGGCGACGTCGCCGACCGGATCGAGGCGCTGACCATCACCAAGAAGTTTGTCTCGACGGGTTAGTCGTCTTGCTCTCCAGTGTTCGAGGCTGAGATGAGCGCAAGTCTTGCTCTATAGAGCTCTCGTGTACCCGAGATACATGGGCAAGGCGACTGACAGAGTCAATCGCGCGATGTCTGCAGCCCGCTTCATGTCGCAACACCGCGCGAGCGGCGGCGCCTCGGACAACGCCTCGACCTACTCTGGCTCGTCCCTCGGTCGCGCGTCGTCCTACTCTCGACCCGGCGCTACGACAGCGGCGGCAGCTCCTCCGGCCTACACGCCGCCGGCTGCGAGTCCCGGATTGGCTGGCAAGAGGCCGCCTCCGCCCCCGCCGCCTGGTCGCGCCGGCAGCATGAAGAAGGAGTTCGTCACGGCCTTGTACGACTACGAAGCGCAGGTGCGTCCCCCTCTTTTGATCGCGACTTGAATCTCGTTAGATTGGGAACTGACTAGAGGCCGCTCATGTGTAGGCTGCGGGCGATTTGTCGTTCCGAACGGGCGACCGGATCGAGATTGTCAAGCGGACCGAGTCGGATCAGGACTGGTGGACCGGCAGGATCGACGGTCGCGAGGGACAGTTCCCGGCCAACTATACCCAGGGGGCATGAGTATGCCGAACGGTCCCTCGCGTCTCCTCCTTCTCGCGGCTCCTTCCTTTTTTCTCGATGCCGAGCTCGGTGAATCGACGACAATCTTGTGCAAAGAACAATTCCGTACAGACATGGAGTGCGCTTTGCGAGTGCGAGAGGAACAGGCTTGATTTCGAAGCGAACGTGGGCATACCGGGGGAAAGGCTGACTAAGGATCCTCGTAATGTACTCTACTGTATCAGCCGTCTGGTACGAGCTGAACGGACCTCCTGAGTGCTATGAATGGGCGGCATGGCGAGCTTGAGGATGGAAGGGACCGGGGACCTCATCCCGAAACTGCGGACGAGACACGCGGTCAGTCTTGATTCACCGACCAGAGATTGCGGCCAGAGCCTGACCTCCTCGCAAAGGTGTAAGAACAGTATACCTGCCACGCCAGACAATGAGCGGAGGTAGCGCCCTTGCCGCCCGTCCGACTCGGGTAACTCGAGCTTGCAGTTGCCGCGGATCCAGCTCTCGAAAACCGCGCAGCATTCCGCAAAGCTTCCCCAGGAGATCGCGTCGTAAACGTCCCTTGCCGCGTGACCTTCCAGTCGCCGACGTTCGAGGCTGTCCCGGATCGCCGCGTACAGGTCCTCGTCGACGGAATGAACGGTTCGACCGAGCGACGTCCACTTTGCGGCCACAAGAGCTGGTGGCGGCGGGTCTCGGCTGAGGTGGTACAGGATATCGACGGCTTCCGAGTGAAGCCGCAAAAGCATGACGAGTTCGAGCAGGGCGACAGCCCATTGATCGAGAGCCGCTCTGCACTCGTCCGCTTGATCTGCCCCAAGTCGCACTATGCGCGATTCGGCGTTCATCAAGCTTGACAAGGCGAACATGGCGAGCCATTTGCCCGCGTAGGTATTCACATTCACGAATGAACGTTGGTGAGGGCTGAGAGCGGGGATGAAGATTTGGGCCGAGACGATGTCTTCGGAGGGGATTCGGTCGTGAAAGCTGGGGAGGCTGTCTCGGACGCCATAGAGCTGGACCGGCGTTCTACGCGACGAATCGAATCAGCGTTGACGGCTCAAATAGGTCCCGAACGTAAGGACTACTCACGTCCAGTTCATTCGACCAGCCTCGTCCAGGTTGACTCGCGGGAGCATCAGGTGCGTGCCTCCCAGCAGCACGTCGCGTATGCTCGCCTGCGCAGCGAGGCTAGCGAACGCATGATAAACGGGATCTGCTGAGAGGGAGTGCAAATCCCGATCGCCCCTCGAGAAGGCCAGGTTCACGCGCTGCTGCACTGCGCGAATCAAAGATGGCCACAGCTCCAGGTCGTCTCGGAAACTCTGCGCCTTCCCGCGCAAAGAGTTGCCACCTTCGGCGTAGAAGTAGTGCCTCTCAACCTGCAGGGGCTGTCGACCGGCATCCTGGTCAGCTAATAGCGCCACGGGAAAGCGGGCAACTCGCTACACGGACCACGAGGTGCTTCGGCAGGCCGAGGTCATAGAGATCGGCGCGGATGAAGTTCCCTCTGTCGCTCGTCGGTGGCCACAGCGCTGCGTGCCGGCGTAAAATGTGGATGCCGACAAGTCCGCGAAAGCGAAGGGCATCTCTTGGTAGCTGAGCCCGGACAGTCTCCGAAAGTCTGTCTCGCAAGAGAGTCTCGTATGTCTGGGTGATGACAGCGGCGAGGGTGACTTGACTCGCTGGGCCGGCTACTGCGCAGAAGGTACTGCACTCGGCGATGGAAAGCGACCGGTCGGTGCGCGGCTCGGAAGGGGCGGGATCGTGCTCGTCTCTGGGCTGGGTATGAGGCATCCCTCGGGCCCCTTCTGGACGCGCTTGAGTGCTCCCTAAAGTGCAAAGTGAACAGACTTGCGCGGGATGGAGACCAGATCTCGTCTTCGAAGAGCCGATCTTCCAGCGGGAAGTCCGCGGATCGACGAAAAGGTGACACAGAGCTCGGTCAAAGTGCTTTGACATCGTCACTCGATCCGGCCATCGTCCTCTACGGCGGCGAACGACATCGTCTCGATTTTCTTCGGACCTTTGACCTCCTTCTGGAGCAGGTCGTCGATCACTCGGAACGAGCCCGGGTCGATGAGTGCAACCTGCAGGGAGAATCGGTTCAGCGCACGGTCGGCAAGCGAGCGCGTCGCAGGGTGACAGTGCTCACGAGCTCCCATTCGTCCGTCCACTCGTCGTCCTCGACCTTTGTAACAAGCGGCATGATCTTCTCCTTCATCCGCTTGCCCTCCTTGGACGACATGGTCACCCGGACGCGCATCTGCGCTCGCGCGATCGGCAGCGTCTTCTTCGCCTGCAAGACCTTGATCAAGTCGAGGGCCTGTGGTCGACGAGAGTCAGCTGCTGCGAGAACGGGACGAGTCCCGGCAAGAACGCACCTGCGCCTTAGCAGCTTTTGACCCTTGCACATTGTACCCGACTTCGTTCATTGCCTTTTCGATCATGCCGACCGTGTGCGGCCGTTGCGTGTTCGGGTCGACACAGCGCGACGCCACTTCGGTACAGATCTCCCTCCGGAGGTCCTCCAATTCGACCGCGCGCTCCTTCTCGCCGACTTGCAGTTCACCCTTCTTGAGGATCTGCATCATGACTTCGGTGACGTCGGTCGTGCCGAAAGCTTTTTGGAGATCGTCTGACGATGCGACGGCGCCTTTAGAGACGTTGGTGAAGACAGACTCGATCTGGATGACTTCAGAGAGATCGGTCTGCGCTCCAGTTCGCCATGCTCGGACAGTGTTGGAATAGCAAGCGATCTGTTCGAACAAGGATGTGAGCACCAGCCCTACACCGAAACGTAGGTCTAGTTCCCTTCGAGAAACGCTGTATGACCTGCGGCAGGCCCCGCGGGCGAATCACTCACCTCGAACCGCTTGCCGCCCTTCTTTAGTCGGACGACCGAGACATTTGTCAACTTGATCGTCTTGCCCGGCTGCTTGTACATGCTGGTGCGAGCGAGAGAGGCTTTGGTCCCGAAAGAAGTTACGAGTGGATTCGGTTGCGGTGACTCGAGGCGAGTTAGGCGGAGCAAGCTCGGTCGCTGCGCTGAAGCTATATATGAGAGAGTGCGGGTACGCGTTGGTCCCTTCGATGGGATCTATAGTGAGCGGAGGAGGAGAAAGTCCGAGTTTGAACTTTGCGATGACGGCGACTTTTCGTGCAGGAACAGCTCTTTCGCAGCCCCTACACTCGCCCTAGTCTCCTTAATCGGACAGTAGCGACATGATCGTCTTTGCGATCATTGCAGCGCTCGTGCTCTCGACTGGAGCAGTGTACCGCATCGGTCGGTCGCTGTTTGCTGCTCCTCGACCTCGACCTCGATCGGACGCAGCGTCTCACGCCGTGACACCGCAAGCTACAGTCGAGCGCCGGACGAAGCGCAAGAGCGTCGCACTCGTCGTCTTGGGCGACATCGGGCGGAGCCCACGGATGCTGTATCATGCCGACAGCTTTGCTCGCCACGGCTTCGAGACTCGCGTCGTCGCTCACCGCGGTGCGCTCACAAGCCTTTGCTCCATGCCTACCGTCTGGCGAACAGAGTTATGCTGAGACACTGCGTCGCGCTCAGGCTCGCGCCCTCCCCAATCGCTAGCGGAGAATGCGCACGTCCGCTTCGAGTACCTAGAAACGCCGCTCGCTTGGATCAGCAAAGTCCCACGGCCGCTCTTCCTACTCTTTGCGCCGCTCAAGATCGTCCTCGGAGCGATCGGCCTGTACCGGACCTTGATCGGGCTTCGAACGGCACCGGCGTACCTCTTTGTCCAGGTCAGCCGGGTTGAAGTCCTCGCTCACCGCCGGATAACGGCTCACACTCGCTCGTGATAGAACCCTCCGGCGATTCCGACATTGGCTATCGTCAAGATTGTCGCCTTCTTCACAGGGAGTCGAGTAATCATCGACTGGCATAATACCGGCTATTCGGTGCTCGCCCTTCGCCTCGGGGAGCAGCATACCGCCGTCTCGCTCGCTCGCACGTGCGTCATCTCCGGATCCTCCGAAAGCCACGACCAGTGCTGCATCTATCGCATTGGACTGACGCCACGGCTGGAACAGGTTCGAGCACGTTTGGGGACGAAGAGCCCACGCCCATCTGTGCGTCTCGGACGCGATGCGTCACCAGCTCACTCGCCAGGCGAAGCTCCGGTACGGGCATACTCACTGTCTGCTTGTTTCGTATTCTGCACTAACTCTGTGCGAAACGGCAGGGGTGACGTCGTTACGCTGCACGACCGACCGCCCGCCTCGTTCCGCCGCTTGGCGCCTCACGAATCGCACGAGGCGAGTGTCGCTCGAGAGACACCTCACGCGCGGCTGTACGTCAATCTAACCTTCGAGACTGCCTACAGCTGTTTGAGCGGCTCCCCTCGCTCGTCGCGCTCAATGCGACAACCTTTTCCGATGTCGACGCCGACCCCTCTGCCACGCTCTTCACGTCATCCAGCGGCTCTCCTCTGCTAGAGCGACCAGCTCTCCTCGTCTCTTCCACCTCTTGGACCGCCGACGAAGACTTCTCGATCCTCCTCGCAGCGTTGAGCCAGTACGAATTGATGGCCCGGACGGGCAAGATCGGCGCGGTCCGGTTGCCGAAACTGGTGGTCCTGATTACGGGCAAGGGAGCCGGCAAAGCGGAGTTTGAAGCAGAAGTGGCGAGGCGAGAGAAGGTGGAAGGGTGGGAATGGGTTCGCGTCCGAACCGAGTGGCTCGAGCGAGAAGACTACCCGCGATTACTTGGTGCGCCGCTTTCTTTGCTTTTCTGATGATGCCGCTCAGACACTGACGCAGAAAGGATCTGCTCTGCAGGCTCGGCGGATCTCGGGATCAGCTTGCACACGAGCACGAGCGGGATCGACCTGCCGATGAAAGTCGTCGACATGTTTGGCTGCGGCCTGCCCGTCGTAGCTCTCGACTTTCCCTGGTATGCCCCAGCTCTCTCACTCGATCGTTCGATATGAGGTAGGTGCTGACTGAGTTGCTCATTTGCAGTATCGGCGAGCTCGTCAAAGATGGCAAGAACGGGCGGACATTCAAGACTGCCGACGAGCTCTTCAGTCTCTTGACAGTGGGTCATACGGCGCTGCGGCTTCTCGGACGCTCCCACTCACAGAAGCTGACTCTTCGCGTTGCAGAACCTTTTACAAGACTTCCCGAATAACGATACAGACGAGCTTGAAAAGCTCCGCGAGGGGATCAAGTCTGCGCGGTACGGCGGGGAAGGCGCAGAGGATGCCTGGGGCAGCTGGGACGCAAATTGGGACCGCATCGTGTTGCCGCTCGTATTGCAGTCGGGTACCATCGACGCGAAGAGCAGGAAACGTAAATAGAGTGACGCACGCTCCCGCCGCTCGAGCACAGATCTGGGCACTGCACATACAGACTGATTTCACATAAAGTACCGAGAATTGTTCAAACATAGAGGCAGGATCAAGGAGAGTTTAGTCATGATGGAGGAAGATCTGGTGATCGTCGACTGTGGAAATCGCGCAGTCCAACTCAGCTGGACCGCCGAGGTATGGACCTGGAATGCCAATTTACAAAGGCCATCAGCACAGGTGGAAGAGACAGTGAGGCAGGGAGGTGAAGCACTGTGCTTGGTATATGACCTCAGCGGCATGTGAGCTGGCGCATGCCGCCAAAGGCTTCGTTGAGAGCCTTTGCCATCGGTGCCATCTGAAGGACAGGGCAAACCCTTTGCTCGGCGTGGCGAATCACCGCACTGAGAGTAAGGAACCGGCGCCCACACGAGGCGGCCGGACATTTGTATGGCTCGAGTCCGTCGGCGACGCCGGCGTGAGTGTGGCGGGGCGATGCGAGGTGCTGATTGAGGGCATGAAGCGTGCGGTGCTCGCTTCGGCAGAGGGCGCAAAGGTAGGCTTGGCGCGTCCAGCTGTACGAGAGCTCGGTGGCGAAGTATGTGACCGGCGGGGTCGAGTCCGTGAGCAGCTGGCGCGGCGGACCAGTCGTAATCATTCGGTTCCTGTCGTAAGCCCAGATGAAGTGGTCGATGGTCGTCCGGTTGATGCCCGAAGGGCACGCACCATGCTCCCAGTGAGCCGTGAGATCGCCGCGGTCCCGGAATTTGCGTCCGCAGTTGGCGCCGGGGCACGGGAAGTTCAATCCGACGTGTTCCGCCGAGCGCATGTGCTGCCCGGACGAGGCCAGGTACGCTCAGTAACCTTGCAGCTTTGAGCTTTGCTCTGAGTGACTGTACCCACCTGCTCATAGTTGGATTGGGACTGGAAAGCCCGCTTGTGGGCCTCGCACCAAGGGTGAACTTGCCGACCATGCTGGTGGCAGCCCTCGAGCGATAGGAAGAACTTTGTGCACCCGCGGCAACCAAAGTGACAGTCCTGCTGGTGCTGGACCAAGCTCTCACGACCATCGAACAGCTTGTCGCAAAGGCCGCAGTAATTGTCGTGCTGAGAATGAGTCGCCCAGTGCGAGCGACGGGCTGCCCGAGTCTTGAAGATCCGGTCGCACGCTGTAACGTATGCGGTGAGTCTGAAGACGTCGTAGAAAGAGAACCGTCAGTGCCGCGAGCGTACGTTCGCAATACCAGTGAGCGCCTCGCAGATGCCCCATTATCTCCACTTCGTAGCCGAAGGTCGTGTGGCAGCCGGCGCAGGCGTAGTCGCGCGTCCAATCATCAATGTACCAGCTGGCAGGAGCCATGTGAGGTAGCAGGAGCGAACGTGTGCAAGCACCTCCGCTGTTTGATGCAAGGCGCGTGCGTGCACGAGCCCTTCTGTCTTTCACGTGTCAAGGCGGACAAGGATCTCCGCACGGTCCTTGTTGAGCCAGCAGGCAGGCGCTCAGGTCCGAAGGAGGAGGATGCAGAGCAGAGCAGAGCTGTGAAGCTAGAGATTCTCCGCTTTTCAGGGTTTGGCGAAGAAGGGGAAGGAGGGATGAGAGTCGAGGAAGGTGCGAGACTGATTGCCCGCAGTTGCCCAGTTGGGCCATTTCCTGCCGAAGCTCTAAATTGAGATAGGCTCTCCCTGCCCGCATACTGTATGGAGGTCGGCCACCCGGCAGCATAGCTCATCACCTTCATCTGTTGCCCGGAGACTTTTCTCCCTTGATCAGATTCCCGTCTGGCTGCGGGCCCGCGCGATTGGCTCGGAGAAATTCCCTTTGCGCAGCTGTACGGGTCCGTCCCTTCAGCGCACTGAAATCGGGTGCTCCAGCTGCATCTGTGGTACCCTCGCGGGTGTTCACGGGAAGCTCAGCGGAGCCCGAGAAGGACAAGGTGGAGAAGCTCACAGTGCGGGCCGGGTCGACACGGCTGGATGAGCGTCTCTCCGATCAAAACCGTCTTCCTCGCGAAGAACGAGGGGAGGGCGAATGTCGAATTGCTTGCGAGAGGTCAAAGGAACGGGTACGGTCGCGATATCTGCTACAAAGACTTCGAGACCGGCGGCCGAACATCTGTAGCTCACGACGTGAGCGCGATGTCTGAAGGAAGGCAGAGGAGATCGGCGTACCGCTTGACAAATCATTGATAGCTCAGTAACAGGTCAGCTGGCGCATGCCGCCGAACACGTTGTCGAGCGCCTGGACGACGCGAGGTGCCTGCAAGACTTCGCAAGACCTGGATTCCGCGTGCTGAACGACTCCGCTCAAAGTGTTGAATTGGCGACCACATGTCGATAGCGGGCATTTGTAAGGTTTCCGGCCGTCCGAGGCGTTGGCGCCGGCGTAGGTGTGACGAGGTGAGGAAAGATGATTGTTGAGGGCTTGCAGCGAGTTGTGCTCGCTCTGGCAGAGTGCACAGACGTATGCAGAACGCATCCAGTCGTACGAGCGCTCGGTCGCAATGTATTTGACGGCGGGAGCCGCACCGACAAGGAGTTTGCGAGGCGGAGCGGTCGTGATGATTCGATGCCGGTCGTGCTTGGCGATGAAGTCGTCGATCAACCTCCGGTTCACTCCGGACGGGCAAGTTCCGCTCTCGAGGTGCTGTAAGAGCGTGGCGCGGTCTCGGAAAGAGCGTCCGCAGTTGCCCGCGGGGCAGCGGTGACCGAGGCCGACGTGCGCCGCGGATCGCATGTGCTGGCAAGCGAAATCGTGTCAGCCTATGCCATCTTGCCCTCCGTTTACATACTCCTCGACGCACTTGATCGTAGTTGCTTTGAGACTGGAACGCACGCTGGTGCGCTTCGCACCAGGGGTGGTTCTGCCGGACGTGCTGGTTGCACTCCTCGAGCGACTGGTACACCTCGCCGCAAGCTCGACAAGGGTAGTGGTAGTCTTCGTCGTGGTCGTTCATGTCTTCTCCGGCGTCGAGAAGCTTGTCGCACCAGCCGCAGAAGTCCACCACGTGCCGCTGAGACCGCGAAAAGTGCGAATGGCGGGCGGCCCTGGTCGGGAAACTCTGGTCGCAAGCTGCAGCGGCGCGACATCGTTAGCCTTTGAGTTCTGCCTCCGGCTAGTGTCCTCAACATGGCAGACCTACGCTCGCAGAACCAGTGAGAGGCGTGGAAATGCGCCATCAAGTCCGACTTGAAGTCGTACGCGAAGTTGCAGTCGCCGCAAACGAACTCGTTGGTCCAGTCGTCGCAGTACCAATTGGCAGGCGCCATCGTCGGATGAGAAGAGCGAGAGAGCGCCGTGAGGGGAGAGAGTTTCGGCTGACGCGCGCTCGAGCCCTTTGGATTCTATCACGTGACAGCAGCGACAAAGGGTCGACCGTCTCAGGTCTACGCGAGTCGCGACCATGAAATCGAGCGCATCCCAGATAATGCAATCGGAAAGGGGGACAGCGAAGGAGGATCTTTCGACGCGCTACCCAAGCCTGGAAACGTAAAATACGGAGTCGAGGGAACCGGCTCTATTTGCGACGATCTAGTCCAGGATCCCGATCAAGGACAGGCCGGCTCTACTGTAACGCCCAGATTTTGACCATGGCGTCCCTACCTCCGGTCGCCAAGTACCGATCCATGAAGCGGAGTTTCTCGGCGGGCGCCGTATGCCCGTTGAGCTGCAACGACGAGTGCTCCATCGTCGTCCGGTTGTATACCTTGACGCCGTTCTCTCCTGCGGCGGCGACGACTTTGCGAGAGTCGAACTGGAGAGAAGTGACGGCGTGGTCGTACCGCAGCGTATCGGCGATGGCGCCGGTTCGGAGGTCCCAGATCTGCGGGCGACGAGCATCAGTCTACGCGATCGATGTGCTAATCTAGCCATTCTCCGCACCCTAATGGTCCGGTCGAGACTGCCGCTGACGAGGTGGTACTCGTCGAACTGGAGGCAAGTGACGGGACCGGTATGACCGACCAAGGTTCGGTGCGCTTGCCCGGTGCGCACTGCGCGAAGGACGAACGAATCTCTTTATCAGCTTCTGAACCGGACCGCTTCTGAGCAGACGAGAGCACGCACTGTCCCACATGCGGACGCAACCGTCCTTGGTCCCGCTCGCGAGCGCGTAACCCCAAAACATGACGCCGCCGACAAAGTCGTCGTACAGTTCCCAACTGCCGTCCGCATACGTCGCCGTCGTCGGAGCGGCCATCGCTCCGGGACTTTCGAACAGCGACGACTGTCTCCGCAACGAAGAAGCGTACGCTTTACGAGGCGTGATTGGCGGTGACGAAGCCGCCGAACCGAACCCGCTAAAGTCGCTGCCTCCGCTTCCCGGCTGGGAGAACGACAGTGCGAACGGATCGTTTGCCGAATGCGAATAGGAAGAAGCCGGGTAGAGGACCGAAGACGCCGGCAGCGGGTTCGAAATCGCCCAGAGGATGTCCATCGTCTGGACGCACTGACCGGTCGTCAAGTCCCATTGCCGCAACGTCGAGTCGGACGAACCCGTTACCAGGGTCGGGCCGTCAAAGAACAAGCTCGTGACGGATTTGGTGTGCCCTTGTAGGTTCCGCATGCACGGTTCCGTCGGGTCGGTCGAGGTTTCGCCGGCCATCGGAGTCGCGTCCGTCGTTCCGTCCCGAATGCTCGTCGCTTCGCGCAGCAAGCCATCGTCCTCTGCGTTCGAGCCCGCCGCGCCGTTGACCAATCCGCCCGCGCCGATCGTCCCCGTCGGTCCGAACACGTCCTCCTCGACGGGCACGACCGGGAACGTCGACGACGAGCTCGCCGATCCGGGGACGATCCCGGCAAAAAACATCTCTTCCGCCTTGTCGAGGTCCCAGACGCGGATCCCGCCGTCTTCGCCTCCGCTGACGCAGACGTTCCCTTCGACCTGAAGGGCCTTGACGAGCCCCTTGTGCCCTTTCAAGAACCCGGTTTCGGTTCCTGTCGTCAGGTCCCACAGTCGGACGGACGAGTCGGAGGAAGACGAGACGAGCGTCCCGTACGGTTCGGTAAAGTCGAGCGCGATGACGGGAGACAAGTGGCCGGCGAGCGTCTGCAGAGTCGATTCGCAAAGGTCAGCGCCCCCTTTCGCTGCGGCAGCAAGCTCGGAATGGCACGCACCATGAAGGCGACGTTCGGGGGCAAGTCGTCGTGTTCGCTCGGCAAGAACGCGGGGCCTTTCCTCCTCCTCGAGCTGCTCGTCGGCAATCTCGACGCCGAATCGGATCGAGCGTGTTGACCCGGGGTCGGCGCGGCGCCTCCGAGGGCGACAGCCGAAGCTTGGTTCGTCGTCAGAGCCGGGACAGTCTCGAGCGGAAGTCGTTGCAGGCGGGACTGGATCCCTTCGACTGTTGAGGGCGCGGAATCAGCTCGGCGGTTTCTCGTCAAACCTGCCTAGCGGAACGTGTACTCACGCTCGTCTTCCAATTCGAGTTCCTCCTCCCTGAGCCCGAGGAGACCCCTCCGCAAGTCCTCTCGGACCTTTTCGAGCGCGGCAATCTTGCCCTCGACGTCCTTGATCTGACCGTTCAGCAACGCCCTCCGCACAGCCACGTTGTTCATGTCGCCGGCGACTTCACGCGCGTCCTTTTCCAAGTCGGCGCGCGTCTCGAGCGGGACGGCGGACGTCGAGGCGTCCGAGGCAGAGGGGTCGCCGCCGCCGGCAGCCGGTTTTCGGCGCGCCCTGTTCCGCCTCCCAATCGTCGAAGGCGCTCCTGCTCCTCCCTCTCTCCGACCGCTCGTCTCGTCTTCGTCTTCTTCTCCTTCCCGTATCCCATCGAGCAACAACCCGCGCGCGCGTTCTCCTCGTTGCCTCAGCCCGAGCCTGGTCCCGCCCGACAACCCGAGCGCCTTTTCGCTCACTTCGGCTCGCCTCCGCCTCCGTTCTGCTTTTGAAGCTTGAGCCGCCGGAACGGTCGCAAGGAAGCCTTGCATCAAGGGGACGGGGTCGTCCGGTCTCGGCGGGTTGTTCGCGGTGGGAGGAGCTTCGATCGCTGCCAAGCCCGCGGCGGCAGTCGTCGAGGAGGTCGAGGCGAGCGAGAATGGGGCAGCGGGGACGGGGAGGGCCAACAGTTCGTCGACGCGGTCTCGGAGGTACAGTTGGGTGCTCAAGTCGGTCCAAGACTGGAGCGGGTTGTTGGGCCTGCCGAGGGCGAGTCCGGCTCGGACATAAGACAGTTTCCGCCTGAGCGAGAGGGCTTTGGGGTCCGATGACAGGGCTTGCTGACTGGACGACGAGGCGGCGAGGGTGGCTTGGTGGGACGAGATGGTGTTTGGGTGGAGCATCCTGGCGGATGATGAGACGAGCCTGGGTGCCAAATCGACGAGGACGTTACTGACTGCTTGCGAGCCATAGTCTTGCGAAGTGGTCGGTGTCGAGTTTGACGGCGTGCGGGTGTGACTTCGGGGAGGTTGCGAGTCGGGGATGAGGACTTGCTTGAGTCCAGACAGGAACCCAGTGCCCGAGTCACCGGTGTTCGCGGCGGGAGGGGCCATGTCGACGCTCCCCGTGATAGCGATATAGTGTGAGCCTGTACTACAAGGAAACGGGCGAGGTTGTGCGTGGGCCGCAGTCTCGACGGTTGAGTCCGAGGATGACGCCCGTCGCAAAAAAGCTGTCGAGGTTCAAGTCGGGAGCGGCAGTCTCGGACGGGGGTCCAGCTGCAGATGCTACTAGTCTACGTAGACTGTCCGCAATATGCTCTGGCTCGAAGAGAGTGAGCGGCAGTGAGCTAGAGGCCGAGACGAGCGGAACCCGGTCAGTTCGCAGGCGCAGACAGCAACGACTGTGTACGCTCTCCTCCAGACACTTCCTCAGACTAGCAAGCGCGCTGTCCATAGCCTCGGTCACAGCTTGCACGAGCCCGTATCCAGCCAGCTTGCCAACTCGCTCGTTCGTTCAGAGAACCGACACCCCCACACCTCGTCCGCCGTCAACTCGCTCGCTCTCGCTCTCACTGTGACCGCCCAGCATGCTCGTCCTCGTCATCGGTGACTTGCACATCCCGTACCGAGCAGCCGACCTGCCCGCCAAGTTCAAAAAGCTCCTCGTCCCGGGAAAGATTGCCCAGATCGTCTCGACCGGCAACACGACAGACTCGGACACTTGGGACTACTTCCGGAGCGTCGCACCAGACGTAAGAGGCGTACGAGGAGACTGGGACGACGTGCGTTTCTCCCCTTTTCGCACTTCCTGCTTGGCGGCTTGCAGAGACCCCAACAAGTCAGACTGCGCAGTCTCCAAGTTTACTGACTCGCCCCTCCCTTTGCCCACTACTCAATCTCTGCCCGTCCATTGAGCACGCTGACAGCCCTCGGCCGCACTCCCGCCGTCGATGGTCCTCACGCACGGCCCGCTCCGGATCGGCGTCATTCACGGGCACCAGGTCGTCCCGCTCGGAGACGCCGAAATGCTCGCAGCGACCGCACGAAAGATGGACGTCGACGTCCTGATCAGCGGTGGCACTCATCGGTGAGCCTGCGCGCCGCTTTTCCGCTCAGCCGGCTCCGATGCTGCGGCGAAGGAGACCAGTTCGCACTTCCGACGTCTCTGCATTCCCGCATATTCTCGCGAGCGCGCTGCCTCTGCCGTCTGCCGGAAGAAGCTCCCTACAAGGTACTCAGTGAAACTGACTTCGCAATCCGCACCTGTGCGCAGCTTCGAAGCGTTCGAATCCGACGGCCGGTTCTTCCTCAACCCCGGTTCCGCCACTGGCGCCTTCACACCCCTCTGGACCCCTCCGACTCCTGCAGCGACCCCTCCTACCACCACCGACGATGCAGAAGCACCGGCCGATAAGGCGGCTGATGCTGGTGACGGGGCTTCGGCTGACCAGGACGCGGCCGAGGCGAAGGAGCAAGACGCGTCGGCGGCTTCCTCTTCTCGAACAGAGGCAGCAGGGTCCGCAACAGCGAAGCAAGACGGGTCTGCACCAACAGAGGTGGCGAGTGGACAGGGCAGCGAGGACGGACCGACGCCGAGTTTCGCGTTGCTCGACATTCAGGGCAACGTGGTCGTGACGTGAGTTGTCTCGTCGCCTCTCTGCCTGACGTATAACATCGTGTTGACTGGCTCGCTCTCGCGCAGGTACGTGTATACGGAACGGGACGGGGACGTCAGCGTCGAAAAGATGGAGTACCGGAAGTCCGTTCCGGCATAGCGACGTGTGCCAGTGTCGGCCTCTTTGCTCCCAAGAGACTTCTCCCTGACTTGCCCTTTGCGTTTTCATTGTTGTCATATGAGCTGTGTTCGAACCTCCCTACATCGTTGTGGGCCAAAGGAGATAAGCTTCAAGTCCGCGGTCGCCGGTTTCGTCGGAGAGTCAAGAAAAAAGTGATCCGGCAGCGTCAGGAATCACGACATTCCTCTCTCGCTGCTCTATACACCGCACGGGACTCTGCGCGCACTAGCTCAGCAGCTACAACTCGAGCTCTTGACCCGATTGCGTATCCCAGGCAGCTACAGCAAGCTCTCCCTCGCTCGACACGACCTCACCTTCACTCGGACGGATCGACGCTTCGGAGATACACTTCGCTCTCTACGAAACCACCACGATCGGATCCCTTGCCGACGGCAACAGGATGGCAGAACTGCTTACGAACCCGCCGAACGGGCAATGGGTCATTCAAAAGTTTGGAGGGACGAGTGTCGGCAAGAGCGCAGAACGGATCGCAGGCGAGATTGTCCCGTCAGTCCAAATCGCGCCTCTATCCTTCCCTTTGCTCTTTTCCGAACTGACTGTCATCCTGGAGCGACTTGCAGGAAGTACATCCGTGGCGGAAACCGGGTTGCCCTCGTTTGTTCGGCACGGTCCGGCCACACGAAAGCGACGGGCACGACCAACCTCCTCCTCCGTGCCGCGCTCGAAGCGATCCGCCCGCAAGCGCCTGATCTCTCTTCCTCTGTTCCGTCCCTGCGTGGATCTCCGACCGGTTCTCCGGCTCCGACAAGACCGCAGACCCCTCGACCGGGCTGGATGTCGGCTTCCTCCTCGCGACGACCGACCAACTCGGGCTTGATGTTGTCGAAAGTGAACGGGACCAGCGCTTCTTCGACGACGCTCGCGAACGTCGCCGCGGCGGGGTTCACGGCGGCCGAGGAGGAGCGGCAATTGTTTGACGAGACGGTCGACCAGATCAAGAAGGACCATCTCGAGGCGGCGAGGAAGATCATCCGGAACTCGCCAGAGGTGTTGCAAGAGGTCGAGGAGGACCTCGAGTACGACTGCGAGCGGTTGCGCGGGTTCTTGAGGGCGGCGCAGGTAAGGCTTCTTTTCTCGGGGAGTCCTCGGCTGACTTCCGCGGTTCTTGCCGCTCTGGTCGTTTTGAGGAGCCGAGGACTGACAAGACTGTGATTCAACTCGCACAGATCATCGAAGAAATCTCGACTCGGTCAAAGGACACGATCATGGGCGTCGGTGAGCGGTTGGCGTGCCGCATCATCGCCGCAGCACTGCGGGATCGCGTGAGTCAAGCGCGCGCTTCCTCCCGGGCCGTCTCCACTTTCGGGGCTAGTACTTACAGCCGAACATCGCAGGGCGTCGATGCCGAGCTCGTTTCGCTGGAGAGCATCATCGATTGGGACGTACTCGGCGAGGATCCGGATGCCGCGGCAAAGTCGGCAGACGGCCCGCCCCAGCTCGGCCAGGCTTTCTACTCCAGGTTGAGCCAACGGTTGGGCGAACGGCTCGCAGAATGCGGTGATCGCGTCCCGGTCATCACTGGTGCGTTCCGTCTGCAGCGCTTCAGTTTCGGCGCGCGCTCGATCTGACACCCCTTGCCTCCGCACACAGGCTTCTTTGGTGTCGTTCCCGGCTCTTTGCTCGCACAGGTCGGTCGCGGCTACTCGGACTTGTGCGCCGCTCTCTGCGCGGTCGGCACGAACGCCGCCGAGCTGCAAGTCTGGAAGGAGGTCGACGGCATCTTCACGGCCGACCCGCGCAAGGTCCCGACGGCCCGACTCCTCTCCACCATCACGCCCGAAGAGGCAGCCGAATTGACGTACTACGGCTCCGAGGTCATTCACCCTTTCACGATGGAGCAGGTTATCCGCGCGGCGATTCCGATCCGGATCAAGAACGTCGAGAACCCGAACGGAGAGGGCACGATCATCTTCCCCGATTCGGTCGGCTCGCCCGCTGCCGAAGACTCGACGCTGCAGCACGGTGCGAGGGATGCTGTCGCCCCTGCGACGGCACCGTCCTTGCCGCAGTCGGTCCCTGCCTCGGCACTCGAGCCGCACCTCGGTCCGACCGCGATCACGATCAAGGACACGGTCGTCGTCCTCTCGGTCCACTCGAACCGCAAGACCATCTCGCACGGTTTCTTTGCGCGGATCTTTGGTACGCTCGACAAGCACGGGATCGTCGTCGACTTGATCTCGACGTCCGAGGTTCACGTCTCGATGGCAATCCACGGCGAGATCCGGAAGAGCGTCATTGACCGTGTCGTGAGGGATCTCAAGGTCGTCGGCGAGGTGAGTGGCGATGCTTCTTTCCAATTCCGGAGGAGTCGGGAGACGGCTGCCTCGTCGGCACTTACCGTGCCTCTTCCGGGGGCGGTTCCGTCTGTCCAATGTCCTGACTGTTTCATTCTCCTTACACTCCCTGCACAGATCTCGATCTCGCGCGACATGGCGATCCTGTCGCTCGTTGGGAAGCACATGAAGAACATGGTCGGAGTCGCGGGCAAGATGTTTAGGTGCGCTCGTCCGCACTTCAGCCGCAGTCCAGGTCTCGTAGATTGACGCGACCCCTTCTGTACAACAGTACTCTCGCCGAGGGCAACGTCAACATCGAGATGATCTCGCAGGGTGCGAGTGAGATCAAGTGAGTTGTTGTCATCGAGGCTGTCGATGGCTCCCGACGTGTATGCTGATATTTTCCCTCTTTGTGAACCCTGCAGCATCTCTTGCGTCATCGAGGAACGCGACGCCGTCAAGGCGCTCAACCTGGTCCACCTGAAGCTCCTGCATCAGGCGCCGCAAGCACCGCTCGGTTACTAGAAGCGGCCTACCTGCTCCCAAGCTATCCGGCTTCCGGCCGGCGAATCTCGATCATGTACTCTCTCGGCAACCTATCAGGCTCCGTTCATTTCTTGTCCATACACCCGCCACCGAAAAGACGCCTATGAGGCCCGTCGGCTGTCGCCCGATCTCGCCTCGTTCCCGTCAACCCGCCTGCGTCCCGAATTGCGGACGCGCCTTTCGGGTGTGTAGACCGCATAGACTCATTCTCGCAACGTAGATAATCTCACGCACGGCATACTCCGAGACGGCCGGCGCGAAGCTAATTGCGCAGACGGACCTTCTCAAACGCGCGTAGGCTTATCTGAGTGCCTCGTACAGCTCGGCATGCCCTGAGACCGCTAATATACCCCCATATCTTGACAGGCAATCAGGTACGCCTTGTCCGAGGTCGTCCGAGGAGCAGTAAGGCGGTCAGGACCTCCCGCGCGGAACGACGGCGCGAGCGACGGCCTGTGCACGCACACCCGCGCACACTCGTTCTCTCCTCCTCTCCTCCTCTTCACTCGCAAGATCGACTCGGTCGTCGTTCCAAGCTGTACAGATGGCCCACCTGCGTGCCAAACAGCAAGCTGCCGACGACGATGCGCTCGCTCAAGGTGAGCGGTTATCAGGAAGCGGCGATCCCGCGGGCCCACATCGGCGCGCTTCTCCTTCGCTCGTCGCTGACGTACCCACATCGACGACGCCTAGTTGCTGCCGGTCTGAGCCCCGGAGACGGTTCCGATGGTCCTATGACTCGCCCGAGCCACGGAACGTGAGTCCCGTCCCTTCCGCTCAAGCCTTCCGTCCGCAAGTGACGCTGACCAGACGCTCTGGTCCTCCGCAGGCTCGGAAAGTCTTACGTCGTCAGGACCAATACCTTTGCAATCACGCCGCCCAAGTTGGTGTGAGTCTCGAAGTCGACCGAAGCGGCGAACGTCGCTGCAAGCGGCTGACTTGTGTTCTCCCGCCCTGTGCCCCCTCCGGTGAAGATGCTATCAATACGACGTTTCGATCAAGCCCGACGAGCCCAAGGTGAGCGAATCAGAGCTCGAGCGAGGTGGAAGAAATGACCGCGTAAAGCTGACGGACTCCTGTTCATGCCCGCCATTTCGCCGTCGCTCTCTCGCACGGCGCTCGCCCTCTCGCACGGCGCTCGCCCTCTCAAACGGCGCTTGGTCTCTCAAACGGCGTTAACCACTTCGGATACAGACGCCGCCTCGCCTCAACCGCGAGATCTGGAAGTACATCGATAAGGATCTCAACATCTTTGGCGGCATCGCGGTTGCCTACGACGGCCGCTCGATGGCCTTTTCGCCGCGCCGCCTGCCGGCCGACGAAGGCCAGTGGTCAGTCAACTTGGAAGACGAGGACTCGAAAGGTGGAAGCGTCAAGGACGGCGGCAACGGCCGTCGTACGTTCTCAGTCAGGATTCGCTTCACCCGTCCGATCGACTTGCAGGCCCTCTCGGTCTTCATCAGCGGAGAGGGCCGGGGCACGCCGCAGTTCCCCGACCAATCGGCGGTCCAATCGGCGATTCAAGCGCTGAACGTGCTGATCCAGCATGGGCCTTCGATGCTGCACCCGAACCGCGCCGCCTCGTTCTTTCTCCCTCCCGCCGACCCGCGCGGCGCCTCGATTCTGAAAGGCCTCTGCATGTGGCGTGGCTTCTACTCGAGGTGCGTCTTGCGCGATATGGAAGACGAGCGTCAGAATCACCGCTTACCCCGCCTTAAGACAGCCTCCGCATGGGTCCCGGCAAGCTGTTCCTCAACCTTGACCTGGCTTCTCAGCCAATGGTCCAGTCGGGTAGCCTGCCGGACGTCGTGCTTGACTTCCTCCGCGGAACGTCTTCTCGCATCACGCTCGCCAACTTGGGCGCGCAGAACATCCCCGGAAGCGAGTACATCCGACTCAACCGCTTTCTCAAAGGCCTCAAAGTCCAGCTGGTCGTCCCCGACCGCGACGGCGTGTGCCCTACTCGCAAGATCCGCTCGCTCGAGGCGTTTGCCGCGGACGATGAGCAGCAGGCCTTCGAGGTCGAAGGCCAAAAGATGACGATCGCTCAGTACTTCCAGCAGTTCTACAACGTCACGTTGCGCCGCCCTGATTTCCCTTGTATCTCTGTCTCGAAGATTGCCCGCTGGCCGCTCGAGCTCTGCAACGTCGAAGCGGGACAGAAATGGACGAAAAAGCTCGACCCGGCGCAAACGGCCGAGGCGATCAAGCGGACGACCGTCGAGCCCGGCCGCCGTACCGCGATGCTCACCGAGGGCCTTTCGCGCATTCAGCCTACTCCGGCTGCGCTCGGCCAATGGGGAGTCTCGATCGATCAGCAGCCGATGGAAGTCCAGGCGCGCGAGCTGCCGGCGCCTGCAGTCATCTACCAACACCCCGTTCGCCCGCGCGAAGGTGTATGGGACGTTCGCGGCCAGAAATTCCACAAGGCCTGCCCAATCAACAACATGCTCGTGATCGTGTTCGACTCGCCGCAGTTCTTCTCGCTGACGGATGCGCAGACGTGTGTCACCGGCCTCGTCTCGGCCTGCCGCCGTCTCGGGATGCACATCGCCCACCCTCAGCCCGACATCAACTACTGGCCGCAGGGCGCCGACGTTCCGTCATTCATTCAGGGCTGCGGGGCCGCGCTCATGCAAAAGATGGGCAGTCCGCCCGACCTCGTCATCTGCTTCTTGCCGAGGAAGCCGTGCGACATGTACGGCGAGATCAAACGCTTCGGAGACCAGAGCGTCGGCGTCGCTACGCAGTGCATGTTCGAGAACAAGGCCAAAAAGGGCGGCGAGCCGTACTTTTCGAACCTGGCACTCAAGGTCAACGTCAAGATGCACGGCGGAGTCAACTCGATCCTCCAGCCGAGCGACCTCGGACCGATCGCTCGAGCTCCGACGATGGTCTGCGGCGGCGATGTCAGCCACGCTTCGCCCGGCTCGCCGAACCCTTCGGTCGCCGCCGTCGTCGGAACATTGGACCCGACCGCGTCGATCTACGGAACGGCGATCACGGTTCAGCCCTCGCGTCTCGAGTTGATCGCGCGTCTCGAAGAGATGATGCTCAAGCTCCTCAAGCAGTTCTGGGAGCGTAACGGCTGCTTGCCCGAGCAGATCGTGAGTCCCGGAGCAGTAAAGCTCAGACCGTAATCCCGGACTAATGACTAGCCCGCGCTGCAGCTCTTCTTCCGCGACGGCATCAGCGAGGGACAATTCAGTCACGTCATTGCGGGAGAAGTCAAGGCTGTCCGCGAAGCCGCTGCCCAAGCCGGTCGCGCGCTCAGCATCGACTACAAGCCCAAGTTGACGTTCATCTGCTGCGGCAAGCGTCACCACATTTCGCTCTTCCCGAAGAACCCTCGCGACGGAGACTCGAAGACGGGCAACGCCAAAAGTGGAGTGAGTGGCCCTCCTTCGCGTCGACCTCGCTTCCGAAGCTGACTGCCCACTCGATCTCATCGTAACAGGTCGTCGTCGACACTGACGTCGTCTCGCCGTTCCACTTCGACTGGTACTGCATGTCGTACAAGGCCCTTCTCGGCACTGGACGCAGTGAGTCCTCTAGCGTTCTCGTTCGTAAACACCGATGCTGACCGAAAGCGCATTCGTAGGCGGCCACCACACGGTTCTCGTCGACGACTCGGGCTTCACTGCCGACGAGCTGCAACCGCTCGTCTTCCACCTCTGCTTCACCTGTCAGTCGAATCTAATGGCTTGTTGACGTGATCTGACCCCCGGTTGACCTTCCCGCAGATGCAAAGGCGACGAGGGCCGTCTCGGTCCCGACGCCCGCTTTCTACGCTTCTCGACGTGAGTGCATCTGGACATTTCTTTCTTCTATGACCGCTTGACCAAATAGTCCCCTTCGCCCAGTCTGCACGCGCGCGCAGTTGCTCCTTTCGCAGGAAGACGACCGCACGACCGTCATCTCGTCAACGTCGGACTCGAGTCAGGAGCGCATGCGTCAGCGTGCTCTCATCGAGGCTCAAGGTCGCTTGAAGGTGCGCGCGCAGACAATGTCGTATTCGTTGTGCTTCGAGGTTGACTTGATTTCTCGTTGCAGGACATCCACCCGGACCAAAAGGAGCGCCTCTTCTTCTTGTGAACGGGGGAACGCTTGCCGCGCAGCTCCGCTTGTAGCTTGCTTTTCCTCGGTAATGAATGGAGCGTGTCTGCACTCGGATTACGTACCACTTTTCGGGCCGACAATCGTCAACAGCGGAGAGGGCAGGGGGACGGCCTTCGATGCTGCACCCGAACCGCGCCGCCTCGTTCTTTCTCCCTCCCGCCGACCCGCGCGGCGCCTCGATTCTGAAAGGCCTCTGCATGTGGCGTGGCTTCTACTCGAGGTGCGTCTTGCGCGATATGGAAGACGAGCGTCAGAATCACCGCTTACCCCGCCTTAAGACAGCCTCCGCATGGGTCCCGGCAAGCTGTTCCTCAACCTTGACCTGGCTTCTCAGCCAATGGTCCAGTCGGGTAGCCTGCCGGACGTTTTGCTCGACTTCCTCCGCGGAACGTCTTCCCGGACGAAAAAGCTCGACCCGGCGCAGACGGCTGAGGCGATACAGCGCACGACGTCGCTCCGAATGCCAATATATAATCTGGCCGGTGAAGTTGGATCATATACGACTACAGCTGATCAGAATTACGAGAAGAGAGTACGCGGTGGTCAAGTTGTGCTGCTGCCGCTGCTGCTCGCGCGGCTATTCGAGGGTCAAGGCGGTTCCGGTCCCTGCGATAGCTTCGCCTTCGGGCATACGGGGCGACATGACGAGGCCCGCATCCGGGTCGAATAGAGCAATCGTGACCATCCTCCACAGCGAGCAGTGCGCCGGGCTGGCCCACATGATCGGTTCCGGGTCGAACGCGCGGTTAGACGGATCGAGCGCGGGCAGGAGCGTCGCTTGCGCTTGTGCCGGCAGCACCTCGAGGCGCTCAGAAAGAGGCCATGTACCCGCTATATCGAGAGGCTGCGACACCACCTCGGGAGATCAGTAAAACCGCAGCGCGCAGAGCATGTACACAACTCGCCTCTGCGTCGACGACCATTTTGGCTCCGAGGATCGCCGGACGCGTCCGGACCGCGACTCGGAAGTCTTGCGCAGCTTCGGCCGACACAAAAATGAGGCGCCTGTGGTGAGAGACGTCGATCATGAGCGGCAGTTCCGGTCGAGAGCAAGGCAAGCAGACTGACACCTCGCGCGACGCCTCCACCTCGACGACTCGCGCGATACCAGCTTGAGCAGCGATCGGCTTGAGCCACGGCGAGCACTCCTGCGGTCGAGAAACGCCTCATTAGCGTGCAATGCGGGAGTGAGAACAAGAATGACGCCGACTTCCCCGCAACGTCAACTCGGCCGGAGGGTCTGTGCGTAAGCGAGCCGCCGGCGCAAAGTTGAAGAAGCACTCGAATTCGGTAAACAGACGTGCGGTGGAAGCGCTCATTGTGTATTTGCGTGGGAGAGGAGTTGCAGAAAGGAAAGGAAAGGAAGCACACGGTGGCGCGACTCGCTGCCGTCGCACCTCGAAACTTCGTCTGTCGATAACTTTGGCTCGCTCCGACTCGTTCACTCGATTCTGTGCATCTGCATGGATTGGGCACGTCAGACGTGGACGGGCTCGCGTCCGGGCGCGCAAGGCACGCCGCTCATGACTCAGCTCACCGCTCCCGCTCGCAATGCGCACAACGCGTACACCCGCGCGAGTGGCCCGCCTTACAACTCCACCTCTTCGCACATACCCTTGGACTCGTTCGACCTGCTCCGCCTCTCGAGCCAGGCCAATCGGTTGACCAAGTGGCGACTCGGAATGAAGGCGCCCGAGGATCCGCGGTAGCAGTCTCGCGCCTATGCGTTGCTCGCCAACAAGGTTTTCGACGTCCTAGATCGCTCTTAGCAGCCGTCTCCTCTCCCCCCGATGAAACACAACAATGCCTGCATCCCCGAAAATGCCGCTGCGACGACCTTTCTGACTCTCGCTCTGATCCGCCTCCTCGGTAGCTTGACCAGTTCCCCAACATGGAAGACTTGGTCCGTGGCATACCCGGTGTGCTCGACAAGAGGGTCCATTCGGCCAGAATAGCCGGCAAGTTCTGGGCGACCATCCTGCTCTCAAGCGAAGCGGAAGCGAGGGTGGCGATCGGTGCGCCGAGGGTGTCCTTCCTTCCCCGCACACGAGCACTACTGACATCCTCGACAGACTCCCTGACGACACGCTTCGTCGGTGCCACGCCGATTCGCGCCCACATCTGGGATTCGCAAGGCCCAATCGACAGTCAGGGCAGGACTTCGTCCGTGACGATCGACTTCACAGTAGGGATCCTCCAGATCCTTCCGAGCGATGCGAGGATTTTGTTTTTCCTGACACGAGCCTTGCAGCCGTCAGACGCGAGCGCGCGGATCAAGCGGACCGACGCAGACGAGGTCATTCAGCTCATGCTCACGCTTTCGACCGCCGTGCCACAAGCGATGTGCTGGATGAGCTACCCGGACCGCGGCCTGCACTTCTTCAAGCTTCTTTACGGCAGCGTCGAGACCGTCACACAACTCGTTGTCGCGCATGGCGGTAAGGGCCAGCGGATCTCTTCAGGTGTGTTTTCAGGCTCATTCCGATTTCTGTCTCTTTCTGATTACCGTTGCTTGTCATACAGGCGGGATAAAGATGAGGACGACATGTGATCCACCTGAGGAACGCTGGGACTACGGCATCTTCCATACAGGCGACAAAGGCGTGACTGGATCTGGGCAGCAGAAGAAGAGGTAGTCAGCCACCTTGTCTCGACTCTGCCATCGCTTGTTGTATCACGTCAGTTGGCCGTGTTCTTAGTTATATACGTTTGCGTCGACATCAGTCCCCGTGGGGTACTTTTGCGAATTAGCAGTGGAATAAATCGAATCATCATGCGTGATGGAGCATCGAAGCGAAGGGAAATTGACGAAACTCACGGGCTCGAGGAACAACCGACGCGCGCGTCCTTCCTGATTGTCGCCTCCAGCTCGCCTTCCAAATCGTCCCCGAGTCTCCAGCTCGTAGCGCGAGGCGCTGTCAGCGAGAAGGCGCAGAGCGTACGGGCCGCCACGAATCCTGCAGCGCGAGCGCGAGTCAGCGACTTTTCAGCAAGGACGATCGCGAGCTCGAAACAACGACGACGGATGGCCTCAGGTCAATGGACTGTTTGGCTTGTCCGGATTTGGTCAAATCGGTCATGTAGAATCCGATAGGGGCGACACTGGTTGCTCATCTCGCGCCATCCGTTCGTCGTCGTCGAGCTCGAAAAAGCCAGGCAAACTCACATCGCGCAAGGTAATAAGACAACAAGTACTGCTGAGAAAGTCGAGGCGCAGGTATAGACGTCGTCACGAGTCGAAGCGGACGGCGCGATATTGTACGGTCGGATTGAGGATCTCCTGGTGACTTTGCACGAGTCGGAGCTCGACCGTGCGCAACCGTCGGACTCGTTCGTCGGCCGACTCGCCTTCCCGCGGAACGATCATCTCGGGTCGGTTGTTGGCGAGTGAAAGAGCATGGACGCGAGTTCGGGCGAGGATCCCTTGCAGCGAGGCGATCGCGAGCTCGACCGTGTGGGCTAGCGGCGAGACCGGGTGCGCAGCGAAGGCCGGATCGGAGTAGCACGGGAAGCGACCGGCGACGAGGGAGGAGAATACATCGCCGACGCCTTCGTAATGTTCCGCCAACTCGGGGAACGCGACGCCGAACGCGACCGATTCAATCGGATCGCCGGGTGCCGACACGATAGTGGAGCCCGAACACACCAACATTCTGTTGGTTCCCGTAGAGGTCGTGCTGGATCCATCGCCGCGAGGGAAGCCGAGAGCCTCGAGCTCAGTGGTCGGTAAAGACACCGCCGAGATGACAATGTTCGGCAGCCGGTATCGCTCGTGGAACGTCTTCAACGCGGCCTTGAGTGAGGCAGCGTCGAGGATCTTGACGTCGGTGAGGAGCTCGGCCTCGAAATAGTTTGGAGTCGCGCAGGTCGCTCGGGGCAGCAGCGCCTTGTAGATGGGGATGACCGATTCGCTGACATAGATACGACCGTCGTCGCCCATGACCGGATCGAGGACGTAGACGAGCTTCGGGTTGACGGCCCTGAGCCTATCGACCGCGCGGACGACGACCTTGAGGGCATCGGCGCCTGGCACGTAGCCGGTCAAGACGTGCGACTGCCTCAGCAAGCCGTTGGCCTATACGATCATCTCGTCAGCTGCGGAAGTATTGGGATGGCCAGTATCATGCGAACTCACATCAAGCGCGCTGAAGACGTCTTCGAGATGAGCTGCGTCGAATTTGGAGCCGCCCCATCGTCCGTAGCCTGTGATGCGATGTCGGTCAGTACGCGTGAACTGTGTACGAGGCCAGAAGAGTGGAATTACGCGGACCCTATGGGTTGTAGCGGAGATATCGAGAGGAATAGTCGATAGCGAGGAGTGCGATTTCAAGAGGGGCGGGGTGCCGGGGATGATTCCCGATGATGAGACGTTGTTGTTGAAAGCATCGTCGATGTCGACGAGTTAACAACAAAGCCGTGAGAGCGATACCGGTGCGGCAAAGTGTGAGGGAACGAAGAGAGAGTCGAATGAGAAGGTCAGCTCAAGCGAGTTTTTTTCGACTTCGACGACCGCATACAGTCACCCGGCCAGTTTCTTTCCGTTTTGTACATACCGTGTGATTCGAGAACGACACTGTCAACGCCGCATCGACCTCCCAGCCGAGCAGTTGGAGCGGGAACGACGCCGCCTTGTTGCCTGTTCGCCGCCGGCAGCAGCTCCAAAGGTCAGCGAGCGGTCCCGACTGTCTTGACTTCGGGCTGTCGCAACCCTTATACTGGCTTTCTCGCCTCGCCTAGAGTAGCTAGAAGGACAGAACGCACCGACGTAGCCAGCTACGACGTGACTCTGTATTGACAAGATGCGCTTGTCCTGCGTCACGTTCGCCATCCTGGAGCTGCAGCGAGGTTACAGTCGCGGAACGAGGAGTCGGTCTTTGATCGCCGAAGCGGGCCTCGGCTTGCCCTCCCTTGCTGCGGCTCTTCCGCTCGAGTTGACTCGCTTCTTCCTTCTCTCGAGAGAAGCGGGAAACATATCGTGAGCTCGGAGTTCTCTCTCTTCTGCAATGAGGGGCATCGTTCGACAGACATCGAATGTACGAGCCCCGCGTGGGAAAAAGAGGGTGCCGCGATTACAAGAAAGAACCGCCGCCGAACCGTCCACCGAGTCCCTTGGCGTTCTTGACGGCACTGGCGCGCTGTCCGTCGTCCATAAGGCGACCGCCGACGCCCATGTCGCGATCGCGGTCCCAGATGGCCGTGGGCGCGCGGTCGTCGCCGTCCTTGCCGGCCTTGCGCGCTTCTTTCGCATGCTTGTCCAAGAGAGACTCACCGCGCTTGGTCCGCTGCAGCATAAAGCGGTCAGCTCGCTATCGCGCGACGATAAGTAGTGGAATCTGAGAACGCACGTTGTGCTTCTCGACCTCTTCTCGCAACTGCTGGTCCCTCATGCGCTTCCTCCGCTCGTCGTCCGTCTCTTCCTCCGTCGGTGCGTTCTCGGCCTTGCGCTTCTTACCGAGCATCTCGTCGCGCAGCCGTTCCTGGCGTTCGGCAGGCGTTTCGGTCCAAAGGTTGACACCCTCCGAGTTCGATCCACTCGCCGCCTTTTGGGCTGCCTTGCCCGTCGCAAAGCCTCGCGACTTGAGCTTTGTCGTATCCATCGCTATAGAAATTTAGATTTAGCATCTGTACTTTAGAAAGCTGGGAAAGCAGTCCTTACAGCTGAGCAAGTCCATCTCCTTCGGCGGGACGAGCATCCACTCCTCGCGCTTTGGCTTCTTGTCCTCGAGCGCTTCTTGTTTCCTCTTCCTCTCACGTTCCTCTCGTTCCCGGAATGCCTGTACACCATTGTCGTCCTCGAATCGGTAACCCTCGGGGAGCGGCATCGGCCCGACCGCCTCGTCGTCGTCCTCATCATCATCTGCTCCACCGGCCCCCAGATCTGGTCTTGACGGTCCTGCGTAGGCGTCTTCTCGAGACGGCATCGTCGGTCCGAGAGTCGGTCCTAGTTTTGGCGGGCCGCGTGCGGGCGACCTGGACCTCGAAGCGAGGTGCGGCGGTAGTTGAGGTCCGCTCACGGCGGGTCTAGACGGTCCTGCGACGGCGCCTGCATTCACAGTAGCCTCATTTGAGCCGGATTGGCGTTCAGCCTGCAAGTCGGGCGGCAATGCGGGCCCAAAGTCGTCATCGTCGCTGTCGTCATTCTGATCAGGCGCTGCCGCTGCCGACGGGAGACTCGGGCCTGCCACGAGAGGCAGCATAGGGCCAGCTGTAGGAGCAGCCCTAGCTTGAGCGAGGTGAGGAGGCAGTTCGGGTCCGATAGCCATCTCTGAAGCGAATGGTAGGAATTACAACAACAGCGGGGAGAGACTCTGACGAGACGAGAGGCGTGAAGGCTACTGCTCTTCTACGGCAAGCGGGTTCCAGTGATTCGCTTCGAGCGCATCTTCCAACTCCTGTCGGTGCAGCCGAATCAGTACGAGTCTGACCGGCGGGTGCATAGAGTCGAGCCTCACCTGCCGAACCCGCTCGACAGCGTCGGGCGAGATCAGGACGTGCGTCTCGTCCAGATCAGAGATGATGAACCGCCGACGGCCAGAGTTCTCGTCCAGTTGTAACAAGATCTGCTTGACGGCCGGATCGCTGATCCGCGACGCGAGCGTAGCGTCAGTTCCGCCAGAATAGTGGTTCTCGCCTCTTCGGACTGCGGCCTTACCAAGTGACGAGGACACCTATATCAAGCGAACTCTTGGTCAGCTATGGATCAGCCGAGCATGGGAAGGCTTCCAGCCACACCTCTTGTCGCTTTCACCATTCCGAGTGGTGGGAAGGAAGTCAAGAGAGCGTCTCAGGAGGCGAACAGCAGAGCTCTCCTCTCTGTAGATTCCTATTCGACAGCGAGAAGATTCTTTCAGTCATTATCTTGTTGTGGATGCTCCGAGGGCAAGCGATAGCCCAGCCTGGCCAGCGAACCCGCACAAAGAGAACGCCCGCAGTCGAGAGCCCTGGAAACAGTCGCCGCGCGAAAGCACAGAACCAGTCGCTCTGCAGGTCTGCTCAGATAGGGAGTGCGATGCGTATGAAGGTGGCAGCCCTACATACGCCCGGCATGGACTGACTCTACGCATCCGTCGCGAGCGGGACGGTCGCGACCATCTTCCATGCCGATGGCGGCCCTTCGCATGCCCAGAGCTCGACGGCCGCGACTCGGAAAGTCCGCCCGGAGTATTTCCATCTGCGAGGAGTATCTCGGGCCACCCGTGTGTCCTCTGACGTCTCCTCGTCGATCGCGAGCGAATCGATCAGCTCTTGAGCGCCTCTTGTCCCGTATGCGAGCGAGAGGTGCGGCATATAGTCGTCCGGCTTGTCCTGCTGGTCGGGTAGTAATCCATCACGGACGGCGGCGCGTAAAGAGAGGAGTTGGGCGTTCGCTTCGATGTGCGCAAACACGAATTGGAAGAACCGCGGCGACCGGGTGTCGACGCCGTCGAGTCGAAGTTCCAGCTCTCGAGGCGTGCCGCTCGCCCAGTCTCGCACGGTTGTCCGTAGTCGCTGCTCGAGGTGCTGTTCTGGAGTGTCTGAGCTGATGCCAGACAGCAAGGTGACGTGCGGCTGGAAAGTGGGGCCGTCGCCCGTTTGGCCGGCGAGGGTTTCAATCAGGCGTGACAGCTCTAAGCGAGGAGCAGTGTCAGCACTGGCTCACTCCATGGCAGTCACTCTGCCGCAGGAGGGATCGACAGTCAAGGAGGCCGAGCTTAGACTGACCTTGGTCGAGAGCGTCATCAGCCGGTCGCAACCATAGAGCGTAGCCTGAGAAAGACGAGGAAGTAGCTGGAGTCATCCGCCCGAGACTGCAAGATGTGCGGATATCGCGTTCGTGTGCGCACCCATGAAGAAGAGGTGGAAGCGAAGGGTACAAGTGACATGGCGATCGACGCAGCGCCCTCGCCGCATCCGGATCAGATTGGGCCGCTTTCTGCTCTATCTTCCTCGCCCTTCGTCTTTCGCACGCTCTTTCATGCGAGCCATGACTCAGGCTCGCGCGGAATAACAAACGGCCGGCGCGATCGAAAAGGGTGACGAGAGAGTTTGGCGGCATTTCATCTCCTCGCAGGCACGATCTCCAAGGCTGCAGGATGCCCGCTGATTCGTCAGAGTATGTCCAGAGATCAGGCGCCCTTAGGAAGGCTGAACGCACAGATATCGACGTAGCGAGCTCGCCGCATCGGGTCGACCTCTTGCAACCGTTGAAGCTTCTCGATACAATCCATCTTCAAGCGGTCGGCCTCCTCTGAAGCGCCCTGCGCTTCCTCCTCGAGCTGCAGAGCCAACTTCCGCTTGTACGTCACGAGCGAGTCGAGCACCCCTGACGAGTGCAAAGGGGAATTAGCGAGCGTTCAAGCAGATATAATCAGATCCCCAGGGCTCACATCGGCAATCAGGCTCTTCCTCGAGCAATTGCTCGCAGTCGGCGATCTCGAGCCTCAGCCGTTCTTGTGTGCCTGTTGTGAGCGAGGGTCAGCTCATCATGGAAGCTCAGGACAGGCGGTCCGGAAGGACAGGAACGCACCTTGTCCGATTAGCCAGCGATGATATAGCCACGCGCTCTGGTCGTTCGGGTCGGACCATAAAGCCTGACGGACGAGCTCAAACTCTGCGGAGACGGGCGTCAGTACCTAGGATATGCTTGCTGGATGAGGTGGGGTCGGACCGCACCTTGATCGAGCGTCGCGACTCGAGCGGGATCGTCTTCAGCGAGACCCTTTTCGTTCCACTGCCGGGCGAGGAGCTTCGTGCGATAGTGCCACGCGCTGAAGTTGCTAAAGTTTTCAGAGATCTTGCGGGTCGTGAAGGCGAGTTCTGACTGAACCGTCGGCCGGCTCTTCCGTTCCTGTCCCGTCGGTGCTTCGATCGCCTGATCCTGAGCATCGACGAGCAAGTTCGCCATGATGTACCGGCGATAGTCCCATGTATGGACTGCACGATGCCGGAAACGTCAGCACGCCTCGCTTGGTCGTGCCCGACTCCGTGTAGAAGGGCAGACTGACAGTTCCGCCCGTCCTTCTTCAGGTACAACTCGACGAGCATCAACTCGCCGTTCCAGTTCGCCGTCGGCATGTTGTCGAGGATCCATTTCCGGTGTTCCCACACCGAGTAGTTCTTCGGGTTCCGTTGCAGGCCGGCGTTCGTCAGCTGCAGGTCGGTTTCCAGACGTTTCTGACGCGCATCATCATCACTATCATCAAGAGCTCGTCAGAAAGCTGCCGGACGTGGCCCCTAGAGCCGAAATTGCAGAGTCTTGCGGACGTACGGATCTTGCTCGAGGCGTTTCTGGAGGATGCGACGGCGGAACCCCCAAGCGGACTGAAACTCCGGGTTGAGTGTGAGCACCCTAGTCGTCAAGTCGAATGCTTCGTCGTTAGCGTCGCCGGATGCTCGCTGTTTCGTGCAAGCGCGGTTCATCAGCTGCTGTCGGCGCGGTGTGATTGAGGAGACGGAAGCGGCGCAGACTAGCTATGTGATACATACTTTTGCGTACAGACTGTCGCAGAGCTGAGTATACTCGCCAATTCGGCGCTGTTCGAGATCGCGACGAGCCTGTACAGCGTCTGCCGGTTCGCTGGGTGGGGCGCGGCGTTGGCGGCGGACGCCGTGCTATGACGCCCAGGAGGGGCCAAGTCAGGCTCTGCGCGGTCTCATACATGCTCCAGACTGTGCCTTACCATGATGCCTAGCTTGATAAGATGGGACGTGGAATAGAGTCGCTGTCGAAGGAAAGTCGACGCTCTCTCCGAGACTCACGTTCTCGCACTCACTTGCCCAACCGAACCAGGAATGGCTGCGTATGAACAGAGTCTCGACATTACACAGGTCGTAGATGTTGACAACAAGAGCGACAGAAAAAAAGCTGAGACCAAGGTTAACCACATCACCTCCCGTCGCTTACATCCCCATCCCCGGCTGCATCGATTGACCGGGCTGCATCGCGTACTGCTGCTGCTGCTGCTGCTGCTGATACATACCATTCATCGGCATCGGCTGTCCGGGCTGCATTTGCTGCACGGGCGGGCCCTGCTGAGAGTTGACGGCGTCGCGAGGTTGGCCGCCGATGGTGAGCCTCGAGTACGCCGCATTGAAGACCTCTCGCAGCAGACGAGCATCCTCGTAGACGAACTAGATGGGTGGAGAAGCACGTCAGTGCGGATCTCGTCGAGACTCGGGCAAGCCGCAACTCACGCTGCCTTCCTGGTTCTGCGATGGGTGAACGGCGGCATGGTCAGCGGGGGGATCAAGCGGTCGCAGGCGGAGCACAGCACTCACGTAGGTCATCGCATTGTCGAGCATGAGATGTACGTCCGCCGCAAAAGCGTCCGTGTTCGGATACGTGCCGTTATTGACCTTTTTCTCGATCTCCTTGAGACTCTGCAAGAAGGCAATCCGCAGCATCAGCATGAGGACCTCGGTACCTAAGCAGTGGCTCAGACCCACGATCGGCTTCGTGATGAACAGATAGTAGTCCGGGTATTGTCGCCGATCGGGGAGCTGCTTGAAAAGCTGCAGGACGTGAATAGGTGAGTAAGCGCATCCAAAGACACAGAGAGGGAGAGAGAGCGGTGGCGCCACGCACGCCTGCACACTGATGACCCGATGTCGGCTGCACACGTGAATCGGTTAGTGGCGGGACCTATCAAGGGGCTCGGAGGCTGGACTCACGTTGTCGAGATTCTCCAGTTCGGTGAGGATCTCATCGAAGCAGTTGCGCATCTTCTCCTGGTACGGCGACAGCTGCACTTTGCGCCGCTTGCCCGTACTCGCCCGCGAGGTGTCATCGTCGCCGTTGACCGAAGGTGTAGCCCCTCCAGACTGCCGACCACGCTTGAGCTTCCTCCGCGAGTCGCCGTCTTCCGAGTCGCTCGGGAGGGGCTCGTCGAACGAGTACTTGGGCGGGTGTTCAGCAGCGGCCCGTCGCTTGCCGCGCTTCTTCTCGGGCTCGTCCTCCTCTTCCTCCATCGTCTGCAGCCACTGCTCCTCGCTCAAGCCGTCGTCGTACTGAACGTTGGTCCGGTTCCGACGCGCGCCGTCCCGGTTCTCGTCCTCAGGGACCATCTTGGGGTGCTCCATGCGGTAGACATGAGGGAGCTCCCATTCTTGAATGAGACGCTCGGGCATCTTGCCCTTGCCGCCGCCAGCGACCCAGGCGGCCTCCTCGGCGGCGCGCCGGTCGCGGTCCATCTGGGCAAAGATGACGCGCTCCTCCTCGGTACGCGCGATCGCCTCGTTGAGCATGTCGGCTTCGTCGGCATCGTCGGCGTCTTCAGGCTCGCCTTCTTCTGCCTCGAGGAGCGCGCGCAGGAAAGCGTCACGTTCCTCGGCGGTCGACTTGTTGTCGTACCGACCGGCTTGGATAATCTTCTTGTCCATCTCGATCTTGCGGGCGGCACCGGCCATGACGTGCTCCTCGACGGACCGCTCGGTGACGAGACGGAGGATGCGGACCTCCTTCTTTTGACCGATACGGTGAGCTCGGTCCTGGGCTTGGAGATCCTGGTGCGGGTTCCAGTCCGAGTCGAAAATGATGACAGTGTCGGCGGTCTGCAAGTTGAGACCGAGACCACCGGCGCGGGTCGACAGGATGAAGATCGGGTACTTGGAATTCGGGTCGTTAAACAGCTTGAGCAGCGTCGAACGGTCCTCGTGCTTCGTCGTACCGTCGAGCCGAAGATGCTCGATGCGGCGGAAGTTTAGATAGTCCTCGAAGATGGTCATGACGGTCTACGGAAGAGAGGAACGGGTCAGCCACGATCCCGCCGGCTCGGGAAGAAGCGGCTGCAGCTCACAGTCATCTGGAAGAACATAAGGACTCGGTGACCGGTCATGAACAGCTTGGGTAAGATCCGGTCGAGCAGCTCGAATTTGCCGGCGACGCGGTACAACGTCGCGTCGTTCGCGCCGGTCGGGTCGATCGAGCGCTCGACCGCTTCGAAACAGAACGGGTGATTGCAGATCTGTCGAAGCGGCGGGTCAGCTCACGAGCCATGCCAACGGCACGCGAACGAGGGGGCGCACCTTTCGAAGCTGCATGATCTGGTTCTGCAAGCCACGGATGCCTGACGCCTTTTTCGTGTCGGTCGGGCCGTCCGTAAAGATCATGCCGTGCTCCTTGATCTGCTTCGTGAGCTTGACCTGGAGAGAGCTCATCTTGCACTTGATGACGCGCTCGACCTTGTCGGGCAAGTCGGACTCGACGTCCTTCTTGAGACGACGGAGGAGGAAAGGCCGCAATACCTTGTGAAGACGACGAATGACGAGGAGCGACTCTTCTTCGTTCAGTTCGATTTTGTCTTGACCTCCCGTATTGGCAAAGGGCGCGTTGAACCACTCGTCGAAACTCTTGACCGACCCGAAGATCTTGGGCAAGACAAAGTTGAGGAGTGCCCACAGCTCGGGCAGGTTGTTCTGAGATCGGGTACGGATACCGTCAGCAAGGCGACGCATTCAGTGCTGTTCGACCGGAGCTCACCTGAAGCGGGGTTCCGGTCAAGATGAGGCGGTACCTCGACGAGTAGTGCTGAGTCAGGGTCACCGACAGCCGACTCTGCGTATTCTTCATACGGTGCCCTTCATCGATGATCATGTGGAGCCACTTGATCTTGGACAGGAGAGGTCGGTCCTTGATGATGTACTCGTACGTTGTCAGGAGGACCTGGAAGTTGCCCGAACGGATCTCGGCCTGGGCGTTCTTCCGCTGCGCCGGCGTGCCCTTGTACGAGACGACGCGGACCGACGGCGCCCACTTGTCGAACTCAGAGTTCCAGTTCGGCATGGTCGACAGAGGTACGATGACGAGATAGGGACCCGGTTGCTTCTTGGTCTCGATGAGGTACGTGATGAGCGAGAGGGTCTGAATCGTCTTGCCGAGACCCATCTCGTCGGCGAGGATACCGTTGACGTGATTATTGTACAGCGAGACCATCCACTCGAGTCCGCGGAGCTGATACGCCTTGAGTTCGCCTCCGACGAGGATGGACGGCTGCTTGTCGATCGTCTCCTTGACGCGATGCGCGACATTGTAGTAATCGACCTTGTCCTTGGTCTCCTCTGCAAAGACAGGATTCGCGCCGAACCGACTCTCGTCGACCGCTTCGACGTTCGCGGCCGGCTTCTGCTCCTCGGCGGCGCCATCGGTCGCTTGGAGGTCTGCGCGGGCTTCCTGCTGCTGGGCCGAGACAGCCGCCGCGAGTGAGTCGAGAAACGAGTCGGTCTGGCGCAGCAAATGGGTGATACGCGTGTCCTTGGCCGTGTCGATGAGTTTGAGGTAACCCTCTTCGTCATCGGCGCGGAGAGCCTTGAGACGTTCCTTTGAAACGCGCTCGACGCGCTTCTGTTCCTCCTTCTCGGCGTCGACGTGGAACTTGAGCAGCGCCTTGCCGAGCTTCTGGAACTTGGCCGTGTGCGCGCGGTGCGCGATCAACAAGTTCCGACCGTGCTCGGTGATCTCGGCGAGGTGGTCGAGGTGTTTCTGCTTGGCGCGCCGTTCGCGTTCCTGCTTTTGCCGCTTCTCGATCGACTCGATCGCGGTCGCGTCGCGCAACGTCGGCTTCCTCGACCTCCGAAACAGCGACCGGTCGAGCGGGACCGCGAGCGAGCAAGCGGGGCGCATGCTCTGGACGATCTGCTCGCGGAGCGCCCGTTGCCGCTCGACGAGGTTCAGCGACTTGATCTCGATCAGAGCGCGCAGCTTTTGCGAAGCGAGCTGTTGCTCGCTGTCGCCACCTTCACCGAGACCGGGCAGGCTGTTCTGTCCGAGGTTAGCCGGCATCTGTTCGAGTTCGCGACGGCGTTGGTAGATCCTCGCTTCGATGTACCGGTTCCGTTCGTCGATCAACGATTGCGGGTCGAGCCCGGCCGGCATCAACGTCGGGATCAAGAACGGTTCGTGACCAGCGACGCCGTGGTACGACCGGAGGACCTCCTTAGGCGTCAGGAACGCGTTGTACGGGTAGACGAGCGAATTCGGGTCCTCGACCGACTCGACGCTCGCTTCCTCGACAGGAGGTTTCGGACGAGTCTCGGTAGTGGCAGCCGAGTCCTCGGCTTTGCCAACATCCCCGTTGGTCGCCGCCGCGCCTGCGGGCGAGTCCTGGCCCGTCGCATCGTCGGTCGCGTGTGCGGCAGCAAACTTGAGCGCCTCGGACGGGGTCGCGAGCGCCGCCTGTAACGCGGGTGGGATCGGCTGATTCCTCGCGAGGAGGCGGAACGCGACGACTTGACACCGGAGGGCGGCGACTTGTTCCGGTGTGAACGGGACGGTCGAAGGAGACAAGGTCGGCGTATAAGGGTCGGCGGCGGGTTCGACGGCGCTCGGGGAGGGATCCGCTTGTGTCGTGGGAGAAGGTACCGCCGTCGAAGTAGATGGCGCGGGGGTCGAACCGTTGACCGCAGGAGGAGGGGCTGCTACCGTAACGGGACCTCCTGCCGCGGCTGCACAAGGACTCGAGCGTGTCAGCTGCAGCCACCCATCACTCTATCTTCTCAACGAGTCAATGAGTAACCTTGAGCGCGTTGCCTCTGTGCCTGTACGGCGAGGACGATCCGGGTGAGGTTGGCGAGTTCGGCCGACGACTCTGGAGTAGCGCCTTCCGCCTTGAGCTGCTGCATCCGGGCTGTCGAGCGTAGTCTCGAAAGTCAGCGCTGCCCAGCTAGTAGTGCGTGTACGTCGAAGACTTGCCAATGACCCGTCTTAAGTGGTCGCTCGTCAGTGGAACCGGAGCCACGCCCTGACCCGGGACAGGTTGCGTAGCCGGTGGAGGGTGCTCCTGCCCTCCCTGCGTGGCTAAAGTCGCCATTGCGAGTATAGTCTGTCCGCTATAGAGGCGGCTAGAGAGGGAGGAACAGTGTTTGGCTCGGTCGAAGTCTCGCTCTCCAAAGTCGCTCGCTGCTGACCGCGACGGCGACGCGTTCCTCTTGCCTCGCTCGCTTGCGGCTCTATCGACTTGTTCAGACTGCTGAAAGGCTACACGAAGATGGTCGCGACTCGGCGCACAGGCAGCCGCAGTAGCTCGGCCGCTCCTCAACCTGACGCTTCTTCCCCTCCACCTCCGCCGCCCCAGCCGCCTCACGCTTCTCAGCAGCTGCAGACGACAGCCGCAGAACCTCGCGTCAGCACGAAACCCCCGCCGAGGAAACGTGCGAGGCCAGTCGAGAGTCAGACCCCGGAACTAGCACAAGTGCAAGCCGATGCTGCCGCCGGACCGTCGACCTCCTCTGCTACCACACGCGCGAGGAAACCGGCCAGTCGGCAATCGTCGCCGACGCAGACTCGCAAATCTGCGCGGCGCGCTTCCACTACAGCGACCGAGCAATCTCCGCCGCCACCCGCCGCTCCACCTGCATCGGCTAGCAAAAAGTCCACGAAAGCGCCGCCAAAGAGACGCAAGGTCGCCCGCATCGCCGACTCGCCTACCTCGGACGACGACGCAGAAATGCAGCAGGTCGCGCTACCTGGTGCGACAGCTGTCCCTGCGCTGCCAGGGCTCAGTGCCGAGGCGCCATCGCAAGTCATGGCCTCGCCGATCGTCGCCGCTCCTGGTCCGGCGGAACCTACCCTCACGCCGGTCCTCGAGTCGCCGCTTGTCGTCCCTCTTACCGGCATGGACATCGAGCCGCAAATCGGCGCAGAAGCAGTAGGAGCGGGACAAGCCGCCGGAGCATCGATAGGGAACGAGTCTGTCGCTAGCCAGCCAGCTCCGGCTCC
Organism: Rhodotorula glutinis; assembly: GCA_037974285.1. NCBI lineage: Eukaryota > Fungi > Basidiomycota > Microbotryomycetes > Sporidiobolales > Sporidiobolaceae > Rhodotorula > Rhodotorula glutinis. Next base: position 472,495 of record JBBPFV010000010.1, on the reverse strand, counting down.
GGCGGCGGCGGCGAGCCCGTCTGGCGAGTCCGACTTGACGGACCTAGACAGCGACGTCCCCTCTCCGCCGGCAAAGCTCTCAACGCTTCTGCCCGTGTCGGAATCGCCGATGCCTTCGATCTTTGCCGCTTCAGAGCCTTCGCCAACCGCGACGGTTTTGGTATCGGGACCTGCTATCCCGGCTCCACCTGCTTCTTCGCGCCCAGCATCCACCGTCGACTCTCCCGTTAGGACTCCAGCCCCGGTTCCGCAGTCTTCGGCCCCTCCGCCCTCGGCTAAAGCGACTCCCACCCCCGACACTGTCGCGCTCCCTTCCTCGCTCGAGCAGCGCATCCCGAGACTTGGACAGACTCCGCCCGTCGGCAATGTACCCAGTACCGGGGCAACTCCGAGCGGATCGGCGGCGACGACTCCGAGCGTTCTCGGGAAGATGACGGGAGTCGGCAAGGTCGTGTCTCAGCAGGCGACTCCGAAATCGGTCGCTGCTGCTCCTTCGTTGCCGGCCTCGCCTGCGGCTGGCCGGACTCCGAGTCTGTCAAAGCCTGCGACGCCGTCGGTCGAGCCTTCGCAGCTAGGTCCGCCGCCCCCGCCCCCTGCGCCCGCCGTCACCGCTACTGCGACTCCCTCGACCTCGACACCGAAACCGACCGCTGCGGGTTCTTCCGCCACCGCCGCGAAAGCCGGCTTGAAACCGAGCACAGCATTCAAGAACCCCCTCGCCAAGATGCGGTCTTCGAAGGTGGGGCCCGGTGGCGCAGGAACGGCGGGACAACCGGCCAAGGGGACCGGCGGGTTCAACATCATGAGCGTGCTGTCGTCTTCGGGCGCGCAGGTGCGTTCCGCTCGCCAAATATGGATCTGAATCTCCGACGGCTGATAAGGGCACGCGTACAGTCTTCAAAGCCGAAACCGCCTCAGCCGAAAGCTCCAAAGACGTGAGCTACACGACTACTCGCGACGTCGGGACATCGCTGACTTTTGAATTGGCCTGTACTCGTTACAGCATCTCGAGTCCTATCTTGTCGGAAGCCGACAAGGCTGCTCAGCGCAAGCAGATGGCCGAACTTCGCGTCAAGGAGCGGGAACGGCGGGCTGCCGTCGAGGTGAGCAGCGACTCTTTTCTTGCGCGCGCAGAGTACGGCGAGGGACTGACTTTGCTTCGTTGTCGCGCAGACCGAAGCTTTTGATCTCCTCGCGCAGAACCACGGCATCAAACAGTTCGAGGTACGTTCCGACTGCATCTCCCGAACTGGCTAGAGTAGTCCCTGATCAGTGTGCGGCCCTCTCACAGGACAACTATCGCGAAGAGGTCCGCAAGATGCAAGCCGACGAGAACGCCAAATACGGCGGCAAGTACATCTTGCCTCGCCTGACGACGTTCGGCAGCGTCTTTAGTCTGTTCCCGCGAAGCGTCGCGGCGAATTCCGATCCGACCGCTTGAGAACACGGCATCTCATGTACAGCTTCTGTCCGCCTTTGTTCGCTACTCAGTGATCCCCTCTTGTTGTCGCATACTTGTCCTGCAATGACTCTTGTCCGTTACTGCCCCGTTCGCCCTTGGACAGGTCCCACAATTCGGCGTCGGTCGCGGGAGGGACGGTCCCCGGTTCGGTGCCGCCGAGGTGTTGCTTGAGCGCGGTCTGGGTTGCGCGTGCCTTTGCGAGTTGGATCTTGAGGGATTCTTGGGTGAAGAGGTAGCTATTGGGCAGGAGCAGGTCAGATGGCCGCCGGTAGGGATTCTCCTCGGGTTCGTGCTTTACCCGACAATCGACCCCGTCAAGATCCCGGAGAGCAACCTGTAACCGTCGCGGGAAAAGGCAGTCAGCGGTGAAAGAACGGCCAGAGCTGTCTAAGGAGTACCTCACCCGACGTTACGAGACTGGCGCAAGAGTCGGGACGAGATGAATCCGCCGAGGAAACCGGCGCAAGTTCCGGCCGCGACTCCTATAGATCCTGACCGTCAACGAGACTGCCTCTGAGCAGTAGAGAGCGCCGAGGGAGGATGCCGATGTCAAAGCGTCAAGTGGGGGGGAAGGAATGACGCAGATCTTTTCGTCTCGAGCGCGGAAGAGAGCGGACGCACCGTCAATCTGTGCCCTCCGGTTAGCAGCTCCTACTTCTTCAATCGTCAAGCGCAACTGCGGGGTGTCGGCCATGGCAGTGGAGCGGAGCCGAGTTGAAAGCGGGAACAGAGGCGGAAAAGCGAATCGAAGTGCAGCTGCTTTCGGTAGGGGGGAGATTTTTGCTTCTTTGTGGCAATAAGAGCACTCGGAAACTGTGACCGGTCCTGGAAGAACGTAGGGGATCGAGGAGGGACAAGTCACAGGCTCGCCGCAACTTGCTTCTGACGTTCTCGCTGCCACTCTTTACACGCTCGCTTCGACACTCGATCCGTCATGGACGAGCTCACTGGCTTGCCCCTCGCATTCGGCAAGAAAGCCGCTCCGAAGAAACAGGTCACGCAGGAACGGTTCGAAAAGACAAAGCGGGGGAACGACGCAGACATCCAACCGGCGACCGTACGTTGACTATAGCCTCATGCAAAGCGGACCGCTGACTCTTTTGCTCGCAGATTGCGGCTGCTCTGGAAGCGGGACCATCAGCTGCAAAGGACAAGCCGGCCGACGCTGGTTCGAACGGAGCAACAGCAGCCGACGCCAGCGGTTCAGACGATGACGGAGGTGACAACGACGCGCTCCCAGTGACACACGAGGTCGTCCTCAAGGACCACGCCAAGGTCAGCAAAACGATCGCATTCGAGAGAGGAGTCCAAGCATGCTGACTTGCGGAACTTGCTTTCCAGACCGTGTCGGCCCTCTCGATTGATCCGGCAGGCGCACGAGTTGTCTCGGGCTCGTACGACTATGACTGCAAGCTCTGGGACTTCGGTGGAATGACGGCGGCATTCAAGCCGTTCCGATCGTTCGAGTGCAAGCCCGGACATCAGGTCAGTCGTCTGTCGTCTCCTCGCTCGTACCGAAGCTGGACTGACAGCCGGGTCCGGTCGCGCAGGTTCTGGACGTTCAGTTCTCGATCACGGGCGACACCTTCCTCGCAGCGACGGGATCGACTCAGGTCAAGCTGTACGACCGCGACGGCGCAGAAAAGTAAGCCTGGATGCTTCCCTGTCCCTCTACTTTGCGGTCGACTGACTGGCGCTGTTGAACAGGTGGGAATACAACAAGGGCGACATGTACATTCGGGATCTACGGAATACCGAGTGCGTCGAGTATCGCCCAGCGTGACGCGTACGAGCGCTGATTGACCTCGTTCTACGACAGCGGTCACGTCGCGGCGGTCACTGCGGTCGCTTGGCACCCGAAGAACCACTCTCTGTTCTTGACGGCATCGGCAGACAGCACGCTCCGGATCTGGGAAGTCGAAGGGAGGCGCAAGTCCAAGTCGGTGATTGTCGTTCGGAGCAAGGAGCGCGGCGGCAAGACCAAGGTGACGGCGTGCGCGTGGAGTCCGGACGGGAAGCAGATTGCCGCAGGTGAGCTTGGCGTCGCTTTAACTCGGCTGCAGCAACTCGACTGACTCTCGACTGTATATCGACAGCCTGCGAAGACGGTGCGATCCACATCTGGCCTTCATCCGGAAACTTTACGCGGCCGTCTCTGGTCAGTCGGATCCAGTTCGGCGGATCGAAAGCCAAAATCGCTGACTTTCGCTCTCTCGGTCATAGTCCTGTGAAGGAGCACACGAGAAGGGTACATACACGAGCTCGATCGTGTTCTCGCCCGACGGAACGCAGCTCGCGACAAGGGGAGGGGACGGGATTGTCAAGCGTGAGCATTCTCACTCAAGCCCTTCCGAATTCGGCCTTGATAGTTGATGCTCGTATCTGAACAGTTTGGAGCTCGAAAAGCCTCAAGAAGCCGATTGCGACCGCCAACGACCTCCCGTCGCTCAACTCGGAAACGAACGTCGTCTTTTCGCCGGACGGCCAGTTCGTCCTGACCGGGACGGCCGGGATGAAGGCAGGAGTCCTCTCCGGAGGCTCAGAGGAGGAACGGGCGGGCGAGCTCGCCAAGGCAGGCGGCCTGGGAGCAGGAAAGCTCGTCATCATGTCGAGTCGGGACCTGCAGGTCGTCCGGAATATCTGTAAGTTCGCTTCCGGCCTCTGTAAGAAGCAGCCAGCCGCTGATGCTCTCGTTCCATGTAGCCATCTCACCTTTCTCGGTCGTTCGCGTAATTTGGCACGGCAAGATTAACCAGGTGCGCTGTGATGATGAATACTCAGCAGCCCGGATCATGCTGACCCCGTCCATGTCGTGCAGATCTTGACCGGCTCGGCGGACGGCTCGATCCACGTCCTCTACTCGCCCGAAACGTCCGTCCGCGGCATCACGATGGCCATCACGAAGACGCCGAAAGCCCGCTCGATCGACGATTTCGGCACGGGCGCCGACGCCAACATGCACTCGACCATCATCGCGCCGCATTCCCTACCCATGTTCAAAGACGATACGGGAGTCGGGACGAGCGCGGGCGGGCGTGGGACGAAGCGGAGGCGGGAGAAGGAGCGCCACGATCCGCAAAAGACGCTCAAGCCTAGTAAGTCGCGAACAAGCGTCCTCTGAGTCCTTTCCTCAGATTGCAGAAGTTGACTCGTGCTCCTCCGATAGTGCCACCTGTCGTCGGTCCTGGACGAGGCGGTCGGATCGGTGCTGCCGCCACTCAACACGTCGTGCAGGGCTTGCTACGAAACGAGATGCGCGACCAAGATGTGCGTGTCCAGCGCTTGGAACTCTCGCGTGAAGACTCACTGACCCGTCTGCTGCCTCGCAGCCGCGCGAGGCGCTGCTCAAGTATGCGACAGCAGATCCGAACGACAACACGTGGACGAAAGCTTGGTCGGCTTCACAACCCAAACCTGTGTTTGATACTCGGCCAGAATCGGACGAGGAGAAGTAGCGTAGTTGCGCGCTTGCGATAGTGAAGCATGAACCGCCTCCAAACTTCGATGATGTGTCTGGTGGAGTGAGCGATGCGCGGGAAGTTCAGACGTTGAGCAAGCCTCTTACAGCAGCTGCGATACGGCCCAGACCTGACGCGCGTGCTGCTATACGGTAGCTCGATTTGCCTGTTCCGCCAAGAGCTAGCAAGCACGCAGCGGTTCAGCGAAGAACGCGGCGTTTGGGCACGCATGCTGCGTCGAAGCAGTCGCCAGGTGACCGCCCCCTCGCGCATGCCTGAGGACGCCTTAGCAGTAGCGGTACTTGAGCACTTCGCATGGCACGTGCAAGCGTAATTGAAGCGCGGGAAACAAAGGAGAGACCGGAAGAGGCTGCGATCTCGTTCGAACCTCGGATCGAATTCCCGTTGCCCCTCGTCCTTTTCGCTCCCTCCAGCTCTGCGAGCCCGTCAAACTCGTCTCAGAGCACTTGAACGGCCTTTCTGCACCTCCTCTGATGAGTGCCGAGCTGCCTCGGCTCGTACAGCAGGCGAGCGAGCGTCGTGACTAGAAACGGCAGGATGGCGGGACTCGGCAGTTCGGAGTGACTTGTGGAAGGTCCGCGTTGCCGTCCCGGGCGCACATTGGGCAGCGTTCACAGAGCCCCTGCGACTGAACAGGATCCTGAGTAGCGATCAGCCCAGCAGAGACCTCTACGGAGCCAGCGGGAGAGCCAGTCAAACAGTCAAGGGCCTCAGCTCGATCGTCCCATCGAAACCAAAAGAGATTGACGTGTCGCCCCCTGTCGGACGGTCCCCGAAGATTTGCTCGAGATGGCGCGCGCCGCGTGAAAAGAGGCCACGCACGACGCGGCCCTTCCGCGTTGCCTCTTTCCCTCTTTTGGACCACTTTGCGAGAGAAATTTCAGGCCCCCGGGGCGCAGCGGCTTCTCTCCCCCCTTTTTCGACCCGATTTTCTCTTTTCCCTCGAGTTTGTTTGGCTCGGGCGCCTGAACTTCTGTTCAGAGTCAGGACTCGTCGCGCCGAGTAGGCTTCGCACTCGGACACAAACATCTACTCTCACGTCGACAGGCACCTCTTCACTGAGATATGTCATCGATCAACAACAACGACCCGCCGCCCGCTACCCTCGCCATGTCACAACCGATTGACTCTGCCGCACCGGAACCTGCCGCTGCGGCTCCCGCACCGCAGCCAGACCAGCAGCAGCCTCACCCGACCGTCGCAGAGCCGAGTCCGGCTGCAAAGGCCGCCGCCGCCCTTCCCGACCCTGCTTCGACCGCCCTCCCTCCACCGCCTGCAGTTCCTCTGCCGCAACAGATCGCGCTGCCGGCAAAGTTGAACCACGCAGACAGTGCGAGCAGCGTCGTCGCGGAACCGCCGACGCCGCTCCCGACGAGCGCGGCGGCGACTCCCGCACCCAACGGCTCGAGTGCCCCCGTCGTCAACGGTGCAGCGGGCGCGAACGGGACTGCTCCAGCAGCAGCAGAGACGGACGGGAACGCGTCGACCGAGGTGTACGACGCCGACGCGGAGCGCGCAGTCGAGCATGACCACGCGCACCCGGGCCTCGGAATGTACCCGGCTGGAGGCGAGGCGGTCAAGCCGGGCGAGCATTCTGGAGCCGTCGACGTGCTTGCAGACGTCGCCATGGGAGAGGCGGCTCTCGGGTTGGCCGATTTCGCGTCGGGCGCCGGTTCGGGAGATGTCAAGGAGGGGTCGCCCGCGGTGCCGGTCGAGGCTTCTGTGGCAGGCGAGTCGCCGTCTCTGAAGCGCTCGGCGCCCGATGAGTCGGGAGACTACATGTCAGCGGGCGCTGGAACTGCGGGAGCGGGCGAAACCAGTGAAGACCGCGAGGCGAAGCGGTTAAAGGTGGAGCCTGATGTACGTCCTCTCCTCTTCGCTCTCGTCGACTCTGCTACTGTCCACGCATGCTCACTGGGCTACGCTCGCTTCTCCATCGGCTGCTTAGACACCTGCCGCGATCCCTTCGCCCGCTTCGGCCCTGCCGACTCCCGTCTCGAATGCGCAGTCCGCCGACGTCACACCTTCTGCTGCTGCTCCGGCTCCTTCTGCTGCTCTCGATGTACCGGCGGTTCCGGCGCCATCACTTGTGGCACCGTCAGCTCCGGCGCGACCGTCTGCTAGCCCTGCGCCGCCCGTGCAAGGGTACGACCCCTCCGCGTTTACGACCGCTCCGACTCTGGCGTCTTCTGCCCCTTCGTCTTATCCGCCCCCTCCACAACCGGCAGCAGCAGCCTCGGCAAGCGCGCCTCCCGCTGCACCGACCATGTCCCCGTCCGATCTGCACCACTTCGGCGGCTCGCCAGCGCCCGGCTCGAACGGTGCGCCGTCTGCGTCGCCGATGCCACAACCGCAAGCGTCGTCTGCGTCTGCTCCGCCGCCGAGCGTCGACGCCCAGGCGGTCGCTTCGACTTCTACGGCTGCGCCTCCGGCAGCAACTAACGGCGCTACGACCGAAGTGAAAGCAGAAGGCGACGGTGCCAGCAATGAGCCCGCGCCGATGCCGATCATCACGAAGGAGCAGCAGAAGTTTGCGATCAACGCGACGCGTAACCTCAAGCGGAACAAGAACGCGTTCCCGTTTTTGAAACCGGTCGACGCCGTCGCCCTCGGTGTTCCGGATTACTACCGCATCATCACCGAGCCGATGGACCTCGGAACGGTCGAAGCGCGGTTGCAAGCGACGGGTCGCGGCATGGCGGCGGCCGCAAAGGCGAACAAGATCTACGGTCTCGACTACTCGGAGGGCAAGGACCCGAATGCGTTGTGGGAGGGTCAGGTCCCGCCTGACGCGCCGGCTGAGGAGGCCAAGTCGTACCGGACGATCCACGAGTTCAAGCACGACCTCGATCTGATCTGGAACAACTGCTTCCGATACAACGGGCCGAGGGAGAAGAACCCGGTCTCGGGGATGGCTGGGATCATGGCCGACGCGGCGGAGAAGACCTGGAGGTCGATGCCGATTGCGCCTACTATCAGCGTGAGCCCGCCTTGTGCTTCTCTTCTCGTTGAGCGCGCCGAACTGACATGCTTTCGTACGGCAGCCGTATCCGCCCAAGTTCATCCCTCCGCCTAAGCCTGTTGTCAACTACCCGGCGCAGCCTCCCGAGGCCCGTCCGAAGCGCGAGATCCACGCCCCGGCGAAAGACCTGCCGTACCTCGAATCGGCCGGTCACGACGTCACGGCCGGCGGAATCTACAACTTGGCTGGCGTTCCCGGTTACGGCGGTGCGAACGGAAGTGGCGGCGGCGGCGGCGCAAAGAAGGCCAAGAGCGCGCACAAGATCGCTCAGGAGCAACTGCGGTTCTGCAAGGAGGTGATCAAGGAGCTGTTCAAGAAGGTGCACGAGTCGTACGCGTACCCGTTCTACCAGCCCGTCGGTATGTTGCTGCTCTTTTTTGCGCTCGTCGATGTCGGAAGTCGGCACTGACTCGCTCCCGCATCGACCAGACCTCGCCGCCTACCCGACCTACCTGCAGTTCGTCCAGAAGCCGATGGACTTGACGACGATCCGTTACAAGCTCGAGCACAACCAGTACCCGATGCCGCCGTACCAAGCGTTCGAGAACGATGTCCGCCTGATCTTCCACAACTGCTTCGCCTTCAACCCGCCCGGCACGCCCGTCAATGAGTGGGGTCACCGTCTCGAGGCCGTCTTCAACGCCAAATGGTCGGAGCGACCTATGAGCATCGAGGAGTCGGACGACGAGGACGACGTCGGTCTGTCGGCAATGGAGCAGCAGCTCCAGCTCCTTCAGCAGAATATCGAGCTCATGAAGGCGAACAAGAAGGCGCAGAAGGAGGCGAAGCGGTTCCAGCAGATGCAGGCTCGCATGCCGCAGCAGATGCCGATGCACATGCCGATGCCCCCTCCAAAGCCGGCGAAGAAGCCGTCGCAAACGCACGTCTCTTCGTATTCGATGAACCCGTACGCGATGGCTGCTGCTACAGCGCCTCCGCGGAAGAAGCAGCCGAGTTCGAGGCCGTCCGGTGGCAACTCGAACCGGAAACCGAAGCGTCGCCACGACGAGGACTCGGACGACTACTACGAGGACGACGGTGGCGCGTACTACGGCGGTGGCTCGGCATCCTCGTCGCGGCGTCAATCGAGTCATCAGAGCCGGCCTGCCGCACCAGCGATGGAGGAGTACGTCGACTTTGACATGAAGCGCGAGCTGGCGGTCAAGATCGTCGCATTCGAAGGCGACCAGCTCGAGGAGGCGATCAACATCATCCGTCGGAGTCGGCCCGATCTGCTCGGCGGCGCGAACCAGGAGATCGAGCTCGACATCGACATGCTCGACCAGCGGACTCTAGTTGCGCTTTACCGCTACGTCGTGCCCGGCTCGCAGATCCCCGTTCGGCCTGCGCCGGCTGGTGCCGCCGGCAGCGTCGCTGCTCCGAAACAGAGCAAGCAGAACAAGGGCGGCCCGCGGAACCAGCGCAAGAACCTCGACGAAGACAAGGAGTCGGAGCGGATCGAAGCCCTCGAGGCGCAGCTGCGCGCCTTCGACCAGCAGCAACAGCAACAGCCTGGCGATGGCGCCAGTGGTGTCGATGTCGGCGGCGGTGGCGAGCACGATGGTGCCGGCGCTGGAGGTGGCGACCAGGCCAGCAGCGACAGCTCGGAAGACGAGAGCAGCGGTTCCGAGTCGGATGGGATGTAAATCTCGTCCTTCGTCACCGCCGCTCTCTTCGCTTCTGTCCTGCTTTCGCACGCTCGCCTTGGTTCTCGAAGCGACTGTTTGTCACTGGCGGCCTTCGAACTCGGCCTTCCCGATCTCCGCTTCCTCTTCCCGCTTTCTTCCTCGCCGTACATGCCATTTGATCTTTCCCTCGTCCAACGCCTTGCCTATCACCCCTTTACATCGACTGTCTGTCTCTCTCTCTCGTCTATGTCCTGCCGTACCTGTTGTGATCAACTCCACCTCGATCTGCAAATCTTTGAAGTTCTCGCCCCCTTTTAACAACCCTAGCAATGCATCTTCATCTTTCTCGCATCCCTTTCTCGGCGGCCAGATCGAGAGTGACTCCGTACGCCAAGTCTGCTTTCGGAGTGCCGCGGCGCCAGCACGGACTTGCACCGCCTCGTTCCATCGCTCCTCCCGCCACTTTCCTCCTCGCTTCTCTAGAGCAAAGCAGCGACCGTGACCATGAGCGATCCACGTTTCGCTCGGTTGCACACCGATCCGCGGTTCGTCCGCCCGAAAGCGAACCGGACAAAGTTCACCGTCGACGACCGGTTCAAGCAACTTTTCGAAGAGGGACAGAGTGCGTAGCTCGCAGCGAACGTGTGCGTGTCGTCAATGCTGATGGTGTTGTGTGCTTACAGCTTCGGGCAAGAAGAGCAAGCTCGACCGCAAGGTCGACAAGTACGGCCGACCACTCGAGAAGGATTCCGGCGTCAACGACCTCAAGCGTTACTATCGCTTGGCATCTCCTTCTGCCGACGATAACGATGACGAGGAAGTTCTCGACCAAGGCTCGCAGGAGGGCACCGACGACGATGACGAGAGCGGTTCCGAGGAGGAGGACCCCGTCGCTGGACCTTCCGAAGGAGGACAGGGGATCGTCGATTACGCTCGTGGCGCAGTGTTGCTCGAGTCGTCGGATGAGGAGGACCTCGCGGCCGACGACTCGGACGCCGAGTCGACTTCGTCCTCAGCAGAGGGATCCGTCACCCTCGGCGGTCGCGCAGCTCGGAGACGACTGTCTCGGAGTCCGTCGATCGACTTGAGCGAGACGGAACCGACTGCGTTTCCCGACGAGGAGGATGAGGATGACTTGCAGTCCGATGACGAGCCGGGCGTCGACCCGACCAAGCGCGTCGCTCTCGTCAATCTCGACTGGGATCACCTCCGCGCTTCCGACCTGTACCGCGTCCTCGCGTCCTCTCTCTCTGGTACCTCGAATGCGGCTGCTCAAATGAAGCCGAACAAGGGCAAGAAGAATGTCGACGGCGATGTCGACGACATCAAGCTGTCGGCCAAGTTGGCGATTGCGCCAGGTCGCCTCCTCAGCTTGCGCATCTACCCATCCCAATTCGGTCGGGAACGCATGGAGCGCGAGGCGATCGAGGGTCCCCCTGCCGACGTGCTTCGTGCCAAGGGAGCCGACTCGAGCGGAGACGAGAACGCGGACGACAAGACGCTCAAGCTGGGTCGCAGGTCGAAATCGAGGGAGAAATCGAGGCGGCGAAAGATTGGCGGCTTGAGTGACGACGAAGACTTTACCGCGCAAGATCTCGTCGACGAGCAGGTCCGAGAGGGCGAGGAAGACTACGACACGGAGGCGCTCCGGAAATACCAGCTCGAGCGACTGCGGTGAGTCTAGGCACTCGTGGTCGAAGTGGTCATGCCCCGTGCTGATCTTGACATCGAGTAGCTACTACTTCGCCATCGCTACCTTCGATTCGGCGGCCACCGCGGCACATGTTGTTGAGCAGATCAACGGAACAGAGTTTGAGCGGACCGCGAACGTCTTTGACCTCCAGTGCGCATGCTCATCGAAGCTTTGCATCGTATCTCGGTTGACTGACGTGTTAACTGTACAGATACGTCCCGGACGACACATCATTTGACGAGGACCCGGTCCACGACGAGGCGACTGAAGCGTCTATCGCGGCGGAGGGCAACTCGTACCAGGGGCTCGACTTCCAGACCGACGCTCTGCGGCACTCCAAGGTCAAGCTGACTTGGGACGCCGACGACCCCCACCGAAAGACCAAGATCCAGACGTACCTCGCTGGCGTGCTCGACAAGAGCAAGCAGAAGGGTGCCACGAAGGGGCGGCCCAAGATCACGGAGGACGACGTCGCTCAGTATCTTGCTTCATCTTCCGATGAGGACGAGGCCCAAGAAGAAGAAGAAGAGGACGACTTTTTCGAGGCGGCCGAGGAGCAAGACGAGGCTCCCGCCGCCGAGAAGAAGGGCAAGAAGGTGTCGAAGCGGGATCGGCTGCGTGGCCTCCTTGGCCTTGCTTCCGGCTCAGGCTCCAACGACTTGGATGGCGAGATGGAGATGAGCTGGGACGGTGAAGCCGCTGGTGGGAAAAAGGCCAGGAAGACCGCCGAGGGCGACATGCAGATCACGTTCGCACCCGCCCTCACGGAGCGCAGCGCCAAGCAGCTCGACTTTGCGGACGACGAGCGCGTCGAGACCTCGATCGAGCGGTACAAGCGCAAGGAGAAGGAGCGCAAGGAGCGCAAGAAGGCCGAGCGCAAGGCGCGTCTCGAGGGTCGCCTCGACGAGAACGGCGAGCCGACGCTGCCGCCTGCAGACTTGCAAGGCGACGACGCCGGCTTCGACGACGACTTCTTCGCCGACGACGGCGCCGATCCGTTCGCTTCGTACGATAATGGCGTCGATAGCGGCGACGAGATTGGCCTCACGAAAAAGTCCAAGAAGGATGCAGCCAAGATGTCGAAGCAGGAGCGTCGTGCTCAGCGCGAAGCCGAAGAGGCAGCGACCGCTGCTGAGCAGGCCAAGCTCGGCCTCTTGATCGGCTCGGACGACGAGGACGACATCTTTGGCGCGGACGGCGCCGGAGAAGGTGGCCGTCACTTTGACATGCGGCAAGTCCTCAAGGCCGAGAAGAACCAGGGCAAGAAGCGCAAGCTCAAGGGCAAGAAGGCGAAAGCGAAGGCTGCCGAGGAAGCCGTCGTCCACGACGACTTCAAGATCGACACGACCGACGACCGGTTCAAGAGCTTGCACGACGACTTTGACTACGCGATCGACCCTTCGAACCCTCGGTACGCATCCCTTCTCTTCTTCTACTTTACCTGATCGAGGTACTAACTCGGCGGGTCTTGCAGCTACCAAAAGTCGCGCAACATGGAAGTCCTCCTCGCAGAAGGTCGCAAACGCCGCGCACAGAAGAACAACAAGCTGCGCGAGCCCGTCGCCGCGAACGAAGACCTGCCGTCAAAGAAACGGTCGCAGCCGACCGAGACGAGCGAATCGCTCGACAAGCTGGTCGAATCGGTCAAGCGGAAAGCTGGCGACGCTGGCGGGCGGGGCAAGCGAGCGAAGGTGTAGCTTTTTGCGTCTGCACGGTCTTTGTCGTTCCGCTCGCTAGACAGGGTCCTCTCAGCTCTGAGCTGATGCGCCGGCAGGCGCGAAGTCTCGAAAGGGGTGCAAAGCGGCGCGTGTCTGATCGCGGGCAGAAGAGATTGTCAAGCTCATCACGAAGCGCTCTGGCCACACGCTTACAGTGCCTCGGCAGGCCTCAAGTGCTTGTAGCTGCAGGTAATTGTGCAGGCGCGTTACTGGCGGGCCGATCTAGCTGCAGCCTGCCCGATCGCCTTTGAAGCTTCGACAATGGTCGAGCGTGCGCCGCAACGTTCAGCCGATCACGGTTATTCACACAGATTGCGCGCGTTACAGGTGGTGCTCGTACAGCTCCGAGCTGTCGAAGAGGCTGATGGCAGGGAAGGGGAAGATGCCCAATCGAACGGTGTCGAGCGGCAGCTGAAGCGAGCGAGATGTCGCACACGACCACTCAGAAGTCTCCTCCGCCGTCGCCGCCGTCGAATCCGCCGGCGTCATCCTGCTGGGCGTCCTGGAATCCGTCCTGGTAGGCGTCGTGCTGACCGTCTTGGATCATGTCCGAAATGAGGATGCCCCCCAGCAACCCGCCGCCCAAGCCGAGCGCTGCTGCTCCGCCGGCACCCATTCCACCGCCGCCTTGACGTCCGCCAAAGCCGCCGAACCTCGACTGCTGCTGCATCGGTTGACCGTACATCGGCTGCTGCTGCGGCATGTATCCGCCTGGCTGCATCTGCATCATCGGTTGCCCGTAGCCCTGCATAGGGGGTTGACCGTAGCCCTGCATAGGGGGCTGACCGTAGCCCTGCATCGGAGGCTGGCTGTACCCCTGCTGCGGCTGCGGCGACGCGCCGTAGCTCTGCGGTCCTCGCGAGTCCTGGGCGCCGTACGGAGGTGGCTGCGAGCTATTGCCGTACGCTGCTGGCGAAGAAGTGTCGCGCTGGTCGTTACGGGGAGGAGGCGGACCCGGCGGAGGTGCGTAGGTGGGTTTCTCGTCCGCCGGGTGAGTCCAGATGGAACGCGGCGGGTTCGCCCTCGTGTCGACGTAAAAGTAGCTCTTGTACTACAGTAGCGATGGTCGCAGAGCAATGGATCAGTCGTTGCTCGTAGCCTCGAAGGACGGAGCTGCGAAGAGAGGGTGGACTGACGTTGTCGTCCCACTGCTTTGTCCACCCGTCCGGCAAAGGTCGGTTGTCCTCCGGTGCGCCCATTCTTTTCACTGGTCTGTAGCACACATCGCTCGAGTCGGATCAGCCTTTGCATTGCCGTGTCGTATGGTGCGATCGCCTATCTCGGCAGCGTCACCGTTGTGGGGGGCAACCAGTGAGTTGACGTACAAAAGGTAGCTGAGCGGTTGTCGCGAGCTTGCTGGGTAGAGCGAGGCGCCAAAGCAGGTGTCGCAGCTCGTCTATAAGACAGACTGTATGGTCGTGGCGAGAGTGAGGCAAAGTCTTGGCGAGACCGGATTACTATGAACATACAAAACAAACCTATTGCTTTCTGATAGGACCGCAGCAATTCCGCAGCAGCCGGCCATCGGACCCGGCCGCGCCATGCATCAGCTCCCGACCTCGTTCCGCTATCTTTAGGCTGGGATGATCGAGATCTGATAGCAGGGCCTTGACGAGCACCATGCGCAATTACACAGCTTCACTTCGAGCAGCGCACTTTGCTCAGCTCCCCCGAGAGCCAGCCCTGCCAGCCGTGCAGTAACGGGCTCCCCGCTTCGCTGCACGCACGCGCCGCATAACCCAGGCAGAGCAACCCACATGGCCGCTGCGACTGCTCCCCGCCGCGTCCTCATCGCAGGTGCTGGCATCGCCGGACCTGTCGTCGCTTACTGGCTCGGTCGCGCCGGAATCCGCTCAACCTTGGTCGAGCGCGCTCCCGACTTGCGCACTTCGGGCCAAACGCTCGACATCAACGGTGTCGCGCGCCAAGTCGTCGAGCGCATGGGGCTCACGTCCGCGATCAAGGCGGCTTGTACCGGAGAGAAAGGCACGCTCATTGTCGACGAGGAAGACCGGACGCGCGCCACTTTGCCAGTCGGATTCGGACCTACTAACGAGTACGAGATCGTCCGGCATCTCCTCTCTGAAATCTTCTACGGCGCTTCAAAGGCCTCGACCGAGTACATCTTCAACGACTCTATCACCGCGATCGTCGAGAACACATCGGAAGCTGTCGTCAGCTTTGCGAGTGGCGCGCCGGATCGTGCCTTTGACGCCATCGTCGTCGCCGACGGGATTCATTCGACAACGCGCTCCCTCGTCTTCGGTAAAGACGGCAGCGAAATCAGATACGAGCCCATGGGAACGTATTGCGGCTACTACTCGATCCCATGGCGTCCGGAGGAGGACGGGATCTGGTCAAAGTGGTGTTTCCTGCCTGGTCGCCGCTCGATCTGGCTGCGCCCGACCGGGTCCTCCTCCGAAGCCCCGGCCATGCTCGCGAATCTCATGACTCGCGACGCCGGCTCTCAGCGTCGCCTCGAAGGGTACCGCCACCTCTCGCAAATCGAGCAAAAGGCGCTCTTCAAAGACTTCTTTGCCACTTCGGGCTGGAAGACCGAACGCATACTCGCGGGACTCGACGCAGCCGACGACTTTTACATCCAAGAGATCGCGCAGATCAAGGCGTCTCGCTGGTCGAAAGGTCGCGTCGTTCTCGTCGGAGATGCCGCCTACTCGCCCTCCCCATTTTCGGGGATGGGCACCTCTTGCGCCATCACGGGCGCCTTCATCCTCGGCAACGAGCTCGCAAAGCCGGACCAATCGGTTCAGCAGGCCTTCGCCTCGTACGAGCGCCTCGTCCGGCCCTATGTCGAGAAATGCCAGGCCGACGCAATCGGTCCGACGCTCGCCAACTTTCTCCTGCCCGAGTCAAGCTGGGGCTTGTCGCGGCTCTTCCTCGTTCTCGGAACTGCGAGTGCCATCGTCAACTCGCCAATTAAACGACTCCTGGCGCTCCTCGGCGGAGAAGGCCACGAAGACGAAAAGATCCTCCTGCCCGACTACCCGCACACCCAGTAGCCTGTCTCTAGTCTTGCGCTCCCCTCTTCATCCGAAACAGACGCTCCGGTTTTGTGCTGTACCGAACTCCGAGAGAGGCTGCGTACGACGCTGACGAAGGCGCAAGGTGAGTCACAACGAAGTGAACCTTCCTACTGTGAGGGCCCTCTGCGAGATGCGCGACGGGGGTCTCCCCATGGCACGGAACGACTGCCTCACACAGGAGAGAGCGGGCCCTGATCCCGCTCAGCTCACGGAGCATAGGCGCACCTGGGCTCGCTCGAGTTCTTGTAGGCTTGCACAACGCTCCCCTTGCTCTCGGCCCCGACGAAATGCACATCAAGCCTCGATTGCATGTCATCTTCAAGCGAGTCAAGCTATGCGACCGCCTTGTGATACCGCGGGAACCTCATCCCCGCGACTAGGCCGGCGCCGTCGTCGCCTCGTCCGGCTCGCCGGCTTCGCCGCTGCCGGCCCTCATCTCGCTCGACACCGCGTGCTGGTCATGAGCGTTACCGGGACCATGTGCGTCACCTCCGTCGGCAGGGAGACGGCGCCAGTGAAAGATTCCGTCGACCTTGATGCGGGCGAAAGTGACCTTCGACAATTGCTGTTCTTGTACCTCCTCTCCGAGAGGAGCAACCTGCAGGAACACCAGGCCATAGACTGGGACACCTCCAGTACCCGCAAGCTCGAGCTTAGGAACACCGTCGGCTTCTTGGTAGCCAACGATTAGGCAGTTGAATGATGCCAAGCGCAATGACCTCGGCATGCTGTCGAGCAATGCACCGAGGTGGATCGGACACTTAATCTCCGTGCCGGTGCCTCCATCTAAGCGCAAGATCATGTCGGTTACTGACGACAGCTTCACGAGGGCGAGGAGGCTGGTTCCGAGCTGCGCAGGCTCCATCTTGAGCTGATCGATGCCGAGAACGAGCGTCTTGAGGTTGCGGCACATCACCGCGGCATCGATGAAGTCGGGATGGCCTCTCCAGCATCTCAAGCTGATGATATGCAGGGCTTCCGAGTCGAAGACATCGTTTAGGAAACGGAGCATGACTGCCGGATCCTCGTATTGCCCCAGCAGAGGCTGCAGTTGAAGACATCCTACCTTGACTTTGTCCCCCGCGAAAGCTTCCTTGGGCGCTTGATACGCAATTGTCGGCGACGCCCAGGTGAGATTGAGGGACGTTAGGCTGCGCAGGTTCGCCAAGTGGTGCAGAAAAGGAGCGATACTGTCGGCGTTCTTGATGATCGCCGTCAAAGTCAACCCTTTAATATGCGGCGCGCTCGGCGAATCAGCAAACGCGGACAAGACCTCCTGCTCGAGTTTGACGATGCAGATGTCGATACGCGACAAACTGGGGCAAAGGCGGAAGAGCTCGACGATTTCGGGGGCGTGGGTGCAGTGCTCGCGCGACGGGACCCCGGTGAGCGACTCCATACGCGAGGCCCTGTCTTGATAGATGGTGCGAACATGCACTAGCAGCTGCGGGTGCGCGAGAAGGTGCTTGATCTGGGCCGTCGGCATCAACGGCGAGTGGAATTTGACGATTTCCCACGCGCGAGGGATGACGAGAGGCTTCCAACGCTTGCATACGCGTGCCATCTGAATCAGCTCGTCATGGCGGTCGAGTCCGTCCTTGTCGACGAGCGCGGCGAGGCGGTCAAAGACTTCGCTTAGCAGCTCATCAGGCAGCGAGTCGAAAGAGGCGGGCATCGTACGAGGGACGGTGCTGCAGCCGCGAGCGGAATCGACAGCCCGTCAGTAGACGCCGTCCTCTTCGAAAGCCGAGAGACGTGGAAGCCGAGCGTCCGAGACCGCAGAGTGAAGAAAGCGGTCGACGTCAAGCTCTTCACGAAGGACAGTTTTTCCTCTCGAATGCCGCGCCCATACAACTTCCACCCCTGCGCGAGGCAACGCGAGTGTAAAGCTGCCGCTGCTAGCGCTTTCATGGCCGCCGTTAACAAAAACTTTTGCAGAAACATGAGAGCAAAAAGCGCTAAAACAGGCCACCGTCTCAAGCGTACTCAAGCGCATCTTGGTCCATTCTGCGGGCTGCGCAAGTCAATGCTCAGCGTTAGTGTAGCGCGCCCTGAGGGACCGCCGCCACTGCCCGTACCTACTGGCTTGCAACGTCCAGGACCATCGCGTTCACGCCGCCGCGCCGTCCTGGTCATTGCCGACGCGTACTCCGCGATCGGCGGCGCCTCCCGAAGGCAATATGAGGCAGACGCGGGAAGTGTCTGTTGCGATGCGCGCGAGAACAACCTTGGACGACTCTTGCTCCGCCGCAAGCGCTTCTTCGATGCGCAGGCAGGCCAGGCCTTCCGCCAGCACATCGCCAGGGGCGTCGAGCGCGAGCACGGGGATGTCGTCGACCTCCTCGCGCTTGACAGAGAGGCATCCGAGCAAGGCGTTCTCGAGCTGAGGCGGAATGCAGTCGAGCAGCTCGCTAAGCTCGATCGGGCACTCGATGGCGGTGTCGAGGTCCTCTCCGCTGCACACGACGTGCAGGTCTTTGACGGACGTGAGCTTCCTGAGGGCGCGCAAGCTGGCTGCAAGCTGCTCGGACTGTGCGATAGGCTGGTCGATCGTGAGGTCGAGAGAGACGAGGTTGCGAGCTGCAGCCGCCGTTTCGATGAAGTCGGGCGAGCCTGACCATTCAGTAAGCATCAAGCGCTTCAACGCGTCCGGGTTGATCGTGCGGTAGAGGGTGCGAAGGACGACCGCGGCGTCGTCGCTTCCTTGGAAGATCGGCTGCAATTTGAGGAGCTTCACGCCCAAACGATCGTCTGCAATGGCAGTCGATGTCGCCGACCCGTCCGCCATCTCGTCCGCCATCTCGTCCGCCATCTCGTCCACCAGCGACTGCGAGAACCAACAGAGACAGGCACCGGTCAAGCTCCTGAACCTCGACAGATGGTCTGTGAAGCGAATTAGGCTGCCGGCGTTCGCTAGGATGGGCCAAATGGCCAAGTTTTTGATCTTTGACGCGCTCGGTGATTCGGCGATGGCGGCAAGAACCTCCTGCTCGGGATTGACCATACAGATGTCGACGCGCGAAAGATTCGGGCAAAGGCGGAAGAGCTCGACGATCTCATCGGCGTGGTCGGCAAGTCCGGCAGATCCAGGCTCTTGCATCGCTTGCATGACCGCTCCGCCATCTTGAATAACGCACTGCACGTACTGCAGTAGCTGCCGGTGCGCGAGAAGGTGCTTGATCTGGGCGGTCGGCATCATCGGCAACGAGAACGTGACGATTTCCCACGCGCGAGGGATGACGAGAGGCTTCCAACGCTTGCATACGCGTGCCATCTGAATCAGCTCGTCATGGCGGTCGAGTCCGTCCTTGTCGGCGAGCGCGGCGAGGCGGTCAAAGACGTCGCTTAGTAGCTCATCAGGCAGCCAGTCGATAGAGGCGGGCATTGCGTAAGGCAGAGCAAAGAAGCTTTGACAGCTCTCAGGAAGCGCTCTGAGTCTGTGCGGATCAAAGTGAACGGCCTTGAGGAGAGTAAGAGGAGAGTTGAGGGTACGCAGGACTGTCCCTCTTCGCTCGCTAGCCTGCGTGCGCCAAGACATCTCTTTCCCTCTCGAACTCGTTCTCGATTTCCACCAGTATTTGTTCGATCCTGTTCATACAAGGAAGCTACGCCGAATCTCAGCCCGGGCTGCCCATTTGACCTCAGCGACTCCACGAGGCGTTCGACGAGTACGGCGCCGTCCTTCCATTCGTCGGCGCCGTCGAGCTCGCCCCAGAAGTCCCACTGCCGTTGCTGTCGGCTCGAGGACTCGTAGGTGAGTATGCTGGACTCGTCGGCGAGAACTGCGGAGACGTCGGCCTGCGAGAGCGGATGCATACGAGGTCAGCGACGGCAACTTCCGCCTGATCATAGCGAGTCCGGACTCACGAGTAGGCAGGACTGGTCGGACTGTACAGAACGGGTGTATCGAGTGGTCAGCTGAGCTCTCGGTTCCTTCGCAGCCCGATTTTGACTCACGAGAACTTCGGACTCGTCGGCGAGTATGCTGGCGAAGTCGGGCTGCAAGGAGAAAGAGTCAGCATGCGGTTTTAGTGCATGCTGAAGTGATTGCGTGTCGGACCTGTACTTCGGCGAAGTCGGACTGTTTGAGCGAGAGAAAAGTTAGCGGCTTTCACCCCGCAAGATAAGCCTCAGCGTAAGCTCACGAGTATGCTGGACTGGTCGGCGAGTATCGCGGAGAGGCAGGCGAGAATGCAGGCGAGGCAGGACTGAACGCCGGAGATGCCGGACTGAACGCAGGCGAAGCGGGACTGAACGCGGGCGAGGCAGGCGAGAAACGCGGAGACGCCGGCCTGAGAACGCAGCAGATCGTTAGCTTGGGCAATCCAGAACAACCACGAACAGAAATACGCACGAGTAACCAGCCGGGCTCGCGGGCGAAAAGCTCGGGCTCGTCGGCGAATAGCCCGCCGGACTCGCCGGACTAAAGCGAGGCGAAGCGGGCGAGACACCGATGAGAGGGCTGCTCGGCGAGTAACCGCCTCCACCGGATCGGTTGACCCAAGGCGAGGCACCTCCAACTGGGCCAGGCGACTTCGGATGATACGGCGAAGCCCCACCGAAGGGCGAAGATCTGCGCGCGTGCACGTGCGAATGGTCAGTTGAGAAGTGACGACCAGCACGCTCAAAGAGGAAAGAAGAACGTACGGAGAGTATCCGCCAGCACCGAAAGGCGAAGCGCCACCAGTAAACGGTGACTGGCCGCCCGTGAACGGCGATTGACCGCCCGCGAACGGCGAAGCGCCTCCGAAGGGCGAAGCACCGCCGGCAAAGGGCGACTGACCGCCGAGACCACCTTGGTCGTACGCGTCCTGACCGGGCTGGATGATCGGCGAGAAGGCCGCTGCGCCCAAGTTGTCCACGTAGTAAGCCGGCGTCTTGCCGTCGCTCATGTCCGCATAGGGCGTAGCGCCGCCTCCCGGGGTCCGGCCGCCGTCCATGACTGCATCGAGTGCCATACCCGCGGGCACCGGCAGACGATGATCGGGTATGACCTCTTGCAGCTTTTCCAGGTCGAGCGCGAGCTCGAAAGCGCCAGTCCCCATCGGCGGCTGCTGTCCGAGGAGGACCGCCTCGGCGACACCGGTGCAGTAGTCCGTCTCGCCCGTCGCGGCTGCCTCCATCAGGATCTCAACCGTCTCTTCGAACGAGCACCGCATGAGCGCTCCCGTGTCGGATCGGTTGATGCCGTGTCGCGTGATCGCCATCAGGGAGCCGCGGTTCGTCATGATATCCGTCAGCATCGACAAGTGTCGGTAATTGACCTTGGAACCGTCAAACTCGATGACGTTCCTCAACTCGCGCAGGACGGAAGCCCGTGCGGCTTCGATGCCGAGCACTTCGAGCACCTCGACGCACGAGTTCGACATTGTCCGCTGGGCGTCGACACCCTCGATGCAGAGCACCTTGCGCAGGTTGATACCGTCCGTTTCGAGAACCCACTCGTTCGGAGTGTGGAACTCGCCGGCAGCGTTCAGCTGCGGCCGCTTCTGCTCCATCATGAACACTCGATCGATGCCCTCGACGCCCGAGAGGGCGATCGAGCCGAGCATCTGCGATTCGAGCTGCTTCAAGAAGACGTCCTCGTCATCCTCCTCGTCGTCCGCGCCCTCCTTGTCCTGCTCGGCACCCTTGAGGGCACGGCATCGGATCACGAGCTTCTCGGCGTTGTCTTCCGACCAGATGACGAAGAGGTCCTGGTCAAAGGTCTCGGCGATCTTGCCCGCCACGTAGTGCATCTCAAGCTTCTTGTCGAGCATCTTGGCGCGGTCCAATTCGAAGCGAAGCAGCCATGGCGACTGTCGGTGCAGGTTTGCCTCGACGTCCTCGTCCGGAATCGCGAAGAAAGCCTCAACGAATTCGCGGTCGTCCTCAATAACGGTGGCGGTAGGATCCGGGTCGTAGAAGATCTCGGTTGATGCCGTCACCGTCTGAAGGGTCGTGTACGAAAGACGAGTCTGGACTTCCTTCGCGAGCTGAATGTCCTTGGCGTACTCGGGTTGGAGGTAGACGGTCGTCGACGGCGTCTTCAAGTTGACGGCGACGTTGATAATCTCCTTCAAACGCGGCACACCGAGCGTGACGTTCTTAGACGAGACACCGGCGTAGTGGAAGGTGTTGAGCGTCATCTGCGTCGCCGGCTCACCGATCGACTGCGCCGCCAAGGTACCGCACATCTCGCCAGGCGCGACCGTCGACGCGTTGAACTTGGCCTCGATCTCGCCGATGACCCACTCGAACGCCTCGCGGTTCAGGTGGTACTCCTCGATGACTCGCCGAGAGGCAAGAGCGGCGCGGAGGAAGATCCGGAACAGGAGCGTCGCGTTGAACTGCGCCTCGTGCGACAAGTCGTCCTGGCCTCGAATGATGACGAGACGCTCGATGAGCTCGTTGACACGCTGGACGATCTCGACCGGTGGCAAGTCGCTCGCCTTGCGGAAGTCGATCCGGAAGATCTGCTGCGCGTTCTGGATGATACGCCGCAGGTTAACCGGCAGTGAGACGGTCGGGTCACCCTTCGGGAAGATCGCGCCCCGCAAGAGCGCTCGGTCGTCGCAAAGCTGCTTGTACTCCTCGTCGAGCACACCCTGCACCTCGATGTCGGGCTGCGAGAGGCTGACGTGCAGCATGCCCGGCTTGAACCGCCACGCGTCGTCCATGACATCGACTCGGTACCGCTTCTCGAACCGCGCGTCCGACAGCCGGATCGGCTCGATGACCTGCTCTTCGATGAAAGCTCCATCCATACCGTCCTCGCCGTACACGAACTGGACGACGTCACCGAGCGAATTCCGGACGGTGCCGTCGTAGGCGACCATGACGTCCTCGAGCGCCTTGACCAGTCGACGCTGGATGTATCCAGTTTCGGCTGTCTTGACGGCGGTATCGATGAGACCCTCTCGTCCGGCCATAGCGTGGAAGAAGAACTCTTGCGGAGTAAGACCTGGGAGGGCAGAGCGAGTTAGCGTTGAAGTTTGAGAATCGGCGGCAGGCAGGCTCACCTCGCAAATACGAGTTCTCGACAAAGCCGCGCGCCTCGGGCGAGTAGTCGTCCTTGGTGAAATGCGGCAGCGTTCGGTATTTGAAGCCGAACGGGCACCGCTTGCCTTCGACGATCTGCTGACCGACACAGGCCGACATCTGCGAGATGTTGATGAACGAACCCTTGGAACCGGCGACGACCATCTGCTTGACGTTGTTGTCGGCCTTGAGCGACCGCTCGGCACTTCGACCGGACGAGTCACGAGCCTGGTTGAGCGCGCGCGTCACCTTGGACTCGAACGACTCGCGGACGGTCATACCCGGCTCGGGCTCGAGCAGGTCGTCCTGCGCCTGGGTGATGATCCGCTCGACTTCGGCCTTCGCCGTGTCGATAAAGCCAGTGATCGTCTCCATGGTGCCTTTGTCGGGAACCGTGTCGCCGATACCGATCGAGAAGCCGTTGTGCAAGAGCCAAAAGTTGACGACTTTTTGGACGCCCGAGAACCAGTCGCGGCAGACGATGTGGCCCTTCTCGCGGTAGATGACGTGAATCAGTCCACCCTGCGACGTGCCGACCGTCTTCTTGTCGACCGTGCCAAACATGATCTCGCCGTCCTCGATGAACATGCCGTCGTCTTCGGCCGGGTTGACCGTGTTCGACGTCGATCCTCGGTACAGGTTGATACCGGCGGGCAAGCACATCGACAAGATCTGCTTGCCGGTCCAGAGCGGTTTCGGCTTCATGATGGCGGGCGGCGGGATGACGCCGTCCCATTCGGGGACCCAGAGGAGGATGTTCTGAACAAAGTCGAGGTCCATGAAGCAGTCGCGCAGCGTAAACTTGCGTACACCGCAAAGCGTGTCCTGGACGATACCCATGACGGGCTTGTTGGCCTGCGGCGAGATGATGTTGCGCGGGACGGCGCAGATGTTGATCAACTCGGACCGCGTCTCCTCCGATTGCGGGACGTGCAAGTTCATCTCGTCGCCGTCGAAATCGGCGTTGTACGGCGAGGTGACGGACAAGTTGAGTCGGAATGTCGAGTACGGCATGAGCTTGACGCGGTGCGCCATCATCGACATCTTGTGGAGCGACGGCTGCCGGTTGAACAGGACAATGTCGCCATCCTTGAGATGCCGCTCGACGATCCACCCGTACTGCAAGAACGTGTCGGCGCGCTTGTTGTACCGCAAGTCGATCCGGTCGCCCGTGTCGCGTACGACGTATCGAGCACCGGGGTACTCGTTCGGACCGTTCCGAACGAGCTCCTGAAGGTACTGGATGTTGTACGGCGTGACGCGCTCCGGGTACGTCAAGGTCCGCGCGATCGAGAACGGAACGCCGACTTCGTCGAGCGCCAAGTTCGGGTCACCGGTGATGACAGTTCGGGCGGAAAAGTCGACTCGCTTGCCCATCAGGTTGCCTCGGAGACGGCCCTCTTTGCCCTTGAGACGCGCTCGGATCGACTTGACCGGTCGTCCAGACTTTTGCAGCGCCTGCGGCTGGCCGGGCAAGTCGTTGTCCATGTACGTCGCAATGTGCCACTGGAGGAGCTGCTCAAACTCGTTCATGACGTGTGCGGGCGCACCCTCCTCCTCGAACTTGCGCAACGACGAGTTGGCGCGAATGATCTCGGCGAGCTTGTACGTCAAGTCGTCCTCTCCTCGCATCGCGCCGCCGTCGACCGAGATCGAAGGGCGAACGGGCGGCGGCGGGACGGGCAAGACGGTCAAGATCATCCACGACGGGTGCGCCTCGGTTGCCGAGAGCCCCATCGTGACGAGATCCTCGTCCGAGATCTTGCGGAAGAGCGCGTGCGCCTGCGTCGCGGTCCACGGTTTCCGGTCCGGCTGCTGCGCGTTGCCGTCCTGTACTCGGTTCGGACAGGAGCACACAGGTCGCTCAGGCCAGCGTGAGCAACTCTGTGCGATATATCCGAGAGCGCGCAAAGAAGCGGCTGCAGCCTCACCTCGTCTTTGCCGCGGCCGTACTGCAAGAACAGTTTGAGCCCTTCTCGCCGCAGGACGGGCTGATCATGCCCACACCCTCCGTGTCCCTTTGGCACCTCCTCTCCGGCGTTGATCTTGGCCTGCATCTCGTCGTCGATGACGTCCATGTCGCAGGTCATCTTGCCCTTGACGAGCGCGTGAACGATCGCGAGGCGCTTCTTCGGGTCGCGGACGAACCGGACCGCGTCGTGCAGCCGCGGGTCTTCGTGCGGCGAGATCTTGAGCTTGCCGCATTGGACGCAGATACACTCGGCGATCTTCTTGACCTTGTTGATGAAGCCTGATCCGAGCGGAGGTTTTGTCAGCGCAGTTCGCGACTCGATGGCCCTCCTTCCCAGTCCTCTGCACGCACCAACGTGATAGACGGCCCGGCTCAGTTCGATGTGACCGAAATGGCCGGGGCATTCTGCCATGCCTTCGCCGCAGGTCGCGCACTTGAAGTTGCGATCGATCGTGCCGAGGCGGGGGTCACTCAGACCGGCCGGTTTCTGCACACCCAGAGGGTAGCCAGGTCAGCCGCGCCCATGACAGCCAGTACACCCCTGAAGTACGAAATCACTTACCGGTTGGGCGTTTCCCTCCTCGAACGTCTCGGGGTACTCGACCTTGCATACCGACACGGCCTTGATCTCCTCGGGCGAGAGGATACCGAACTGGATCGTCCGAGGCCGTTTGATCGGTCTGTTCCAGAGGATGAAATGGATTGGCGGCGAGCGATAGGAAAGCAAGAACAGGAGAAGAGACAAGACGAGTCAGCCGACCTGGCCCCAAAGTGGGTTCAGTGAGAGAGAGAGAGAGCGAGAGATGACTACGCACTGTGTCGAGTGCGCAAACTCGTGACCCAGCATCCTGACTGTCCTTGCTCTGCGTAGCGACTACCGGGAGTTCCTAGGCTTGTCTTGTCGACGAGTGGCGAGCGAGGTCGGCCGTGGGCGAACAACGGATCGGACTAGGGCGAGACTGGGGAGCTGCAACGAGCCTGCAGGCTACGTGCTATGAGCCCCTGTGGGAACCAGCAGGGTCACACTAGTCGTACTAGACGGCTTACGAGACTGCGCGAGGTCTGTAGCGTCTTGTTTGGGGTCGAGGTGGGTGGACGGGCGGGTCGGAGGGCGGCTGACTGGACTCTGCTCAGTCGGGACGGAGGGACGGACGAGGGCACGCGACGAGGTAGCTGAAGAGAGCGAGAGTGTGTAGAGTGTCTGGTGGGCGGCGCAGCCCCCTCCGGTAGACAGCGGCGGAGAGTAACAGTTGCGAGTCCTCCGTCGACCGTCGCGACTCTCGCGACTGGTTCTCTTCGTTCGCCCGAGTCTCTGTACGCGCCCGATCACTCGCTCGGCCAGGGTGACACGCTCGAACTACGCAAGATGAGCTCACTCAGGCAAGAGCTCAAACAATTCGAAGCCGCGTTCCGCAAACAACACGGCAGGGATCCGTCACCGCAAGACATTCGCCAACAGCCCGACATTGGTATTCGCATCCTCCCTCCCGCTTGAAACTACTTGTAATGGCCTCGCTGACTCGTCTGGGACGTGCAGCTAAAAAGTACAAACAGTACCAGCGAGAGAAATCCGCAGCAAAGGCAGGGAAACCGTCGGCGTCCGCCTCGGCGCAACCGATCCCAGACCGTCCCGTCGCGTCCACCTCGACTGCGCCAGCCAACCCGTTCAAAACGCCCACCAAACCCAAGCCAAGATCACGCACGACCCGTCCGGCTGAAGCGAATCCGGACGGACCGTCGAGTGACGTTATGATGGGGCCTGCGTCTCCGTCGCAGAGGCTGTCGGCGGGCTCTTCCAAGTCGAAACCTGCTTCTCAGACCTCCGCAAACGCGGATTCGAAAGCTCCAGCGAGTCAGGAACGATACGTCGTCGCCAACTCGCCCTCAAAGCTGCGCGCACTCGCAGCGTTGCACTCGACGTCCGGCTCGCCCAATAAACGCTCGTCCGCAACCGGTCTCGCTTCGACCGCCTCGGACTCGTCCCGCTCGGCGGCACCTCCACTCTTCTTTGATTCGCTCAAAACCAAGAGCGTAGGTCAAGCGAGCCCGCAAAAGAAGGCCGCCAACCCGTTTGCGAGTCCGCAAAAGGGCGCATTCGGCGCGTTCGAGCGCGAGGAACGCGAAAAGCTCCGTGCGAAACGAGCAGAGCTCAAGAAGCAGCGCAGGGCCTCGGCTTCCTCGTCGTCGTCGGTGCTCGGGAAAGGGGCGACATCAGCCGGAGCAGGCTGGGGGACCGCGACCCTCGTCCCGACCAACGAGCGGACGCCGTTCGCGCGGACAGTGTCTCGTTCTTCGGCGAGCGGTATGGACCTCGATGAAGTCGACGACTTTTTCGGAGGCAGCGGCACGAGTCAGCAGCACCGCTCGCCAGTGGGCGGACCAGAGGCAGCGCTTCCCGACCAGGATGACGAGGACGAATCACTCGGCCCTTCTCCCGTCAAGCCCGCCAGCGGATCGTCTACAGTCGGCTGCGATCGGGCACCACCGTTCCGCCCGTTCCGACCTCTCATCCCTGACCGCCCGCCCCCTTCTTCTGCGTCTTCATCAAGCCGACAACCTTCTCAACCTCCTTCTTCTCGCCCTAAACCGTTCCTCGCACCTTTACCCGCCTCTCAGACGAGCGCCGCTACAGGATCAGCAGTTCCGAAGAGCGATTCGACCGTGCCGCAAAAACGGGCCGATCCGGGCGACCGCGCCGATGCGTTTCACGCCGATCAGGCAGAGAAGCCCGACGCGAAGCGTAAAAAGGTCGCTGGCAGCGCCAAATCGTCCGAGTCGGCGACGGACACCGCCAGCGGCAAAGGCAAGGGCAAGGGCAACGCGAAGGCGAAGACGAGAGGCAGCGCGACGGCCAACGCGATCGGTACTGTTCAGCACGGCCCGATTGGCGAGATCGTCGTTGAAGTCGGAGGGTCTGACGAGGACGAGGACAAGGACTCTGCGTCCGGTGCTTCCTCGGGATCTGACCAAGAAGCCGGATCCGGCTCTCGAGGCAAGAAGAAACGGGTCCGGAAACCGACGGAACGGATCGTCATCCACGACAAGGCGGCGATGGCCCGGCAGAAGGCGCTCGAGCGGCAAGAACGCTATCGCGAGCTCGAGGGAGACGACACTGAGGCAGCAGACGAAGACGGCGAGCTCGAAGCGATCGATATCTCGACGACTCGCGACGAGGACCGACGGGCGTTCGAGGACGACTTTCCAGATCCGTCCCTGTTCGGTCCTGCGCGTCGGGTGGATCTGTTCGCCAAGCTTGGTGCTCGTCCGCGGTCTCGCTCTCGGTCCCGCTCACCGTCGACGCGGGAAGCGGACGATCAGGCCGCTCTCGCCGCCTCTTTGCCGGCCGATCTCGCCGAGATCCTGTCGCTCCGCACAAGTCCAAGCAAGGCTCACGTCTCGACCGCCAAGGCTCGCCAAGTCGCGCGCATCCTGGGTGAGCCGAGCGGGCGGAGAGCGACAGGACGGACGAAGCCCGGAGGATTGCTCGACTTTGCAAGCGACGACGAGGACGGAGGCGGCGACGTTGACGATGAGGGCGAAGGCGATGAAGACTGGGATGAAGAAGTCGACGGCTGGGAAGGCGCGGGCGAAGCGATGGACGGGTACTATTCCGGTGAAGAGTACTGAAACTTGCTTACTCGCTTGCTCAAGCGTGCTCAAAAGTTCGATCCCCGAAGGGCTTGCTTAGGAGGGAGGGCACAGTATTACAACAAAGTGACAGTGTGTTACAGATGCACGAGTATCCAATCCCTCTAGGCTTGTGGTGCACTCTGATCTTCCTGCACCAAACTCTTGGCTTCATCCGGCACCGACGGTCCTGCGTCTAAGGTGGCGTCCATCTCGACTTCGCCGAGACCTTTCACAGCTTCCTGCACGCCCGAGGCTTCACCTCTCGGGGCGGGGCCTTCCGCCGGTTTCGCCGGGTCGTTCCCTTGCGCTTGTGCGATCGGGTTCGGGGCGTGCGCGAGTTCCGTCGACGGGATCGCGGGCTGTGACGAGGCTGAATCTGGAGGCGCTGGTGTACCGGTAGCGGGCGTGCCTATTGACGGGGTAGGCGCAGGTCCCGTCGCCGCTGCCGAAGGAACAGCAGTCGTCGGAGCAGAAGACGCTTTGGCGGCTGTCGCTGGCGCCGCCTGTTGCTCGGATGGGAGGGGCACGTTGCCTGCCGCGACTTGCTCGAGAGCTTCACGCATCTCTTCCTCGGTGCCAGCGGACTTGTCCTGATCCGTGTCGATGACCCATTTGAGGACTGCCGGATCGGCAGAGGCGGCGAGTCAGTCTCAGTGTCCCTTCTGCTCTGCCGCCCATAGCTCACTTTTGAAGTTGGGGTTCTGCCCGGGCTTCAAGCTGGCCGGTCGGACCCATGCCTTCTTGTAGCGCTGCAGGAACGAGTTGTCGGGCGAAGAGGCGCCGGAATCCGTGTCAGCCACTTAGTCTTCTCGAGGGCGCGGCTGCGCAGCTTGGCAGATGAGCTCACGGGGACGGCGGCGAGGATCTGCTGCTGTTCGAGCGAGAGCGTCGCTGTCGGCCCGACGGTAGCCTGTTTCGGGCGACCCCACTTGTGTTGTGCGCCCGACTGTACGGCAGAGCATAAGTCAGCCTGGTGTTGTGTATTCAGGGCGTCATGAGGAGACCCTTACCATAGTCCAGTCAATCGTAGAGAACGATGGACCAAGCTACGCTTCGCTCGATCACTCTTTCACTCTTTCACCGTTCGAGGGAAGGTGCAGCTGTGCTTTCGCTTCTGATTCCTCTCCTATCTCTGATCCGCTTTGATCATAGGATTGGCGCACAGCCACCGCCTGCTGGCGTCGAGCCTAAACTTCACCCGAGCTGGCGTCCGCGACCGCGACTGGCTCCTCGTCTCCGCAGCCTCTTTCGGCTCCGCGCTGCTCGAGCTGTACCGTCGCGCTACGCGCGCTACTCGCGGGCGCGGCGGATTGCAGGCGACTCTTGAATGCGGCCTCCTGCCACACCGATCGTAACGACGAACTATTCACTGGGCCAGACGGCCGCTCTCTGCTTCACGCGAGGCCGTTCCTTCGTCATCGCGCAGCACAGGCTCGCGGGTCCTCGACACAGCGGGCCTCTACCTTGAATCGAAGAGTGAAACGGCGACCAGCTCCTAGCGCGAGGCAAGCGGGACCGTTTCCGGAAACGGCTTCTGGGAGACATCGAGTATGGTCGCTGCTCCGACTTGTACGGCCCTCGCTATAGGGTACGCTCTGCCCGCTTCCCGCTCACTTGCACACTGCCGCAGGTATTGCACCTGCGGCTTGCTCAAGCGAAGCGAAACTCGCGTCTTCCCCTCCCAACATGGAGGCCTCCGCATCCCTTCTAGGTGCACATAAAATGATCGCAGTCGATTCGATCGCTTTTCCGTCGTATGCGCTTGCAGAGTCCTGTATACCGCAGCCTCGCTCCCGATCCGCACTAAGCAGGCTGCCCCTCGCGAAAAAACAAGAGCCAAATCTCGTCATGATGGTCTTCTTACCAGAAATCGGAGGGTGGAGCTCTACTCCGCGCGAGATGGATATATGGTGTAGAAGGGCTTGGACTTTGTACAGATCACGATGCGGCAATGTTTCAATGGTGGGTGAAGGAAGGCGCAGGAAACGGCGACGGCCAGTTATCGAGGACTCCGATCGCCCGCCCGCTGGTTTCGACGGCGCATACTTAGAGAGCCTCGAAGAGCTCCTTCGGGTCCATCTCGCGCTTGCAGATGCGGTAGACCTTCTCGAAGAGCGGGTCTGCAGAGGTAGAAGGGGGGAAGGAAAAGTTAAGTCTTCTTTCTCTCCCCTTTTCCACAGGAAAGCACAGCTTACATCCTTCGAGGCGGTCGCGCGACTGAAGGAAGTCAAAGATCTCCTCGGCGGTAATGACCTGCGGGCTCGAATCGTCAGGATCTTTTTCCCCTTCCTTCTCCTCCTCCCTCTCCACTTACACCTTGCAACCTCTGGCCGTTCAACAACTCCTCCTCAAGCTGTTCGAAGGTCTTTTCCGGAGACCTCACGAAGGCCTCCGCACACTTGCGGTTGCGGCCGCCGAAAGACGTCTGCCATAGTGAGACCTGTCGTCAGCGCATGGCCTCCCGGCGGATTGGTCGAGAATACGCACGGTGATCAGGTCAGCGACACCGGCAGAGTGCAGTGCGAGGAGGTGCAGTTGCGTCCAGC
Organism: Rhodotorula glutinis; assembly: GCA_037974285.1. Taxonomy (NCBI): domain Eukaryota; kingdom Fungi; phylum Basidiomycota; class Microbotryomycetes; order Sporidiobolales; family Sporidiobolaceae; genus Rhodotorula; species Rhodotorula glutinis. The sequence goes on along the minus strand of JBBPFV010000010.1, from coordinate 441,281 downwards.
CGTAGCTCACCCATCCCGCGAATCTCGCTCACTGCATGTACGGCAGTCGATCCAGCGCTCCTATACATATACTCAAGTGCTCAGGAGCATGAGACCGAATATCGCCGCGCATACAGGCACCGTCGTTCGTCGTCGCGAAGAGCCAAGTGAAGGTGCTGGAGCTCCACGCGCGAAATAAGGGCGACGAACGTCGATCTTCGGCAATTCGCCCCCTGTTTCCGCGGTTCGGCGGGAATCAGAGTCATGAAAAGAAATGTCATGTGCGCATAAGCAAGGCGCGTGCGTGTCTGAAAGAAGCTGCAGCGGTCCGAGCACAAAAATAAGTCAACCACCTGTCGAACAGTGCGCAGCTTGCAGTACAAACCGTTTGAAGCTGCGCGGATGAAAGAACTTTTTTCTTTTTCCGGCCCGCCCGTTGGCGTTTGGACTGGGGAAACCGGTGACGCAGGTGCTGGCGCACGCGCGCGCTCGACCCAAGGCAAGTTCGCGCGGACCCTCGGAACAGATTCCTCTCACCTCGTATAGCTCCAACAGTCGCTTGATCGACCTCGCGAACACTAGGATCGCTTTCATCCAAGCTCAATCTACCCGTCGCTTCCTCTCTGCCGAGCTCTAGCAACCTACATCTCTCGGATCTTTCCCGGTTCGCTCCCCTCGCTCAGACCTCATCAACTCGTGAAGAAAAAAGATGTCCGGCCTCCGCCCCGAGATGGTCAGTACCGCTTCGACCCAGTCGCTGCACGATGACCCGCCCTCGATGCCGCCGTCGCGGTCGGGCTCGCCGCTCGGGTTCCACATCAAGTCGTTGCCCGGTTCCCGTCCGGTGTCGCCGACTCTCGACGGAATCGCGACGCCCGGCTCGTCCCGCCCGCCGTCGCCGCTCCTCCGTGCGATGGCCAACATGTCGATGAGCCGCAAAGGCGACGACGAAGACGACGAGGACGAGTCGCAGGACGGCGAGGGAGGCAGCAAGCAGCGCCGTCCCTCGGTCGGCGAGTCGCTGTCGCGCAAGAACTCGCTCAAGGCGCCCATCCCCCGTCGTGGATCCAGCCCGGCCCTTGCGCCGTTCCTTGCCAAGTACGAGGAGTACACCGGTGAAGGTGACAAGAAGCAAAAGATCTGCGTCATCGGAAGCGGTTCCTGGGGCACCGCGCTCGCCCGCCTGGCTGCTCAAAACGCCGCCGAGAAGGAGGGGTGAGCTATAGAGACCTTACTTGAGCTAGCTGTGATTAGAAACTCGGCCGACCGGCGACGCTGACACTTTGATCTGTCCCCGCGCAGCTTTGACGAGGAGGTTCGCTTCTGGGTTCGCCAGCGCGAGGTCAGTTCGCCTTCGGTCTCAAAGGCTGCGTCCTGATCTTTGGTCCATGCGCTGACTTTGATCCATCGCAGATCCCGGGCAAGGGACTTTTGACCGACATCATCAACGAGACGCACGAGAACGCTCGTTACCTCCCGGAGATGAAGCTCCCCGACAACCTTGTCGCCGTGCCGTCTCTCACCGAGGTCGTCAAGGTGTGTCCCTCGTGCAGAGCTCGCGGACGAACCTGGGACACTCGGCCGACGGGCGATCCGACGGGGCGCCTCCCCGACTAGATTCTGGAGAGCTGATCAACCTCCCCTTCTCATCAGGATGCTACTCTCATTGTCTTCTGCGTTCCTCACCAGTTCCTTCCCCCGGTCATCAAGGAGCTCTCGCAGCCGGGCGTCCTTACCAAGGGCGCGCGAGCCATCTCCGCGATCAAGGGTATCGAGGTCGACCTGAAGCAGCACGAGATCCACACCTACCCGTCCATCCTCGAGAAGAAGCTCGGCCTCCCTTGCTCTGCCCTCGGTGGAGCCAACATCGCGCTCGAAGTCGCCAAGGAGGAGTTCTGCGAGACGACCGTCGGTTGCCCCTCGCCGGAAGACTGCGCCCTCTGGGAGGCCGTCTTCTCGACCAAGATGTTCCGCGTCCACGCCGTCACCGACGTCGCCGGTGTCTCTCTCTCGGGGGCACTCAAGAACGTCGTTGCTCTCGCGGCCGGCTTTGTTGACGGTCTTGACATGGGTGGCAACACCAAGTCGGCCGTCATCCGTGCCGGTTTGCTCGAGATGCAGGCGTTCACCCTCGAGTTCTTCCCCTCTGCCACGGCGGAGACCTTCTCGCACCACTCTGCCGGTGTCGCTGACCTGATCACCGTGCGTATTCTCGACCAATCCGCCGGGAGGCCATGCGCTGACGACAGGTCTCACTATGGCAGACGTCTTTCGGCGGCCGCAACCGCAAGTGTGCGGAGGCCTTCGTGAGGTCTCCGGAAAAGACCTTCGAACAGCTTGAGGAGGAGTTGTTGAACGGCCAGAGGTTGCAAGGTGTAAGTGGAGAGGGAGGAGGAGAAGGAAGGGGAAAAAGATCCTGACGATTCGAGCCCGCAGGTCATTACCGCCGAGGAGATCTTTGACTTCCTTCAGTCGCGCGACCGCCTCGAAGGATGTAAGCTGTGCTTTCCTGTGGAAAAGGGGAGAGAAAGAAGACTTAACTTTTCCTTCCCCCCTTCTACCTCTGCAGACCCGCTCTTCGAGAAGGTCTACCGCATCTGCAAGCGCGAGATGGACCCGAAGGAGCTCTTCGAGGCTCTCTAAGTATGCGCCGTCGAAACCAGCGGGCGGGCGATCGGAGTCCTCGATAACTGGCCGTCGCCGTTTCCTGCGCCTTCCTTCACCCACCATTGAAACATTGCCGCATCGTGATCTGTACAAAGTCCAAGCCCTTCTACACCATATATCCATCTCGCGCGGAGTAGAGCTCCACCCTCCGATTTCTGGTAAGAAGACCATCATGACGAGATTTGGCTCTTGTTTTTTCGCGAGGGGCAGCCTGCTTAGTGCGGATCGGGAGCGAGGCTGCGGTATACAGGACTCTGCAAGCGCATACGACGGAAAAGCGATCGAATCGACTGCGATCATTTTATGTGCACCTAGAAGGGATGCGGAGGCCTCCATTCTGGGAGGGAAAGACGCGAGACTCGCCTCGTCTGCATACTCTACAGCCCGGCACAGATCCGCCAGTGTACTCTAGTCCGCTTCCGACTCTAAACCGTTTCATCCGACCGCCGGCCCGCCATACCACGGTTTCGCCGACTCGGGTTCGGAAGCCGAAGCACCACAATCCGCAGAGTCGAGTGCGGGCGCTCGTCTCGCTGTCAGGAGTCGCCATAATGGTCTCAGATCAACCGTTCATTCTGGCCATTGGCGGCGCGACCGGCTCGGGCAAGACGACGCTCGCCAAGCACCTCGGCCGGATCATCCCTTCCCTGCTCGTCTTCCAGGACGACTTTGCTCCCGCCGAAGACAAGGTCCCGATCGACCCGCGGTACGGTTGGCAAGACTGGGACGCCAAAGAGGGCGCGATCGACTGGGCAAAGCAGCGGAGGGTGTTTGACACGATCCGAGACTCGGGCGTCGTGCCCGACGAGCACTCGTCGCACGATCACCTCAATGAGCAAGTTCCCGTCGAGATCCGAGACGAGACGGAGCAAAGGTGGAAGGAAAGCTTTGCGCGCCTGTCGGAGCAGCTCGGCGAGGCGTATCCGTAAGTCTTCTTCAACCGCCGGCCAAATCGCATCGCTGGCGGGTTCTCATAAGCTAGAGCTCGATTCGAGAATCGAGCGCTCGTCAGCTCACCGTTCCGAATACTCCGACACTGACGTCCTCCATTTACCTGTCTTGCTGCAGCAAGATTGTCGTGACGGAAGGTTTCCTGATCCTCGTCGATCCGGACACGACGCGGCATTTCGACTTGCAGTTCTTCATCCGCGCCGACTATGACACCTTGAAGGACCGGAGGATCAAGAGGCAAGGATACGTGAGCTTTACCCCGTATCTGTCTGAGCTTAGTCGGCGGAACTGAGCGACGACGCTGACTCGTGCCTCGTCGCCTCTCCCCATAGCACACGGCAGGTGAGCCTTCATCTTCATGGACACCGTTCCAAGCGGCCGCTCTCTTCATGCGTTGTCTCCACCCGAAATTGGTGACTGATCTCCCGCGCTCATCTTGCCCGAGCAGAAGGAGGATTCTGGAAGGTGAGCCTCCGTTGCCGCTGCTTCAGCTTGACGCTGCTTCCGCTGATGCAGCGTGCACCTACAGGATCCCGAAGGCTATTGGGTACGTTGCCGACGCTCTCTCTCGTTGCTGGATAATCGCTCACTCCGGTCTACGTTGCAGGACAAATGTGTCTGGCCGGCCTACCTATCCGCCCATGCGCCGCTCTTCGAGAACGGGGACGTCGAAGACGGCGACCTCGCGTCCGGCCACTCTGTCGAGCTCCTCCAGACACCAAAGTTGAGCATGGACGACATGGTCAACCACACGTGCGAACGGCTCTACGACGCGATCAAGCAGAGCCGGACAGGCGCCTCTGGCGAGGACGACCGACCGAATGTTGCTTCGGCGGCGTGAAAGGCTGCTCTGACAATTCCCGCAAGTAGATAGACGTCACTCAGTGTTGTGTTAGCCAGGAGATTCCGGGCGCCCGGGCGAGGTGGTGCACCGCCTCGACTGCGGCGTCCGTTCGAAAGTTTCGCGGCGGTCTTGGCACACAACCTAGCGAGGTGACTTTACGATCTGTACACTATACCACGACGACGCCACTTTGACTCCTGACTCCTGAGACCAGACACGCTACCATGGCTCCGGCACCCCTGTATCTCGTCGAGTCGATGCTCGACCTCGTACCGGCTGAACCTTCGTTCGACGCGCTCACTGAGCCGACCTCTGCGCCATCTCGACGTTGGAACGAGCCCACGACCGCAGGACCGGCTGCTACAGACTCATTCGAGCGCCGTAATCGATACATTGGCCGGCCAGACAACGTCCGGACGGGGTCTCTCGACGTATTAACGCGCAGCGAGGCGGTGCAAGGTTCCTCGACGCACACGCTCGGCAAACGCAGTGGCCTGTCCGTCTCGACCGACTCGCAAAAGGTGACGCTGGGCGTCATCGCGGCGCACGCGGTGGTCATCTCGATCCTCTGGGTCACGCCGGTGCTGAAATGGGTCCTTTGGCCCTTCAAGGTGCGAACCGTTGTGGACAAACGACTCGCGCTCAAAATGACGCGCTCGCCCTACAGATGCTCACGGTCGCCTTTCACGAGTTCAGCCACGCTGCAACGGGATGCTGCACTGGCGCAAAGATCAAGTCGATCTCGCTGGACCCGCGCGAGGGCGGCGTCACCATGATGGCGGGCGGGATTGGCGCCATCACCTTGCCGGCAGGTTACCTCGGCAGCGTGAGTCCGCAGGCGACGAGTATTGACGCCGTTATCGTTTTGGCTGCTGAATTGTCTCTGTGGGCGCATAGTCACTCATCGGCGCGGTCCTCATCATGTGCGGCTTCGACATCACGGCCTCCAAAATCATCGCAATCGTCGTCGGCGTCTGCTTCCTCGTCACGCTGTGAGTCAAGTATGCTTTGTGCGCTGACGAGAAAGCAGCGAGGAGATTGACGCGCCTCTATCCTGCAGGTGGTGGAGTCGGCGTGACTGGTTGAGTATCTTGACGATCCTGTTCGCCACCGCCTTGATCGTCGCGTTCTTCTTCATCGCGCACGGCCAAGCCCTCCGGTGGTACATGCTCTTTCTCGGCGTCATGTCGTGCCTGTACAGCGTCTATGACATCTGCGGTGAGTAGCCCTACCTGTGGAGCAGGACAATGGATCGCTGAGCACCGAACCGTCCAGACGACCTCATCTTTCGAAAGGTCAACGAATCGGATGCGTCCGTCTTTGCCAAGCGCTACGGCGGGTCTGCCCAGTGTGAGTCCTTTGACGTGCACTTGTATAACTGCGCGCGCTGACGGTGAGGAATATGCACAGGCTGGGGAGTGCTCTGGGGGCTTATCAGCCTCGGCTTTATGGCAGCGGGCATCATTGCCGGTCTCGCACTCTTCCCCGAAGACTTTGCCGTCCAAGCTGATTCGGGCAAAAGCTTCCTCCCGACTCGATAGCAACCCTTGGCGACCTCGTCGCGCAACACTTTCATTCGAACCTGAATATTCCCCAAACCTCTGTACCTTCGCATGCACGCGATCGCATGTTACTCGTAAACATCTATGACCTTTGCTGGCCAAATAAGTCTATTTGCTGTATCATCACACCGCAATCTATCATGCCTCTTCGCCTCGGGGACCGTGTTCGCAGATCGTCCCTTCTTCGTCCGGAATTTGCGAGACCGCTTCGCCATCCCCTTCGCGCTTGAGTGCCCACTTGATTCCCTCCAGGACATCCCTCGCGACCACGGTTGGCTTGTGCTCGGCTTCTTCAGGTCGCGATCCGCGGAACACCCCAGTCTGGACGAGGATCGACTCCCAGCCGTAGTTGTTGGCGCCGGCGATGTCACTAGCCGGGTTGTCGCCGACCATGTAGACGCGGCCGGGCACTCGACCGATCTTGTCGGGCGATGGGTGCAGGGTGATCGGTGCGCCCGACTTGGCGTGATCGATTTGCGATGCAAGGAGCGACGAAGCATAGTCGTACGTCGCCTTGGTCGGTTTGCCTCCGGTGTGTCTGGATCCGATAGATCAGTATGACAGGCCGTAGACAGGGGAACAGAGAGTACCCGCACCGTTGCAGCTCGTATCCGGTCGTCAGTTTGTACACGGCGGCTATACTCTCCTGCAGTGCGCCCTGGCCAAACCGCGAAACATTGAACTCGTTGCCCCACAGCAAGTCGGGGTTCGAAAAGTGGACCGGGAGTTGCTTCTCGGCTGTCCACTGCGAGGCGTCTTTGGGGTCCTTGACAGTGCCGAATACGCCCGAGTCGGATCGGACGAGGTCGATGACCAATTGGAGATCGCGGCCCCAGTCGCTATCGAAGAGCAAGAGAGTCAGTTCCTGCTTCCACCGCACCGGTGAGCACGCATGCGGAAAGCCGCGAGCCGAAAAAAAGGTACCGCGAGTCGTGAAAGACGAGCACGGCGGCGAATGAGATGGTCGAAAAGTCGGCTTGCTTCGCGTACGACCACTCCTTCTCTGTCAATTTGTGGTACGGCCAGATGGCGGGCTTCCACGCGAGGACGTCCGCCGGGATATAGGCGTGCTTGAATCCGTACCTGCGGGCGGCCACTTCAGGTGTCAGTAGTCCGGAGTCTTGCGCTCTCTGTGCACGAACCTGCACACTCACTCCTCTGCTACTCTTCGGCACTTGTCCGAGTTACCGCCGACGATGAAGACCGGCTTGTCGGCGTATTTCGGGACCAGTGAGCGGAAGATGGTGTGCGACTGGACTATCTGGTGCTCGCCAATCTGGTATGGTTCGCCAGCGTCAGCCTTACCGCCCGCCCGGGACGTTTGATGGACGGTTCCGCTCGAGTATGACGGTGGGTCCTGATGCGCAGCTGGTGGCGGCAGTAAGCTCACCTCGACTCCGAGCTCTTTCGAAAGCCGCTGACACCGCTCAGACTCGAGGGATCCTCCTACGGATGAACGATGTCAGTTGAACCGCCGTACACGTTTGACAGATTACTGGCGGTCGATATCAGCTGCAAACTGGTCGAACTGACCTCCGTTGGTGACGCAGATGAACGGGTACTTTTTGTTGAGCGGGTTGTTGCCGTTCAAGATCTCCATGACGGCTCTTGCTTGCGGCAGGACATGCTGGCCTTGTTTCAAGACGCCATCCTGGGAGACCGAGTAACCGTGAAGAGGTTAGTCCAGTCCAGGTTCGGCGGTCGGCCGAGTCGACGAGGATGACGTACGATGTCGAAGCAGAACGACGGTCCTCCGGTAGCGGCTGCAGGATAGAGTGAGGGAGTCAGCTTCGCATCTGTGGTAGCAAGCGCGTGGGAGCTCTAGAGCGGTTCGCCCGCAAGGTGAAACTGACTGTGAACGAGTCGCCGGAGCGGAATCCCGCGACGAGCAGCCTGGCTCGCCATTCGGCTGACGGGACCTAGTTTGAGCATATCTCGACTGCGTCTATACAAGCGGTACGACCCTGTAAGAGAGCGCGTTGATTGAAAAGCGCGAGTTGGTCGTCGCGTCGAATCGGTCGGCGGCGTCATCGTCACGTGACAAAGTTCTTGAACACCGACTCACCGCCGAACTCTACAGACAAGGTCCTCCCTTGCACCTACTCGAACAAGCTCACTGAAGCTGTGCTCGCCTGCTCGGGAATGCAGGGTCAGCTCGCAGGGAACGCTGTGCCCGAGTTTGCCCCACCTGGGCGGTCTTCGTTCCAGATCGACCGCGCAAAGACGACGACCACTGCCGCAGCAGGAGCAGCAGAACTCGGTCTAGAGACGCGCCAGAGGAGTGCGAGCGTAGCGGAACCTCCCCGACGCGCTCACTCGAGTAGGAACGGTCACGGCGGCGGCTTCTCGGACGCAATCTCCCGCGCCGCGTCCATCCTCGCGCCGTCTCGCAAAAGGAGTACAGGACCGCTCCCTTACGGGGCAGCGATCGAAAGCAGCTCTGTTGCTAGTGGACCCTATGGAGCAAAGGGACCCGTACTCGGTCGGACTTCGACGTTCCGACTCCGACCGCCAAACATCTCGTCGGCTGCCGGTTCCTCGTCGTCGACCCCTTCGGCCGCCGGAACGCCGCAATTGCGCGCACTCGAGTCATACAACGCGAGGAACGTCGCCGCCGCGCTCGATCCGAACCTACAGTCGAGGCAGACTGACGATGTCTGGCAGCAAGTCTGTATCCGCGTTCTGCCCCTCTTGTGAGCACTTGTCGCCCGCGCAGCCGTGCAACAGCCATCGAGACTAACCAGCATACTTTCAATCATTGCAGTAACGGAGAAGGCATTCGCGGCTTCATCGAGGAGCTCAACGAGCTTGTCCTGTGAGCCCGAGTCCGGGCACGTTCAAGCGGAATCCGGCGCTGATTTTGCCCCTCCTTGTATACACGCGCGAAGCACGCACGTCCAGCGAACGTTCTTGCGCTGCCAGTCTTCACGACCCGCTCTCGCACCGGTGAATCCGTCATTAAACATGTCGTCCCTCGTCGCGGGTCTCATCACGGCCGACCTCACCGACCTGATCCGGATCGGCCTCATCACGCTCGCCAACAAGCTCTCGCCCGCCATGGCTTCGTCTTCTACCTCGACGGGGAACCCGCTCTCGGACGAGAAGCTCCTCGCGAGGCTGAACGAGATCTGGTTGTTCTTTTTCACGGGCGTCCTCCCGCACCTCGAAGGCGTCTTTTGGGTGCTCAGGAGCGACGACCGGTTACGAGCCGCCGTCGGCGAGAGTGAAGCGGGCCGGACGACAGGCAGTAGCTCGCGTCCGATGCAGGACGGGTTCGCCGACTCGCGGATCGACGTGAGGAGAATCGCCCTGATCGAGTTCCGAGACTGCATCGTCCATCCTGAATTGGACCGCCTCGTCGACATTTTTGCGTCCTACTCTCCGATCGATGCGCCTCTTCACGCTTCTGCGCAGAGCTTGCCTCGAAGGACTACGGGAGGAGGAGGAGGAGGCGCAGGAGGCGGGTACGACTCGCAACCGAGTACGAGGCCGCCGTCCGTCTCGCAGCCGTACTCGGAAGCGAGCCCGTCTTCAGCTCGCCCTGCTCAGTACGGACGCTCGCGCTCGTCTCCTGCACCGTCTGCCTCTGTTCCGCCGCCGCCCGGAGGAGGAGGACCCGACCGACCGTACCCGAATGAGCGGCACGTAACTTCACCCGCCGGTTTCGGTTCCAACATCGGCTCCCCCGAGCTTGACCCACGGTCGCCGGCGTTCCGGTCCGTCTCGGGAGGATCGCAATTCAGGCGTCCGCATCGGAGCGCATCGTATAGCTCGTCTGTTGCTCCGGCGCGACCGTTCGCAGCGGCTCGGAGCGAAACCGGCGGGCCGGACGAACTTCTCGGTCGGAGTCCGGCGGAAGCGCAGGCGCTGGCAAGACGCAGGCAGATGATCGCCATCCTCGCGTCGCTTCTGACAGAGGACGACCGACAGGCGGAAATGGATGAGCTCGTTCGGCTTCTTCGGCCGGTATACAATCCCCGATATAGGCAACAGGCTGCCCCTCGCGACGACGGAGACGATGACGAAGGCGACGAGGCTGGTGGGTATCGCCATCGCCGTCATGGCCAGAGTGGCTACATGACGCCGCCACCGGAGGCAAGTCAATCGGAGGCTCCGACGCCGCTGACAGCCTCGCCCACCAAGCTCGGGTCGGATTCGCAGGGCCGGCCATTGCCGGAGGGAAACGACTTGCCGCCACCGATCGCTCAAGAGGCGTCAGTCGTACGCGACCCGTATCCGGCCGCGACTGACGGCGTGACACGCCAGATTTCGGCCCGGCAGCGGAGTCGCACGATGAACTCGCTCGACGAGGAGGTTATTGGCGATCATGCAGCTTTGTCAGCGCCTGGTGCGCAGGACAAGACGCTCTTCCGCCGCTCTGTCGATATCGCACCGCCGACTCGTACCGGATCCGCCTCGTCTGGTCCGTCGACCGCGAGCAAAAAGACGCGCCGACTCAGTTTCCGACCGTGGCTCGGGCGAAGCAACTCTGCCGCGAGTAGCTCGGCCACGTCAAACGATGGAGCAGCGGGATCGAGTACCGTCACGAACGAAGACGTGGCCGGCACGGCCGGCGGAGACGCCTTGACGCCCGGCACGGTGGAAGGCGATCGCCTCAGGCGCGAGCTGCTGAGAAGGAACAGCTCTCGGCGCACTTCAGACATGTCGGTCGCTATTCCACAGCTCGGCGTCGGATACGGACAATTAGCAGGCGAATCTGCTGTAGAGCAAGCGGAACCGACTTGGACTCGCTAGTTTACGCAATGCGTCGAAGATCCTTGCAAACTGGACGCAAAGGTGTCTTTTGCAGGCTTCGATATGCTAAGAGATGCGCAAACAAGCGTGGAGGAGGACGAGATGCGAAGAAGACTATGCTACGTGAGGAGAGGACAGCGAGACAAGCGGGAAGAGGAGGGAGACAAACATATACATTGGATGATGCAAGCGGGGAAGAGGCATACGTTCGGCAGGATACACGCAGGACGACAAGGCTGTCTCACAGGAGCAGATCGTCCAAGTGCTGCGGCTCGTCAAAGTCGCCCATGGACGGCATGAGATCTACCAGGCGACCGCCCGGAGCCGAGAACGAAGGCTTCATGCCGACTGAACCCAGTCCGTGCATGTGCGCCGGAAGGTATGCATGGGCATGAGCGGGGGATGTCGGCGAACCGAATGGCGCTCGGCCAAGTCCGTCTCCCAGAGAGGACTTGCGGGCGTGGCCGAGAGCAGAGAATCTGCGCGGGTTGAGCGGGGACGCTGGGTGACCGAGCGGCATTGAGTGATGGTGGCTGCTGCTGTCGTACGAATGCGCGTCCTGAGCGCTGTGGGGGCTGCCACCGAAGAGGCGTTGCGAAAACGTGTGATGCGCCGGTTCGGATTGAGCCATGGCGTTACCGGCCTGCTCACGGTCGAGCATGGCGAGGAGATCCTGCGAGGGCGTGCGCATGTGGGCAAAGTTGACCGTTCTGTGGCGGCTTTGGGGCGACGAATGTGCGAACGGCGTGTCCCACACCGACGATGAAGCAGAGGTTGCCGGCGTATCGCGGGTCAGGGCTCGCGAAGGTGTCATGTTGACGTCGGACCAGCTCGGCATACGCCAATCGTCTTCGGCGAGGGACGACAGGGCCGAAGAGGATGCCTGCGCTTGCATCGAATCCGCCGACGCAAACGGCTGAGCATCCCACGGTTCGAGCCATTCGCTGCTAGCGTTGCCTCCGAGGAAAGCTGCTCCGGTGTTACTGACCAGTCGGGTCCGGGCTGCGCGCGCCCTCGTGTTCTGCGGAGAGGTGGGCGAGTAATCGCCGGGCCCTCGGATTGTTGCGTCTCCGAAGGACGGCGTCATCGGAATCGGCAATTGCGCATGCAATTGGGCTGGCGGACTGGTTGGAGTGCGCGTCGTCGCGAAACGGCGGACAGGAGAAGCCGTCGGAGACGGGGCGAGCGCAAGATCGGCGACGAGCGGCCCAAAAGCATCTCCTCGCGGAGCTGACAACGGCGTCGATGCGACAAAGGTTGGCTCCGACAACAGGAGCGGCGTCGACGTGGTGCCGATTCTGACTCGCTTGTTCGCAAGGTCGGGAGTGCGTTGGCCGGCGGCAAGTGGTTCGGGCTCGAGCTCTGGCTCAGGCTCCTGCACTGCCGCCGGAAGGTCGCACCGGGCGCAAATGAATGGAGTCGGAAGTTGCCGTGCCGACGAGACAGCGAGGCAGGCGATGTGGTAAGGCGTCTCGCAGGCCGAACACTCGACCGTGCGCGGTTGCCCATCGGCCGCTTCGCCGCAAAAGCAATCACTGACGGCTTTGCCCTTTCCCTTATCGGCGGTCGAAGCACGCGCCGAAGCGCGCGTAGTCATCTTGGAGGCCGCCTCGACCTCCTCCGCAGTCGGCTCAAGCTGCCGCTTCTGAGATTGGCGCAGCGCTGGGTTTCCGACAGGGTCGCCGGTGGTAGTCTCCTGTTGCAACGCGCTCACTTGCGGGACCGGCAACGGCTGACTGTCGAACACGTCGCCGATCGTCCCCAGTGCGGCGAGGCTCGAGACGAGCTTACTCGACGCGGCCGAGGCTTTCAAGCTCGCTTCGGCTTCACCCGTCTGCTGCTGGCCAGCCTTGACCTCCTCTTCCTCGGTCGTCTCGTCGTCTTCGTCGAGCCAGGATCGCAATTTGGCAAGGCGAGCATCGTCGGCCGGCTTGAGAGGCGAGGCCGTTTTGCTCAAGCTCGAAGCGCGAGAGCGTGCAGCGTTCGGGAGCGGAACGCCCACTGCGCCAAGCGCGAAAGCGGGGAGGAGGCCGTTGTTCCCGTTGCTAACGATCGGCGACGGCAGAGGTCCCGGACTCGAGCGCGGCGGGGGCGACATCTGATGAAAAGACGCGCGGGTCGGGGAAGACTCGGCCACGCGGGGCAGATTCGCAGGCGCAGCCGGAGCCGAGCCCGGCTGGCCGAACATGCCGCGACGAGACAGCGCGACGCGACCCATGCCCGCCACCGAAGTAGCGAACAATCCGCCGGCCAACGCACCGGGCTGAGGTTGCTGTCGCGGCGAAGGCGAGCCGTCGGCGATTGGGGTCGACTTGGTCGCAAGCATGGCCGCCTCGAGAGTCGGCACATTCGGTGTCGAGGCTGACCGGTTGCTGAAGAACGGCGGCCGTGCGGGTACATTCGGGGCGAAAGCAGACTGTGGGACGGGGAGACTCTCGGCGGGAACCATCATTGGCGCGAACGACTGGCTATAGTTCACCGAGTAAGAATAAGGGCCCGCTTGCGAGCGCGGTGCGGGACTCTGGGTTAGAGGCGGACTCGGCAGGAAGCGCGGGTCGATAGCCGAGCTCGGCGTCGACGGCGACTCGAGCGCAGCGAATCCGGACAGCTTGGACGCGGCCGAAGGCGCCGAGGCGACCGAGACGGACAGCTGCGGAGCGCTGCCCAGGCTACTCCGCTTCAGTGGCGAGGCGTTCGTGTCTAGAGTCCCCAGGACGCGCAAGAACGAGTCGACGGTGAGCGCTTGATTCGTGCTCGACATGGTGTGGAGAGCGCGGTCGAGCACTTCTTCCTCCGGGTTGAATCTGAGACAAGGCTTGGATCAGCGTTACGTCGGTGCAGGTCGGTTAAGCAGCCCAGCTCACCCGTGCTGTGCGAGGACCGATCGGAACTGCCGCTTCTGCATCGCCGCGGGATCAACTCGGTACGGGCTCGACTGAGCCGACCTGGATCCCGACGAGCCGTTACTCGCTTCGCGCTTGCGACGCTGCGACGATTGGACCTGCTTCGCCGGCGATTTGCGACCCACCGAGGCGCGGCTCTTCGGAGACGGCGACGGCGCGAGATCTTCGACTGGCTCATCTGCCGCGAGCGGGATCGCTTGCCTCGGCTGGCTGCGTGCTTTCGAGCCACCGCGACGGCGAGCGGACGTCGAAGCACGTCGTGGTTCGGGCTCCTCGGGCTCTGCGGCCTGATTCTGCTCGGCGCCGTCCTGGTCGTCTTCTTGTTCTGCCTGGTCAACGTCCTCTTCTTCGGCCCCGCTCGATTCGAGATCGGCGAGGACGATGCGCGACTTGGCCGCACGCCTCTTTGGCCTCCCGCTTGCACTCAGCTCGGGCTCCGTCGCCTCCGAGGCGGCGTCGGAGGCGCGCGCAGAACCCTTCCTGGTCGCAGCAGTGCTCGGAACCGACTTGCGAGCCGTCTTGCCCATCGAGGCGGATCCGGCCGGCGTGATCGACTGTTTGAAGCTGCTGTTACTCGGCGACGAGCTGCGCGATCCGGGCTTGACGGAGCGGAGGTGCTCCTGCAAGCGAGTTTGACGCTCTTTCCGTTGGGACCGATTCGAGTCTGAGGCTGTTGACGACGGGTGGGCCGGGTAGTGCGGCTGGAAGATTGTCATGAGCGGTTGCTCGCAGGGTACGCCGACGTCTTCTGTCGAGAAATCACCGCGAGTCGGAGTGATCGAGTTCGGTGTCGGTGGGAGAAACGTGCCAATTGGTGCGAGTGACGGGGCAATCCCGGGGGGGCTATGGCGTCACCGGAGTTGAACTTTTTCGACTTGACCGAGTACTCTGAGCTTATCTGTAGTGGAATGAGTCGGTTTGCGTCAGTATAGAGCGCTGTGTAGCGAGTTGGAGTGGGTGTGGGGGCGCTGGCGGGAAGAAGGGCCTAAAATGTCGAACCGGTGTGATGACGCCACGAGCCCCCGCTGGAGGCTCTACGCAGAGCCGAGAGCACAGATACAGAGCTGTACGAGCTCGGTGGGAGGTCGACTGAGCTCTGTCTGCTGATGTCGAGTCGCTAGGGGTCGGAATCGAGGTTGTGCACCCGCATGGGACCTTTCGGGTCGGGTCCGAGTACATGTCTAAAGCGGTCGCTAGAGCTCGATCGACTCACCAGATCGAGCACAGCTCTTATCTCGAGTGCCCTCTGCTGAACCGGCAGCGAAATCAGACCGACGACGGCGGCGGGACGAGGCTCAAGGGCATCAAAGGCGAGCAGAGGGCGGCGACGACTTGAACCCGACCGCGAACGTCCCAAGCCGCCTTTCCGTTTCCGCTGTACACCTCACTTCGCAGAGCTCAGATTGGCTCCCTATCTGGTACTATTGAGCCGCTCACTCAGGTCACAGACTCGGCGTGTAGGCTTATGCCGGCGACCAGAGCTCGTCAGGCAACAACGCCTTGAACCCGGACTACAGCGGCAATCGCTCCAGCTGGCTCTATATGACTTCGCTGCGACTCTTCTTTTCATGCCGAGACTGCTGGTACTTGACGATGCGCAACCTAGCGGGAAAACCCCGCTATGCTTCACGCCTGCTTGGCGCTAGCCAGTCAGTCGCATTTCGTCGCATCGTCCATGCCTTCCAAGTTGCCATTCCTTCTCGCTCTTGGGAGCGAAGACAGCGGCGGCACTAGCGGTGCTGCAAAGCAAAGAAGCTGTCACAGCTCTAGTATGCTCCAGCTGTCGATCGATCGATCGGAACCTCGCTGCTCTGTCGCTCGCGCTCCTAGAGCGCTGCGCCGAATCAGCCGCATTGGCTGCAACGGTATGGTGAGGCTTCGAGGTCACCTTCCCGGTAGAATGCCTCGGTGCCGTTTGCTGCTGATGCTCTCCGAACTCGACGGGCGGTGTTTTGGCGGGAGACGAGGTTATGCGGAATACCCTTCGAGAGCTCTGAGCACGAAAGTTGCCGAGAGGTCATTCACTCCCTCTCCCAGATATCTCGCACTGCTGTAGTCGAGTTGACGTGGAGGTCGCCTGCGAGTGCTCAGTAGTGTTGCTCTATTTGCGGCGAGTCGGCCTGCGTCCCGAAGGAGCTGCAGCGCTTACTCGTCCCGCTGCCTCGCTATGATTTGTGTCCCGCTCTTCCTTTCCCCCTCATGCTTACTTCATAGAAGCACAGAAAGCGAAGCGTATATTACAAGCGTGTCCTACTGGCGAAAGAAGCGCAAGAAAGGACCGGAAGTCACTGGGTCTCAAGCGAAGTGGCCTCCGCCTGGCAGACGATGTCCGGAGTGAGCTGACAACTCGGCCCGAGGGCATTCGCGAACGCGGTCGGGCGCCACAAATAGGTCGATGAGCGGGATCTTGAGCGAGATCACCTTGCAGTACGCCGGGACTGTCACGACACCGGCGCGGCTGCCGGTGCTCGCCGCGAAGGACTTGACCTCGAGCAGTTCCGGGATCCAGTCGAGTCGCCGAGCTCGGTAGGCTGCGTGTGAGAAAGGCGAAAGGTAGGACAAGCGAAGCTCGAGCTGGGTAACCCTGAATGGACTTGGAACCGGACTCACAGATACGCCAGCCATTCGGCAGCAGCTCGTCAAAGCTTTGGATGATGGCGCGCGGTTTTTCGGGAATTTCTGGGAAAAAGCACGGCAAGGGTGACGGATAGCAAGCGGGAGTGGCGGCCAGCATCCTTCCGTTGAGTCCTGCCTCGTGCGGTTGCGCCGGACGGAACCAACCAGTAGGCGTGATTGAGAAGCTCTCTGGCACGAGTGCAGTCAGCTGTTTACGGTGATTCTTGTACGCGTCCGAGCAAGTCCAGCGCAGGAAAGCCGATTCCGGGTCTCGAGCTTTGAAGGTACAGACAAGGCTGGCTGCGTCGAAGGAGGACCTGTCGCGCGTCTGTCAGCCTTCAGACACCCAGCTCGGCGTCCCGCGGATGTTATCCGAATCGACACGTACAAGTTCAGCTCGACCGGCTGACGATGGAAGGGAAGCTTTGTGGCGTCAACTTGCTGGCAGACAAAGCGCGGATCGTCCCGCACGCTCGGAGTACCGTACGGGTCTGTCAAGGAGAGCGAGAGCTGTGTGGATGCAGCCGAGCGTAAGCTAAGCGTTGCGCTCGTATTGACGGACGAATTGCGGTTTGGTTCTCACACGAACCACTTCGCGAGATCTTTCGTGCGCGCTGGACGGAGAGTAGCAGGCTACGAGAGCCTCGATCGAGAGCTTGCGAAGGTGCTTGTTCACGGCGAGGAGCGGCAGAGCACTCGTGGCGTGCGAAGACTCGATGAGGCTCTCGATGACCACGAAGTGTATGGCGGCGTGCGCAGACTGCCAGAAGCGATGCATAGTGTAGCGGGACCAGACTGTGACGCGCTCAGGGAAGAGGGGCAAGAATCTGCAGTCAGTCGCGAGAAGGACGAAAGACCGAAGCTCGCCGTCCGTCGACACGGTCAGTGGGCAACACCCTATAAGCTGATTCTAGAAAGTTGGGAAACTCGACTCGCGCGGTCTTTGGAGCCTTGACGGCCTTTTTAGTTTTCAGATCAAGGGGCTCTACCATCGGATCCACTCGCGCCACCGCGACAACAAGGTCCGGACCTCGACCCGGACCGAGTGCAACCAGATCACAAAGTTCGCCGCAACGGTCCGCGCCTCATTCGGCGCAAGTTGGCGATCGGGAGCGGTGTGTGGAGGGACCAGAGTCGAAATAGGCGTCGCTGGGGTTGCGGCGGTGAAGTCGTCCGAATAAATAGGAGACGGCCGAGGTGGTGACGGAGTCGGCTTCGGCGCAACGGCGGGAGTGACGAGGGTGTGCAAGGAGGTCACTGTCCGATGTTCGGTCGTAGTAGATACAGAGGTGATGGTCGCTACATGCGTGAGAGTCGAATGAACGGTTTCGGTCATCGTCGTCGTGCTCCATTTGTACGAGACGATCGTATTGGCAGAGGGAAGGGGCCGCAGCGGGTATTTATGGGCGTGGCGAGATCGGTAGCGAGCGAACGGTGACGCATGACCGCCGCGGAGGTAGTGCCATAGTTGCGTGCCGATCAACGTCAAAGTGACGAGGAAGAGAAGCCGCGTCAGGCTCTTGACTAGCGAATCTTCTGTGCGTCGAGACGAGCGCCGCTGGGGTCGTCTCGGCGGCGCTGGCGCGGTCGTCGGCGGCGTTGTCTGGACTGAGGACCCGACAATCTTGGGCGAGATCGTTTGGACGGCAAAGTCTCGGCTGACGAATCGTTTCTCGGTGGCCGCTGGAGACTCCTGAGCGGTGGCTTCCGTCGAGGTCATTTTCGGTAAGACCGCATCCTCTTGGGCTCGTAAGACCGGTAGCCCGGCTCGCCAAGTCGTAGCCTCCTGCTCTGTCGTTTCCGCGGACTTCGCAGCCTCGGCGGAGGCGTGATCGGGTACGCCTTGAGGCGGCTGCATCGAGGTTCTCGCGTCCGATTCCACCCCGGCCTCGATCGGCGCAAACGTCTCCGGGACCACTGTTGCGAACGAAGCATCCGGATCGAACGAGTCGCCGAACGAAATTTCGCCGGCTAGCGGCGTCTCCTCCATCAATGAAGTCGCGTCCACGGTGGTAGTGGTTGTCGATTCGTTGGCGGTCTCTGAGTCCCGGGAGGAGGGTCCGAGAGAAAGATGGACTGGCGGAGATATGTCGATCTGGTCGATGGATGCACGCCGACTGGTCGTCCAGCGCACACTACCGTCCACTAGGGTCATCGCGCTCGGAATGCTCGTCTTGTCCGACATGGAAGCGCCGGAAACGGTGACGAGCCCGTCTTCGGATTGAGCGGTGGCGAACGAGATTGAAGGAATCGCGACTTGATCGGTCGGGTGGGCCGAGGAAGAGAGCGCAGTGAAAACCAGTTGGAAGGCAAAGGTGGGACGCTCGGCCGTTTCTTCGACCGCGAACGCTCGCAACGACGATCCAAGGTCGAGCTGAATGCGTACTCGTGTCGAGCTGGTGCCGTTCGCCGCCAGGTCGTGCGACACCACGGGCTCTGACGAGTAGTCAGGCATCGCCGACTCCGCGCACGCCTCGCTACCCGACTCGGACAGCGAAGCGACTTCGAAACTCATGTCCATCGCGCTCGCTTCTGGGTCAAAAGGCGCTGCCTGACTCAAGAGGCTCGCCTCTTTATCACGACCCGCTTCAGGCGTCGTCGACGCAATCAGGTCCCGCCCGGAGGATGAAGGCTTCCGTCTCGGCTGGTCGAGTAGATCGGACGCGGAGAGGTCGGTCGTGAAGCTGGTATCGAGAACGGGAGGTGCCGGCATCGCCGTGTCGAAAAGCGAGTGGAAGCTCGGCGGCCGCGGTTCGCCGACTCGTGCTGACGAACGCCGTCTCCGTGCAGCAGAGAGTGCGAGCGCGGAGGTGGGAGGGTTGCCGAGACCGAGCGAAGAGCCTGACGCCTTGCGGCTTACTGGCTTAGCGGGAGGTACGGCCGGTGTCGTTACAGGCCCGGAAGTGGAGCTTGATGGCGGAACGTCGACGGAGGAAGCGAGCTGCCAGTCCAGGACGTTGGTGGCGCCGGACCCGACGCAGTCTAGCACCTCGAGCGCAGGAATCGCAACATCAACTTCGACCCATTGCTTGTCCCGTAAGCCTGCGTATTCGAAGTCCGCCTGAACCCTCACTTCCGCACGTAATCTCGCCATGCCACCAACGGTCCAAGTCGTGCTGGTAATCGCATGCGGCACGGCAAGCTGCGCGATGCTGTCGGCGGCGAGTTGCGGTCCCCACCGTAGAGACAGCGCCGGCGTGGACGGAAAGTTGCCCGTGATCTGCGTGCTCTCTGCTGACGAAGCAGTATGCAGGACTGAAGCCGCGTTGCTGAGGGAAGGGCGGACCGAGAGATCCCAGGCGGAGAACGAAGACTCGGAGGGCGGTGACGATAGAGTGAGCGTGAGCGTATTCCGAAGACAGAGAGGGGTCGGTATAGAGACCTGAATACGGATGTGTCAGCTTGTACTCATAAGTCCTCACCGGAAGCGCGGGAGCGCACCGAATTGGTAAAGAGCGGAAGTTGCAGTCGCCCGAATGCGAGGTTCAGATGCAGCACGACCAGGTATTCTCCGCCGGTACCACCCTGATCGCTCTTGAGAGAGTCATCTTCGGCTCCTGAGGCCTCGGTCGAGGCGGAACCGTGCTGCGGGTCGGAGGGTCGTCTTCGGAGGACGATCTCTTGCCCTTCCTGCTCAATGGCGAGCGACGCTCCTCTCCTCACCGCAGCCAATGCCCCCGACCTGCTCGACGCAACCGAGCTCCTCCTTCTGCTGTGCGCGTCGCCGTTCATGCCTTGTTTCGGCTGACCGTTCTCAGGTACAGCCTCGGGAGGTGAGGGCAGCTGGAGGCCGAGTTTCCGTGCTGATTCAAGAGCGATCGGCGGGTCATCATGCCGCAGCGGTAGCGAGTACGCTTCAGCTGATGAGAGGGTCGTCAAGGGAGCCGAGTCGAGCAGGTGCACGCTGTCGTGTGCTGCAGTCGAGGCGGGGAGGACGACCTGCGACTCACCCGCCCTCATTAGCCCAGGCCCAAGAACTTGTGGGCAGACAGCCATGCTCACCTTGCAAATCAAGCAGGCGTGCACTCCCGACGGGACGGCGCTGGCTTCGACGACGAGCTGCCGGCAGACTCGCTTGGCCGCCAGAGAAGGCGAGTTGCTCGTCCCGGGCGAGTGCTCTCGAGTCAACGGCGGAACAGAAACAGCAGCCATAGCAGTCTCGTCTCCTGCAGTCGGGGACTGCGGTAAAAGCTGTAGGCGAAGTTGGCTGGACGACGAGCAAAAGGCAGACGAAATGATCGAAGTCGGCGCGTCATCGAGCAAGTCTTTCGACCGAAGCCATATCGCACGTGCATTCTCTCCAGCACATTCCATACAGCGACAGTGTTAAGAGTGGCGACCAGGCCAATAGGAGATTGCACATGTAGGAAAAGTGAACCCGAGTCTGCGCGCGGACGGGAATAAGGAAACGCCTGATCGCGATGGTGTCGAACAATGTCTGTCGGGCCCAAAGGAAAGCAGAGAGCGTTCAGAGCGCAGCGCCAACGTCCTTCGATTCCGCCTTCTCGCCGTCGTGACCCGTCGCCGCCGCCGTCGCCGCAGCAGCAGCTGCGGCGGCCGCCTCTTCCGCTTCCATCGCCTTTTCCTCCTCCTCCATGAGCACAAACACCGAATGCTCAGGGCGCGGCGAGCCCGAGCCCGTTTCACCGGCGGGATGGCCGGCTCCCGCTCCGTTTGTCATCATCGATCCGGGCCTCGAGAATGAGTCGGTGAACCCGCTCCGGACGTCCCAATCGAGCGAGTGCTCCCGCCCGCTGACCCCGCCAACGGTCGACGCGCCTCCGTAGCTCATCTGCGAGCCGTGCTGGCCCTGGAAGAAGACCGGCGCCTGCGAGTCGGGACGACCGTCGACGCCGGCGGTCCGGTCGGCGCCCTCGAGCGTTCTCGGAGCCGAAACCGACTTGCCGTTCTTTGTCCGCTTGACAGTTGCCGCGCGGTTCACAGGTCGACCTGAGTAGCGCTCCCAGTCGACGGCGAGGAACGACGTGAGGAAGATCGGGAGCGGTGAGTGGCGGCGGATCGTAAAGTACAGCGTCGAGCACAAGAGGAGTGCAAATGGGAGGGCGAGAAAGAGGAAGCAGCTGCGAAGCAGTGTCGCTGTCAGCAGGGCAATCTGCGGCTGATGCGATCGCTCGAGAGCGCCGCGAAGCAACCGGAGCTTACATCCACCTGAGCGCGCGAAAGTCATGTCAGCAAGCTTTTCGACGTGAAAGTGGCTATCTAAACTCACGTCAGAGCAAGGACCGCGAGGAGCATACGGCAGATGGGCCAGCCTCCGCAGTGGTGAATCAGTCCGGGGGTCCTGATCGCAAGCAAGTCTCGTCAGCGGCTCGCCCGACTCAGCACCTGCTGGGAGCACGTCCACTCACTCGGCATGCAGGTTCGAGACCGAGATGAGAACCCAGACGCCCGTTCCCGCCAGCGCAATCAATTCTGCCGCAATCGACCGGGAGAACTTGGCGACCTTGTCACGGATGCCTCCGACATTCGGCTCGTTCACCGAGCCGGGCAATCGGATCGAGTAGGGCTTGGAGTAGAGGAACCAGATTGGGAACGCCGTGCAGAAGAACGAGGTGATGACGATTGACGGGACGACGTGCTGGTAGCCACCCTAGTTCAGGTCGGCGGCAAAGTCAGCTAGTGGTCGCGAGTTTGGGCGATTCTCAGTGGCGCCACTGCTCACTGTCATTGCGAGCTGGTAGGCGAGAAGAACGATCGAAGCGACCATGTCGGCGAGTCCGGCCATGAAGAGGACGGTCAACAGCGACCTCCGGACGGCCGGCAAGTGCGCCAACACGGCAATCAAGCGACCCATGGTAGGCGGCAGGGTCCTTGTACAGCTCGATGCGTAATGATGGAAGGGCTTGGGCGGGGCTGCTGTCTAGAGTCGGTCGTCGTTCGTGAGTCGGACGTTGACCGTTTCGCAGAAGTCGGAGTCGGAGGCGGCGTGTGCAGCCGGATCGAGTCCCTGGAATGAGCGTGTGGATGCCGTGTGGGCGACTATGGGGTCAATCCAGCGAATGAAACAAGTATGAAGCTAGGTCGGCTATAGTGTGCTTGAAGAGAGAGCTGCGCCGGCAGTTTGTTTGCGATTCGCGCCAAACGCGTCCGGCACGCGTCGTCGACCGCAAACTTTTCCTCCGCGGAGTCCGCCGCAGTCGCTTCCGAAGTCGCGCTATTTCTCCAAGTCGGCTGTTCAGACTTGGAGGCAAATTGGGGCCCTCGAATTATTCTCGCTGGTGGCGCTACGAGGTAGTCGAGCTCGTGAGCCGGACCAGCCGGATCTCGCCTTCGCCCTCCCATCCCTCCGCTCCAACGATCCCTCCCTCATCAGGCGGCGCAGCCAATTGTACCGCCGTGACATTCAGTTCGCGTGCCCCTGTATCACATACACGGTCAGGAGACCGTCAGCCAAAGCAGAATGAGGGAGCGAACCAGGACTCACGGCACGCGTCGAGGAAAGAAGCCCACGTGGCTTCATTCCGCACGGTCCCGGCGATCAAGGCTTCAGGCGTGGGTCCCGTTCCAGACTCTGGTCGGAGAAGCCATGCGAGTGTAGCAGCGAGCGGGCCGACCAAGCTCGGGTCGTACACCTGCACGCCCTGCGCATCAGCAGGGCCTGCGCTGGTTCCGACAAATCGTGACAATAACTCACAATGTCTGCCCCGAGGATCAGGCTCGCGCGTGGACCGCCTGCCCACGTCTTCATGTCCCACACCGCGAGCTCGTCCGCATTCTGGTCCGCCTCCGCGACGACTTCCCAATCGAGCGGGCAGGCCCGGACAATGTCCTGAAAGCCATCTGTAATGCGAGGACGTGGTCAGATACGCACCCACTTTCAGCGTCGAGTCATTGAATAGCTCACTCTCTGCAATATTGGCTTCGAGCATCTCGAGGACCTTGTCGTCGACATCAGTCGCGACGATCCTCCTTCGTCGGGCTGGGCTTGTCTCGCCTCGAGAAAGGCGTGCACACACGAGCGACAGCAAGCCGACGCCCGAGCCGAGCTCGATGACCCGTCCATGCCGCTCGAGCGAGCGCGGATCGGCGAGCAAGTGATTCGAGAGCGCGACGCAAGCTTGCCTGGAGTGCGGCGAGTCAGCAGATTGCGCTCGCAGCCCGAAAGGCTTCTCATCCAGTCGCCTACCACGTTCTCAGACCTGTCGTGCCTAATTGCAGCAGCCAAATCAGTTCAGCATCACCGGCCGCGAGAGAAGGGGGAATCAGCCCTACCTCCGCTGATCAGCTTGCCCTCCTCCTTTGTCACGATCCGTTCCCACGACTGGACCGGCTCATCAAGCGGACCCCAAAAGTAAGTCCTCCGCGAGACGCCCGGAGCGGCATCGGTCGATCCGGTCGAGTAGAGGTACGAGACAAAGTTCTCGAGAATGTCGGGATGGGGTTCCTGCAAGCTTGCCGAGTCAGCCGGGCGTGCTGGTATAGTTAACAAGCTAGCGCACCTCATCTTCGACTGCAGGATCTCCGGCAGCTCTCCTCGCCGCAAAGCCGTCGTTGATCTGGTCGACCATCCTGCGCCAGAACCGACCTTTCCACCTCCTCGCGCCCTGTTCCTCTTCCTCCTCCTGTTTGTCTGCGTCGAAAGCGACCAAGTTGTCTACGAGCCATTGCTGAGTCGTCGGACGGGACAGGTAGTCCGCGTCCGAGAGCACGGGGAGGCGTATGTTGGTCGAGGTCGCAGGCGAGAGAGCGGCGTAGTGACGGAGCAAGCGTTTCAGCTGCAGCTCTCGCGCATCCGAGCCAACTGCAGTGGTCATCTTCAGAAAGTCGACAGACTTCTGGTCCACAGTTGGTGCTGAGCCGTAGTGACGAATTGACTTGTGCTGATGCCGAGCTGAAACTTTTGGCGAGGACAAGCCGCTGATCTGATTGGCTGATGAAAGATGACGCGGCCCCACTTGTGCGCAGCCGGCTTGGACTCCTGCCGCCCGAAGCACTCTTGCAACTGCGTCGGCCGGCGCTGCCTCGCTTCGTGCGGAAATTTTAGACGTGCCTGCCTGCTTTGTGCAATGCGAGCCAGTCTCCCGTCTTGTCGTGACGCTGTGAGGCCGATATCCGCCTCGACTAGGTGATCACCCTCGCTCGAAGGTTGGCCGCGCTTCCGTCTCTTCCGCTTCATCACCGTGTAAGAGTCTATCGGCGAGCTGTCGTACAAAATGCAAGGACTGAGTGCGTAACTCGCTGCTTAGCGAGACAGTAAAACGTTGCCCGATACGCAACGAAAGAAGAGATCTTGCAACTGGACCGGCTGTTTTCGTAGGGCCTTGTCCCGACCAGCCCGAAGAGCTCGGATAGGCTGCCGACCATGTTTGAGAGGACGCAATGCGGGCGAAAGCTCATTCCTTGGCAGTTCGATCGTACAAGATTCAGCTAGGCGGCGGAAAGTGCTCAGTGCCTTTTGACCCCGGGCAAGCAGCGCCACAAACGTACGAACAGGAAGGAGAGGGGGCGCCGAGCTGACGACGTTCAGAAGAAGCAGAGCCACTCGGCGTCATGGAGTCAATCGGAAGCGCAGAGCAAGAATCGAGCATCACAGGTTTCCTGCGTGCATGGTATGGACTCACACAGGCGACAACATCCAAGCCGGAACGGCTCCGATACCGGGAACGGACCGATGAATAAGCCACAATCTCGCAGCGCGCCCCAGTAGCGCGCCGGAAGGACGGCATCGTATTCGCGAGAGGGTGCACAGGTCGGCGCAAGATGGCAGGCACTGCATGGCCGTCAACCTCCTTATATCGCTCGCTCTAAGCACGTTGAGGGCAGCATACAGGCGTCACTCTACCCCTGAGTATGCTCGACTGCGGTCAGAGCTCATTTTTGAGCGAGATCAGGTCGAGCGGGAGTAGGAACTGATGAGCCGGTGGGAGGCGAGGACGAGTCGGGCCTACAGGGCATTTCGGTGAGCCTGTCGAGGACAGGCGTACTTCTACAGGGAAAGGTGATCGATACCGAATGCCCCTGTAATATTCCGGTGCAGTCGGGAGAAGCAGGGACTTGGTCAAAGTGGGGATTCCGCTGTTCGGGGATCGCTCGAGTCGAGACAGCGTCACAGGCCTTCGCTCCTCCCTCTTCCAGCGCTCTAGCTGAGCCTTAGACACCACCATCTAAGCATGACTGGATCTGGACAGCCAACGCCGAGATCAACGCGGCCGACTCCGTTCCTGCTGGCGTCCGTCTTGCCTCACCTCTTGTCGCCGTTCCCGACCGCGTTACCGCCGACTTGCCTCTCGCGCTCTGCTCAAGAGGCGGCGCACTTTCTCTCGCTCGAGGCAGACAACGACGCCTACTGGACACTCGGCAGGGACAATCCTCAGGTCGCATTGAAGCGTAGGGAACTCGTCGAAGGTCCGTTGCTCCTTCGCCAAGAGAGAGAGAGAGGAGCGAGCACGCGCTCGGCATCCTACCAAAGACCTTCAAAAGGCGTCACCACGAGCTGACCCGCTCATTCACTGCCGATAGCTGGAAACTTGGACGACCTCGTTCTGTCAGATCCCTACTACGACGCGCACGACCCGGACGAACTCCGCAGCCTCGTCACCCTCTCACTCCCGTACGGCTCTTCCGACTCCTCGTCTTCCTCCCTCGGCATCGTCTTCGTGTGGGAAGAGACCGCCTCCCCACTCGCTGCGATGCATGCCGCCCCGACCGGTCGAGGAGAGGACAGCCATCACCATGATGAGGTCAGGCCCGGCTGGACGTTCCTCGAACTGCTTGCGCTCGATCAGCGACCGGAAGACGTGGTCGTCACGAGTGGTGGAACTAGCCGGCGAATGTGGCTCGCATCGGTCGAGGAAGCAGAACGAGCCGCTGGTCGGTCGCCAGCAAACGGGTCGAATCCACCGAGCGGGATCGCGACGGCATTGACGAACGGCTCAAACGGCCGCCCGGCCGCGCTCGACCTGTCCCACCTGCAACGGCAACAGCCGCACAGCGACTACGCGTTCGACTCGCAGGGCGAGCACGACCTCGATGGTGACGACGAAGAAGCGTACCGGGATCCTGCGTTTGGCGGTCGACCGGCCACGACGACCAACAAGAAGGCGCCCGTCGCCGAGATGGCCGACGGGGAAGGGACGACTCCCGGCGCATACGGATCGCCAAACGATTTCTGGGCCAATTGGAGCGACGACGAGGAATGCGCGGCGGGCGGTTCGGCGCGTCGCGGACCGAGGTCGGCGATCCGGACGCCGGCGAGGGAAGCGGAAGATGCAGATGAAGCGTATTGGGCGTCGTACGGCGGAGTGGACAGCGTCGTCGGAGAAGACGAGGCGCACGAAGCGGCGGCGTCTCAATCGAGCGAGCGCGTTCAAACTGCCGCAACAACAGCGGATGGCGGAGTGCAGCCTGCACCCAAGACGCGGACTCGGCGTTCGTCGACAGTGACGCCCTTCAACGGTCGACCGGACGAAGCGCTGCCCGCTCGGCCCGTGTTTGTCCAGCAGTCGTCGGCTTTCCCTTCGTACCCGCTCGACGTCACCGCGCTCTCGGACCGCTTGACTCGCGCACAGTCCCGGAGCGCCGACAGCGACGACGAGACCGACGTCGACTTGCGCCTTGCGCTCGAAGGGATCTGGCGGATGTACGTCGGCCGGGCCAAGTTGGACGAGGACGAGCTCGCGGACAAGAAGAAGCGGTTCGGCAAGGTCGTCGAGGGAGTCATGTCGGCCGAGGTCCTGTCTCGATAGAAGCTAGATCTCGTACATCCATAGAGGACTGTATACGCGAGCGCATCTCATGTACGAAGCGAGTTGGCACGAAGCATTTCCGCGATGCTGGATGCCCAGCCACGGAGCCTTGTTCGAGCGTTACTAGCGAGCATAGCGGGAGCCAAGCGGCTTGTATACAGCGGGCTAGTACCGCGCGCCTGCGGAGAACAGGAGGTGAAGACGCCGAACTTGCCGGCCGAGAAGGTTCCGATTTTCATCAGTCGTTGGTTCCGCGCAAGAATTCGCGAATTTCGGCCGCTCTTCGGGCAGAGAAGGACGCCGGCAGCCGGGGCAGCCGGATTCCCAAGGTGGAGCAAGCCAGAGAGCAAGCGAAGGGCTGTCGACGGAGCAGAAACGCATTCCCTCTGCGAGACTGTACCCGCTCGAAACTCTAGCATGGCCATCGCATCAGACTCGGAGTATGGTCCCATCAGGTGCGACGCCCTCGTCATATTCTGCCCGCTCTATGCTAGACGGCGCCAACGCAGCCCCACCCGACGACGACGAGAATGCGACCGGCCGCTGACCGCTACAGTCCGACCCCTCGCAGGACTGAGCTGGACGTAGAGAAGCTCTGCGCGTACATCGAGAAGCAGGTCAAAGGGTTCCGACTCGACCGGACCGTCTACCAGTTTAGCTTTGGCCAGTCGTCCGTCCTTCCTCTCCTCTTGGCTGCTTCGAGCCCCCGGGTACTGGCGCGCTGACTCGCTTATCGACAGCAACCCGACGTACTTGCTGAGCGGGAACAACAAGAAGCAGTATGTCGTCCGGACCCGACCACCCGGCCCGCTCATCTCCAAGACGGCGCACGCGATCGACCGCGAGTACCGCATCCTCGACGCTCTCAGCAAGGACGGCAGCGTTCCCGTCCCGAAAGTGTATCACTTGTGTCTCGACGACAAGGTCATCGGCCGGCCGTGGTACCTCATGGAGTACCTCAAGGGGCGCAAGTACGAGGACGCGAGGATGCCAGAAGTCAAGACCAAAGAGGAACGGACCCAGCTGTCAGTGTCGTGTCTGACCCTTGCGCCGCGCTTCCCGGTCTATGTAGCTGAGTGCTGACTCAGGAACTTCGCACAGGTGGCTCGCGGCGATCAAGACGCTGGCAGCGTTGCACGCTCTCGACCCGCAAAAGATTGGCCTCGGCGACTTTGGCTCGACCGCCGCCTTCTACCCGCGTCAGATCCGGTGAGCGCGCGATGCTGCCGGACCGCGCCTCGAAAGTCGGCAGACTGACAAAGCCCTTTGTCTCTAGCTCGCTGTCCAAATTGTCGGCAGCTCAAGCAGCGGTCGTCAACCCGAAAACGAAGGAAGCGGTCGGCCCGATCCCGCACATCGATTTTCTCCTGTCCTGGTACGGACGGAATCTCCCCGGCACCGACGGGAGCCAGGGCGGGAACGAGATCAAGACGGGAGGACGGACACTCGAGGCTAGGATCATCCACGGCGATTTCAAGATCGACAACATGGTGAGCTCCCTTGGCTTTCCGCAAATAAGCGCGGCAGAATCGCCTCTCTTCTGCGTCTTGAGCACACCACTGATCGAGGGTCGCTCCCCACTGCGCAGATTTTCCACCCCACCGAAGCTCGCGTTATCGGCGTCCTCGACTGGGAGCTCTCGACGCTCGGACACCCCTTCTCCGACCTTGCCAACCTCTTGCAACCTCACTATGTCCCGTCCAACTTGGGCGTCGGCTATCTCGCAGGTCTCCGGTCAGTTGCCGTCTCTATATACGCGCGCCCTGTCCGCCTGCTGCGGTGCTCTGCCGAGGCTTTGCAGCACGCTGTCATCGATGCCACGTGCGGGCTCGTGCTGATAATCAGCAATCGGACTGACCTCGTCACATCGTCACGGTGCAGGGACATCCCGCCCGCAGACCGCACCATCCCCCCTCCCTCGCTCCTCTTGCCCGCATGGTGCTCGCACCTCGGACTCGACTACACCGAATGCATGGGTGGGGATCTCGACGGCTCGGCGGCCAAGTCGCAGGTCGCGTTGCGAGGGAAGCGCGCCTGGGAAGGTTGCGTCAGCTTCGCGTTCTTCCGGGTGAGTCAAAATGTCGAGCCGACCCGTCGTGGGGCTCTCCTGGGTCGCGGATCTGCCGAACCCTTGGCCGGCGAAATGTCCTGCCGTACGAAGATGACTGACCTGTTGCCTCGCGCTCGCAGCTCGCCGTCATCACGCAGGGTATCGCCGCCCGTGTCGCGCAAGGCAACGCTTCTTCTGCGAAAGCGGCGACACAGTCCAAGATTATGCCCATCATGGGCAACCTGGCCGCGAACCACATCCGGGACTACGCCGACGTTGGCTCGCAGAGCAAGTTGTAGTTTTGACCCGAGCAGCGGCGACCGCAAAGTGAATGTAAATCAGAGACGATCAGTACTAGGTGATATGCTGAGCGACTCGCAAGCGCCTCTATGGCGGAGCAGCAAGCGCATGCGGGCGGGTGGCAATGGAGAAAGTAAGAAGTCGGAATGCAGGATGAGTGATGACAACAACACATCAGATAAATAGAGCATTAATCTAAGCGGAGCCCTTCTTTGACAGGTCGTTCAGGACCTGACTGACACGCAAGCCGAGCTCGCGGACGCGTTCTCGAACCTCCTCCTTGTCCTCGGGAATCTTGAGCACGTAGCGCTCGAACCGGTCGGGGTGGTACGCGAGCACCGCTTGCCGCAAGACGTTCTTGTGCTTGTCGGCGGCGAGCGAATCGGGCAGGAGGAAGGCAGTGATGGCGGACGAGGAGATGTCGTCGACGCTGGGCCAGGACAGCGGGGGGAATGCCATCGGAGGATAAAGGGGCCAGGGAAAGTCGGAGAAGCGGAGCGGGAAAGCGGCTGCGTGGGCGGTCGCCTTCTCCGCCTCCAACTTCTCCGCGACATCCTCGGCGGATGCACCTGGCGAAGGAGTTGCCGATTTGGTGCGAGCGGGCGGTGGCGGCGCCGTGACGGCGTGCTGCAGTTTTCGCCAACCTTCGTCGTACCGTTTCTTTGCCCCTTCCTCATCCTCCTTCGTTTTGCGCTTCTTGCGCTCTTCGAGTTTCCGGATCCGTTCGCGCTCCTCGCGGCGGAGTTTCTCCTGCTCGCGGCGTTCGCGCTCTTCGCGCTCCTTACGCTCCTTCTCGGCGCGTTCCATCCGTTCGACCTCGGCCTTGTTCTTGACTCGCCACATACCCGCGCGAACGTATTCGGCATACTCATCGTCGTCCATGTTGGACAACCAAGTCGATTTCGTCGCCGGGTTTGGGTCGATTCCGGCCGCCGCTGCCGCCGCTGAACTGTAGTGAGTCGCATAGGCGGGGACCTGCCTCGCGTAGAGTTCGTCCTCGTAGTAGCCTACGCCCTGATCCTGGGCTTGCGCGTCTGCGAGCGATTCGTAGAACTCGTCTTCGGTCCGAGTCCGCTTGTACGCCTGCTCGGGCGGCAACGCCGACTCGTCCGGCCCCCAGTCGTCTTCCGACAGCTTGGTTGGCGGGTTCCTCGGCGGCGTGAGCGACTCTGCGCGCTGTCCAGCGGTACTGTGCGCTCGCGAGTCGGCTGTGCGAGACTGCCGCTTCCTCGACTTTTTCTGTGCGCGGTGTTGGGCGCGCAGGACGGCTTCGTCCGCCGAGGACGTCGCCTTCATCCGGAGCGGTTTCATCGTAGCATAGCACTCTGTTGCGCAAGTCACCTCAGCTGCTGTACAGAGAGCAAGAGAGAGAGAGAGAGGAGGAAAGCGAGAGAGCCTGACGACCCTTGCAAGGTTGGAAGCGACTAAGTCACTCGACTATGCTCAGGAGAGCGACTCCGAGCTTGCCATGGCTCTTGCCAGCTCGGTCCACTCAGGCGAGGTTTGCAAGCGGGCCTCGTTCAGGTCGCCGTTGCTGTTCGTCAAATTCGCCGGCTGCTGCTGAACCGAGACCGCCGAAACTCCGGTTCGCACCGTCTCCGACGGGCTATCTACACTTGGGAGGGCTCAGAACTGCCCTGTACAACCACTTGCTCGCGAGGAAACTCGGAGGAAAGTGGGTCCTGAGGATAGAAGACACCGACCAGGTACGTCATGTCAAGCGACTACTGAGCGGCCCTCTGGGGCTGCACGAATTGTCTCGCTGATCACCCAAGTCCCGGGCCAACAGACGCGGTATGTCCCGGGAGCAGTCGAAGCCCTCCTCCGGACGCTCCGATGGGCTAAACTAGACCATGACGAAGGTTCGTGCCGCTCCTTAGCTCGTCATCGTCGCTCATACCTCCCGGTTCTCCTTGAGGCGCAAGCTCATTTTGCAATATTCTTTACCTGTCCGCAGGACCGGAGACAGGGGGTCCGAACGAGCCGTATTTTCAGTCGCAACGGAAGGACGTGTACGATCGGTACCTGCAACCGCTCATCGAGGTCCGTCGACGGCTCGGTCCGGATGGTTCTGCTCGAGCGCAAAGCTCACGAATCCATCTGCGACGAATGCTTCCGGGACTGACGCGTAACGGCGATGCAGGACGGACACGCGTACCACTGCTTTTGCACGCCGGAACGGCTCGCCGAGACTCGGAAACGCCTGCAGCGGGAAGGCTTGCACGAGGGCTACGATCGGCGATGTCTCGGACTCGAGAAGAAGGAGGTCACCGAGCGCTTAGGACGAGGCGAGCGAAACATTGTCCGGTTCAAGGCGAGTCGTTGTCGTCACAGCGTAGTCCCCATCCGAGTCGGCACATGCTGACCAGGTGACTCTCATCAGAGCTCAAATAACGCCTTGACGCAAGAAGACATGATCTACGACCCGATTCACTACGAGTCGCTCCCGCTCGAAGACTTTGTCCTCCGCAAATCGGACGGCCTCCCAACGTACCACTTCGCGAACGTCGTCGATGACTACGAGATGGGGATCACGCATGTGCTCCGTGGCGAGGTACACCATGAGGCCTTCGAAGTTGGTTTACGTGCGTGTTGACCCAGTTCCATGCCGTCAGGAATGGCTGCCGTCAACGCCCAAACACCTGCAACTGTACGACGCCCTCAAGCTACCGCGACCCCAATTCGCGCACCTTCCGCTACTCGTCAACCCCGACGGTAGTAAGCTCAGCAAGCGAGCTGGCGACGTCCGCGTCGAAGACTACATCGTGAGTCCTTGCCCGATTATGAGGCTCGCCTCGTCACGCGAGCAATTCTTGCGAGCCGTAAGCTGAACATTAACCGCGCCACAATTGACCATCGAGCCGTAACAGTCACGAGGCTACGAACCGGAAGCCCTGCTCAACTTTGTCGCGTTGATGGGCTGGTCCCCTCAGTCCTCCGGTTCCGATACCCCTTCCTCGACGGCGGCTGCTCCCCCTTCTTCAAGCCCGTCCGACGTCGCCAACGAAGAAGTGTTGCCTCTCCCGGCTTTGATCGAAGCATTCTCGCTCGAGGGTGTCAACAAGAATCGCGCGACAATGCAGACCGCCAAACTCGACTTTCTGAACCGGGCGCACCTTCGGATCAAGCTTGCCGACAAAAGTGAAGGCGGTGGTCGACACAGTGTTGCCACACGGGCGCGGAAGGTCATTGTCGAGAAGTGGCCGCAACTTGAGGAGCACAGGCCCGAGGTTGTCTCGGAAGTGTATATTGCCAGCGTGGCCGAGGCGCTTAAGGTGCGTAACGGCTCTCAACGCTGTCGGATGAAATCTGACTGACGCCCGTCTTACTTCCAGGACCGCATGCACACCATTCTCGATATCCCCTCACTCGGCCCATACTTCTTCCACCCGCCCGATCTCGAAACGGCGATCGCGCAAAAGCTCTACAAATCTGTTCCGGTAGAGACCTATCGTGCGTACAGCCGCCTTTGGCGACCGTGCTCCCTTCTCCTCACTGATACCCAAGCGTGTTGCAGGGAAATCGCTGGCCCAAGCTGTTGATGCGCTCTCGTCACTGCCGAGCAGCGCTTTTTCCGACCCGTCGACTATCGATAGCCCCTCGGCTGGTACCCAGGTTCGAGAGACACTCGACGAGCTCGTACTGGCAAGACCGGGCGGGAAGAAGGCGGCCAAGGAGGTCATGACGCCTCTGAGGCATGCGTTGACTGGCCAAAAGGTATGTTTTCGCCCTTACTCGCTGCTCAGCCCATGCGATACTGACTACCAGTGTCGGCAGGTCGGAGCAAGTGTTCCCGACGTGGTATGCGTACTTGGTAAGGAGGAGACGCTCAAGCGGTTGCAGCATGCCCTCGAATGGTCTGCGCAGGCCTAGTCGATCTCAGAGGCACTCCTTGCAAAGCAGCCAGCCTCTCGCACGCCAGCTCGGACAGGAGCACCATCGTTCAGGCTTCGGGATAAGATGTTTCTAATTCCGCTGAATGTCTATTCGTTCGGGTTCGTCCGGCCGCGCTGCTCAACGACCTCCCGCTCGGCACCGTCGTCATCGTTCTCCGGTCGCAGACAGCCGCAGAGCAGCCACGAGAGCCAGCCTGCCTCAGGCTCTTGCAGTCGATCAGGCCCGTGACGAGAGTCGGAATGATATGACGATGTCGTGTCGATGCGAGGCTCGTACGACCTCCGCCGGCGCGGACCGCTACCTTGTAGCGGTGAGGCTAGATTGGACGACGAGCTATAAGCTGGCGAAGGAGGCCTGCCGCTGTACGTCATACTTGCTGATGCGCCGTAGGGATAGCCAGTCGCGCTCGAAGGGGAAAGTGCAGGAGAATGCGTAGAGACGAGGCTCTGCTGGGAATCTGAGGCGGGCCGTGATCGAGATGGCGGGCCTGCCCGGCTCGTCGGAAACTTTGCGGGCGAGGGACTCGTGACGACAACATCGATGAAAGGGTTCTCTGGATGTCCCGGCGCGAAGGAAGATGAGGCCGACTGGACCGGGTGAAGGGGACCCATCCCGCTCATCAAGCCGCGGTCCTGCGTCGCCGAGGCCTTGACGGGGGAAATCTGAGGCGTAGCGAACGGATCTCGCGAGACTTCGACGGCGGACGGAGTCTGAGGAAGCGGCGGCAAATTTTCGATAAACACGGATCCGCCGCGGGCTTGTCGCAGAGTCTGTTGCGCGGCGGGCGAGAAGTGCTCTGCGGCAGAAGAGTTCTCCTCGACGTGATCGACCGAACGCTCGGAGCGGGCGGCTCCAGCAGACCGCAGAGATGGGTCGACGGGCAAGGTCAGGTCGACGTTACTGTCGAGTCGGAGGCTCATCTTCCGTTGCTCCCGTCGAGAGGCGAGACTGGGGCTCGACGGCCCTGCGTCGGATCCGGCACCTTGCGCAAAGCCCGACCCGTGCGAGTTGCGAAGCGGGATCTGGCCCGCTGCGGCGAGTTCGAGCTCCTCCTCCGTCAAACCCGTCGCGGTTCGCCTGCCGGCACCGCCGGACGTTCGCCGCTTTTGACTGGCTGTCCGAAGAAGAGTCGACGTCTTGCGAATCAGATCGGATGCGCCTGGTATGGGCGGCGGCGCAACAATCGTCGTTTGAACCAGGCGGGAAGACCGCCGGAGCGCCGCCCTCCTCTCCGCGTCAGCTTTCGACCACTTTGCGAGGTTCTGTCGACGGAGCCTGTCAGCGGTAGAGATTGAAGAGAATAGGTGAACTGAATGGAACGCACGGCTTCGATCCGCTTGGCTTCTGCCTCTTCGTCCTCTTCCTCTTCAATGACCGGCTCTGCCTCGACGGGGATCCTGACTTCGTCCGTTCGGTCGGTCGTTTCGATCGCTCGTCCTTTGCCCTTCCTGTCAGACGCGCGGCGCCTCGAGTAGATGACAGTTTCGCCGAGATCGCCGTGGCCGCCCCGCTTCGGACTCGAGTCGAGGTCCGTCTCATGACCGCCCGAGCCGTACGAAGCGAACGAGTCGCCTTCCCTGAGCGGCGAATCGTTCATCTGGATCGTCCGTGTTGCGCCATTGTGCGTCCGGCTCGGAGAAGTCCTACTCGCGCGAGGAGGAGAAGTTGTTGTCGTCGTCGATGATGAACGAGAAGGAGGCGACGACGGTCCAGCGGTAGCGCTCGCCATACGTCCAAACGGGCGGAGCGAAGGTTCGAATGCGCTTCTTTGAGGTTCTGGTGGGCAGACAGGCAGTCGAGCGTTGTGTCAGAAGTCTCGATCACTCCGAAGAAGTAGTCGCTTGCCCGCCCTTCGATCGCTCTCCCCGTCGACTTTTCACGCCATAACCGGAGATCTCGCTATGTATTCCCGTGACAATGTCAATCGAAACAGGGAAAGCTCGGGACAGACCCTGAAAAGCTGTGTAGACAGATTCGAAGGCTGCGAAAATTGCGTGAGGTTGCAAGCTGAGTGAACGAGTGCAAACGGGTGGCTTGACTGCCCGCCCACGGTCTATATGCTGATATTGTGACGCACTTTGTCGTCGGCAACCTATGAGGATTCGGTGAGGCCGAGCGCCTGTCGTGCCTGCACGAGCTCCGGACAGGAATTCTCGCCCGGGCAGAGATGCCACTCCGCCTTAGAAAACCCGACAATCGTGAGTTTGCGATTCGGCGCGTCGGTCCCGTCCGCTGTGACTGGAGGTGCGGCTGCTGGTGCGAGTGGCTGAGAAACGACGGAAGCGGGGGAGAAGGACCCATGCTGGAAATGGATCTCGTGGAAGATCGTCAAGGCGTCGTAGAGTTTTTGGCTGCACGGAAGCGCATTCCTGGTTCAGTGCTGGGAGCCTGAGAGTGAAGGCATGGGCCAAGAGACGGGACGCACCGTTCGGCTCTCGAGAGCGAAGCGAAGCCTCCTTCGAGAGGCTGTCCGCAATCTTCCAACATCATGACGAGCGACTTGTTCTGCTCGGCGGTGACTCGTCCCTCGAAGAGGCCCCAGTATGTCGGTATCGGTAGACCTCCTCCGCTCGGCAAGTTGACATAGACCTCCTCCGCTTCGCGCAAGACGGCAAGCATATCGTTCGCGTACCGGAGGACGACTCGTTCGCCCGTTTCGGTCGTCGCCCGGTAGACCGTCGATGTTCGACCCTGTATAGGCGCGTCCGCGGAGAGGGACACGACGGGTGCCGGCGCTCCAGGTTTTGTCGCGGCGGGCGGGTGGGTGAAGTGGAGTGGTGAGGGAGGCAACGTCCGCTGAAGCAGCTCCGGAGCCGGCAAGAGACCCGTGGCCGGCGCGGGAGCTTGCAAGGCGAGGAATGGCGCATGCACGAGGTAGCTCGGAAATGCCTGGTTGGCTATAGAGGCTGCCATGACGAGGCGAGGTCGGAACGCAAGTGGGGTCCGGCAACGGCGAAGAGAGGCAGTCGTCGAGGATGGCGGACGGCAGCTCCTCAGCATACGACGAAAGGAGGCGCAATGCCCAATGGTCGAGAGAATCCTGGGAACGCGAGGTTGGGAGATGAGGACGAGAAAGTTCCGGACAGGTTGGCTGCGCGACGGGACGGACTTTTTCCTCCCGGGCGCATAGTCGCCTCGAGCCCTTCGAGCTTGACTAAGTAGGTCTAATCACGCTGGAGAGGGTCTATCTCCGCCGCTGTTCGTGACCGAGTCGGGTAGGAATAACAAAGTGTGTCTGCCTGCCCGGCGCTGATGCGCAGCAAAGGCAGGGTGGCGCACATGCTCCCTTCGCTTATCCCAAGCGACTCTTGCGCACAGAACGACGCGGAGAGGCAAGTGAGGACCGATTGCTCGCACTGCAAGCGCGGCGGCATGCGCGGAAAGTCTGTTCCTACTTGTCCTCCTCGCCGATATCCTCGTTCCAGACGTCCGGATACCGCTCGATGAACTCGTTCATCAGCTTTTTGCACGAGTCCAGGTTGAGGTTCACAACTTCGACACCTGCGCCGGTAGACACGTGTCAGTTCGGGCGCTGTCTTTGGCGGCAGGAAAGAAACCGAACGAGATGCGTACCGTGAGACTGCAGAATGCCCTCGCCGCCTGCAGGGAAGGGCAGAGAGATGTCAATCTTCGTGCACTGTTTTACCGGGGTCATCTCCGGATGGAGTAGGGCAGAAGCTCGGCTGGGAACGCACCGACAAAAGTCTCGTTCTCGCCCATCACGCACCGCTTGATGCCAAACAGAATCATGGCGCCGGAACACATGGTGCAGGGCGAGAGTGTTCTGCCTCAAGATGGAAAAGGAGGGCCATGAGCATGGGATGTGTGACGGGTCGGAGAGCCGGAACCGCGTTATGATCGGGAACGCACGTGTACATGGTGCAGTCTTTGTAGACGGAAGCCGGCAGCCGTCCGATGCATTCCAAGCAGTCAGTCTGAGGGGCCAAGCGAACAGAGCAGAAGCACCCGCAGAGTCAGTGGCACGTCCACTTCTGAGGCTCGCGACGACCATTTCTCGCGTACCTCGCCGTGCCTCGTCGCCGACTTTTGCTGCACACGTCGGTTCCGACCGACCCCAATGACGACGCCGTCGTTGCGAACGAGAGCGGCACCAATAGGGACGCCCTGCTCCTTCAGACCTTGCTCGGCCTGGAAGATGGCATGCCGGATGTTCTGCAAGTCAAAGTCGCTAGGCTGCGACGTCGGCGGCGTCTTGACGACTTCCTTCGGTGCGAGCATCTGTGCGGCAGCTGGGGCAACGGTCGCTCACGAGGCGCTACTTCGGCAGGGCTTCTTCCCCGGATTCGACGAAACTTGCACAACCGCAACGGCGATGCTAGGGCTTCCCCCTCTCCGTTCTGGTTTCTCTCGCGTGGCCAGCCTATCGGTGAAAACCTGCTCGAGCGGAAAAGTAGGAACGGACCCCGACGGGAAATTGTTTTCGATTGCCTGTGAAGCGGAGGTCACTGTGGAGTCGTCTCCTCGGCACGGCCAACAGACCGACGACGCCAGTCGTGTGATGTGGGCGAGTTCGTCTATGGCTGACCGACTTGCACAGTCTTGTCAAGTACAAGTAGAGACTGGATCGACGGATGGATCCCTACAGGCGTCATGGACGAAGGGGGGTGGCCCCAGCGTTTAGCGCGCTTTGAGAAGGCCAATCTGTCGCGCAGGGGGTATTTTTGCATCTTCGGGCGCAGCCGCGTGGCAAATCAAGGACCCCAGGTCTTCACATGATAAGCGAGCACCGGCCGCCTTTCCGTTCAACCCCGTCAAAAAATTCCCGAGAAAGCCAGCTCGCGTTTCTCCTCCTCACAATCTCGCGAACGTCTCCGCCCTCGCCAGCCTATCTGCAGCGCTCCTTGCTCTTGTCGCGCTCTGCTCGACACTCTCTCGATCCTATCGGCATCTCCCTCGCCACCACTCGCATCCGTGGCCATGTCCATCTCCAGCCGGTCACACGAGACGAAGGACATCGACCTCGAGGAGAAGGGCGGTTTCCAGCAAGACAGCCCGCTCGAGGTCACATCACAAGACGACGGCATCCGGAGGGAAAGCAGCCGAGGCTTCATCGGTTGGCTGTGGAAGGTCTCGAAGAAGCTCGACAGCTACGGCGTTGAGGTCCGTGGAGTCGAGCGCGTTCCGGAGAATGACCGGAATCACCCGTATGTCTGGGCGCCCTATGCTCTCGGTCATACCATATACTCATACCGACGCGTCATAGGCGGTATACCGACGTCGGAACATTGTGGTTGTCCGCCAACATGACGATCGCCACCTTTTCCCTCGGAACTCTCGGCAACTCGGTGTTCGACCTTCAGGCTACCGACGCATGCCTCGTCATCTTGTTCTTCAGTGAGCTGCTTGTTCAGGCTTTTTGGCAGGGGCCGCGCGCCTACTCGCGATGGGGCGGCGCTGACTCCCCGCGCTGGCGTCACAGACCTGCTCTGCACATTACCCGTCGCCCTCTTCTCCTGCTGGGGCAAGTCGACCGGTTTGCGTCAGATGATGCTCGGTCGCTTCTCTTTCGGACCTTACGCTATCTGGTTCCCGATTGTGCTCAACGCGCTTGCTTGCATCGGCTGGGTGCGCTGCTCTCCTCGTCCTTTACTGGCTCTATAACGCAGGCGGGCTCGCTCACACTACCCCGTACCACAGTCCACTATCAACACTATCGTCGGCGCGTCGGCGCTTCAGGCCGTTACCGACACGCACCAGCTCCCTCAACCGGTCGGCATCATCATCATCTCTCTCATCACGCTCGTCATCGCCCTGTTCGGTTACAAATACGTCCACGCCCTTGAGCGTTACGCCTCGATCCCTGTCTTCATCATCTTCATGATCATCTTTGGCGAGGGCGGAAAGTACATGCACGGCGGATTCGGCGAACTCGGTTCGGGTGAGCCGGCGGCTATCCTCTCGTTCGGTGGTACGATCGCCGGCTTCGCGTTCGGCTGGACCTCCCTCGCGGCCGACTACACGGTCAACTTCCCAGTCGAGACGCCCGACTGGAAGGTCTTTGCGTGCACGTACGCCGGTCTCAACTTCCCCCTCATCCTCATCGAGTGCCTCGGCGCGCTCATGATGTCGACTTTCGTCGACAAGCCTTCGTGGGCTGCCCGCTACGAGGCTGGTGGTCTCGGTGGCCTCCTCCGCGCCGGTCTGTCCCCCCTCGGTGGATTCGGCCAGTTCCTCCTCGTCATCCTCGCCCTCAGTATCGTCACCAACGTGAGTTCTACACTTCGTCCTTGCTGCTCCCCAAGCATTGTCCTGACACTTCTCATGTACAGAACATTCCGAACGTGTACTCGTTCGCTCTTACGGTCCAGAGCTTCCACAAGTCGATCCAGCGTGTTCCGCGTTTCTCTCTTTGCATCCTCTGCACGGCCATCTGTACGTCTATCATGCTTTCTCCGCTCGCTTTCGATACCTCTCTGACTCTGCTCCGCGCCCATATAGACATCGCTCTCGCTGAGGCCGGCTACAACAGCTTCGAGTCTGCTTTCGACACCCTCCTCGTCATCCTGTCGTGTAAGTCTCGCTCAAGTTCCGCCCCCAACGCTGTCAACCTGACCGTCCTTGCGTACCCTCTATAGACTGGCTCGTCATCTACTCGACGATCCTCATTGAGGAGCACTACATCTTCCGACGGGGTTCGTTCAAGAACTACAACCTCGAGCGCTACAACGACAACAAGAATCTGCCCGCCGGATGGGCCGCTGCCTTTGCAACATGTTGCGGGGCTGCGGGAACCGTTCTCGGGATGAGCCAGGAATGGCGAGTGCTCTATGCTCTTGTTTTCCATCCTGCCTCGCTGACATTTTCATGCTCTTCGACAGGTATACGGGAGTCGTTGGCAAGAAAGTGGGTGGTCCATTTGGTGGCGACATCGGATTCGAGATGGCCTGCGCCTTCTCCGCCGTCGCCTATCCGGTCGCACGGTACTTCGAGCGGAAACAGTTTGGACGGTAAACGTCAAGGGTTTAGGGGTTTCAGGTTTTTCGGAGTGCAATACTCGCCTTCATTAATGTCCCACGATGATCATAGGCAGCTCTGCATCCCGTTGAAGCTGTCCCTCCGTCCATTTAACGAGCAGCCTGTGCGAGAAAGCGAAAGTGGCGAGAGAAGCGGTTTCCGCGAGAAGGTGCCACCTGAAAGTCTTCTGACTTCTCGCGGCTCGGGGCTTCAGACATCGGACACAGAGTAGTCTCGCGTACACTTTCGTAAGACTTTGAAAGACCAGAGGCGATACAGTCTCAGGAAGGAAAAATGTCTTCGTGCCTCTCGTCGGATGCGGCCCCGCTCGGCGAACCGTCACTTGCCCTCTCTGCACAACTTGTCCGCTCGAGAGAGCGATAGGCACATTGATCGACGCCTTGACTGACGTCGAGCATGGCCCACAGTGCAGGCAATGCAGCAGACGGCCTGAGCGAAGCCGCCTCCACCTTGCCGCCTCGATCACGACCCGTTTCGCCGCCGTTCAAACGGAGCCTCAGCACAAGTCCGCAGACAGATGCGCGCCCGAGCGATAAGGTGGCCATTTCGACTCGGCAGGCTGTGCGGGTCAAGCTGTGGGATCAAGAGGCCCGACCGCTGTCATCGATCAACTCGACACGTCTGGCAGCGCTCGCGACCGCTTCTGACTTGCAAGACTCGACCGGCATCATCAGCATCCCGGGAACGCCGCCTGAAGTACCCTACGAAGCGCGCGCCGACCCGGCTCTGCTGGCGGAAGCCGTCGGGACCGCGTTGGTAGACGACTCGTGCGACTCGCCGGATGCCCTCGGCCTGATCGCAGACCGCCAAGTCGCCGACTTTGAAGCACTCGAGCCGGCTCTCGCTACTCTGCTCGCGCGGCTGTGCAGCCAGCATTGGTGCGCAACTCTGTGGCCCGCCACACGCTCCGAGCTTCGCTGACCACCGAACCGCTTCAGGCTGAGCGACTACAACTCCCTCAAGCGGTCAATCGCTGCCGGTACGATCCCGGCGCCCTTCACCGGCGCGGCGGCTGTGTCTCCCTCTATCCCGCTACAGCAGCAGAGTGGACCGGGCCAAGTCAAACCGCAAGGAGAGCCTGGCTCTCCGCCTATGCCCAAATCAGTCCCGCGAGCGCAATCCGACGGTCAAGCCCATCCCTCCGACTTGATCTTTTTGAAACCTTCCCAGGCATCTCCGCCGACCGAGGACTTGCCGGCGCGGAATGGAGAGGCCGCTCGCACGGGCTTGACGCCTCGAGCCGCCAAGGTCTCCCTCGCTCCTCCGGTTTTGACGACGAACTCGATGGCGGCGGAAGCGCCTAGTATCAGAGCCGCGGTGGCTGAACAGGTTCTGGTGGATCTCGACCAAGGAGAGCCGGTCTCGATCGGTGCCGTCCCGATGAGCGCGCCGGCCAACACGAGCTCTGCGGATCCATCACCGGTCGCCATCCCAGAAACCCTTTTCGCTTCTTCTGCACCTCCTAGCCCGCCGCCAGGTATGTTCCTCGCGAACGGCATGGCAGTAAAGACCAGTCTCAGTCACCCAATCAAGTTAGTCGCCGAATTCTACATACGGCAGTGTAAGTAGACTAACTGATCCGACTTTCATCGCGCAGCATCTCTCCTCTCATCCCGCCCGAGACTGTGACTGTTCTCGCCGACCGGATCTTTGACCGGAACGCAGGCGTCCGGCCGACCCAGCGTCGTCGTGCGCCGAGTCCGCAGCCCGGCTTTGTCCTGTCGGCCTCCTCCGGCACCGACCTGTACACTCTTGTGACCGAGTCGACGCTCACAGGTCCGGCACCGCCGCTGCCATCGCACTCGGGCGCGAGCGTGGCTCTGCCCCGTCTCGGCAACTTTGTCCTCTCCTCGTGTCCGGGGAAAAAGGTCCGCATGAACGG
Organism: Rhodotorula glutinis; assembly: GCA_037974285.1. NCBI lineage: Eukaryota > Fungi > Basidiomycota > Microbotryomycetes > Sporidiobolales > Sporidiobolaceae > Rhodotorula > Rhodotorula glutinis. Next base: position 399,173 of record JBBPFV010000010.1, on the reverse strand, counting down.
CGAAGCGGCCAAGTGCGGTCGTGGCGCGATCTGTCGCGACGTCCACCTCGATCTTCAGCGAGCTCGGGACGAGCACAACGTCCGGCTCGTCGTTTGCTGCCTCGACGACGTCGAGCTCCACTTCCTCGGCGTCCCGTGGTCAGACTACGCCGCAGCAGCGGACAAGCTCGGTCTCGAAGTGGTCAGGATGCCCATGCTCGAGGGCTTTGCTCCTGCAAGCGCCGAGCAGCTTGACGCCGACTTGGCTCACATCGTCCGCGACTACACCTTGAGAGGCTTCTCGGTCCTTGCACACTGCCGCGGCGGCATCGGTCGAGCGGGTCTCGTCGCGAGCTGCTGGATGCTCAAGATGGGGCTCGTTGCGATTCCGCCGCCCTCGTCGTCCGAGTTGACGCCGCTCCCCGTGAATCCGGCGCATGGTTACCTTGATGACGACCTTGCTGAGCCGCCTGCCGAAACACTCGAGGTGCTCGTGCGGGTCATAGAACTGATCCGCAGGCGTCGCAAGTGAGTCGCTCGGTCTCCCTTTCGCTGCGACGGCCCGAACCGCAGGCAGATTGATGCCGCTCGTCCACAGCATCAAGGCGATCGAGACGCCCCACCAGGTTCACTTCCTTCTCCAGTACATTACGCACCTCCGCGATACGGCGCAGTCCGTCTCGGCGAGCGAGCTCTTGGTCGACGCTGCCGCATCCTGAAAACCGACGCCCTCTCTGCCACGTCTCGCGCCTGTCCCGTCAGCCGCGCTCCGACCCATTTCTATCGCATATCTCGAACCGAACCACCTGCACAAGAACGACTAGCACGATCTTCTTTTCCATTGCATACGCCGGATGCTCTGTTGCTGCACCCGGTGACCTGTCGTAAAATTCCTTGCATGAAGTATCGTACATTCATGAAACCCCTGAGTCGGCTTTGGAGCTTTCCTGCATGTTTTTGGTACAGAAAGGTCCGAAGTATCGCCCTATGGACGAAATCGGCTCTGCAATAGAGTTTCGCAAGAGGTGACGGCCCGCGATGCCGGCCGCTAGCGGCAGCAGCAAAGGTGGCCGCCGCCTGACTTGGCTCCCCCTGGCTCGCTCTACAGTTCTCCTTCTAGTCTCGGTTCTGACTCTTAGACTCACGGCCAGCTTGCGCTGCGCTCCTGACCGCCGCTCGATACGCCTAGACGCGTGAGAGCCGAGACGGTCGCCGCGAAACCCAACGAGCGAGTCGTGTCGAACGACGGTCTCGTCTCGCTAGCTCCGGCGCACAGCGACAGTCCAGACTCGCGAGTGACTGTGAGCATTCCTCGAGACCTCAGTGCTCGATTGTGCGGCTCGAAAAGGCCGTCCGAGCTGACTCTGAAGCCGCCTCCACGCTCTCGCGTCCGCACGCTCCCTCCGCCTTTCCTCGCAAATCGCCGCCTCGCATCGCTCTCGTTCGTATTTCCAGAGCGACGATTCGACAGATGGCTCTCGTGTCGACGTCTCCACCCCTGTCTGCCTCTCTGTATCCGCATGCTTCATCCATCTACTCGCACGCGCCGCCTTCGTCAGAGAATCGGGCCCCGCCCGCCGTCGCAGCCAAACTTGGCTCGCCTCACATCGCCAATTCGGACGCAGCTCAAGTGCAACACAAGACTGCGAGTCGAGACGACATGGCGCGCTCAAGTCGCGCCCAGGATGCCGTCGAAGAGCTTGTCACTTCGACCGGCAGTCTCAATCTCGGAAAAGCCTCGGACCGTTCCAACGCGCGCCCGACAGCAGATGACCGATCATACGGCGCGTATGCGTCTACACTCCAAGTCAAGATTCCTGGCGGCGGCGCGTCCCAGGCCGCGGATGGACTCGCGCGAGCAGGCGCTCCCGCGACAGGTTTGCGAACGGCCGTCCTGTCCGGCGGACAGACGCGATCCAACTCCTCGCCCGTAAGCCGCCATTCGCCTGCGCCGTCGTCGTCGAGTATGAGATCGTCCTCGTCTTCGTCTGTCCACCGAGCTGGCCACACGTACTCGGCGTCGTCGTCATCTGCTGCCTCGTCGTCAACGTCGTTCTTGCCCGCTTCGACCCCGGCGCTCACGCCGTTGACGCCCATGCACTTTTCGGCGGCTGGAGCATCGCCCATGGTTTCAGCTTCGCCGCAGTCGTATTTCTCGGCGCATACCGGCGACAAGCGCTTCGTGAACGGCCAATTCGCCCAATCTCCGATGCAGCACTACGCCGATCGGCAAGGTTACCCATCGCATTCCTCGACTTTCCCGAACCCCGCCTTTCCTTTTCTGCCTTCGCCGCACCCAGGCGTTCCGCACATGACTTCTTTTCACCACCACTCGCCGATCGCCTCGCCTTCCCCGCAGAACGGGCCGGATCAGCACGCTCTTTTCCTGCAGTATCAGCAGCAATGGCAGATGGAGATGCTGAAGAACCAGCAGCTACAGCAAACGCAAGCACAGGAAGGTGAGGGCGTGCAGCAACTTGCCGTGTCTGCTCGAGCCGGTGCCGTGCTAACCCTGCCCTTGTTCCCCTTAAGGCCGCCGTCGGGCAACCTCTGGACCAGCATCGCATCAATCGCAATCGTTCTATACCACTCCGCCATCATATCCGCCATCGCCTGCGGCTTCTTTCCAAGGTCAGGCTCTGCATAGCGCTCCGCCTGCGCCGACCCTGCCAACCCTCCCGCCGGGCGCGATGCTGCCCCAGTACGCCGTGCATGGCTATCCAACACCGCCGACGAGTCAAGAAAGCAATAGCCGCGGCGGCAGCGGCGGCGAATCGAGCGCATCGAGCACGAGCAGTGCCCCGCCGAGTCGAGGCGAAGCGTATCATCCGTACCGCCGTGACGACCATCGCCGCGCAGGTGCGCAGAACGGCTCCTTCGATAGTGGTCGCGCTGTAAACGCGCATCGAGCCACTCCGTCGAACGCAAGTAGCGCCGGCACGCGAGGACACGGCCGGCAGGACAGTTCGGCATCTACTCCACCGGCGGGCTCACCCGCTCGTCCGACTCCACCGCGTTCCGAGTCTGCTACTTCTGTACGCTCGATGGCCTCCGGACATGGCGGCGTCGCACGACACGGTTCGGCGCCCACGAATGCCGGAAGCCCGGGGCAACAGCAGGCTGCCTTCCCCCGTTCTCGTACGGATAGCTCACTTTCGACGGGATCGGGACCGAGCGAAGCGGGACGAGCAGCAGCTACCCCTCCCCGCCACCGCCAGGATTCAAATGAATCGGGTCGGTCTACGACACCTGTGCAATTCCGGAGCACGAGGACGTCGCCGCTGTCTGCGATGCCGCAGAACGAGAGCGAGGACGACGGCGCCGAATCGGACGCGACAGCCGAGGCAACGATGACAGTCAACGGAGGCATCAGCGCTTCGACGACCATGACCAGCATTGCAGGCCAGATGCTCGACGCGAAAGGCAAGGAAAAGGGCGGCATGAAGTCGCGGTTCAAAAAGGCGTTCGGCGTCTCGCACTCGTCTAGCTCGGCCACCTTGACGGAAGCCGATATGGTCGGTAACGGTCCGAAGCAGGTCCAACCCGGCTGGAGACCGCGCGTGGACAGCGACAACATGTCCGAAGCTTCGACGCCCGCGCGTCTGCCGTACGCGACCCACGCAGGCAGTATCTCGGGCGGGAGCATCCTCAACGACGGAGCTTCCACGACGACGTCGCGCCGGCCCCCGTCGTCCAACAAGTTCCGCTTGATGAATGGCAAGTTCAACGGATCGTCGGACAACTTGTCGATCTCTTCGACCGTCTCCTCCGCCTCGATGATGATCCGCAAGATTGGCCAAATGGGCAAGCTCGCTCGTCGCAACAGCTTGATGGGTCTCACCAAGGCTTTCAAGAAGAACAAGGACGGCGACGATGTCAACGTGCCTGAAGGAGACTCGGCGAACAAGCTGTCGAAGAAGGACAAGAAGAAGGCAGGCGCTGCCGGCGCCAGCGTCTCGCACGCAACCGCCGAGTCCATGTCTTCTGCCAGCTCGGCGCAGACCACTGCCGGGATGTCGCCGGCTGCCGCTCTCGCTCGACAGCAACAGCTCGCCTACGCCGAACAGGAAGCGGCGGAAGAGCGTGCGCGCCGCGCAGCGGCGGCGGAAGCGGCCCGACTGGGACCTCCGAAGCGCTCCTTTGAGCAGCTGTCGACGCACCAACGAACGACTTCGACCGCATCGGACGCTTCGTCGATCCGAAGCACCCAGGACAGGTCCGGCAAGTCGCGGAAGGGCTTCGGCTTCAAGAACCGCTTCGGCCTGGGCGGCAGCAAAACCGACTTGCGTGAGACGTCCTCAATCAATGGGGACGCCGCGTCGACCTACTCGACCTACTCTGCCATGGGCGGTCGGCACGAGCAGTACGACGACGCCACTCCCCGCCAAAGTCTAGAAGTGCTTGCTCCGCCTCAGGCAGCTTACAGCTCATACGGCGGTCGCGAAACCGGCTTCGACTCGCAGGAGTACGAGCCGAGCTTGTATCGCGAGGGCGCGCAGCCCATGTCTCCTTCTCGTGCTCCACGGGGTATTCTGAAAGGCGAGTCGCCTCCTCCGATCCTTCCATCGGTCTCGATTGCACACTGACGGTCATGACCTCACCCTGCAGGTGCCGGCACCTATCGTCAGGAGGACTTCGTCCCGGCGCGGCCTGGCTACGATCGGCACCGCGCGAGCTCGTTCGATGCTACCCGCCAGCAAGGCTCTCCCGCCGGGCACGCTGCTCTCGTCAACGCCATCCCTTCCGAACAGCAAGTCGACGGCGTGTCTGCCATGCAGACCGACTACCGGTCCGATGTTCACCCGCCCTCGGACAAAGAGATCCTCGCCGACGCAGTTGCCGCCCGCGTCCACCCCGAGACTGTCTCGTCTGGCCCGTATGCCCATACGGGTATGAACGCGTCGGCACCGGCGCTGAATCATTTCTCGAGTCTGCCGTCTCTGAGACCGACCTCGCCGCCGGTCGCCCCGAAGCGCCGCATCACGTTCGCCAACAGCCTCTCGGTTCACACGACCTGGCCCGCCACGGTCTACGACCGGCGCGCCGAACCCGCCACATGCAATCGCTTGACGCCAGCTCTGGCGCAGCAGATCAAGGAAGAGCTCAACAGCTTCAAGATGGAGGAGATGGCCGTCCATCCTCTTTCGCGTCGTTTGACGCATTTCTGTGCGTATTGGTTCTCACTGCACGCGTGCCATGGCCTTCGTTACTGAACTGTCTCGTACGCACGCAGTTGTATAAGTCTCGCATCCCTCACCCGCACGCACGTACGGCTTTTCCGATGTCTGCCATGTACTCTCTCGTCTCCCGTTACACGAAAAAAGGACCGGCTGTATGCCAATTCACGGCCTCCTTACGCTCCGACCCGTCATCCGGCTGTATCCACTCTATCTCGATCTGTTTACTCGATCTGCGCGCTATACTTTCCGTCCCCTTTTCGTTTCCCCAGCCCACAGACACTTTTTTTCGCCATTCGCATTCCCCATGTAGACGTTCTCTTACTGCACAGTCCTCTCTACATTCTGTTTGCGTACTCTCTTTCGGCAGCATGGCGCAGAAGAGGAGAAAAGCGAGCGCCTTTGCCGGTTCGTGTCGTCGTCAGGGTTTCGCTGCTTCGGACGAGTGTTTCTCCTCTTTCCGCACGCCCATTGACCGCGATGCCGTCCGCTCCTCGTATGCCACGCTGGATGCCAGCGCTGCGTAACCGTCGCGCGACCCCGAACCGGCAGTATCACGCTGGCGACGCGGTCCAGACTTCGGCTGTCAACTCGACGCTGCCGCCTCGTCTCCGCAAACGCGACATCCTCTTGCGCGGACCGCAGCTTCTCCTTAGAGGTCCAGGACTCCTTCTTCAAGCTCCGAAAGTCGTCTGGAAGGCGCCGGCCGCGGCGAGGGCGGGCACGAGGCGCTTGTTGTCCAACACGACCCTCCGATCGCGACAGCAAAACCCGCAGCAACGTCCTCAGGGCATTCAGGAAGCCTCGCAGCCGCGTGCAGAGAGATCTAAGTCGGCTCCCGAAGCGACCAGCGCGGAAAATGCGGAGCAGGCACGGCAATCGTTTGCGTGTACGTTTTCCGTACGGCGTCTCCTCTCACTCGCAGTGCGAACTGACGCGCCCCCTTTCTGCGACAGCCCGCCTGCGTCGGAGATGGAAGGAGACGCCGACAAAGTGGTCGCCGATCCCCGTTTCGCTGGGCGCCGCGGTCCTCGTCGTCTTGACCCTGTACAAGCAGGCGTCCGACAAGGGCAAGGAACCCATGCCCGACGGCGGCGTCCAGGTCCAAGGTCCTTGGCAGGTACACCCGCAAGACTTTCCCACTCTGGTCGAGCCCCCGAGGCTGATGCCCGGTTCACCATTGCAGGTTCACGTCATCGGTGCTCTTCCGCTGCGGTCCATTTCGCGATTGTACGGCCTCGTCAACTCGTACGAGCTTCCAGTTTGGTTCCGCGTCCCCGGCTACAAATTCTACTCTTGGATCTTTGGCGTCAACCTCGACGAGTGCGAACCGTCCGATCTGCGCGAATACCGGTCGATGAGCGAGTTCTTCATGCGAAGACTGAAACCCGGCGTCCGACCAGTTGACGATGCGCCCCTCGTGCGTGCTGGACCCCTTGATCACGCGCAAGTGGTTGGAATTGACAACCGCCGGACGTGCAGGTCTCCCCGGCAGACGGCCGCGTCATCAATTTCGGCGTCATCGAGGGAGGGCGCATCCAGTCGATCAAGGGCGCCACCTACTCGCTCGAAGCACTTCTGCAAGGCGCCGGAAAGGCCGATCTGGTCGAGACCCCACACGGTCTCGAACCGCATCCTCACAACGCCGAAGCGATCGAAGTCGACGAGAAGGACTTTGCCAACGTGAACGGCATCTCGTACTCGCTCGACAAGCTCATGGGCGGACGGCCAGACGAGCGCTCTCCCAGCTCCAGCATACCGAAGGATGCTTCGCTGAGCGACGCCGAGCAGAAGCTGCAGCGAGACGGCCCGAGGCGGACTCTGAGCGGTGAGGTTGCCGTCGCGACCGAGATCGCCAAGTCGGCCTTTGAGCCGCGCGAGGGCAACAAGCTCTACTTCACTGTCATCTACCTCGCGCCCGGCGACTACCATCGCTTCCATTCGCCGACGAGCTGGGTGGTCGAGCGCCGTCGCCACTTTGCCGGAGAACTCTTCTCGGTCTCGCCTTGGATGGTCGGCAAGCTCGCCGATCTCTTCGTCCTGAACGAACGTGTTGCCATGCTCGGACGTTGGCGCTACGGCTTCTTCTCCATGATCCCGGTCGGCGCCACCAACGTCGGCAGCATCCGAGTCAACTTTGATAGCTCCCTCCGGACGAACACGCCTCTCCGGCCCGTCACGCCGGGTACATTCAGCGAGGCGACCTACGCAGGCGCGAGCCAGATGCTCGGTGGGCAGCCGCTCCGTGCAGGCGACGAGGTCGGCGGCTTCTGGCTCGGGTCGACCATCGTCCTTGTTTTCGAGGCGCCAAAGTTCCGGTTCGACATCCAGAACGGACAGAAGCTCAAGGTCGGACAAGCTCTGGGTCAAATTGAGTAGGCAAGTTCGGCAGGGTGTACAGATCTAGACTCCCATTCTCCTCTTTCCATTCTTTCGCTCTTCTCTTCCAGGCCTCCTCTTGATCACGCGTCTCTACTGCAATTCTTATCTCGCCCGCCAGGGTACGGTGTGCCCGATTGATCTACAGCTTTGCGCGCGTCGAGAATGAAGGTCCCCGAGCAACCGCCTCGACGAAGCGGTCCACTTGTTCAATCACCCAAGTCGCGCCCTCTTCGCTCGTCAGGAAGTCTGCCCCCTGTATGGCTTCTTCGCCCTCGAGGTTCTCTTCCGCCGCTTTCCGCAAGCCGAAGACGTGGCTCGTGACTTGCGGGCCGACGCCGCCCTGTGCACGCAAGCAGGCGATAGCGACGACGCTCGTCAAGATCCGGCCGACCTTGGCCGCGCCGGTCGGCCTGGACGGAGCCGGCGGGTCGGACAGAAGATGGCTGTAGTGCGACGTGAGGATGTGGACAGGGAGATCGGGATGCGACTGGGCGAGCTTGGCGAGGAGTTTCTTTGAGTGAGGATCGTAGATTCCGTTCCAGAGGGCGTCGCCGCGAGCCAGCATCGACTCGACGTCTGCAGGGCGCAGCTCTCTGCCGTTACGGATGCAAGGCGTCAGCTCCATCCGTGTAGTGCAGAGCATTCCTGTCGCACGCTCACCTGGACGGCTTCGTCGGTAACTGACTAGCGACGTCTTGCTCAAGGTGAGCTCGAAGGGCGCCCAGATTGTTGATCGCCTGTGGCAATCAGGTCATCAGTACGCCTCGGAGGCTGGGGTGGACGCGATGCGGCCCACCCTGGGTATGCCGGAGAATGAGATCGTCTTGAGTCCGGTCTCGCGCATGATCTAGTCGCGTCTATGGGTCAGCCGACCCCTTCGAGCAGGACACCGAGCGCCGACTCACTCCAGCGTATTCGACGCTCTTCTTTTGCCGCTCGCTCTCGTCACATCGCTCCTGCGCAAAGGAGTACAGAGCGCAGAGCGTGTCGGGCGAGTTCAGCGTGACGAGGGCTGCGCTCTGATCGGCATGCAGTCGTCAGTGGTCGAGCGGTATCAGGGTAGTTGAGCCCGCGCTGCAGCCTACCCCTAGCGTCAGCCACGCCGGCGCCCCAAGGCCGTGCTTCTGTGCCGATGATGCGAGACCTTCGAACAGCGCGGTCGCGGTAGCTTTCGCCGGCGCTGGGATCACTCCGCCTTGAGCTTGCGGCGAGGCGATTAAGGCTTTCAGCGCACCCGACAAGTGTACCGGCGCCATGCCCAATTGCTGTAGGTTGTAGTTTTCGGCAGCGCGAGCGCTCCTCGCCGGCTGTTTCGGCCGAATCGGAACAATGCGGGGCTCTCGATCGAACTGGAGCGACCGATGAAGTCGGCCGGCACATGCAGCTGCGACGCGCGATGATGCAAGTTTCTCTCTTACGCGCCCCCTCCAAATGATCTTCTGCCTTGCTTCTTGCAAAAGTTTGCTGAACGGTAGCGCTGCATGAAGTGCTCTGTCAACGCTGTGCTTCCGTGCCGTCGCGGGCTATCCCGCGACCTTCGGCGCGGGCATCGACCAAGCTTAAGTGGCGGCAATCTTCCATGATGCGGACCCGCTGCTTCCGAATCAAGCGCTCAAAGAGTTCCCGACCTCCAGCTCGCGAAGGATTCCGCGGTCCGCAATCACCGCAGGGCGAGGTCTCGAAAGCAGCAGCCTCGGCCGGCATGCGCCGGCTTCGGAAGGAATGGCCGGGGTGCACGCATATGCATGCAGCAGTCGATTGCAACCTCGAACGGTCAGACACTGCGGGCAATTAAAGGGCCCCTTATGAGTTCTCCAGCTCTGAACCCGCACGCAACCAGAAGTCTAGCTGGGAGTGACTGTAACTAGCTACTGTAGTTCCCGCGCTCAGCGCGTCATGACGCCAGCGCTCCAACAGAGCAGCTGAGAATTTGCACTCTCTCCAGACGAGAAGACCGGGGGCCAAGCGTACCATGTGCACCCCGGCCGGGAGCGGTTAAGCGTCTCTGCGGCCGCGGTAGCTGCACTGACCAGCTGCAGTGGCACGGTCAGCTGCAGCCCGGGCTTTCAGCCAGCTCGTACAGCTTTGTCGTGCCGCTTCGGCTCTCGGTGTAAAGCTTTGACGATCCGAGAGTTACGGGAGCCACTCATGTCGAGCTCGAAGGTGCCAAGTGGCCGTGACGTCAGGGGCTGACGCAGCGTCGAGATCTCTATAGCTGCGTAGATCGCCAGGGTCAGGGCCGTCACGTCCCTGTAGCGCATGTATAGATAGCGTCGACGAGGAGCATCGGCACGCAGCGCAACTGCCCACGCGAGCTTCGATCACTCCTCCTCGATCATCGTTTCTGAAAACCCTTTGGATGCGAGGAATTACGTCCACCGAGACCGAAGAGTACCATTCGGTTGCTGCTTGGGCAGCTGTGCCTCGAAATGTCACATAAAGAGCACGGACACTGTGTTCGCGTAAGCTAACGAGAAAAAAGGCAAGATCGTGCCGGGGAGAAGAGCGAGGTCGTTCGGAAGCGGCGGTACATGGCGATTCAGGCACCAGGCACGCGGGTTTTCGGGCGGATCGTCCTTAAATGGCGACCCGGCAAGCAGCCGGCCGCTAACAAAAGGAGTCTCCGCCGCTCGCCTCGGCTACCATACAGTGACTGAGGTGGTGTCCGCCTGTACAGCAGTCAACGTTGGCGCGCGCTCAGAACCTGCCTCGCGGATTCCGTATCCTCCGGCTTAGCTCGATCATAGCTCAGGTTGCGCTACAGTCCGGACGGAACCCGGCAAAGAGGCCGACCCTTATTCGCGAAAAAAAGATCGCGGTTCAACCAAAGTGAGACGTCGGCGCGGCTAACCATCTTCGCCAACGCCTCTGTCCGCCCGTCGACTCGGTTCCTCCAACAGAACGCGCGCTAGGGCCTTAAGTACTCAGGCCAACGCTAGCGACGTAGAGTGACCCCGCGTCAAGCAGCATCGGGTCGAGGGACAGCGATAGGAACGCCGAGACTCGACCAGCACCGCCTCGGAGAGACATCCACCACGTCGGGACGATCGCGTGCGAAGTTCGCGCAGCTCTGATCGCATACAACCTTCGAGCTCGGCCATCATATCAGTATGACGACTCCGACACCGACAGGATCGTACGGCGGCGCCGGCAGCAGCAACAACCCACCGCCGCCGCCTCTGTCCATGGCAGGGGGTCCGCCGCAGCAAGGCCCGTCCGTCCTCCAGATCCTCGCGATGGGCCAGGAGCGCAATCACGCCGCCGATGCCATGGCTCAGCATCCACGAATCGAATCGCTCATCAAGCTCGGCAAGGAGGCGGAGGCGACTTGGCTGCAGATCGGTGCGTCGGCGTGCTGCACGCGAGCAGTGCTATACACCAACCCGCTTGGCTCACCTTTCTTTGCAACACGTCCATAGGTCAGACTGCCGAAGCGGTCGCCGATTACGACCGAGCAATCGCTGCGTACGAATCGGCACTTCGTCACAACGCCTACTCGGTCGTCGCTCTGTCGCAAATCGCCGCGATCTACCGCTCGCGCGAGGAGTTCAAGAAGGCGGCAGAGTACTTTGGGCGTGTCGTCAGCATTGCGCCGGAGAGTGGCGACGTTTGGGGCGCGCTCGGTGGGTTCACGTTTGCGACGTTTCGCCGTATTCATCGAGGCGATCATTGACCAGGGTGTTTTTCAGGCCACTGCTTCTTGATGATCGACGATCTCAAGAAGGCTTACAGCTCGTATCAGCAAGCGCTGTACTACATGCCGAATCCTCACGTATGTACCAGTCGGCAGTCTGCCTCGGGGTGAGCGGGCGTTCTGACTTTCGGAATGCTTTTCGACAGGAACCAAAACTGTGGTACGGCATCGGTATCCTGTACGACCGATACGGCAGCCTCGAGCATGCCGAAGAGGCTTTCTCGAGCGTCATCCGCATGGAACCGAGTCAGTTTGTGTGAGCCTGCGCGACCGCTGCTGCCTCTTGCTGATACGCCAAGATGGACTGCAGACTTCGAAAAGGCGAACGAGATCTTCTTCCGCCTCGGCATCATCTACAAGCAGCAGCGCAAATCCGCACAGAGCCTCGAAGTACGTCAAAGGATAGCCGCCAATGCGAAGAACACGAGACTGACCTCCTTCCGCCCTGAAGTGCTTCCGGTATATCCTCAACAACCCGCCTCGGCCCCTGACCGAGATCGACATCTGGTTCCAGATCGGACACGTCTACGAGCAGCAGAAGGACGTGAGTGCGGACGTTGTGTTGACGTGCTTTGGGTTTCGATCTTCTGACTCGTGTTGGGCTCGCAGTTCATTGCCGCGAAAGAGTCGTACGAGCGCGTTTTACAGGAGAATCCCGCGCACGCCAAGGTCCTGCAGCAGCTTGGTGGCCTGTACCACCGTTCGCAAGCGCCCTTTTACGACCCGGAGATGTCTGTGCAAATCTTGACCAAGTCGCTCGAGTCGGGTGCGTTCCGGCGGCGTTACGTGTTCTCTCTTATCCGCGTGGCAAATTCTGACGTGCGCTTACTTGCGACAGACCCGAATGATCCCTTCTCGTGGTACCTGCTTGGCCGGGCGTACATGACGACGAGCAACTTTGGCAAGGCGTACGAAGCGTACCAGCAAGCCGTGTACCGGGACGGCAAGAACCCAGCGTTCTGGTGCTCAATCGGCGTGCTTTACTACAACATCAACCAGTTCCACGATGCTCTCGACGCCTACTCTCGCGCTATCCGCATCCACCCTTACCTCGCCGAAGTCTGGTACAACCTCGGCGCCCTGTATGAAGCTTGCAACGACCAGATGACGGACGCCATCGACGCGTACCAGCGCACCCTCCAGCTCGACCCGACGAACACCACCGTGACGCAGCGCTTGAGCGAGATTCGCGAACACCAGACCTCCGGCGCCGCCTTGTCGCCGCCTCCGGCGCCAAAGGATATCAGCCCGAGTTCGATGTCTTGGTCGTACGCGACCAACTCGGGCGGCGCGCCGACGCAGCTCGCGCAAGCCGGACTCGGTCCCGAACTATCGCCGTCCATGGGTCCTCAGCCTCCAGCGCCGAACGGCCCTCCGGCTCGAGTGCCCACTTCGGGCTCAGGAGCATCGCCGCACGCGAACGCAGGTCGATTCGAAGCCATGTCGACGAACGGAGGCCGGCCACGCTCGACAGACCCCTACCGCCGAAGCGCGATCCAGCATTCTCCGTCCTACAGCGGCGGCGGGCCGGCCGACAGATCGCCGCGCTACGCTACGCCGACAGCTCCCGGACATCGCCTCCCGCCCTACAAGGACGGTAGGGCGCCGCCGAACGGTCGTCTCGGTTCTCCGCCCTCGCCGCGCAGTCGCCCTCCGGACGGAACCGCCGGTCAACCCGGAAGCTACCCTTTCCCGGCGCATCTCGCGAACGGCTCGCATTCGCGCGAATCTGTCGGAAGCTCGGATGGCCCTGAATGGGAACGGTCGCGAACGGGCGGGCCTCGAAACGGTCCCAGTTCCACTTTGCCGCCCCGGGGCGTGCTGCACCCGCCGACGCACCCTCATCCGTACTCTTCGGCTCCCGCGCACGGTCCGCAGCATCAGCATCAGCACTCGCAAGCATACAGCGGCCGCTCGCCGAACATGCAGCCGCCTGCCGTTCCCGCGGCGTCTCCGTATGAGCGTACAGGCCCCGCAAGCGGTGCGCGCCCTCCCTTTTTCGACAACCCTTCGCCCGGCCCGTACGGCGCCTACCCTCCCGCGAGCTCGGCTGCGGCTGCTGCAGCTGAGGAGTACGCTCGGCGGCGCAGTTCGGGCTCGACCAATGGCTCGCAGCGGTCCGGCCACCCCGAGACGAAGCCGACGATCCCGAGTCTCGATGCGGCAATGAACGGGACATCGGCGAGTGGACCGGCACCGACGCCGCCCACGAAAGGCCGTGGTAGTCGCAAGAAGCCTGAAGGCGGCGCCGATGGTCCGAAAAAGGCACCTCGCCGTGGGAAAGGCTCGGCCGCTACGGCCGCCGCGAGTGCCGATAGCGCAGATGGCAGCGCTGCGAGCACGAACGGAACGACGACGCCCAAGAAGCGCCGAGCCAAAGCGGCGCCCAAAGCCACGAAGGAGTCGATGTCGACTGAGCAGCAAGACAAGGAGTCGGAAGAAGCGGCGCAAGCAGCCGCGACTCTGACGAGAGGGTCGCCGACACAACCTCGGGCGCAGAACGCCGTGCTCCCTCAGGAAGAGTCTGCAGTGCAGCAGCGTCAAGTCGACGAGGAGTACGACGAAGGCGTCGACGCGCTCATGAGCCTCGGGGGCGGCGCCCGCAGCGAGGCTTCGCCTCCCGCCGCTCGACCTGCCGCAAACGAGCCGGCGGCGGACGCGAGCACGTCGCGCAAGCGATCGCTCCCAGTCGAAGCCGCTCCAGAAGGCGAGTCAATCGAACGTGACGGTCCGACGGAGCCGGATGCGAAACGCGCTCGGCCGGACCCTGCCGTCCCTCAGCCTGAAGAAGCATCAACGCCTCCGGCCTCGGCAGCCCCGACAGGCGAGGCAGAGGGCGTACTCGGACCGGCGCGCACCGAGACGGCCAACCTGAGTGGCGACGCCGCCGAGGAAATTCAGGCGCGTCGGGACGCCGAAGAGCCCAAGGCTGAAGCGGCACCGCCCGCGGCCGATTCCGAGCCGCTTCCGTCACCAGCTCCGGCGGACACCGCGCAAGCGAGTACGACGACTACGGCGTCTTCGGCGGGCGAGGACAAGGAGAATGTCGGCGAAAGTGGCGCGAGCGACGGTGCGAAGCAACCAGTGGACGCTGCCCGGGAGGAAGGAGCGGTGGTCACGGCAGCGGAGGAAACGGCGACGGTCCAAGCAGATGCGGCGCCTTCGTCAGCAGCATGAAGTGGTGGGCGCTATCGGCGAGCGACGCAGAAACAAGCTGGGCTGAGCGGACGAGCCCGAGCTGACGGAAGGAAGATCCACCCTCTTGGCTCAGGACGCAGACTCTCGCGCAGAGTATATTAGACACTTTTCCCTGCATGTCAAGTTTCCTACAGAGAGCCTCGTAAAAGTAATGCAAGGAACGAGAGTCGGACAGAGAGACGAGAGCGAGCGAGCGAGATGCCATGTTGCCGCGGTTGATGAGCTCGAGGTTCGGAGGGAGGGGCGAAACTTCCGCCCGACCGATTGCGGACGACTTTGGGCGGCGTCGATGGGCGATAAAAACTTTTTACCCTTCAGCCCGCCAGCTCGAACCCGTTTGACGCTCTCCTTAGCTCGCCGGACGCCCTCGTGCGCCTCCAGAAAACCCCATTTTTAAGCCGGTCGCAAGTGCACCTTCCGCTCCAGTGCTGAAGTCTTGCCCTTCGACTCGAAGACCGCCCGCTCCGTCCGATCAACACAAGCGACTCGCCAGTGCCGTTTGCTCCCGATCCCAGTCCGACTGCCAGCCAAAGCCGTTGACTGTACATCTGTCACATTACCCCCCTTTCTCCCGTACGTGGGCTGTGGCGAGTTGTCTGCGCGCCGAGTCGTGACTGACTCCTCTTGCTTTCTCGTTCCGCGTTTTCATTTTCGGCTTCACCTCCCCTCGACTATTCTCTGCGACCTCTGCCTTGCCTCCGCTCGCCTTCGATACGGCCTCTTACGGACTGTTCGACGCACACCATGCAGCCTAGAAAACTTCGGAAAACCTACATACAACCCCAGCCATGTCGTCCGACGCCGCTGCCAACACCACCGCCGCTCCGGTCAAGACCGAGGCGGCTACCTCGCCTGCCCCGGCTGCCGAGGCTGCGCCCGCCCCGGCTGCTGCTGAGCAGTCGTCGAACAAGGACGAGACCAAGTCCGAGTCGGCCAACGCTCAGTCCTCGACTGGCCCGTCGCCGTCGACTTCGCTCTACGTCGGTGAACTCGACCCGACTGTCACCGAGGCCATGCTCTACGAGAGTGAGTTCCGGCTTTGCTCGTGCGCGAGTCTATACGAGCATCGGTTGTACTGATGCGTCGCGATCCTGCTCTACCAGTCTTCTCGATGATCGGCCCGGTCGCCAGCATCCGTGTCTGCCGTGACGCCGTCACCCGTCGCTCGCTCGGCTACGCCTACGTCAACTACCTCAACTCGGCTGACGGCGAGCGTGCCCTCGAGCAGCTCAACTACTCGAGCATCAAGGGCCGCCCGTGCCGCATCATGTGGTCGCAGCGCGACCCGGCGCTCCGCAAGAACGGCGCCGGCAACATCTTCATCAAGAACCTCGACGAGAACATTGACAACAAGGCGCTCCACGACACCTTTGCCGCGTTCGGCAACATCCTGTCGTGCAAGGTCGCGACCGACCCGCAGGGCAACTCGCTCGGTTACGGTTTCGTCCACTACGACACCGCCGAGGCGGCCAAGGCGGCCATCGAGGGCGTCAACGGCATGCTCCTGAACGACAAGGTTGTCTTCGTTGGCATCCACATCCCGAAGCGCGAGCGCCAGGCCAAGATCGACGAGATCCGCGCCCATTTCACCAACCTCTACATCAAGAACGTCCCGCTCGAGGTCTCGGAGGAGGAGTTCCGCGGCATCTTTGAGCCGTTCGGCAAGGTCACGTCGGCCGTCATCACCAAGGACAACGAGGGCAAGAGCAAGGGCTTCGGTTTCGTCAACTACGAGAAGCACGAGGACGCCGCCAAGGCCGTCGACGCGCTCCACGACAAGGACTACAAGGGCCAGAACCTCTACGTCGCCCGCGCCCAGCGCAAGAGCGAGCGTGAGGAGGAGCTCAAGAAGTCGTACGAGCAGAAGAAGTACGAGGCGAACCTCAAGTACCAGGGCGTCAACCTCTACGTCAAGAACCTCGACGACGACATGGACGAAGACCGCCTCAAGGCCGAGTTCGAGGCGTTCGGCCAGATCACCTCGTGCAAGATCATGGTCGACGAGAAGGGCGCTTCCAAGGGCTTCGGCTTTGTCTGCTTCTCGTCGCCGGACGAGGCGACCAAGGCCGTCACCGAGCTGAACGGCAAGATGCTCGGCACCAAGCCGCTCTACGTTGCGCTCGCGCAGCGCAAGGAGGTCCGCAAGCAGCAGCTTGAGGCTCAGGTCGCCCAGCGCAACCAGATCCGCTCGCAGCAGCTCGCCGCCGCCGGCATCCCGGGTATCCCCCCTTACATGCCGGGCGCCCCGATGTACTACGGTCCGGGCGGCTATCCGCAGCCTGGCGCGCGCGGCCCGATGGGCTACCCGCAGCCGGGTCCGGGCGGCATGCCCCGCCCGCGCTTCTACGCGCCGCCCAACATGCCGGGCATGCCCCCGATGCCGGGCCCTTACGGCCAGGTCCCGCCGCAGCAGTTTGGCCAGTACCCGCCGCCGCCTCCGGGCGCTGCCGGCCCTGGCCCGCGCGGTGCTCCCGCCGCTGGCCGCCCTGGCCAGCCCGGACAGCCGCCGATGCCGGCTGGCGTCCCCGCCCGCCCCGGTCAGGCGCTCCCGAACGGTGCGCCGATGCCGCCGCGCGGCGCCGCCGTCCCGCCCAACGGCGTCCCGCGCCCCGGCCAGGCCGGCCAGGCTGGTGCTCGCCGCCCGCGTGCTGAGGAGTCTAAGCCGTCGTCGGGCTTGACCGCCGCGATGCTCGCCAACGCTGGCCCGGCCGAGCAGAAGCAGATGCTCGGAGAGGCGCTCTACCCGCGCATCCACGAGACTCAGCCCGAGCTCGCCGGCAAGCTCACCGGCATGCTGATCGAGATGGACTCGTCCGAGGTCCTGTACCTCCTCGAGAACGACGAGGCCATGGCCGCTAAGGTCCAGGAGGCGCTCGACGTCCTCGCCGAGTACTCGGCCCGCCAGACCAAGGCTGACGGCGAGCAGTCCGAGGAGGCTCCCGCTGCCGCTGAGGCTTCGTCCGAGGCGCCGGCTGCCGCTGAGACTTCGGCTTAAGCGGTTCCCCGAGTTCCGTCTCGCTCTCCTCCGCTCTCACTGAGCGACCATTCCCTCTCCCCCCTCCAACTCCTCCCCTTTCCTCCCCTTTACGCTTTGGCTGGCGCTCATGGGTTCTTGCAGCGGCTCGGGTGGACCTTGTAGCGGTACAATGCCCATCTTTGCCTCTTCCCGATGTCTTTTGAGCGAGCGAGAGGAAACAGTTTGGGAAGGCGGTGCAGATCGAGCGCCGCGGTGAGGAGAAAAAAAAGTTGGCCGATGCCTTGTCTCGTACGATTCGCATTTCTAGCTGCCAAAGACTAGCGCAGGCTATCAACAGCGCTCTTTCTGAGCTTGTGAACGAGTAGGCGGCTCGGACTCGCCTTGCGACCGGCTGGCAACCCCCCACTTCGGCGCGTCCGCCATGTTCGTCCGTCGGTGGCCTTCAGCGACTTTGGCCAAGGCGAGGCAGCCTGTGCGACACGCAGTGACGTTTCGCTTGAGCTTCAGCACCTCGGCATGGTTGGCGGGTCCGAAAAGGCCGGCAGAACGAGCGAAACTCAAGGTCGTCCTCGACGAGTACGGCATCGAAAGGAGGCCTTTACCGCCTCTCGGCCTGGACGGGCGACCGCAGCCTTCCGCAGGCGGCAGCAATCCTTCAGCACGTGAGGCCTCAACTCGCTCCCGAGAAGAGAGAGGAGCAGAGCTGACTGCCCGCTTTTCTTCGCAGAGTCGATTCTGTCGGGTGTGAACGGCGCGTCGGTACCTGAGCTCGTCTCACGAGCGAAGAAGACCGTCAGCACTCGCAAGAAGATTCAGCAGTCGCCGTCAAAGGCGAAGAATGTTGTCGAGGAGGAAGTCTCGCCGGACGAGGCGGACGAGACGGCAGCCGCCAGCATCAGTCGAGGGGACATGACGGAGCTCGAGAGCGTCATCCGCGGCAACCTGCAACGGTATCCGGACGCAATCCTCTTGACGCAGGTCGGCTCGTTCTTCGAGGTAAACTGACCGAAAGGAGACTAGGATCTATCGCAGCTTGCATGCTCACGAGGACCTCGCGGCTTCCAGTCGTACTATGAACAAGCCAAAGTTGTCGCCAAGATGCTCGGCATCAAGTTGACGAGTAAGCCGACGAAAGCGGGACGACAGGCATTCGCCGGGTTCCCGCTAGCTCAACTCGGAAAACACGTCTCGACACTCGTCCAGGCCGGCCACAAGGTGGTCATCGTCGAGGAGTTCAAGGAGGTCGGCTCGAGTAAGATCAAGACGACTCGCAAAGTGACGCGTGTCGTTACGCCAGGAACCGGACTCGATGAGGCATTTGTCTCGCTCGACCAGTCCAACTTCGTCCTCGCCCTCGGCGTCAACGACAGCACAAGCTTGAAGAACGAGATCGGCATGGCGTATCGCGACATCTCTACCGGTGCCTCGTTCACGCGGTTGTCGAAATTGTCGGCCTTGCGGGACGATATTCGTCTGGTTCAGCCGAAGGAAATTGTCGTAGACGAGCGTCTCCGCGGCACAAAGCTCGGCGACCGCATCCTCGATCTTCTGGAAGGAGAACGCTTGCGCGAAGGCGTCATGGTCTCGAACGTTTCGACCTCGGCGGTCCCTTCGACGTCCACAAACGTCTCCTCGGCCCCGTCTGAAGCAGAAGCCGTCCTCCTCGCCTACCTCGCAACGACCCTGGTCTCGACGCCCTTACCTCGGGCACCTTCGACTCATATCGACCCTGCGAGCGTCATGCAGATGGATGCAGTGACGCTGCAATCGCTCGAAATCCGCGAAAGCCTCCGCGGCGGGATCCGTGGGAGCCTGCTCGGCACGGTAAAGCGAACCGTCACTCCGGGCGGTCAACGCCTGCTGACTGATCGGTTGTGTAAGTCTTGTCTTCTCCGAGCGCTCAGTAGCCTTCCGGGGCAGAGGAATTGACGCTGGTATGCACGCAGGCAATCCGTCGACCGAAATCAGCGTGATCAACGGTCGACTAGACTTGATCGAGGTCTTCCTCGAGCGCATTCCGGCTGTCCGCTCGTACCTCAGGACGACACTGCGCAGTCTCGACGACACACCGCGCTTACTACAACGCCTTATTCTGCGAAGGCCGAACGCCGCATGGGATCTGCTCGGCCTCAAAAAGACGATGCGGGCGCTCGAGGAAATCCGGGCCGAGCTGGACCGGTCACTTCCCTCGACTGCTGTCGAAGCAGAAGAAGCCGGATGGTCTTCGACCGAGCTCGGCGCCGTGCGGCGATTACTCGAGCATCTCGGCGAATATACCGAACTCGCCACGCAGATCGAAGATGCAGTCGACGAGGAGGCGCTCACGAAGCGTGCGGAGGACGAGGAGAGGAAGTCGTTGGTGACGGGTGAGATGGGCGAGAGCGCTCTCGTGCGCGAGGCGGAAGAGCAAGCTAGGACCTTACCGGCAGAAGGTCTTTGGGGCGACGAGCAACCTTGGGTCATCCGGCCACAGTGAGTTCTCATGAGCTGCGCAATTGGGATCCCTCTCTCACGCAGTAAGTCCACAGCTTTTCGTCCGCACTCGCCGAATTGCATGCAACGCTACAAACGTGGCGGCGCAAGTCGGCGAACCTACAGCACGAACTGCGCGAACGGTATCAGTCGCCTTCACTCACGTTGAAAAACCACCTCAAATTCGGCGCGGCAGTCCACATCAAAGTCAAAGAGGGAGTTGCTTTACTCGACGCCGATCAAGCGGCTCACGCGGTATTGCGCACTAACTCGACGCGTCTGTATGTCACGAAAGTACGTCCGCCTCTCTTTGCCACTCGCACCTTGGACGCGCGTACTTACACAAATAGATGGCAGGAGTGGAGCAGCCTCTTCCGGAAAATCGTCAGCACGGAAGACAAGATTCGCGAGCACGAGAACCAAGCGATGCAAGTCCTGGTCGCTCGCGTAAGTGCGCTTTCCTTGTGTAGGCCTCGCTCGACGACTGAGTATGCGAGCTCGCAGGTTCTTGAGCACTATCGCGATCTTGGGCATACATCTGAAGCCCTTGCCGAACTCGATGTCGCGCTCGGCTTTGCCGAGCTAGCAGCTGATCAAGGATGGGCCCGACCCCACGTTGATCAAAGGTAAATCTTCGATCTGGGTGCCACGAGCGTTCCCTTTGACACTGAGAGTGCCTTTCGAACAGCCGCAGTCTCGATATTGTTGGTGGCCGCCATCCGACTGTCGAGCAGGCTTTGCTCGCCCAGAACCGCTTGTTTCACGCCAATTCGGTCACGATGATGCATCCGGACGACGCGCCCGCGCAGCCGTCGCTGATCCATGTTCTTACCGGTCCCGTAAGTACCAAATGCGAGCCTGGAGACAGTAAAATCTCGGGTTGACGAGGGTCCTGCAGAACATGGCTGGCAAGAGCACCTTCCTTCGCCAGACGGCTATCATCGCGATCCTGGCGCAAGCAGGCAGCTTTGTTCCTGCCGACAGTGCGCGGATAGGTGTTCTCGATCGGCTCTTCAGCAGAGTTGGCGCGCGCGACGAGCTCGACCGAGATCGGAGCACCTTCATGATCGAAATGGACGAGGCGACCGGAATCCTCGAGACTGCGACAGATCGTTCTCTCGTGCGTTGATCAGATTTGCGCTGTCCCTGGAACAGTCACACTGATCCGATCTCTCGCACTCTCAGGTTCTGCTCGATGAGCTCGGCCGAGGAACGTCCCCGATCGATGGTCTGGCCATCGCTTACGCGGCTCTAGAGCATCTCGCACACGTCAATCGGTCGCGCACCTTGTTTGCGACGCACTACCATCGTCTCGGCCGCCTCCTGGGGTACGACGAGTCTATCGCGCGAGGAACAGGCGAGTGGACGGCTGTCGAATTCTGGTGCACGGACGTTGAGGAAAACGAGGTAAGGATAACTGCGCTAGCGTATGTTTCTACGAACCTCGCTGATGATTGGTCTGTGACATGCAGGGTGATGTCCGTTACCTGCACGCTATCCGGAAGGGTCTCAATAACGATTCGGCTGGACTGGTCGTGGCGCGTCTCGCTGGCATGCCACCTCGCGCCATCCTGACTGCGCGTCGTATACGTGAGGCGGTACTAGCAGGCCAGATATAAGGCAAATCGAGCTGCGTCCTGAGTGATTCGAGCTGCGTCCGATAGCGATCAACACTTACGTCCCGGAAAGGCACATCGCATCTAGCTCTCTCATGTGAACTGAACGCGACATCATTCGGAAGTTATCGCTACAATGACAAGGCCTTGCGCGAGCTGTACCACCCGTCCTCGTCATTCACTGGCCAGTCAAGGACCGCATTCGCGTAAAAGTTGATCTCCGTATGCGGCACATCGTCCGGACTGCAGTCCTCCTCGACGAGCGTGACCTCGGACTCGCGAAGCTGCTGTTGCTCGGAGTCCGATGCAGGTCGCTCGAACATTGTGCGAGGCTTGACCGAGTGCTCCGTGAAGCGGTGGACGAGCAGGTCGAGCGTGGCCAGGCTCGAATTGGCCTTCTCAAGGAAGCCGACGGCCGGCTGGATGGCATTTCGGATGCTCTCCGCTAGTTTGGCTTCGGATGCGCTTGTGGTGGCTGCGTGCTGCTCGGCGATCTCTCGGACCGCCCGTGCCAGGTCTTCTGCGAGTCGCCGGAAACGGTCGTCGATGAGCGATTCGAGAATCCGCAGCGGTAGGTTGTCCGAGACTGTCGAGACGATCGTATCTTCTTCGATGTCCCGCATCGCGTACTGACCAAAAGTCCCGGATGTCAGAGTCCGAATGCACGAGAGGCAACGTATACCTCGCTCACCTTGAGCTCAGAATCACAAGCAGATTCAGTCCCTGTCGAGAGTGCTCGCCGCTGATTCGAATCGTGCTGTAGCGCGCGGGGATCTCCCATACGCGCGGGACTCGAAGCCGAAGGAGGAGGTCCCCGTACGCCGTTGCGGGCGTCCTCGGGGTCCAGGACAAGGCGATCTGCCTCGACAGCAGCGAGGCGGTTTGTCGGGACTCTGCGCTGCTGTTTGTACGCGCGTGTCGGAGCGTACTGCTCGGGCAACGGATTTTCGAAGGATGTCGAACTCCGCTCGACGACGCCGAGCGGAGCCCGCAAGCCGTGAGAAAGGGTGTAAGGGCTCATTTTGCCGTCGTCCGGCTCGGAGACTTCTAGTGGCGAGGCCGGCAGCGGTCGGCGCGGCTGTGGGTGGATGAGCTCGATGGAAACGGGCGCAGGCGATGAACGATCGTGAGAGAGATGCGGGGAAGCTACAGCTGGCCTCATCGGCGGAATCGGCAGTGGTGGCAGCGGACGACGCGTGACTCTTGCAGGAACACGCGGGTAGGGCGGCTCCATCGTCACGGGGATAATGGGCTGGAAGGACGGGGCCGCCGGGTTCAGGCTGGCGCTCTGGTGTTGCGCAGTACCGACACTGGTTTCCTGCTCGGGATCGTCGCCGTGCGACTCGCCTGATGCGTAGCTCGGTAAGCCCCGTATCGCGACCGTCTCCGCTCCCTCGGATTCCGTCATTTCAGCGTCCCCGTCCTGCGACTTGTTGGATTCAACGTAAGTCGGAGCGACTGGGGAAGAAAGAAGAGGACGGTCGCCGTTTGCGGCCGCGAGGACGGCTTCAGGCCGGAGCGGACCGGATGGAACACCCGTCGAGGGAAGAAGCTCCATCGATGTCATGGAACGAGACAGTCGATGCCCTTGCGTGAAGCTGTCAATCGCGTCCGGCCTGCGGAACCTCGGTGGGAGGACCTGCGACGGAGTGTAGAGGGATCTCGATCGAGAATGCAGCTGCTGCGGGCGTCTGAACCCCGTTATGGGCTCCCCGCTGCGTATACTGTGACGGCTGCTGAAACCGCGAGGCCGCTATCCGTTAGTCGCTCGACAATACTGAGGCGCGTCGCGGGCAAAGAGGCTACCTACCTTGGCGCGCCAGCTTTCTGCCAGTTCTTGGCGCAGGTCCTGCCACGCGATACGACCGGGAAGATACACATCGAGCGTATCCGGAAGGCGACTTCGAGGACTCTCGTCGAAATGCGGTGGTCGACTCGCGAGCTCGTCTTCTTCGAGTACGACGAAGCTCGCAGCGTATTCGTTTGCCCTCACTGCTACATTCGCTCTGGCCGTCGGCGAGAGGGGCATGCGCCGATCCTCGTCGTCGGCTAAGGGCAGATGGACCACGAGCTTACGCCTGCGCGGTACAGCCGAGGGTAGAGCGAGACGGAGCCTCTGTTCGCTCGAAGTATGCGAAATGGTCGACGACGAGGACGGCGGGAGGAGCGCCGAGGATTTGCGCACAGTACGCAGGCGCGCCTCCTTATATGTGTCCGAGAGCGGCAAGTGAAGAAGGGACCCGACGTAGGGTGGTCGTTGAAGCGAAGGCGGCGGAAACGAAGTTTGGCTGCCGTGACGCACGTCGGCGCCGATCCAGCCCGGAGTCGACGAGCTTTGCTGCTGCTGAAACGCGCAGAGCGATGTTGACGGTAGCTGGAGCGGTCCCCCGCCGAGTGGAAGGAGAGGTCTGTTCGGGACGAACGGACTTGCGGCAGACACAGGTGAAATCGGGGAGGCAGCGGACGAAGAAAAGGACGATACGCGGACCGGAGCATGAAGCTGAGCGTTATTCATCCACTGGGATGTACGGACCGAGCCGCTGTAGTGCGAGTGCTGCTCGCGTAGGGGCGAGCGGTCCGCCGAGGGTTGCCACGAGTACGAGGTCGGTGAGGTGTTGAAGTTCGCCTCAGGCAGTACGACCGCCGGAGTCGACTGCTCCCAGCGGTTCTGATCAGCTCGGATATCTTGAAGATGACAGGGCCCCGCTCTCGTCGACTCACCGAGGCGGAGGGACGAGAGGCTTGCATGCCGCAAGGACGGGGTTCTTTGTCTGCCAACTACGGATCAAGCGATCGTCAGCCTGTGCTCCCGGACAGATAGAAGTGGGCTATTCAGTGACCGACCTGAGAGGCCGGAAGCGAAACGTAGGCGCGGGCGGTCGGGCAAATACAGGCGAGCGAGCTTGGCAGCTCGCTGAGCGGCGAGCTTAGCGGTTGGTCAGTCGACGAGAGGAGATCCGGACCCTGCTGGGCAGGTGCTCTGGTAAACTCAGCAGAGTAGGTGTAGCGTCATCGAAAGTGAGCGGGTCGAGAATCGGGGGCGGACAAGCGGAAGCGAGGACCGTGCGGCCTCGCAGAACTGGCGGCGGGACCTCTCCGTCCGGCCAGCTGGACTTCAGCCTTTCGCCCGGGCTTGGTTACGGAATCAACATGCATGAAACGAGATGACGATGCGGAGGATATCTAGGGAGGGAAGGATTAGTCGAGGAGTTTTTGCTGCGGGTTAACTACGGACAGACGGGTAAAAAGATGAAGGGTGGTTTCTAAACCGACTGCCGACGGCAAGAGGAGGATACTGAGGTTGGCATCAGTCGGTACGAATGACGTCGGCTGAGCGACGGGGTACAGGGTGAAACGAGTCGGGGCCTTGCATGCGAGCGCGTGAGGGGTATCGGGGCAGGACCGCTGGGCGGTTTAGATATCGATGCATGGAGTTGGAAATTTTGGCCGAATAGATATGTACTGTGATGAAGGTGAAGCTTGAGGTGTGTATATGTCGCTTGGCCGGTGAGAGAAAGTCACGAAAGGTGGTCGAAGCCATTCAGAGCCCGAGCTCGCCGAGGACGTTGGCAACTTCGTCGACACTTTCGTGACGCGGCGCTGTACTGGCGCGCTTGAAGGCTGCAGCGTGACGACTAAGGTCGAGGCTCTGCGCCCGGCCTACGAACGAGCGCTGTTGACGCGAGCTCGAACGCAGGTCTGGTAGCTGATCTTCCGGGCTGCTCGGCGCGTCGGTCGACTGCGCCGCACCTCGCGATGGCGCTGTTGGCATGGTCGACATTGACGCGGACGGAGCATGGTGCGGTCGGCTGACCGGCGACCGGAGAGGGTCCTCGGCTTCTACCGATTGGATATCCCGCCCGATCGGCGCGATCGGCGCGTAAGGGCCAGAGCCGTAACCGCCGATGGGCCCAACACCTAGGGCTGGCGACGACGGGTATGTCGACGGAATCGGGGACTGAGGAGGCATGAAGCCAGGCATGGGTCGCGGCATCGACCACCGGTAGTCGTTGAACTGCGGCGAGACCTGGTGCATCGGCGAGGGTCCCGGTGCGAATGGTCCGTGCGAGAAGTGCAGATGCGGAGAAGGCGGCACGTGGGAATGAGGCTGATGCGGATACTGATGCGGCATGCGAGGAAGTGGAGCGCCAGTGTAATACGCTGGGTAGGCGGCGGCGGCACTCGATGGATCCGGTCCGGAGGGCTGCGCATACTCGGCAATCGGTTGCGTCGCTACTGAGGGCAGGCGAGAGTACTGCGAAGGGTAGGCAGAGGCGGCACCACCGGGATTCGCATCGAAAATGGCTTTGATGTTGGGCGAAGAAGCTGCGAGTCGAAGTTTCCGGTCCGAGCCAGGTCGCGGATCGTTGCGCGCATCGCCAGCCTCTGCCGCCGAGGTATTGACGGATGTCGACAACAACTTGCTGTTGAAAGGGGCGAAGACGTCTGCGAGCGAGTCGGACCGCGGCCGGAGCGACCCAGGATACAGGTTGATCTGCCAGCATGCGACGGAATCAGCGTCTCCCACCAAGCTATATACTCCTGCGACGATACACGTACGTTCCGCTGTACCAGGTACTCCTCGACGAGATCGCGACTCGTACCGAGGAAGTCGACATTCGAGCGGTTGAGACAGAAGCGGATGATGGTCTCCTCGTTGTTACCCGAACGGTCGACCCAGGGCAAGATCGTGATGTTAAGATCGCGCTTAATCTTCTCCGTGAGGTTGACGAAATCTTGCGAAAGGGTCAGGTTGGCCATTTCGGTCGAGTGCGGTAGCCGGTATTCACTGTAGATTTTCGTCAGCCGTCTCGCTTAGTAGGCTGCGAATTCGGCGCGCACAGCTTACGCTTCGAAAGGAACGTGGTCGAGCAGCATCTGCGCGGCGATATGGACCTGACTCTCTGGACCGAAGATACTGACGATATCTGATGCTGTCTCCTTGTTTGGGAAGCGGACGTGCGAGTTGGTTTTGCCCTCGATATCGTGGATGAAGATCGACTTTTCGCCGAGCAAGGTCCGGTGATACCGGCGCGGGATGGCGACCATTTCGACGATAAAGTCCTTGTCCTTCGGGGCGACGAGCTCCATGACGCTCTGCTTCAGGAGATCGAGGTTGTTGGCGTTTTTCGCCGGCGTCCTCGCCACGACGTTATCTTCGTTGTCGTGGTAGCCGCCGAGCGAAGCGAACTCTTCCGCGTTCGAGAACTTGACGTACACGCCGAACCGCTTCATGATCCGCTGGATATTCTTTCCGCCGACGCCGATGATCCGCTTGTGGTAGGCCTCGGGGACGTGGAAAGAGATCTCGGCCGGCAGCTCTTCCTGCAGCATCGTAAGCCCGTGCAACGCGCCCACGTCGGTCCCGGCAACGTCGATGAGGAAGTTGTAGTCGTTGAACGTCTCGAATTTGATCTTGACGTTCGCCGACTTCATGACCTTGTTCAGCTTGCCGTTCTTCTTGCCAGAGATGAACTCGCGGTGCTCGTTGGCTAGCTCGATCTGGAACCGGATCTCGTGATGGAACGCCTGCGCACAGAGAGCAGAGTGAGCACGGGTTGGAGGCGAGGAGTCCGAAGCAAAGGTCTTCACCTTGACAAAGTCGAGGTCGAGAACAAGCTGAACCGCTTGCCGGACCTGACTCTCGAGTCCGTGGAATTCGAAGCAGTTGCTCTTGAAGACGGCCTCGGCGCCGGAGGTGACGCTGATATGGCGGAGGATCGGCGGGACTTGAGCCGGATTGATCGTCGGTGGCGGCATGAAGACGTCGAACGAGACGGGAAGGAGCCAGAAGGATGCGACGTAGAATTGGCAGGCCTGCAATACAGGAGCGCGTCAGTTGCACGGCGCCGTAAACGGAAGACACCCTGCATGCGAGAGCTCACCAGAGCCATGATAGATCGGATGGTGCGCTCAATGTTGACGCGGTGGTCGCCGTAGACCGAGATGAGGCTCGCTTGACTCCCGATCGGCGGGAAATTGATAAAGGTGCCGTTGTCGTTCATGATCTGCTTAACGTCCTCGAGTCGGTCGGACAACATCCAGTCGAGCTTGCGCGGCAGGATGGCCGTGTCGCGCGAGATGATGCACTTGCTCTGCGTCGCGCGGAAGACGAGGGTCAGTCGCATGGTCCGGGCGACTTAGCGATTCTTTGTGATCAAAGGATAACGCACCTTGTGTAGCGATACCTGGAAGAGCATGTCACGAGCTCGCTGGACGCCGAAGAACTCGCCCGTAATGAAGATCAGGTTCTGCTTCGCGAGAAGGTTGAGGTTCTTCTGGCCGATGACGCCCGAGAGCGGCGTCGGAAAGTAGATGTTCGTCGCCGTCTCCTCCTGGATCGTCTGGATGACGCAGCGTTTGCGGCCGGCGACCGGGTTGTGAAGCTTGTAATCGATCTCGCAGACCTCGGAGTGGAGCCCGCTGAGCTCGTCGAGCAAGACGAGCAGGCGGACGCGCGCCTGTTCGACACTCTCGTACGGTCCAGTGATGACGATCTCGACGTTGCGCTCCGTTTCGAGACCGAAACCGATCGACGCGTTTGCCTGGCCGACGATCGCGAGGTGCGCCTTTGTGAGGGCGGCAATCTCATCCAACTTGCGGCGCATCTCGACTTTGACGTTCTCCTTGCTGTCGAGGACTTCGGCACGAGGGACTTTGACAACCGACTTGCGCTGGGGTCGCGACGGGCGAGAGATCAGCGAGGAGCCGGACACGGCCGGGTCCGAGATTTTAGACTCACGAGGAAAGGGCTCTCTCGCAAGATGTGACCGCGAGCCGCCATCACTTGCTGGTAGCCACCACTCAGGTGTACGTTATACATCCTTCCGCTCTTGTCCATCGGGGACACTCCGGCGACATTTGGTGTTCCGATGTCCGCTCGCGAGCCAGTCGCGGCCGGGAACGTCACGGCGGAACCGACGACGGGCGAAGTCGGCTCGATCGGCGTGAATGAAGCGATGCACTGGTGAGCTGCCATCGTCTCGACGCAGAGGCGCTGCATCGCGTCGTTGAAATCGACACTCGCGCGGCGATCCGGAAGGCCAGCGGCTGCGCCCGAATGCGTTCCGGACGCAGATCCAGTCGTCCCCGTCGAGGATCCAGCGGCGCCATCTTTCGCCGTACCGTTCGTTGATCCACCCGCGACGCTGGTCGCCTCAGTTCCTGGCGCACCGGCACTCCCGACGCTACTCGACGCCGAGTGACCTCGAACGCCCGACTGGGCGTCGGCGGTACTGGTCGACCCCGCCGAGCCGACCGACGGCGAAGGAGCGACGGCTCCGTCCGAGAGACTCGGTTGGTGCGACTGCTTCCGATTCTGCGATGCGGGTTGCGACGATGGCGACTTTGGCGCGAGATCGAACGAAGACGTCGAAGTCGCGGCGAGGTCGGTCGATGACGCCACTGGCCGCGGCAGGCAGAAGGACGTCGTGTATATATCCATTACTGCACCGGATGCCAAGTCGTGACTCTAGGACCTGCCAGTCGATTCTGGAACTAGAGCGCCCGAGTCGTCGTCGGTGACGCTTTGCTCTGATCGGAAGCGTTTCTGCGTACGTCACCCCTCCTGCGCGCGGTTGCCGACAGCTTGGTAGTCAGTCTCTAGCTCGACTGGGTCATTCCGAGAGCTCTGCAGGCCTACCGAGGGCTGAGAGAATGGCGAGACCGGTTCGTCGTCAGGTTGAGCCCAGGTCGATCACTGCAAGTCGTCACTGTCCGACAAGCCCTCGGCCGTGGCGTGAAAATGTAGGCGCGAGTAGGGTAGCTGAGACCCTGGGTATACACACAGCGAGCGACTATGCACTGCTGAGCGAGCGGGAAAGGCTGGGCGAGCCTGGAGGAGGGGATGACGGCAAGAGAGGCACGACTTTGGCTTTCAGACTGCGTTCCGCTTCCGAGGCTTTCTGCTTTCAGTCTTTACTGTTTGTCACTGCTTCTACCAGGCCCTCAGGTAAGGCAGCGTGCGAGTCCGAGCCCGATTCGCTTCGCGGCGTTCTCCGGGATTCTTTTCCAGGCGGGATTTGAAGACTGAACCCCGCTCGACTGTGCTCGGGGCACTACCAAGAATACAAGAGAGAAAATTTGCGCGCTCGTGAGATACCGGTGACTGTACTACGTTCCTCTTGGTCAGATGGAGGAGAAGAAGCGAGGGATCGGCGGAGGCTGCGGGCGCGCCGAGGGAGGGGGGAAAAGTCTTGCGTCGGCTGCGTCATGGCGACGCTCTCCGCCGTGTCGATCCCCTCCCAATTGTCCGCGAGTCCGATCGTGGTATAGTACAGTAGTATTTTCGCTCTCTGCCGCGTAAGAGTCGTACCCTAGTTGTGAGTGGCTTGCCCGAGGCAAAGAACTTCACAAAGGACTGACGGACCCGGCTCTCCCCCCGACAGACTACCTGATCCGTCTCCGCAATCCTATCTCAGCAACTATGCGTTTCTCCCTCGTTGCTCTCTTTGCCGTCGCCGTTCCGGCCGCCCTGGCTTCTGCAATCCCGTCGTACGCCGACGCGCAGAACGCCGTCTCGGCCGCTCGCGACCAGGTCGAGCAGTTGACGTTCGGTTCGCTCGACAACCCGGACGACGCCTGCCCGGACTTGGTCGTCCGCTGCGTTCGCAAGGACAAGGGCGGTGAACTCGTCGGCGAGGTGAGTCAAGCCGGCTTCACTTGGGGATTGCGAATTGGCAGCGGAGAGTCCTCTTCGGGCTTCCGCAGCACCAAGAGTGTCGATCTGTCTTTCGGTCGCGATTGAGTACCTCACGCTGACTTCTCCTCTGGACGTTCGGGACACGCAGATCGGCAAGAAGTCGTTCTGCCACCCGGAGGGCACTCTCAAGTGCAAGCAGTGCCACACCAAGCTCAACACCGCCGAGGTTAGTTTGCCAACGTCCGCCTTCCCGCTTTTGTAACTAATTCGCAAGGTACTGATCCGCCCGCCCGTCCGCATTCTTCCGAATACAGTGCAACGCCAAGTACCCGATCGACTGTGCCGGTGAGCTCGCTTCCATGAGGTGTCATGCGAGAAGCGAAGCGGCTGACCTTTGTTCGCTCTTTTTGACAGCCAAGTGCTCGGCCGTCGGTTCGCCGATCTAAGCCTCTGTGACGCGCCGACCTTCTTTCAGTCTTGTAGCCCCAATGTCGTGTCTCCATACCTCTTGTCAATACTCAGTGTCCCACCCCGAGCGCCTGCATCTGTGAGCGTTTTCTCCTCAGACTCGGCAGAGCCACTTCTTCGGAGCAGGTCGCGCTCTGAACCTGCGTGAGTGCGAGTGAGTCTTGACAGAGTGCGAGATCCGCGGCATGTGCGCAGCCTAGCGAGCGGTTGAACCGAATGACTCGTTCCCTCTCCCGCTTTTCGCTCTCTTCTTCACTTGGCCAAGATGAGCTTCTTTGTGCCGCTGAAAGGGACCGCTGCGCCTTCGTTTGCATCAGCGACGCTCGTACTGGTACGCTCCAGCCTGGCGTGCAGTTTTCACCCTGCTCCTGACCGCTGACGAAGCCCCACCGACATCCTCCGTCTCTCCCTCTGCGTTGACCAGTACAGCCGCAGCCGTCTCTAGCTTCATTAGCGCAACTCGCATGCGACCTCATCGTCCACAACTATCGCCTCGAGCTCGTCGGCTACTTGGCGTTGCAGGATCACGTCCCGGCCGTCGGCGCGAGGGACTCGTTGCCCGGTCAACCCGCTCAGAACGGCATCGCACTCGGATGTGAAGGTGCGAGGGACTTTCAGCGAGTTCAGACATCCGCCCGACTGCTGACGTCTCTCGGGTTCTGGGCAGTGTTTGCAACTCCGGACCGTTCGCTCTTCATCGCCTTGCCGAGATCTCCCGTCATCCGCGCACGGAGATCGAATTACCTCGACTCGATCGAACGTTGGATCGCGCAGAGTGGGTTCAAAGAGGTCCTCGTAGTCGCGGGCGCAGATGCGGCGATGCGAGGCGACGACGGCTTGAACGAGTGAGTTCCTCAGCTGCTCGATCCGGCTCTGCCCTGCTCTCTACCCGGAGGCTACCGTTATTGCAGATACAGTCAATTGTATACTCGTGCTTGACAAAGACTGACGACTCTTTCTGTGACAGGATCACCCCACTGCGGCATCTCACGCCCAACTCGTCCGCGTCCACCTCATCCCATCTCCTCACTACCCTCCGTCAGATCTCGCCTTCGTACCTCTCGTCGGGGCCTTCAGGCTTTCAATCTACGTCGGAAGCGGCCGCCTTGCCGTCCGACTCGATCCCGCCCATCCCGCACGGCGGCCTGACCCGTCAACTCTTGACGACGCTCGCCTCTCCTTCTGCCTCCGATGACAGCTCGGGCACACGAAAAGTCGACATCGCCGCATTGGTCATCTACACTTCAGAAGGTGCCGCGTCCGAATCGGCGCATTTCCTCGCCGATGCATTGTCGTACTTGCTGGAACCGCAACTCGCCCGTCTCGAAGACCGGATCGAACGCGAGGCGTCTGCATCAACCGCTGCAGAACCGAGGACTGACGAAGGTGCGGCGACTACGGCGCAAGGCAGCGACAAGGGAAACGTCAAGTGGAAGGAGCCGGTCAGTTGGGAGCGAGGGTTGCTCGGGCCGGAATTGGCGCGCGATGCCGGGAGGGAGATGTACGGCTGAGGAATGCATGCAACGAAAGCTTGGCTGAACTTGCGAGCGTGGCGCTCCCGAGTCTCTAGTCTCGAGGACACGACTGAGTGCCGCTCATTGCGCAATCTCCGTACAATGGAGAAGAATGCTCATGCAGCTTCGCGTCTCTTCAAACCGATCTCCAAGCTGCCTGCGCTCTTCCCCGCTCGCCCGCTCGCTGTACTCGGAGTCACGTTGGCCCACGAGACGGCATAGTGCTCGAGGACGAGGTTGAGCTCTTCGACCTCGTCGATCTGTTCAATCTTGGCGATTCTGCAAACCGTGGCGGCCCGAGCGCAAGGGCGGTGTCAGCTCGCACAGTGCTGCCAGTAAGAAAGGCCATCACACAGTCGCCGCCCTCTTTGCTCGGAGGGGCCCGGTATGCGCCAAGAGTTGGACAAGGGGAGAGCCGAGAAAGAACTTGCTCCTTACCTCTGCAGTTCGTCGACCGGGATCACCTCGTCCCTGATCTGTTTGATGCTCATCGCTCCGGTCGAGCCGCGAGCACCAGCGAGCTGGAGGCGTTCCGTGAGCGAAGCGAGGGTGGGCGTTTCGTCGGCACCTGGGAGGGACAGGGATCGGAGCTGTCCGTGCGTGTAGAACCGCCAAGTCAGCGTCCGGAGAATACCTCGAATGCGCTTCTGTGGTGAGACAGCCGGTCGCGCGCCAGAGACGGGAAAAGCGACGCACCGCCAGATTCCTCCTCATGACGATCCCAAACTGGTCATCGAGTCCAAACGGATCATACGCGACGATCGCGTTCCCTGGAGCAGAGAACATGCCGCAGAACCAATCGACGAGGGCGTCTGTCACGCCCGGATCGAGGTAGACGAGGACGCATTCGAGCAAGAGGAGGGTCGGTTTTGACGGGTCGAGCGGCGCCGGCGGCGCGGAGGGGGCTGAGGCTGGATTGGGGACGAGATAGGCGGCGAGGTCGGGTAATTGGCGGAGGTCGCCCGGGACGAGCGCATACAGAGGCGACGAGATGCCGAGTCCGCCTCGTTCTGCCGACCGATGGTCCATTTGCGTCAGCGTGGGAGTTCTGCCCCGGCCGGACGAAGCTCGGTGCACACGCCCAGCATACGCACCAATCTTGATGTTACCTCCGAGCAGTTCTTTCAGTTCTGGTTTCGAGCTGACGGTCCTGGCCTTTGTCGCGGTCGCTGCGGCAAAGTCGACTTCGACCCATTTCGCGCAGGGCCATTCGCGGTCCGGCCGGAGTTGCTGCCACTGTTTCCTGAACCTCCAGAAGCGCGAGTCGGTTCCAGCTCCGAGCGACAAGACTTGGCAGCGAGCCGAGTCGGGGTAAGCAGCACAAAGAGCGTTGTCGGGGTCGGTCGAGTGCAAGTCGACGAACTGCTCGACGAGGTTGTCGACTGCCCAAGTCCGAGCGTGCGTTCCGATATTGATCAACGGCGGTCTCTTTTCTGTCGATCTGCGCTGTTGGGACGACAAAAAGTGGTGCGAGTAGGCGTCCGAGAAGTAGCCGAGTCGGGCGGCAGAGTAACGCGACACGAGCGCGTCCGAGTCGGTCGATCGGACTGCAGCATCGTTCGAGACGGGTACGTATCCAGGTGGGAACATGCTCGGTCTCCCGTAGAGGCGAGTGAGCGTACAATGGCAGAACAGAGACAAGTCGGACGACTGGTAACCCTCTCTCGCTCTCCCGTTCGTCTCACACAGCTAGTGCGATTGCCAGGCAGGGATGGCCAGCCTCCAAGATGACTTTGCGGCGTACACGACCATCGGAGAACGCGTACAAGTCCCGCAAGACGAGAGGAAACCCGTTCAGGCGAAATCAGCCGGACCCGCTTTCACACTCCCGCCCGCTCTCGAGGTGAGTCGCAAAGCTATATAGTCTCATTCAACAGTATAGATAGGGCGGCGCAGAGGATCGGCACCTCGGCTCGAAGGGTTGCGACGGCGTACTCGTCATCCGCCCGCCCCCCCACCTTCGGACCTCTCTCTCTCGAATCAGCGTACACCTCACTGCGGACGCTGACTCCCAAGCACGCCTTCCTGGCAGCCGTTCATTCTCTTGAGCAAGTCGGCCCGCGGTGCTGCAGCGGCGGGCCTGATCGAAAAGGCGACCGCCGCTCCGGGCGTCTACGTCTTTTCCGAACTCTTGACCCAACCGAGCATCAAAGACGTACGCACGCCGACTCTCTGCTGTTCCTAGAACTTGGATCTGACGCCTCGCGCCCCCTGCATAGCTTGCGAATCAGGAACAACACCAGCGCAGCTACCGCTTGCTCGAACTGTTTGCGTACGGGACCTGGGCCGACTATGACGGTGCGTCGCATGGTCCTGCTTCAGCGCAACCACTCGTCGGGGGGCCGGTACAGCTGCTCATCGTCAATTTTGCTCGCACAGGCGCCCGCGACCAGTT
The DNA here is from genome assembly GCA_037974285.1 of Rhodotorula glutinis. Lineage (NCBI taxonomy): Eukaryota > Fungi > Basidiomycota > Microbotryomycetes > Sporidiobolales > Sporidiobolaceae > Rhodotorula > Rhodotorula glutinis. The sequence continues at coordinate 364,660 of JBBPFV010000010.1, read as the reverse complement.
CCCCAAGTTGACGGCCGAGCACGAGTCGAAACTCCAACACCTGACGGTCCTCTCGCTCGCGACCGAGAGCCGCGTGAGTCCGCCGCGCACCTCAGTCACAAGCACTCACCAGTCTATGAGAGCTGACCTACCTGCCCACGCTTCTCTCTCCGCAGGTCATCCCGTACTCGACGCTGCTCGCGACCCTCTCGCTCGACTCGGTCCCGCAACTCGAAGACCTCTTGATCGAGCTGTTTTCCGCCAACGCCCTCACGGGTCGCCTCGACCAGAAACACTCGCGCCTCGAGGTTGTCACTTCGCTCGGGCGCGACGTCCGCCCGACGACGACGAACGGCGCCGCCGAGGACAACGGCAACCTCGGCGGTGGCGCCGACGCGATGCAAGTCGATTTGCGCGCGACGGCCACGAACGGCGGAGGAGGCGGAGGAGCGACGACTCGCCGCGCGCCTTCGCTCGCGTCGTTGCACGCGACCTTGTCGTCGTGGCAAGCGACGTTGCTCAACCTGATCCATTCGCTCGAGGACCACCTTGGCGCGATCCACGCCGAGACGGTCAACGGCGCTCAACTCAAGTACGAGCACGAGCAACGCGTCCGGGAGGTTGCGGCTGAAGTTGGGAACAAGGGCGACGGCAGCAAAGGCGGGAAAGGGAAGAGCTCGTCGAGTGCGGCGGGAGGAGCTGGAGGCGGGAGTTGGAAGGCATCGGGAGCGGGTAGCGGCGGTGGCGGTGGCGGTGGCGGTGGTGCAGCGGGTGGTGTTGGCAGCGGCGGCGGCGGCGACGACGACCAAGACGGGCAGATGGACATTGACCCGGCGGCCTATTCGGCGACGGCGGGAGGAGGCTTGCCAGTTCCGCCCGCGAGTCCGGGGCAACACCCTCAAGCGGGAGGAGGCGGAGGAGGGTCGCACTCGGGTCGGACGAGGAAGCGTGGTCGCATGTGATGGCACGCGCTTGCTCTCCCTGCTTTGCTTGAGTAGCTTGAGATGCTGTACATAACTCGCACGCCCTCCCATCGCATAGTAGAGTCAGCTGTCGGGAGCTGAGAAGGTCAAGCCGAGGGCCGAGGGAGCGGCCCCACACATCCGAAGTCGGCGGGCGCGGCTGGTTCGAATTGCCGGACGAGACAAGCAGGCTTCGTTCTCGCTCTCCTCTCAGCCTTTGCCTTGCTCTCTACTAGACACAGACTCACAGCGAACGACATGACCGTCTACACTTCGCCGTACCCAAAAGTCGAGGTCAACACGCAGAGCGTGTACGACTTTTTGCTCGCTCCCGCAAAGATCCGCAACTACAAGGACCAGGCCGCGCTCATCGATGCCACCACAGGGCAGCAGGTGAGCTCCTCAGACTCTAGGGATGTGCGTACTGTGATGGCTGACCGAGCGCGTCTCGGCAAATAGACCACCTATGCCCAACTCGCCGAAGAGTCGCTCCGATTCGCCGACGGCCTCACCTCGGTCGCGAAACTGCAGCGCGGCGACAGCATCTTGATCTTTTCGCCCAACAGTATCCTCTACCCGGTCCTCTTGCTCGGAGGCCAAGCGGCAGGCGTCGTCGTCTCGACCGCCAACAGTTCATATTTGCCCGACGAACTCGCTCACGCGATCGACATTGCCGGTAGCAAAGTCGTCCTCGCGAGCGCCGACTTGCTCGAGATTGCACAAAAGGCCGTCAAGGACTCGTCGATCCCGAACGCGACGATCTACGTCTTGCCAGGAACCGACGGCAAGCTGCCCTCTTCGATTCCCCGCGGGCTCAAACCCTACACCGAGTTGCGCGGTTCGGCTTCGTTCAAGCCCGTCCGACCGACACCGGAAGAGGCCAAGCGCAACTTGGCGTACCTGCCGTTCTCTTCGGGTACAACTGGCAAAGCCAAGGGCGTCGCGCTTTCCTCGGCCAACATCACCACCTGCGTTCTCCAGTCGAGCCAGAGTCCTGAGCTCTTCGGCACCAAGGACACTGTCCTTTCCGTGCTTCCCATGTTCCACATCGTACGTCGCCGCGGAATGGGTGGGCACGCTACAGCCAGCAGCCTCACTAACCTTTCGCGCGCGTTTCCGCAGTTCGGCCTCGTCGTCATGCTGCACTTGACCTTTTACCACGGCGGCACGTGCATCGTCCTGCCCAAGTTCGACCTCCCAAAGGCACTCGATGCCGTGCAGAAGTACAAGTGCACTGTGAGCTCGACTTGACGGATCCCTCCCTGCTCTCTCGAGCCAGTCCTTGCTGACCCGAAAGGGCTCTGCAGTCTGCTCTCATCGTACCGCCTATCGCGCTCGCGCTCGCGAAGCACCCGATCGTCGACCAGTACAACCTCTCGTCTCTCCGTAAGTCAGCTTGTCGATCTTCTCCTTCGCGTCAATACGAGCGCTCACGATCTGCTTTTCGCCAGGCTACATCCTTTGCGGCGCTGCGCCGCTCTCTGCCGACTTGCAGCAGGCGCTCCAGGCCCGTCTCAAGGGCAAGACCTATGTCGTCCAGGGGTAGGCTTCGTCTGCTTCGCGGTTCCCCTCGGACCATGAGGTTGACCGTCAGATCCTTCTCTGACAGCCTCGGTATGACCGAGACGACTTCAGTCGGCATGATTCCGGTCTTGACGGGAGCCAAGCCAGGCTACGTCGGCAAGTTGCTATCCTCGATGGAAGCGCGGCTCGTCGATGTTGACGGCAAGGATGTGAAGCGCGGCGATTCCGGAGAACTCGTAGGCTATGCCGCAGCTCGATACGCATGACGACGGGCTGACCAGGCGAGCGATCGCAGTGGCTGCGCGGACCCAATATCATGCTCGGATACCACAAGATGGAGACGAAGGACCTCACGCCGGACGGCTGGCTGATGACTGGTGCGTGACATTCAGCGCGTAATCTTGCGCGGACTGTGAGCGCTGACCTGAGTGTCTCACGCAGGCGATATTTGCGACCGCGACGAGGAAGGAAACTACCGCGTCGTCGAGCGCTCAAAGGATCTGATCAAGTACAAAGGTCGGTCTCTCACTCGGAAGGCCCTAGTCGGACGTACAGCAAGCTAATAAGTGCCGGTTTACGCACAGGATTCCAAGTCGCGCCGGCAGAAGTCGAAGGCGTCATCCTCAACTCGCCGCTTGTGGCGGACTGCGCCGTCATTGGCGTCTGGTCCGAAGACCAGGCGACGGAGCTGCCGCGCGCGTACAGTAAGCGATACTCGAGCCTTGCCGCAGAGTGCGACTGACCCGCCCGTTCCTTGACAGTTGTCCCGAGCCCCGAGCACGCCAAATCGACGACGATCAAAGAGGACGTCGCAAAATATGTCGAGCAGAAGCTCGCACACCACAAGCGCCTCCGCGGCGGTGTCTTCATCCTCGACGCGATCCCCAAGTCTCCCTCCGGCAAGATCCTCCGCAAGGACCTCCGCGTGATGGCTGCTCAGGAAGCCCAGGCCAAGGCGAAGCTCTAAGTCAACACGCCGCCATTCGTCCTTTCGACGCCCTTGTGATTGTTGTAGCAACAAAGTGCATGAATCTGATAACGTGGTTCGAAGACCTACAAGGGGAGATCGGCGACAGCCATGACGCCGCCTACGAGGTGCAAGCTGCCCGTAACGAGTGCCTGCACCTCGCCCTCCTTCTCCCTTGCGGTCTGCCTGACGACATCGATAGCCTCTTCGATCGAGCCGAGGACGTGCACCTTCGCCTTCTCGCCTTCCGATCCAGACGGCATCGATGCAACGAGCTCGTCCCAAGCCGAAGCGAGTTCCCGCTGCGTCGCGAGCGTTTCGAGGTCCTTCGCGTCGACGGCATTCGACGTCAGATCTTCGCTCGGAACCGGGGATGGCGGTGGCGGTCGGCGCGGCGGCGATAGACGGCGGCGCGGGATGACAAGCGGAGGTGGGACGAGAATCAGTTTCGAGCTGCTTCGATTGCCAAGAAGTTCGCGGCGCAGCTCACCCCCTTTCGAACTTCCGGAAGCGTAGGTCGTGTTTGTGCAGAAGATGACGTGCTCGAACGGTTGAGTACCGACGCTGCTTTGACCGGCAGAGAGCGCCGAACTGAGAGCGCCGAGAAGAGAGAGGCCGGATCGGCCCGAGGTGCAGTTGAAGATCAAAGCCCGCGTAGCCGGAGAATTTCTGTATGCACAGAAGCTGTCAGCTGTTGTCGACGATCAGAACGGTGAAGGCCAAGCTCACGACGAAAGCGCTTCTTCTGCGAACCACTGCCCGCAGCACTGCAAGCTCTCGACCGTGTGCGCGCCGTCGAGGTACCACTGGACTCGACGGTCTGTCGGATCCGTCGAGAGCTGGCACCGTCCCGGCCACCGAGTCTGTTCCAGCGCCGAGACGTACGCTGCCGGGAGCGGATTCGGTGCAACGACTTCGGCGGGGACGGTCGGCAAAGCTGCGCCGGTAGAAGGTCCTGGTGTCCGCTCGGATGTAGGTGCCACGTCCTTAGCCGAGGCGAAAGCAGGTGGACAGCGATCGGACGCGAGGAAGGTCTGTACGAGTCCGACTGCGAGGGAGGCGTTCGAGCGCTGGTGGATCCCGGCGAGACCTTGATCGAGCAGACGTCAGCACGGCGCGTTTAGGGTAGATCGCTCAGATCGCAGCTACTCACCGAGCTTGATGTCCTTAAATTGCGGGTGCTCCGGGATGACCGTGAAGGAAGCGGCGCGAAGCTCTTTGGCGCGGCTGTCCAGCACGTCGAGGCCCTCGTCTTGCTTGATCGCTAACGCCGGGACACCAGGCTGAGAGGGGAAAGGCTCAATCGCCTGACAGACGAGCACCTCGATCACACACTGACCTTGTAGATGCCGCCCTTTTGGTGAGCGATTTCAGGGATCGTCTTTCCGAGCACCCAGATGTGATCAATGCCGAGGGCAGTCACACCAGTCGTAATCGGTTGCGGGACGATATTGGTCGAGTCGTACGTTCCACCGACTCCGACCTCGAGAACAGTCGCGTCGACCTGCAAATCCACAAAGTCCGTAAGAACCAGCTCTTCCGCCCGGCCGAGTCCGACTGTCGAAGTCACCTTCTCTCGCAGAAAGACGTGCATAGCCATGATGGTCAGGTAACGGAAGTAGGCGGGCTTCTCCGGAGTGACGGGATCCGCGCGCTGTATGAGCGAAACGGACGAATGAAGATCAGCACCGACGCTAGCCTGAGCGCCTTACCGGCTCGCGAATGCACCCCTCACCTTCTGGTCGGCTTCGAGCTTGTCCCACACTTCCCAGAAGTAGCGCGCAAACATGTCTTCCGGTATCGGTTCCCCGTTGATCCGGATCCGTTCCCGGACGGCGACCATGTGCGGTGAAGTGTACAGGCCAACTTTTGCCTCCGGCGCGAGGGTCGTTAGCAGCGACGAGACGAATGCGCTCGTCGACCCTTTGCCCTTTGTGCCGGTGATGTGCAGGACGTTCATCCGGTTCAGGTCGGCGGGCTGTTCCAGGCAATACGGCTCCTCCTCTCTCAGCTCTCTTGCTATATGCGCGCTTCTGAGCAGGTCCGAATAGATGTACTGACCGAGTAGCCGATACGCTTCATGTACTCTAGCTGTTCGTTGAGTTGGACGTCGCCTCCTCTGCCCCCACTTTTCCGGATCGCGTCAATCACGGCCGCGTTCGACTGCAAGCCGTTCAAAGCGTCGATCGCTTCGCTATAGGAGCGCCTTGATGCCATCCTCGAGAGCCTACTGATAAGCGTAGCGTGCATGCGGCGAGAGGAGAGGGAAGCCAGCACCAGAGAGTCGAGGAATTTCGGAACTGGCGCGGAAGACTCATCGGGCAGCTCTCACTCCCCCTTTCGCGGGGCTGCCGCTGTAGACGCAGGATAGAGACGGGCTGAGGGCGGTCTCCTCCCTTCCGAACAGCGCGCCTCGCTCCGGGAGAGCGTTCTGCGGCGCCGCTTCTGGCTCGTCTCCCACAGCTCCCTCACTCGCTCTCGCCTTCATCGGCACTCTTTTCCGCAGCGAGTACGCAGCAGGCAGCGAACGCCCGAGTGAACTCAGACGTGCAAACGAGGTAGTGCGAGATTTCTCGCCCACCTGCTGCGGAATCTGCCCTACCTCCTGCGTAGATGCTAAGACGCCGTCAAAGGCGCAGGCTGATTATCGTCGCGGGCGGATCCTACGAGCTGCTGCTCCTGCTTCAAGTCCGGCTGCTCAGCATCGCTTTGGACCTGTCTGTGCTCATGAGATGACACTCGCCTTGTCGTGCTCCCTTGCCGCTGGTTTCGACGCTGGATCTCGCTCGGCCTCTGTCGGGTCGCATTCCTCCAGAGCCGCTTGCATCGGAATGACGACGACCGCTGCTTCCGGTTCCGTCGACGGCGACTTTTCAACATCTTTGTGCTCCGGCGTGTCCCGCGCCGCGGGTTCGTGTTTGGATTCTGGTTCGCCTCCGACGGCAGCCCGAGCCGCCACATCCGTCGTCATCCTCCGGCGAACGATCGGCCGCCTCGTCTGCAGGTCGCGCACTCTCGGAACGAACGCCGCGCTCTCGGCGTCGATGTCGAGATCCGACACCCCGCCGGACAAGACGCTCATCACGTCAAAGTCGTCGTCGTTCTCGCGTCCGATTTCGCCGAACGGGATCGACGGGAGGCCAGCCGGCGCGCTGGCGGTCGCGTGCGGCAAAGTCGGTCGGCGGCGCGCGATGCGGGTACGAAGGGCTGCCAGGGGCGGGACAGAAGGGAGGAACGGATTCGCCGGTTCGTCTTGAAGCTCTCTGGGGATGGGGCACTCGCGAGACGACATGACCGAGAAGCGCAGGCTGCTCCTTGCGATCTCTTGGCCTAGCAACTAAGAATGCGCGGGGAGATTCTGAAGCAGGCGAACCTGGTCGAAGCGCACGCAGCGCCGGATGAGTTTATCCGCGGACTTGCCGAGAGCAAGGGTCGCTTGCACTCCCTTTAACGCCGGATCACCTAAAGCGCGGCCGCGAAGACGCGCGACCTACGAAAGAGTGACTATAAAGCGGTTCACGTCCAAATGACGAGAAGGTCGACTTGCGATTTTTTTTCCCGCTAGGGTCGCGGTCACGTGACAAAGTCCAAATCGCGAAGAGAGAGCGTGCCCATTCCTTCGCCACCGTCTGTGTAGACCTCTAATCGCGCGTACCAGAGCTTTCACCACCTCTCGAGCTATTGCCGCCCTGTTGTCACGCTATGGGCCGCACGAAAAAGTCGCGTACCAAGAGCAAAGTGCCCGCGAACGACCCGTCGCCGCCGGCGGACCATAAGGAGGACAAGCCCGCCGAGTCGAGCAAGGACGACGAGGAGATACCGCCCGAGAAGCGGTTCATCTGCCGCCATTCGGGCTACCACTATTGCCTCCTCTCGACCGATCAGGTCGCCAGTTTCGCCGACCTCGTCGACAAGATCCGCACCGACCGCACCACGGTCGACGGAGTGCCTCCCCTCCCGCATCGCTATGAAGTTGCGCCGTGGCTCATGGCCGAGGCGACCGACAGGCAGATCGCGCAGATCAAGCTCTTTGAAAACCTGTACAAGGTGGACGCGGCCGTCGGCGGCGACTTGCGCCCCTTCCTCGCGCAACATATCGTAGACTTGTTCAAGGAGACGAGGTTCGCCGACGCCTCGTACGCGCCCAAGACTGTCGCGATTCGGCGGTCCGCGACGCCGGCAAAGGACGGCAAGGCGGGTGAGGCCTCCTCGTCCGACGGTCCCGCCTCGTCTGCGGACCACGCCCAGCGCAGCGCATTCTCCGGGTTCGGATCGCTCGCCCCCGGTAACACGCGTCGGATCTTTCCCGGCGTCCGGAACAGTACGCTCCGCCGGATCGACCGCTGGATCCTCGCCGCCCCGGCCGACAAGGACGACCGCAACACCAATTTCAAGGCTCGGCACGTCCTCCTGAACGACGCTGCTACCGAGCAAGAGGCCGAAGAGGCGTGGGATGACATATTTGACACGATGGACGATGCCGATTTCAAGGATGACGTCCTCAACGCAATACAGCCTCGCGACGACATACGAGAGTACATGCTCGTCCGCTTCGAAGAGCTCCGCGGGAAATGTACTTGCGCCGATTGTTTCGACGTCGAGCCGACTTCGAACGCCGACGCCGGCGCCATGTACTCGTACAAAGACCTCGACGACGAAGACTTTGTCGACATCAACGCGATGATCGCGCACAACGCCCAATTCCAGAAACCCCCGGTTCCACTACGCACGAACAATCGCACACTTCTGCTCAAAATCGCAGAGGCGCGCCGGAGTGGTGACGCTGCGTTGGGCGGCTCATTGGACGGAGACGCGTTGTTGACTTTCTTTGGCCTCCGTAAGCCGCACTCGTCGACGCCGCTGCACCAGCTCGAAGCGATTCGGTTCAAGGACATGTTCGTGCCAAAGTCGCACAAAGGATCTTATCTGCTCTGCCGGATCATCTCGCAGCCGAGTCCGTCGCGTTCTGCCTGGCTCTCGCACGCTCTCGTTGACCTATCTTTGCCTCCCCAGCTTACCGCAATTGCGTCAACTTCATCGTCGAAGATCAAGACGGTCGAGCCGAGAGCGTGTGCATCTACAACGACGTCCACGAGCATCGCACGACGGGATGGGAACTCGACGAGCTGTACACCCTCGGACAGGTTCTCGTCATCAGGGAACCGACCTTGGTTGAAGTGAGCAGAGGGTCTTACACGGTCGTCGTTCGCATCGATTCGCCCACCGACTTTTCCACGGTGCCGCCGTCGTCGACGTTGATGCAAGAGGCACGATGGGCGACGGTCCCTCCGGTCGAAGCGAATGTTGAGACAGTCGATTCGCTACGGATCAAGGGCAACGACGAGTTCACCGACGTTCAGTACGACCTCGCGCTTCGCGCGTATTCCGCCGCGCTGGCATTAGATCCGACACCAGAGCAACGGCTCGTCCTCGCTTTGAACCGCGCACAAGCCTACCTGCGCCTCGAGTGGCACGCCTCCTGCTTCCGAGACGCGTCAGTCGTCTTGGCGTATCTCGATCAAGGCGTCAAGGGTCCGCCGTTCGCCAAGAACAAGGCGCTGCTTCGAAGGGCATCGGCGCTTCATCAGATGGGTCAATGGCAGCGAGCCGCGCAAGATTACGAGCGACTGCTTGAACTCGACCCCACCCAGACGGCGGCCTTGAAAGGGAAGGCAGCGATCATCGCGGCGACCAAGCAGATTCTGACAGGCGAGTACGACTGGCACGCCATCGCGGCCGCCCAGGAGGCCTCGAGCGACTCTCCTGGAGAAGCGGACTTTCCGATCGGCGATTACGTCGGGCGAATCGCGATCGTCGATGTGCCTCATCGCGCCGGAGGGCGAGGCATCGTCGCGACCCGCGATATTGCAGCCGGAGAACTTCTGCTAGGTGAGTGACTTCCGCAGGTCCAGCGTTCCACCCGAAAACTTGGCTGACTTGCCACACACACAGTCGAGAGACCCCTCGCGGTATCGACGCCTCCCAACGAAGAACACGCCTATGGTTATGACCTCGTAACCCATACTCTCAGCGAAGCTGCGAAAGCGGATCTCGTCGCCGAACTCGCGCGCATGATCGTCGACGACCCGAGATTGGCGGGCGTGATCTACTCGCTGTATGGAGGGGAGATGCATCCACCGAGCGGAAAGCTGACCTTCAAGCTGCGCTCGAACGCCGAGCCGAGCCTATTCGCTGTTCCCGCCGACGCCAACATCGAGCGCCTCGAGGCGATCGTGCGACATAACGCCTTCAACCTCGAACCGGTGCAGGCGAGCTTCGTCAATTACCGCGAAGCGTCCGAGAGCGCCCTATATGTCGGCGCCGCAGGGTTCAATCACAGCTGCGTCCCGAACGCCATCTGGCAAGTGATCGAGTCCAACATCTCGATTCGAGCTCGCACGCCGATCAAAGCCGGCGAAGAGGTATTCTTGGCGTATCTCCCGATTTCGGCGCCGCAGGCCCTTCGGAGAGAAGTGCTCATGTCGCACTTCGAGGGCGGCTGCCCCTGCGCGTCATGCACCGCGGATGACTCCGTGAAGGCCTGTTTGCGGGACGACTGGCTCAGCAAGGACTACGCGGACGTTACGCGGACGCTCATTGCTGCGCGGCCGACATTCAGCAAGAAGCTTGTCCTGCGTAATCGGCTGCGCCGCATTGTCGAGCAGATGGAGGCCTTATACACGTTGGACAGCGTCAGCCGACACCAGCTCGTGGAGCCACTGCGGACGCTCTCGCTCCTCATGGATATGACAAACATGGCGGACTACAAGGCTGTCGTGGAAATCGAGCTGAAACGTCTCGAATGCGCCGGAGCGCAGTTTTCGGTTACGCCCTTGACGGTGACCGTTACTTCGGTCCAGTACGATTGGGACGACAATCTGGTTCGCGAATTATTCGACCTCGCCACGAGATACGTCGAAGCAGGCTTGCCGGCCCCTGATCGCGAGGTCCGCAAGTGGGTCCGCGCCGCTTGGACCGCAACTCGCATCGCACGCGGGTGGACTTGGGACCACTTCCTCCAGCACTATATCCTCACGCTCGACGCGATCGATTTCAGTCGCGACGTCGAGTTCTGGGTGCCGTCGCTCGACCCCAACGTATAGGACTGTCTTGCCTTCTTCTCCTTTCCTCCTCTCCCTTCCCTCGACTTCCCTCTATTCTCTTTCGTCGCTGTCCCTGCATCCTCGTGACATTTGCTTGCGCTCTGTGCCGCCTACGCTCTTCGTATCTAACCTCTGGAACTTCGCGCCAGCAGCACGATCCGCTTCTCGTTGTCCTGCCTTTTCCCCTCTACTCCTTCCCTTTCATCACATCACTGCGCGCGTGCACCTCGCCACCGGAGAAAATGCTTGTTTGGCTGTATTTTGCGTGAGACATGATCATCCTGCTCGTGAGAAGACGGTGCTTGGATGCTTAGCCGCCCGAAGCGCCGCACCGAAACGCCGGCTGTCATGCTCCTTCGCTCGACTCGTCCGTTGCTCGAAGGTCCGCAAGAATGTCTGGCGACTATACTGCTCACTTTGACGTCCCGTATGAGGGCCTGAGACACCCGCGACGAGCGTGCGATCTCTACCTGCCGCCCCACTCGGACGGATCGTCGCCGCTTCTCGTCTTCATTCACGGTGAGTCTCGGTGTCGGACGCTTGCCCGATACCTGAGCTGACTGTTGCTCCTGGTAGGCGGAGCATGGCGATGGGGTGAGCGCAGCTTCCGGCCTTAGAGCTTGGTCTGCAACGGCAACGGCACGCCGACTACCCTACGCTGACGATAACGGGGCTCTGATAGCCGTTCTTCTTGCTGACTCCCGCGTCCTTGCGCCGCGCTGGCTGACCAGAGGCCAAGAGCGACTTTGTCAACACGCTCGCGCCGGCTCTGGTCCGCCGCACCGGGCTACCCGTCGCCTTCGTCGAGTACAGGCTCACGCCCGAGGTCGTGCATCCAGTCCATATCCAAGACGTCGTCGCCGGCTTCGAGCTCCTTACTGGCCCGTTATTGGAATGCGAATGCGGGTCGCCGAAATGGAGCCGCTCAAGGCTCATCGTTTCGGGACACTCCGCCGGAGCTTGGATGGCGACAACACTCGTCCTTAAGGCGCCGCCACAACACAGCTCCTACTCTGTGCCAACAAAAGTCCGCACCGCGATCGAACGTATCATCCCCATAGTCGGCATCTACGACCTCGAGTCCACGCTGGACGAGTACCCATCGTATGGACCCGAGTTCATCGACGAGGCCTTTGGAATCGACCGCAAGGTCTACAATATCGAGTCACCTGCGCGATGGTCCGGCCACGACGACGAGGCGGGCCAGAAACTACGGATCCTTGTCATTCAATCGTGGGAAGATGAGCTCGTCTCGCCCCGCCAGGCGCGCGTTCTGATCCGGCGGCTTAAGCAAATCTACGGAACGACGCAGGAATCATTCGTCGCACTTCCGGATGCCGCGTCACCGGTCGGGGAGGAGGAAAAGGAGCAACTCCCGTCGAATGTCGAGGTCGACTTCGACTCGGTCGGATCGACACACATGGGCATGCTGCAGCTCGAGGCCATTCCGAGACGGATCGCAGAGTATCTCAAGGACCTGTAGACTTTCAGCTGCGAAATATGGGGAAATGCGTTGCGATGCGGAACGATACAATGCGATACTCCCGGGAAGCTCATACGTTCCCGTTGACCCGGTCCATCTCTTTGCCCTCCTCTTCGACGCATTTGCTCATAGCGCTGATCCACACCTCAAGCTTGGGTTTGGGTCCGAACGCAAAGTGCGAGCCAATATGACGAGCGTGCGCGAGGACGGGCAGTCGTCGAAGGCTCCTGCCAGAGAGGCCCTGTGTACCGCTTGGCCCGTAAGACAAATGCTAGACGAGCGCATGCAGGCAACAGTACGCACCTGACACTGCTCCGCGAGCTCATACAGCATCAAGCTGCACTTGATCTTCCGGTCACCTTGGACTGCGGCCGCACTTGAACCAGCCGAGCGATAGATTTCGACAGTTTCGCAGGGTTCGAGCTCCTACTTGGGGGAGCGAGAGTAAGATTTCGATGTCCAGTGCACCCAATTGCGCGAAGTGATCGAAAGGACTGACGGTTGTCGGGACCAGCTCGGCTCGCATGAGCTCCTCGAGGCACGTCTTGAGGATCCAGTACACCGCCGCTGTTGGAGGTCTGTGCTCCCGTGGTGTCAGTAACTGCCCTTTGAAACCGTGGCAGTACTTTCCCACGTACAAGCCGATGTATTGCTTGATGTCGGCGCGGTCGATAAAAGCGTTGTCTGCGGAAGATGCGCACATCAGCTCGAATAGGCCAGGATCAGGTCAATGCGAGTGCACGTACCGATGGCTTCTGAAAGATTTGAGGTCGTCATGACGAGGCAGTTCTTGCGGTGCTTGAGCTTGTCGAGTTGGGTGAGGAGGGCATTCACGACCTGGAACGTGACGACGTTCGTCAGGAAGGTCCTCATGAGGATCAAGGAGAGAAGCCCTCTTCGAGCAGAGAAGCTTACTCGCAGAGCGTCGGAGGGTTCTTTGCCGGACATCGCGCCAGCGCGAGCGGCCGTCAAGCTTTCCACCTCATCTACAGACATCACGGGTGAGTCAGTCTGGGGCCGTGGTCAGATTGAAACGACGGCATCACTTACCGATGAGCACCACGACGAAAGACCCTTCTTCCTCGACCAGCTCCGTGACCTGGGCGAAGAGGCGCTGGACGAGCTTACCAGATTCCGAGAACCACTTTGAAAAGAGCGAGTGCGAGTTGATCTCGACCAACTTGCCGTGCTGGTAACTGATCGTGCCAAATAACCATGTCAGTGGAAACTCCATCCCGATTATGCCGACGCGTTGGGGGAAGTCATACCGATCGGACAATCGGATGGCGAGTTTCTGTGCAAGCGCGCGGCAGAGCGAGGTCTTGCCCGTACCCGGCGGTCCATGCAGGAGGACGACACTGCAGCGAGAGGCGAAGTGTCAGAGGAGCGACCTGCGAGCTCACCGAGCGGCTTGTGAATGACGACCGGCGGACGCACCGGTTCCAGGTGACGATGTTGAAATCGACGAGCGCATCGGAAAACAGCATCGTCGAGTAGATGTAGTTCAGGAGTTTCTCCTTGATCTCGCCGTCGTAAATAAGACTGTCCCAGACGCCTTCAAGGTCGAGGGACGGCAACTCGAGGACGGACGCGGCCGGCACGTCCGAATCGCCATCCTCGTCAGCGAGTGGCGAGGTCGAGAACTCGGTCAGGCGGGACGAAGACGGCGGCTGGTACAAGTGAATGACGAGAGAAACATCCTCCAGGTGGACGGCAGAGCCCGGAATGGCTGCAGGCAGGGGCGCGGCTCAGGAGAGCGTCCTTTGACGTAAACAAGCCTTCTCCGCTAGACTCACCGCACTCCCCGACCCAGATCCGGTCGACATGCTGCGCGAGCACCTCTATCTCGCGCCAGTCGTGTATTTCGGCGTGGGTCATGATCGCGTCGAAGTCGGCGTGGAGGTGCCTCGAGATCAGGTTCCGCAGGACGTCGTACCGCATTGTCGACGTCGGTCGCAATCGCACCTCGACTGACACAGATCCAGCGCATCAGTTGTCTTGCTCACTCGAGCCCTGCGGAAAAGAGAAAGACTTACCGTGCAGGGGAGCACGCCCGTCAACGGATTCGACGTCTTCGCTGTTCTGAGCCTCGGCGTCCTCAGCCGCGTGCGCATCTCCGTTGATCTGCTCCACCCCGTTGCCATTTACTCGTGTCTCAGCCGGTGTGTCGACCGCGGCACGGTGGTCCTCTGCGGCGCCGCCACGAAGCGAGAGTCGGCGGTCTGTCTCTTGGCTGAGGGCCATCTCCATGCTGACATCGTCCTCCTGAGCGTGTGTCGGCAGCTGTATGATAGCTTCCGAGGGTGTTTGACGTCTCGGCGCGTTCTCCTTGCTCGCTGGTGTTCCGAGCGGGCTACTGTAAGCGTTTCGAGGAAGGTTGGTTGACTGAAGTCGATCGGTCGGCTTGACGGGGCTGCTCTGCACAGCGGGAGGGACGGGAGGGGCAAACTCGAGCACAGGCATTACGGATGCAAGTAGCATGGGCAAGCTGAAGAGCGAGCAGCTTGTGAACCGAGAGGAGAACTTGGCGAACGTCAAGCAGACGCGAGAGAAAGTCAACTCGACGCGTCAACTCGGCAGCGAATACAGCGCTCCACTGGCACAACGAAGAGTCCATATGATACTCTGGAACGATGATCTCAAGCTCCCTCGACAACCCACTGCGCGGCTGATGGGAAATTTACTGCGTTTTCACTCCGCACGGCGAGCTCTCTTTTTTGGCGTACACCGTGCGGCCTTCTATCCACCCCTACCTCGCTGCACATCCCCTCGTTGAATGCCAGCCCAACTCGAGTAGGTAGCGCAGCTCCTGCCTGCGCCGCCTCCGCCAAATCCGATCCTCCCGAAACAACCGCCTCCCGACTTGCTCACGTGAGCACCCCGAGGGAACGGCTCGTTCCGCAACGACGTCAAGCCGCTCAGATTGCCTTGTTCTTGGCAAGCTGCTCCACCTCCGAAACTGCTGAGAGGAGGATGTCGCGCTGCAGCTTCTTGTCGGTGAGCTGCTTCTGGACGTTGCCGAGGACGGTCTGGACGAGGTCGCGCTGCTCCTGCTCACGGAGCTGAGCCTCGTGGCGGACGTGCGAGTCGAGGACCGACTTGATCTCGGCGGCGATCGCGGCCTGCTGCTTCAGGCGGAACGTCTCGTGCTCGAGTTCGGCGGTCTCCTGCAGGGCGGTCCGCGCAGGGTGAGTAGCGTGCCCTCACCGACAACAGGAAGGAAACAAAGTCAATGGCTCGACAAGGAGCTCGGGTAACGCACCTTGGAGAGGGCAAAGAGAGCCTTGGTGAGGCCCTCGACGTCCTTGAGTTCACCGACCGAGTCGATGCGCTCCTTGACGGCCGAAGTGTGGGCGGCGCGGGACGTGTTGAGGATGTCCTTGACCTTCTACTCGTCGGCAAAAAGAGCGTACAGCGTCACGAATCGGGTCAGCGGCGTGCGACGTAGGAAGAAATTGAGTCGTCGGCTGGACGCGCGGTCAGGGGGAAACGGCGAGACGACGAACCTGGATCTGGCCGTCGGCCCACTCGCGGTACGGCTCGCGGATGAGGGACGAGACGTAGCCGAGGAAGATGGCAAAGGAGCCGAGAATGACAACCTCCTCGTTCAGGACGAACAGCTCGTTCGAGATGGCGGCGGCGGTGGTCGCGGCGGTCAGGGTGACGATTCCCGTCTTGGAGACGAGCGAGTTGCCCGGGAGCGCATCGATCAGAGCCGATGCCTTAGCGGCGGGCGCCGGCTGGCTCGTCGACTGGAAACGGACCCTGTATGGTGTAAAGCCCAGGGAGGCACGAGACGGGAGGACGAGGCGGTGTCAGCGGGTGGGCAGCTCGGCGGGAGAGGTCGCAATTCTCGGCAACCTCTCGCTGTGAGGCGCTCGGGACGAGACTCACGGGGCGAGCACGCGCGGCTGGATAGCCTGGCGGCTGACACGGGCGGCAGCTGAGCGGAGCATCGTTGTAGCGAGTGACCGTGGGTCGGAGGAGCAGCGAATCGCGAGGTTTCTCGCGCGGAGGCGGACTGCACGGCGCCCAAGTCGCCTCTTCATCGACCTCTCTCCATCTCTCCAGACCTCGCGCGGACAATCCCACCGCATCATAGCGGCACTGTTCACTGTGTCTGACCTCTCGCTTATTCGCCGAATCGGCTGCTTCGTCCGACGGCCGGGCGGGCGGTCCCTCCGGTCAGACCGCCCCTCTCCCGAGGCATTCGCCACGTCCTCTGCTCTCGCTGCCGTCCCGGAAGTCAGACGAGCTACGGTGATTTGGCTACATCGAGCACCTGTGTGCCTGGATCCGTCGCCTCCGGGTTCTGCAGGGATCCCTAACTCCGTCTCGAGCGACTGGAAGCTGTCTCGCCGGACGGATCCGCTACTTCGCTGCTAGAGGTCCTATGCCGACTGCTGTTCGTCTCCAGTGGCGGAGGTCAACTCTTGGACCGAGAGGAACACCGCGTATGCGAATCGCTCTGGCCCCCGAGTCTCTGCATATTGCTGTCTCGTTCACACCGCGGACTCGTCTCGTGATTCTAGCTTCTGTTCGCACAGCTCTTTCCGCGACAGCCCACTCTGTTTCTCACCAGCTTGAGTCTGCAATCGCAACATCGCGGTATGCCTCGAGCGGCACCGACGATGCGACCTGTGCGAGAGGTCCGATTCAGCAGCTGCCTGGGCGGATGAGGATCGCGAGCTTCTCTGCAGTTAAGTGGCTGCCGCTTACACGCGTCATGACTTCTGCGATGACTGGTGCCTCTCGGTGCATACTCGCAGCGTATGAGCACTCGAAGGAGACCTGCCTAGACATCGGATGGCGCGGCTGCGCGGCAGTGAGGCGGTCGCACCTCAAGTCGCCGATTTTGTCGTAGGGGATCATATGCATTGCCTTGAGCTCATGCTGACCTGCAAAAACGGATGTGAATCCAAGAGAACACTCAAAAGCTGAAAAGGAAGAGAAAGGACGCCG
The DNA here is from genome assembly GCA_037974285.1 of Rhodotorula glutinis. Lineage (NCBI taxonomy): Eukaryota > Fungi > Basidiomycota > Microbotryomycetes > Sporidiobolales > Sporidiobolaceae > Rhodotorula > Rhodotorula glutinis. The sequence goes on along the minus strand of JBBPFV010000010.1, from coordinate 347,680 downwards.
TCAAGAGATCGCGATCGAGGTTGTGACCAGCGAGCGAGAGGAGCGGCGGCGACCCCCCGCTCGCCGAGTTGAGCGACCCGTGGGAGAGGCACTCGAGCGCCTTATCTCACCGCGTGATCAGTCCCTGTTCACCCTCAGACGAGTTTGACTAGCCTCTAGACAAGCGCACGGGACTCTGCGCTCGTACGACGACAAGTAGAGCCGTCGTCTCGCATTGTGCCCACCGCGCGTTTCGCCCCTTCTGCCTGCGTTCGCCCATGGCTTCGTCCCTCAGCAACAACGCCTCGGCATCGCTTCCTGCGGACTCGATCACCAGTTCTCTGACTTCAACTCCTGTGAGTCACATGCTCGTGTGGACAGCGCCCTCCCGCGGGTCAGTACGAGCGGAAACGAGGCCAAACATGGTCCGCCTGCCCCACTCGTCTCGGACCTCGTCCCTCACTTGACACGCTCTCAGCTCGCGGACGCCCTTCTGACAGCATGCACTGACTACTTTGAGTTTGTAGCTCGCCGAGCCTATCGCTGCGCACCCGCCAGCGCTCGCGCTCGCGCCGCCTGTCCAACTCGGCGAGCCGCTGCGAGGTTCCGATCCTGCATCGACCGACGCGGCCGACCTCGCGGCTTCCACCTCGTCCAAGCCCGTCCGGCCCCCTCGGGCAGCTCAGAGGCCTTCGACCGCATCGAGGCGTACGAGCGCGTCCGGAGCCGACTCGATCGCCGGCACGAACCCCACCGCCGTCACGTCTGGAAACGGCGCCTCGACCGACGCGAACGCGAGCGAAGGTACGACCCTCGTCGGAGCCGGTACCGCCGAGTCAGCAGTGCCCGAGATGAGCTCGGTAGAAAAGGTCGACGACGCAGCGGCCAAGGCGGCCATCGAAGAATCGGCCGGTACGCCAGTCCCTACCGCCAACTCTTCGACCGTGACCGGATCAAGCGCGGACAAGCGGCCGTCGACTGTGTCCCAAACAGTCGTCGCTGACGAATCTGCTACTTCCACGCCCAAGATCGCCGCCGCCGCACAGCCGGCTTCGTCAGCGTCGGCGAATAACAACCTAAACACGACCGCTTCTCCCCGCACCTCTTCTCCTTCTGCTGCTACTGGCACTGCCGGCACCTCTCGCCCTCGGACGACACAGCCGACCACTTCTTCAGCCTCTGCAAAGAAGCGGAAGGGCGGCTTCTCGCTGCTGGCTTGCCTCCCCTGCTTCGGCTCGACCGGTCACGAGGAAGACCCGCCGCAGCAGTCGAATGCGCCGGCGCGACGGGCTTCACCTACTCCGCGTGTAGCCGAGGCCGAGAAGCAACAGGAGAAAGTGCCCGCGGCCGCGAGCAGCGATGGTCCGGTAGTGCCGGCGGCCGAACCCGCAGTCGCCGTGAACGAGTCGCCCGTCGCCGTCGAGAACGAAAAGGCTGTCCCGGCCGAAGGCACCGACTCGCCGACGGCGGTCGCCTCGCCTGTTGTGGAGCCAACGTCAGCAGTTGTTGCGTCGACCGACGATGCTCATGTGCCACCAGCTCCGACAGCTCCGACGGCGCACAGCGGCGTCGTCCTTCCCGCCGACGAGACCGAGGGCGTCACTTCGGGCGCCGTAGTCCCACCCGGCCAAGTCGCCGCGTCTCAGGTTCCGCACCCGCCGACGCCGACCCCGCGGCAACGGCGGCGCCGTGCCAAGCAGCAGCAGCAGCAGGCCCGATCCGGCACCGATGGCATCATCACCTCGGTGCCTGAACCGGGCGCGACCGGCGGTGGTATCCTCCTGGCACCTCGGCACGACGAGACAACCTCTAGCGAGATCTCGACCGACGAAGAGGATGACGAGGACGATATTGACGAGTCCGAGGAGGAGGAAGAGGAGGAGGACGAGGAGCAGATGCTGATCGCCCGTGGAGGTGTCGGCATCCCCATCGGAGAAGACGGCCTGCCGCATCCTTTGCTCGACGAGCTGTCGTCCGATCTGCACGGGCGGAAATGCCTCGTCCTCGATCTGGACGAGACGTTGGTCCACTCTAGTTTCAAGGTAAGTGTTCTTTTCGTTAGCGCCGCGCGATGGGCTTGACTGGCTCACTCTCGCTGTGCAGATGGTTCACCAAGCCGACTTTGTCGTGCCGGTCGAGATCGAGAACCAATTCCACAATGTCTACGTGATCAAGCGGCCTGGCGTCGATGGTGCGTTGCGCTGACACCTACGCTCGCGCGCTCGCGGCGCTTCAACTCCTCGCTAACTGACCACCGTGCACAGCCTTTCTGAAGGCAATGGGCGAGATCTACGAGGTTGTCGTCTTCACGGCTTCGCTGTCGAAATACGCCGATCCTGTCCTCGACCACCTCGACATCCACCGCGTCGTCAAGCACCGACTGTTCCGCGAGAGTTGCTACAACAACAAGGGCAACTATGTCAAGGTGAGACGCGACTCGGCTCACGAGGCGCTTTCTGCCAGTGATTGACTCGTCAAACACCGCTCGCACAGGATCTCTCGCAACTGGGTCGGCCGATCAGCGAGTGCATCATCATCGACAACTCGCCGGCGAGCTACGTGTTCCATCCGAACAACGCCGTCCCGATCAGTAGTTGGTTCAACGACCCGTGAGTACTGCCGCCGAGTCTACCCGTCCTTTCGCATCATAGCCTGACCGAAGCTACTTCTCCCGCAGGCATGACACGGAGTTGACGGATCTGATCCCGTTCTTGGCGGATCTGAGCTCTGTCGAGGATATCCGGAGCGTCCTCGACGCGAACCTGTACCTGCCATCGATGATCGCAGAAGGCGCGGCCGTCGTCGGTGCGGGCGAGACCGACGGTATCTCGACCGCCCTTCAGCAGCTCTAGACGACCGAGCAGCCGCCGCCGCTCGGGTCCCGACGGTCGACGATTTCGCAGATTGTACTCTCACAAAAGGTGTCGCCCTGCGGCTTTTTTGCGTGCCGTTCCCTGTTGCCATCATTTCTCGTCCATACACCTTTGCCCTACGCCGCCTGACTGCTCGAATACACCCTGGCGGTCATCATTTCGCCGTATGCCGTCACACCATACAGTGACCTACGTTACAGATACCCTCCAACGTTCATTCGCGCCGACATCAATCTCGCCAACCGCCTCTCTCTGCCTTTGCTGCCCCGCCAACGTCAACACTGGTCGACGGTGTCCGGCGCGTCCATTACCCCGCTTCTGCCTCTTTTTCTCTCTCGACTCTATGACTCGCCGTGATCTGAAACCCTCTCCTGTTTGGTCTCGGCCTCTCCGCGCTCCCGTTTGTCTCTTTTCTCCCGTACAGACTGATACCCTCATCCCGACTCTCGTACATCTCGATAGCGCGTCATACTGCAACGAAAACGCGTTCATCGAACAAGTCCTTGCTCCAGTGTAGCGATCCAGGATTAGTTCCTGCGTCGGCTGCGCACGCGTCGACGACTCCGCGCCGAGTTCGGCGAAACAGTAGTGATCGCGCGCAGTCGACTTCTGATCTCGCAACCCTTTACGAGGCACACCGGACTGTCTTTAGAGCTACAACAGCTTCGCAGGACCTTCTGACTAGCCTGTTCGGGTCCAGTGACGGCAACTGACCCGGTCGACACTTTCGCCCCCACCAACCGCGTGTCACCGACAAGTCGACTCGTCAATCGTCCGCGGCGGTCGAGAACTCGAGCGAAGCATGTCGCGGCCGTACTTTGACCGCACGGCCGAGTTTCGCTCGGCCGTCGAGTCGGCAGCGTTCCGCGCCGCGTCGTCTGCCCAGGGCGCGCCGTTACTCGCAAACGGATCCGGAGCGGCAGGAGGCGCCGGCGGCGCATTGAAGAACAAGACGGCACAGAGGAGCGAGTTTGCGAGAATGGCGGCCAAGATTGGCAAGGATATTCAGGCTACCACGGGCAAACTCGAAAAGTTGGCGCAACGTGAGTCTCAACTTGACCGTGGACTAAGAGTACGGTCGCCGCCGGTTGCCCAGCCTAGGCTCGTTGGCGAGCGCCCGTTGCATGCATTCGCGGGAGAAGAACTGACAAGAACGCTGCTCCCCTTAGTCGCAAAGCGGAAGACGCTCTTTGACGACCGACCAGTCGAGATTAGCGTGAGTTGCTCCCCCGAGTCTCGACAGCGCATTGTTCACTCGTTGCGGGCTGAAGATGACTGACGACATCCGACGCCACTGTAGGAGCTCACATACATCATCAAGCAAGACATCGCCGCGCTCAACTCGCAAATCGCCCAACTCCAGGCGTTCACGCAGTCCAACCTGAACGCCGGCGCCGGTGGCAAGCAGGTCTCGGAGCACAACAAGAACGTCGTGACGATGTTGCAGACCAAGCTCGCCGACACGACGATCGGCTTCAAAGACGTGCTCGAGATCCGGACTCAGGTCAGTCTCGGAACGCGCCTCGTGTTCGCGGCCTCTTGTCTCGGCGGAATATGAACGGGGCCAGGCCGCCTCGACGATGTGGGTCGGATCATCTGACCCGTTCCCTCGCAGAACATGAAAGCGTCGCGCGATCGGACAGAACAGTTCACCTACTCGGGCGCCTCCAATCCCCGCACAGCGCCCGCATCCGGTCAGTCACATCTCCTTTTAAGCCCCCTGCGTTCCGGCCCATCAGACCCAGCCTCAGCTACATGTGCTGTCGCTGACGCCCGGGAGAGACACCTCGTGCTCACTCCTAGTCCTCCGTTCGCGCGCTCCCCCTTCCGGCGGCAACTCTCATCCTGCCTATCCTTCCGGCACCACCTCGACCCACCCTTATCCTGCCTCGTACAACTCGCACAACACAGATTCGCCCCTGTACCGACCCATGTCTGCCGCTCCCGGCGCCGGTGGCCCGGGAACGAGCATCCTCGACTCACAAGGGAAGGGCAAAGGGAAAGCCCCCGCCGGCAGCAACTCGGACTTTCTCGCGCTCGACCTCGGCGCGCCGTCCGATAGTCAACTCGGCGCCGCCGAAGGCGGCCAAGGCGGGTTCATGCAGATGGAGTTGGCGCAACAGCAGGGGGACGACCAGTACCTCTCGTCGAGGAGTACCGCGATCGAAACGATCGAGAGCACCGTCGCCGAACTTGGACAGATCTTTAGTCAGCTCGCACATATGGTCGCAGTTCAGGGCGAGCAGGTGACGAGGATCGATGCCGATACCGAGGACATTGCCGCGAACGTTTCCGGCGCGCAATCGTGAGTCGGATCGACGACACCTTGCAATGGCGAGCGTGCCTGCGCGGGCCTCGCATATGCATTTTGGATCGTAGCTGACTCCCTCATCCTATTTCGCGCAGGGAATTGCTCAAATACTATGCGAGCGTGTCCTCAAACCGGTGGCTGATGATGAAGGCGAGTTCTCGACGTGACGTTTTACCACCGTTCGATGCGCGCGTATTGACCCACGATCTCCTTTGTATCCAGGTCTTTGGTGTCTTGATTGTCTTCTTCCTCCTGTTCGTGCTCGTCAGTTAGTTGTGCGGTCTCGGCGCCGCTCGAACGCCACCCTTATTGTACCGCCCTGTCCTTATACTTTCGTGCATAAGATACCTTTTCCTGATGCGCAGGCTGCTCCCGTGTTCCGTCTTCTGCGATGTCGCGAGATTTGGGCGGTCATGAACAGCTTCCAAGATAGAAACAACAGATTCTACGCTCCAGCGGACTGACAGCGGCGATATGCAGGCGCGTAACTTATCGGAAGACCCTGATGGAAAGGCACATGCATAATAAGAGGCGAGACCCACGCCCCATCAATGCGCGAGCTCGTACTCTTCATCGCCGCCTGCGTCCCTCGCCCGTTCGCGCGCGTCCCTAACCCGTTTCCGTTCCTTCTCGCGCTCGACCTCGCTCGCAAAGCTCCGTTTCTCGAGTGTGACTTCGTCGACGAGGGCGAGTCGGACCGACAGGACGAAGCGGTACAAGTTGCGGGACGAGTTGAGTTGGGCGAGGAGGGGCCCGAGGGTGGAAGAAGGGAGGAACGAGGCGGGCGTGACGGAGGGGACTGGCGGGCGACCCGGGGTCAGTCATGAGCCAGCGGAATCGAAGCCGATACGGGGCAACAAGGGAGCTCACCAGTGTACTGCGACTTGGACGCGTCCAAATCGAGCGAGAACGTTCGCGGGAACGATGCCGGATCGATATTGTGGAAAGAAAAGCGGACGACATCGGCTGCGATGACCGAGTGAAAGGTCGTCAACCTTGCGTTCTCGTATGCGAGCGGGTTTCACGGACAACAGGGAACGCGAGCTCACGAGCGGTTCCGCGGACCGATAGGCCGAGTTTTTGTTCAAGGAAGGCGAGTTCGGGTCCGTTCCGGGCGACTTGTTTGCTAAAGGCGGCACGCTGTCTCGCTTTCACTGCAGGATCGTGAGCTTGCCGCGTCAGTGCACAGAATGCACAAGGAGGAACGACGTAGAGCACGCCCCGACTCACGCTCGCGACGGGCGTGCAGCCTCGCCTGGATCTCTTTGACTTCTCCGGTCGCTGCTTCGACCTGGACTGCGAGCGACCTGGACCTGGTCTGGACTTCGTTTTCGAGTTGGCGCGCCTTGTCCATCTCGTCCTTTTCGCGCTGGACCGTCTTGACCATGTCCTTTGCGGCATCGCCCAACTCGCGCGCCAACCGCTCGAGGCGTTTGTGTTCTGCCGCGATCTCTTCGAGCGATTCGACGAGGCGTTTCCTGGTGTGGGCGAGGGCGTGACCGAGGATCTGGACGGCGTCGTCGACGGCGACCTTGTCCCGTTCGATCAAGTCCCTCAGTTCGTCGTCGTCGGCGTACGACTTTTCCGGGTAGACGCGCGAGTTGATCGGTGGCAAGGGGGCCAAAGCGGAAGCCTGCGCGAGGGCGTTGCCTCCGAACGAGAGTCGCGACGACGGCGTCGACTGTAACCGCCTCGCTGACCTCGGCGTCGAGCCATTGTTGCGCGGCGTGGCTGGCATCGAGAGTGCGATCGAAGGGCGGGGTGCGAATGCAGTGGCCATGGCTGCCAGTGGTCAGTGAGCAGCTTATAGACAGAAGTTGCGAGGTTGAGTGACAAGTCTTCTGGACGAACGCGTCCGAGTCGCGTCACTCACTCGCGTCAGCTCGACGCTTTCCCTCTTGGCTGGATTTGTCAATGTTCAGGGTAGCTTGTTCAGCTTGCAAGATAGAGTCATAGGCTACAGAGACACTCGAATGGGTCTACAAAGAGAGAGTATCGATATTGTGGGTGAGATTCGATCACTCAACCTTTGGAATGAGCGCATGACCTCAATTGTCTCTCTCGTCTCGCTCCCTCCTCTCGCCTGTTTGACGCTCTCTGCCCTGCTGTTGTTGTAAGGCAGGCATGGCACACTATCACCCACCGAGCATGTACCCGGCCAACAAGGAAAACTCGCTGTTCCACTCGGTCATCGCCTCGTCGTCGTCGTCGTCGTCGTCTTCACACGCTTCGACGTCATCCTCGACGACGCACGCTCTGAACCCGCTCGCGCAGAGTCAGAGTCACCACTACCACAGGCCACTCCCGCCTGCACCGACAAAGACGACAGCGACGGCAGTCGTCAACCACTATGTTCGCCCGCACCCGCAGCCACTGCCCCCGCACCACTCGCACTCGTACTCTTCGAGCGGGCTCTCTTCCTCGGCTTCGACGCCGACACTAAGCACTTACGCCTACTCGAACGACCCGACCGTCGCGCAACTCCTCGCAGCTCAGGGTCGACCGGGATTGGCGTACGGCCCACGAGCCATTCCAGGGATCGGAGGAGACGCCACGATGCAACCCGCGACCGGGCTCGTCAGTTGGAGAAAAGGTCAAGGGTTCAAAGAGTGGGAAAAAGTCAAACTCGAGTCGCAAGAGGTGAAACGGAAAGCCGACGTCGCGCAACTGTGTCAGTTTCAACGCGCCTCCTGTCTCCCCCTCCAAGACTCGGCACTGACTTCGGTCGCTCGACGCGCTCGCAGACTTTTACGACCACTACTTTGACCTGTTGACCTACGTCTCGGCGCGCAAGTCCCGCCTCGCCAACCTGAAAGCCTCGCTCGCGCACCGCCGCGCCTCGCCGTCCCAAGTCGCCAGCGAGTGGCAAACCCACTGCGAGACGGAGCGGCACCTGCTCCGGAAACGGAGGACGAAACTCCGCCTCGAGCAGTTCCACATCGTGACGCAGGTCGGACAGGGCGGGTACGGCGAAGTGTACCTCGCGAGGCACAAAGAGACGCAGCAGGTCGTCGCGCTCAAAAAGATGAAGAAGCGCACCCTCGCAAAGATGGACGAGGTGCGTAGATCAGAGGACGACATCCGAGGACCGCGCCTAAGGCTTCAGACTGACCGCACCGCGCGCACAGATCCGGCACGTTCTGACTGAGCGAGACATCCTGGCATCGACTTCGTCCCCTTGGCTCGTCGGCCTTCTGTACGCGTTCCAAGACACCGAGCATGTCTTCCTTGCCATGGTCAGTCGCCTTTCGACCGACTTGGACGCGTGCGAGAAGTCGCGCGCACCTCCACTCGCCTACGTCGTCTGGTACGGTGGCTGACTCGCTGGTATCTTCTCAGGACTTTATCGCCGGCGGCGACTTCCGGACGCTCCTCAACAACTCGGGCGTCCTCAAGGAGGAACACGCGCGGTTCTACATCTCGGAAATGTTTTGCGCCGTCGCCGAACTGCACAAGCTCGGCTACATCCACCGCGACTTGAAGCCCGAGGTCCGTCTCGCTTCCTCGTATACGATCGCTTGACGCTCGAGAATGCTGACGCTCGACATGGTATCCGCAGAACTTCTTGATCGACACGACGGGCCATATCAAGCTGACCGACTTTGGACTCGCGGCGGGAGCGCTCAACCCGGGTAAAATCGAGCATCTCAAGCACAAGGTTAGTCTCGCCGACTCTGCTATGATGGAGCAGTGCAATGCTGTCCAAGACTGGCTTTCTAGGGTCCAGCTCGGCGAGACTGACAGGGCCTCCTCGTCTCAACAGCTCGACGAAGCGGCCGACTCGCCGCTCGTGTACCGCTCAACGCTCGAGATGAAGTCGATCTACAAGACGCTCCGCCTCGCCGATGCGCGGTACGCCGATTCGGTCGTCGGCTCGCCCGACTACATGGCGATCGAGACGCTGCGCGGGCAGAGCTACTCGTACTCGGTCGATTACTGGAGTCTCGGCTGCATCCTCTTCGAGTGCGTTCACGTCACAGGGTGGCGCGGCTGCCCATTCTTTCTGTATCTGACGACCCGTGCGTGCGTGTTCGACAGGTTCCTCGCCGGTTTCCCGCCGTTCTCGGGCGCGACAGCGGACGAGACGTGGAACAACCTCAAGAATTGGCAGCGGGCCCTCCGCCGGCCGCACTATGACCGCCCCGAAGATTTGATCTTCAATCTCAGCGATGACGGCTGGTCCGCCATCACCTGGTCAGTCCAGCGGTGAGGGCGAAACCTCCTCCGCAAATGCTGACTAGACAGCACGCCGTTTGCACCTGAACAGCCTCATTGCCCACAAGGATCGGCGCATGTCTTCTCTCGACCAGGTCAAGCAGCACCCGTTCTTCCGCGGAGTTGACTGGGACCACCTTCGCGAGCGGAAAGCGCCGTTCATCCCCGCCCTCGACTCGGAGGTCGATGCCGGCTACTTTGACGATGTGAGTTGCGCAGCAACCTCCAGCCGTCATGACTTTTCACTGACCGGATCTGCTCGTGGCAGTTCTCGTCCGAGTCGGACATGGCCAAGTACGCCGAAGTGCGCGAAAAGCAGCGCCATGTCGATGCTGTCGCTGAACGCGGCGTCGCCGATCCCGGTCTCGCACGAGGCGTCTGGGTCGGCTTCACCTTCAAGGCCAAGAAGGACTTTGATCGCGCTCTTGCCGAACGGCAGCACGCCAATGAGCAGGACGAGACCCTGCTCACCCTTTTCTGAGCATCCTTTCGTGACTGTACCTATCCTTCAAGGCTACTCTAATAACTCGTGCCATCGCTTCTCGGACCACCTCTTCTCCACACAGACACTCATTCGCTCTCTGTTCCCTGCCGTGCCATTTTCGTTGTATTTTTCTCGCCGCTCGTCGTTCATTTCTCGCTCGTTCTTGCTCCCGTCCATCCTCACTCCTTGATCCATGCTTCCGCTTTGCAATGTACTCTAGCACGATCTCAAGCTCGCTTCTGACCGTGAGGGGAGCGAGTCGCGCAAGACACATCTTAGCTCCCGCGCTTCCTTGCCACTCGCACAGAATGCTGACGGGGTAAAGACTATGCAATGACGGAGGAATGCGAGAGCAGGGCGGCGCTGCTCGAGAGTATGCTGGACAATAAAGACGACAACAGGGATAACACGCTCACGAAGCGGATCAAGCGGGGAAAATGAAAATCAGGACGACGCCTCGTCCTCGAAGCGTGACTTGCGCGAGCCGCCAAGCCACTTGGACTCCAGTGAGCTACCGCTCGTCGCGGTATGGCTGCGTATACTCGGCGGCTTCGGGCTCAGCCAAGCCGGGTCGCCGCCAGTACTGTACCAGCTGATGCGCCTGAGGCGTTCTTGGAGCTCGTCGCGCTCCTCGCTGAGCTCGCGGACCATCTTGCCGCCCGTCTCGAGGCATTCGGCAAGCGTCACCTCGCGCTCGCGTAGGAGACCGAGCTCCTTTTCTTGGCGCTCGAGGGTACGGCGGAGGTGGTCGTTCTCAAGCTGGGCGAGTTCGAGCGACCGCGCCAGCAGTTCCGGCGGCGAAGGCGGAGCATTGGCAATATCTGGTGCAGACTGCGCGCCGGGCGCCTGTGCCGAGATGAAGGGTGTGCACAAGTCGAAAACGGGAGAGGTGGGCGAGGTGGAGGGCGAGATTCGAATCTCCGTCGGCGGAATTGCCGGCACTTGAATCGACAATGACGACCGCCGCCATCGACTCGACCTATCGTTGTTCTCCTGAGCCAGATCAGTCGTGCTGGACTGCCAGGGATAAGCGATGGCGTTTCTGGGGCTCAGGCGAGCCGGGGTGTCGGCCTGGACGACTACGGTCGGAACTTCCGACGTCGGGCGGACAGTAGCTGCCGTCGAAGTCGATAGTGCTGCTGAAGCCGGTCGAGGCTGGCCGGCCTGGCGCCCTCCGCGGACTCGCCCGACCATGTGCGAGGACGCTTTGCGGAGCAGACGCCAACCTTTCGTGGCGTCGCCATCGACAACATTGACGAGGTCCTTTGAAGCGAGAGTCCCGTCCTTGTATGCGGAAGCGCGCGGCGTTTCCGGCGACTCTTGGCCGTCTGCAGGATCTTCGTAAACCTGGAACGAACGTTGCCGAGGGGGCACGTTGGAGAGCTTGCATGCTCGGGCGGGGGGAGCCGAAGCGCCTTGCTCAAGAAGGGCCGCGAAGCTCTCAAGTGCAGGCGATACAGGCGGTTTGCCGGCGAGCGCGCGCTCGATCGACGTGTAGGCGTCAGATCGCTTCAGCAGACTGGAACGCCGCGAAGATGCTGGGCTCGGTGCCTTGTACTCCGCAGGCGCCTCGTCCGTTTCGGCGATGGACCAGCGCACATTGACCGACGCTTTGCGGCGGTGCGCCCGGGTGGTCGCGGCGTCGTCATTCTCATTCTCGACGCGTTCGGCGCCCTCCACGCCCCGAGCAGAAATGTCGCGGCGAACGGACGGGCCGCTGAAGATCGATCGCAGGCGCTGCTGTATCGAAACCTTACTGCGCAAACGCTGCGGTGGGGGAGGCGACGCCGCCTTCTCGGATTGGACGCTCTGACGGTCAAAGCCTTGTAGGAGAGCGGGAGAGGAGGGGAGGGAGTACACGAAGCCGGACCGGTCCGGACCGGTCATGCGATGACTGGAAGGGGCGAATACCAGTGCTTCTGGCGAGACCGGAAGCGGTTCGAACGCGAAAGACTCGATCTGAGGTGGCGCAGACGCCAAAGGCGCCGCCACGTCTTCCGCGGCCGTCTCTTCCGGCGTTTTGACCCCGGGCGAGGGGCCTGGAAAGACGTAGACTTGGTTGATCTCTTGCCATGTACGTCCCGTCGGTGCGTCGCGTGGCGAAGTGGATTTGGCGGTGCGACTCGTGCTCTTGCGGCTCATCTCTTCAACGGAAACGTCATCAGGTACGAACTCCGTCGGTTCGTCGAGATTGCGGCAGTGCGCGAGCACCAAGTCCTCCTCTATAACGGTGGGCGGCAGAGGGAATGCAGCCGTCGGCGCTGACGACGAGCGCCGAGTCGAAACGTCGGAAGTGTACGTCGAGCCCGATGAAGGCCCGGAGCTTTCGAAAGCCGACTTTGGATGCACAGGCTTTTCCTGCTCTAGGAGACCCGGCTCTTTGAACCCGAGGAGGACGAGGTAGAACAATCGCGCGCAAGAGCTGTTCAAAGCACAGCAGCTGATCAGCGACACCTTATAGCGGCCCGCTCCTTTGGACTGCTGAGCTCACTCCTTTTCGCGGATCTCAGCGATCGCGTCTTCGTAGTCGTCGTCAGTGACGAGCATTGCGACGTCTTTGACTAACCCCTCGTCGAGTGGCTCGGTCGGATCCCAGACGGCGCGCGGCGGATCCACGAAGCGAGCGTAATCGTCGAGGCCGTGATCGTAAGTTGGGAACGGCGCATCGGAGTTGATCTCGGACAACCCGCGAGGGCGCAAACTCTCCTTAGACTCCGGTCCGGAAGTAGCGGTGGAAGGCACGCTCGAGTGCTCGCGCAGGTAGCTGAGCAGTTCCTTCTCGGGCGGTCTCGGATCGGGCGGCGTGCGGGATATGAGCAAAGTCATGCCGCAGAGTTGCATGCCATCGAGCTCGGCGCACGCGAGGTCAGTAACTCTGGGGTCGGCGTATTCGCAGAACGCGTAGCCCTGCTCGTCACAAATTCCACTAGGTGAGCTCTTTGTCGCAAAGGTGCAGTCGGTCGGTCGTGAGGGTGGTTACGTACCATCGAGTCGCGAGTAGCCGGGTCTCGGGCGAGCTTGAAGGATCGCAGCTCTCCGTAGGTTGTAAGGACGCCTTCGATCTCGTCTTCTGTCAGATCCTTGGGGAGACCACCGATGAAGATTTTGTGCGCCGCGTTGGACGTGCTGCCGTTAGCCGTCGTCTCGTCATGCGGCTCGCCCGTCGCGTCTGGCGGAGTCTGGCGAATCTCGACCTCTCGCGTCCAGAATGCCTCCTCTGGACGTCGGACGAACAGAGTACCGCCGAGAAAAACGCAGCCGTCGAGGCCGAGGGCCCCTTCGAGCTCCTCGGTATTGCGGAACTGTCAGCGTACGACCAGCACAAACTCGTCAGCATGCCGACAGTAATGTTCCCTGCCAAACTGGCGCGCTCACCTCGACGTAAGCGCAATCTTGACCGCGTACGAATTGCACGGACACGACCGGTTGAGGTGCTTCGATGCCCGCATCTTCGAGATCAGGCGAGCGCCTTCCGTCTGAAAGGAAGCCGCACTCCTCAATCGTAGTGTTGAACCAGTGCCGAATCCCTTCTTCGGTCGCGTTCGCAACGATCCCGCCCACCCAGACTCGACGCGCCAACCGCTTCGCCGACATGTCCTCGGCCTGCAAGTCGGTCAAAACGGGTGGTGCCGTCTCAATAGACGCCTGTACCATATACGGATGAGCTAAGAGTGCTGAGAGCTGCGAACCGAATTTCCGATCGCGGTCAGTCTCGTGCACTCAACCCTATGACAGCGTGCAGGACTTGGCTCACGCCGATACGGTGAGCCGGATCCTTGGTCAAGCAGCGCTGTACGAGGTCGCGAGCGTAACCGCCGATCGAAGCCGGCATCTCGTACGTCCCGACGCGGACCTTACCGATCAAAGTCGGGATGTCGTCGTCATCGAAGGGGAGCGTCCGAGCGATCAGGGCGTACAGGACAACTCCGCATGACCAGATGTCCGTCTTAATACCGTCGTATGGCAGACCCTGTATGCCGTCGTAGTGAGTCCGAGGTCCTGCACTGGCGCAGAGAAGGACGTCTCCTCACCTCCATGATCTCGGGAGCGGCATAGTGAGGACTGCCGCAACTCATCGTGAGAAGCTGGCCAGGCGGCTGATACGTCGCCATGCCGAGATCGATGAGCTTGATAGAGAGATCTTCGCGCTCGTCACGGAAGAGCATGATGTTTTCGAGCTTGATGTCGCGATGAGCGATCCGAAAGCGAGCGAGGTATGCGACCTGAATCACTCCACAAACAACGTCAGTCTCCTCCTCCATTCTCGGATCAGACGGTCCGAGCTTACAGCAGACATGAGCTGACTGAAGAAGCGCTGAGTCATCTGCGGCAGAATGATGTTCTGGTGGACGTGGTTGAAAAGCTCTCCGAGCGGCGTGTACTCCATGACGAGGAAGCTATGACGACAGGCGATAAGTCAGCGACGAGTCACAGTCGAGAAGTACGTTGGACGGACTAGTAGTTCGGCGTTTCGAAAACGTCAAAGAGGCTGACAAAGTGCGGGTGCGCCGACACGAGTTTCATGATACTGATCTCCTGATGGATCGAGTGGGCGTGCTGCAGTACGAGTCTCCTCAGCAGCTAGACGCGTGGTCGTCCCCGTCCGAGGGCGACTTACGCGCATCCCTTCTGGAAGCCGAAAGACCCGCTTGACCGCTGCGAACTGGCCGGTTGCGGTGCTTCGTGCGAGCTTAACTTGGCCTATCGAGGGCTCAGAGGCCATTCGTCAGTCATAGAAAACCTCACCGCGAGCCATGGACGGGTATCCGAAGCGGCCGAGGGGCAAAGCGAGGACTCACCGCTCGTACCCTTCCCGAGGTTCTCGCCGAGACGCCACTCGCCAATCAGCTTGTATTTCCAGACGTTCGGAGGAACGATCCCGGCTCGAGCGTATTCATCTTCACGCTCCTTGCGAGTCGCGATGTCAAGGAACGGCCGCCAGTTGAGCGCGTCGTCCTTGGTCGGTGCCGGAAAGCGGTACCAGTCCTGCTCGCCTCGCGCCGGTCGCAAACCATGCTCGCCGACCCCGGTCGCGCGCTCAGGCTCGACTGAAGTCGTAGCAAGCTCTCCAGCTTGGTCGCGAGATGCTTCTGTCGGTGACAACCCCGTCGACGAGAGGCTGTGAAAGGGGTTCCGGCCGTGCCGCTCAGAAGGCTGCGGCGACGGCGGACGAGCCATGCGCAACATCCTCGGCGCGCCCGGAAGCTCGTTTGGTGTTGCCGAATTCGAGATCTGGAGTGTGATCGAGACGAGTGAGGAGGAAGAACGAGCAGAGGAAAAGCGGCGAGGCGGCTGAGGAGACCTCGCCGTGAAAAGCTTGCGTCGCTTTCCTCGACGGTCGGTGGCGCGCTGATGAGGAGGGCTACTGGTCAACGAATGTTCGTCAGTAGGGGAGTGCGTTACGATAGGGCGCGATCGCAGTTGGGCAGAGGAAAGGAAAAGAGGGAGGAGACGAACGGCGAGAAAGGTCATTTCCCTACTGCGGGCATAGAGCGCCAACTCGAGAGAGCGAAAACTACCAGAGATATGGACAACAACAAGTTCTGCAACAAACTCTCCTCTCAAGAAAGAACACCTCCGGGGTCATCTTCGCTGAGCGCTCGGCGGGAGCGACCAATCCTCCTCCTCGTCCGCAGTCAGGTCCGGCCGTCTCGGATCGTCCTCGGACAGACTCGCCCAGCTCAGGCTCGGCTGTAGCGGTCGTGCCTTACTCGCCCTCTTCGAAGGCGCCTCTTCTTCGGTGTCCGAACTGCCGAGAACGAGAATTTCTTCCTTCTTTGGCGACCTCGGGGAGGTCGTTTGTCGCCCTCGCTGTCTCGCATTCGAGTTCGTCTTGTTCTCCTTCTCGTCTTTCGTCTTGGAAACTGCCGCCATTAATGCCGCCGTGCGCTGGCGTTTCCGTCCCGGACTCTCGACAACGCACTCCCACGTCGCGCACCAACCACGTTTCCGCTCGGCGTCCTTCGAGTTCGGACTGCGCGAGGGCGACCGCTGTGCCTTGGCCGCTTTAATCTGCTCGAGGAGAAGCGCCGTCGCCGAAGTCGGCGCGGGCGTGCTGGCTTGGACGGCGCGGGAGACCGAGCTGGCGTGGTTGCGTGGACTGCGGCGGGGCGAGATCTGAGCCGATGGGAGTAGCGCAGCGGTCGGTTCTGGCGTCGAGCGAGTCTCACTTGAGCTAGAGCTCATTGTGCGAGGAGATGTGCGACGTGTATTGGATGGGCCCGCCTTAGCGTTCGTCGTCTCCGAAGACGGAGCGGCAGCTCCTCCCTGGTCCTTCGTGAACATCTTGTAGGTCGATTGTTGCATCTGTAGACCTCGACAATGAGTCACGCCCCATCGAACGCCAAGCGAATGCCAACCCACCTCGTTAAAGACCGGCGCTGCGAATTTGGCTTCCGAGACGCGCTTGCCCTTTTCCGCGCACGCGATCGCCCACTCTGGGGTGACGAGCTTGGTGCCGTTCTTGCGGCGCGCTTCGAGATAGTGCTGCGCCTTCTTGGCCGAGAGGTTCTCGGTGATGAAGATGTGCGTGACGCGAGCGGAACACATCGTGCTGTCGCGTACTTGATATCAGTCTCATACGTCCCCAAGCCCGAAAGGGGACCAAACGTACACGAAGCTTCCACCTTGACGTTCTACGAGCTCTTTCAGCTGCGTGTTGGTCATGTCTCGGCCTGCGGGAATCACGAGAGAGTCAACGCCTTGGGCATGCCCCGAATCGATGGCGGCGAGAGATGATCTACCCGTGTATCCGTTGATGTAAGCGATGACGCCCTTGAGCGCCTGCGATTCTGCGTCCGCCGCCTGCATCCGGAGCTTGGCGTTCCTGTGCACAGCCCAGCGTTGACCACCCCCGCCAGATTGGTGTCCCGTCGCGCAACTCTGGAAAGCGGTCCTACGTAAGCGCGACGCGAGACTGGCGTGGCGAGTATCGCAGCGTACCTGTATGTGCATAGTCCGAGAGTAGGCCGTACTGTTGGTGATCGGGTTGTCCTCCTTGCCGAGCGTTTTGATGATGGCGCGGTTCCGATCCCGCAAACCGCCCTGGACGAGGTTCTTGCCGGTCAAGGCTGCCGACGCCTTTGGAGCTTCGGACAGGGACTCGTACGGTCGCTGCTTGCCCTGAGCCGGGTTGACGGAAGCGGCTCGTCGACGCGACGTCAATGAAGGATCGCCCGGCTTGAGGGACGCGGCGCGACTGCTGGCGAGTGCAGGGTCATGCCCTGGTTTCGTCGACGCCAAGTAGGCTTCCATCACGCTAGATGACGCGCTGTCAGAGCAGTAGCAAGTCTGAGCAGCACTTTCAGTCGTTCGGGAAACAGAGATGTCAAAACGGCGGCGAGAAGGTCAACCAACCGCTTCGTTGCGATTTCAGCTGAGGGGAGGCTAACAGATAGAAACGCGTCCTTCGTGCAAACTTTGTTGGCCGGGGAAGAAGAAGCGTGTGCGCGCGTGCAACGACGACCCGGCCTGGGAGCATCCTGGCGTACACAGGCACTCGCCAGCGGACGCTACTAGACTCTGCCACTGTTTGCGATACCCAGCCTCGATCATCGAAGCCTCGCAAACCGTACGCGCTGCACCGCCACACTCGTCGCTCCCTGCCGAACGACCAGCTCGTTTCCCTCCCGATTCACGACTGATCGACACCTCACACTCTGGTCAACGCGAGATCGCACAGCTGAGCAGCACAGTCAGCACAAATAGGTCCGTCCAAAGCTACCCAACTCGAGCCGGTCCAGCCGATCCCCCTTGTTGTCGAGGCTGACCCTCGGAACTCTCGCACCTGTCTCGTTCTCTGCCTGATCTTCTTGGCCCTAACGCGTACGAACCATTCACGACCCAGCAGCAGACCAAGATGGTATCTCTTCGCTTGAACAACTCGCCCCGAGTGCCCAGTTTCTGGGGTCCCTTCGCGCTCGGCGCGGTACTCATGTACGTCCCAGCAGTCAATCGGTTCGCGTAGAGGGTGGTCTGCTCGTGTAGCGATAGTAGCGACTTTGATATTCAGCGCTCACTGACGATATGCGGGCGCATTTACAGGCTCGTCTCGACCTTCTCCGAGCCGATTTGGTGAGCGAACGCGCTCCGCTCTTGCCAGTCCTGGGCGAAGCTGTTCTGCCCAAAATGACTGACGGGCCCAAATTCTACGCATCGCAGGCAAAACTTCTATATCGTGCGAGGAACGGCGGCCAACACGACCGTCAAGGTCGGAGCGTGGGGAGCCTGCACGGCGCTGAGGGTCAGTCCCATTCGACTCTCCGGACTGCGGGACAGAGTGAGACTGACACGTGTACTCTCGGCTCCTACCAGAACACAACCGGCGTCAATGGCCCGACGTCGTGGGTGAGCGTGAAGACGCGTTTCTGGCCCCGAGGGCTCGATCCAGACCTTGTCGCTGACTCCCCCACCTCCTTCTGTAGTGCTCGGACAAGCATTCCGGCTTTGACTTCTACGTCGAGCTCAACACTACCGGAGTTCAGCAATTCGTGAGTGGTCGCAACGCGCATGACTGCGATCGTGCTATCGAATCGTGGAGGAGCTAACTCGGTCCCTGGCAGCCGACTATCGATGACGATGCCGCCATTCTCGGTACCGACGCTCCGGCGAACAACAGGAAGTTCGTCATCGGATCGGGCGCTACCTCGACGTACTGGGTCCACGTCGCAGGTGAGTCCTCGGGACAGAAGACCCGCTGGACCGATCGACTTGCGACGGATGCTGATTCCTCGTCTGCACGCGCCAGCTGTCATCGCCGGAGGTCTCGCCGTCCTGTCCCTTATCATGAAGCCTTCGCAGCTCGGCTCGGAGCAGTCGCGCCTGTTTGCGCTGCAGAAATCGGGCATCCTCACGATCCTGCTCGCCATCACCGCCTGCATCCTCTCCCTCGTCAGCTTCATCGTCGAGATCATTGTCGCGATCCCGGCGCGGAACAGGATGAACGCGATTCCGGGCATCACGGGCCACTTGGTGAGTTCGGGCGCGCTTGACTGGATCCGAAATGGGCGCTCGTGCTGACGAAGCCGACGGCTGTACGTAGGGCAACATCCAGTGGTTCTCGCTTCCCTCGGCAGGTTGCATGCTCGTCGGCATCATGAGTGTGGTGCGTACTGAGTCCGATTGCGTCTAAGCTGCCCATGGCAAACTCGACTGACGCCACCGCCCTCTCGCACAGCTTCTCCGCTCGACCGTTCAGCACGAATACGTCGACCTCTAGAGGAGCGTACGAAGCTTCTGCACTCGATGCCCACTTGACGACCACCCATCTTCTGCGCTGCAAACTTGACGATCCCATCGCAATATACTCTCGTTGACGCCATTCACCCTCCCATATACCCCCTGCCTGATGCGCGCTGTGAACTCGCTCCACAGTCTTGGTCACCTCGTCAGTCTCTTTTCCTCCTCTCTCGCTTACATCTCTAGACTTTCCACCCACACCGGCCGGATCCTCCTCCGTTCACATAGTACATGCTGTGCAATAAGCAGACACTTCTCGCTTCCCTCCGTTCACCGCAAATGCCGCTCGGGATCGCGCACGAAACGTGGCGGTCGCTTTGCGAGGCCTGGCACCGGACAGACGTGTGCGGAGACGAGGGTCGCGGAAGGGGCTACATGTGCGCCTCGAACCACTCCTTGGTGTGCTCGAGTCCGCGCTCGAACGCCTCGCGAATCTGGGGCTTGGCCATGTTGGGACGGCAGCCGAATCCGTGCGTCGTACCGGGGTTGTCGTCGATCACTTTGGTCTCGACCGGTAGTTTCTCGAGCATCGGCAACACTGTCGGTTTGTTGCGGTCAAAAGCAAAGTCCTCTGTACGGCGAGAGGTATCAGTATATTGCAGATCTCGGCAGTGAGTCGGCCGGATCCTCCTCGCCTACGCACCTTCCGGCAGGACAAGCAGGAACGGCTTGGCGATGTTGGCCCACTCGGCCGGCTTCGGACCGCCCGGATGGAAGCAGACGAGCGAGTCGACTGCGCTGTCGGCCTTGGCGAGGAAGACGCTGACCGTGCCGCCGAAGCAATAGCTGCGCCAACGATGACCCGGTGGTGGTCAATTGGCCTGGCGGTTTGCGGCTCAAGATGGGGTGTTGGGATGCTTTACCCGACGTAGCCGAGACTCTTGAAGCCTTTGTCCTTCTTCAGGTCGTGGCAAAACTGTTCGCGCATGAGACGGACCAGGTCAGCACAGCCGGGATGCTCGAGCGGTATTCGTTCGACGCACCTTGTCCGCGAGAGGTACGACGTGTCCCATCGAGTGGCGCGCGAGGAAGCGGGGACCAATCTTGTAGCCGAATGTCCAGAACGCGCCGAGCGTGATAGACATGCGTGTCAGGAACGGTTTCTTCGCCATCGGTTCCTCGAGGTCGTCGAGATTTGAGCCCAGCGTCGCAGGATCGATGTGGTCCCCTGTAGACCGAGAGCATGTTAGTCGTTCCGCTCTTCTGCGCGTGCGCAGGCGCGGAACCCACCTTCGAGTAGATCAGGGACAAAGACCGGCCATCCCGTCTTCTCCGCAAACCAGTCGGCGATGATTTTGCAGTTGGGCACGCCGAATCCAAACATGTCGGTGCCGCTGTATGAGGTGCGCAGATCTGGCGTCAGCGTGCGTCTCGACTTGTGATATTCCCGGGAACAGGAAGGGCGACCCCTTACATGACGATCGCTTTGTCCTTCTGATCGGCTTTGCCGGGCGAGTAGTAATAGTCGAGTCCGCCTAGCTTCTCCATCGTCCCCTTTGGCGTTCCGTTGAGCTTGAAGCCTTGGAAGCAAGCCTGCGCATAGCATCCGAAGTCAGAAAGCAATTCCGCGAGCAGAGCGGCCGATCTGACTTGCGGGACAGGGCGTATGCTGATCGTCGGTCATGATTGGGGGCGTCTTTACAAGCAAATGTAGAGATGTGAGCGCAGCAGCGTCTGCCTTTGCGGGAGGAGCGATTCTTGCGGCCTTCGGGCTTGGTTGGCCTGATGAGATGCTGAAAATAGCGGTCGGATGGACGACGGAGGGGGAAGCGGGACGTCCGGTCGGTTGCTAGGGTGGACAGCCGGGACAGAAGCTTCGTTACGGTGGTGAGCTTGTAGCAAGGTCAGATCTGGCCGGAGGACCAGGGGGTAGAGGGGAGCGACGATGACCTCGATCACCTGCGATCGGGCGTGACACGTGATAAAGCGACCGCGTGTCGAATTTGGTAATCAAGGACAATACTCGGGGAAATGCTAATTCGCCTTACTTGTACTAATTAGCCTGCAGCCCGTGCGCGCGCGCCCCTCGGAAACGGATGACGCCCGCTTCCCCGCACTGCCCTCGCCCCTCGTCCTGCTGCCCAAAGTCTGAGCGAACCTCTTCACGGACAGGAAACTCTGCAGCTACATTGAGAGCAACTACGAGCAGCCAATGTCGCACGACTTGCTCCACGAAGCACTGAACCGACATGCAGGGCAACTCCGCGGTCCAGGCGGAGAACTCCTCTCGCCAAGGTTCGAACGGCTCGCGCTGTCGGGCTCAGACGACGAGAATGAGCTCGTCGAAGTCAGGACTCCGATGACGGCTTCCGTCGCGGGTTCAGTCGAATCCACGCCAGCTTCGAGTCGATCCGCGTCGCCGTCCCGAGCGGGCGCAGGCAGGAAAAAGGGCGGCGCCGGGAAACCTCGCCGCGACAAGGCCAAGGAACGAGAAAAGGCCGAACAGATGCGGAACCCGATCGACCCGTTCTTGCGGTTCCCGGGAGAGGTCCTCGGCCGCGTCCTCGGCGACCTCGACGTCCGTGACTTGCTCGCCGTCGGACTCGTCTGCAAAAGGTGGCGCCGAAGTCAGACCCTCAGTGAGTCGGCGTGCCCACATGCCTGCCCTAGCACTCGCCTCCAGTGGTCAGGCTATCGGGCGGGACAAAAGGCTGCACAGTGACCTTCGATGACAACGCTGACATAGACGATCCCACCAGACTACACCTGGTTCCTCCTCCTCGAGTCTTACACGTTCGAATCGCCCGCCGACCGTCGGCAAAAGTATGCCGGCTCGAACGGTGTTCCTCAGTGGCGCAAGGGCGACGCGCAGCAAGACTGGGCCCAGCGGTTCGCCAGCGTGTTTGCGCACGACGCATCCGAGACGGTCGAGTCGGACCACGATGAGAACGGCCTGACGATGAAGGAGGAGCGCGAGCTCAAGTGGAAGGAGGAGAACGAGGCGAGCGAGCTGCAAGGCATGGACAAGAACGCCATGCGCGAGTTCTACAAGGTGCGTCGTCGCTAGATGCTGCTGCGGGATTGGTCGCCCGGACTGAGCCTGACGTTTCGGTCGTCCGCAATCTACAGGGCTTACGGAACAAGAAGGTCAAGGGCAAGTACGGCAAGGGAGCTGTACGAACCATCGAAGGCGACGGACTAGGCGACGTGGTTGCCGATCCCATATGAAGCAGGCCGTGACAGCTCCGTTTCCTCCATTCGCAAACCCGTTCATGCTTCCGCAGACAGCCTACATCACCTCTTGCGAACTCTACCGTCATTGTATAAACCCTTCTTGTAACGACGCGGAACATCTATCTCACTTCGGGTCTCAAGCGAGACCGCTTCTTAGCTCCGGACTGGTAGCGACTCTTCACCGCCTTGTTGAGCATGCACGGTCAAGAGAACCTGGCCTGGGTATAAAGGATAAGGATATCAAGGGTCGGTCGCCTTTTTTGCGCATTCTCTACCTAGTACAACCTCCTGAGTTCCTCGTGCCACCCTTCCTCGTCCTGTTCTGTTCCTGGTCCGCGCTCGCGTCGGAAACGGACTCCGAGCTCAGCCTCGGCCGAGCGGAAGACGACCTGCTCCAGGTCTCGGAACGATTTGTACAGGTCGAGAGTCTGGATAAACTCGCGCGCTGCCGGCTGGAAGACCCCTTCGGCGAATGGGTGGACCGAGTCCTCCTTGTCCCCCTTTTCGTGCGGACGTTTGCAGCGGTGGAAGTTGGCGAGAAGGAGGTGGTGCAGGTTCGGAAAGACGTTCAGGAGGGACTTGATCTCCTTTGGCGAGATCTGCAGAAGAGCATGCAATGTGAGCCGACGTGATTGGCGATACTGGGCGCTCGTGTGCTCACCCTGAGCGTCATCTCGCCTTCATCTTCCACCTCGTCCGTCTCATGATCCTGGTCGTGGTCCTCGGCCTCGGCCGCAGCCTCGCCTTCATCGACGGACGTCGCCAGCGAGATCTGCAGCGTCGTAACGTGCTCGAGATGCTGTACGTTGTCCCAATTGAGAGCGTGTCGTTTCTTGTTCCGGAGCGACGGAACATCGAGGAAGGTGACCGTGTGCAGGTTGCGAGTCTGGAGTGACGACAGGAACTGCGGAAGGGTTCCGGTCCACTCGGCTTTGTGCGACGTCACCGGGTTGAACCCGTGCAGGACGAGGCTCTCGAGCGGATGTGTCGCAATGTGCTAGCGCAGGAGAAGATCACTCGAGATCAGCGTCGAGACGATTGTAAAGGGCAACGTCGAAGTCTCACCTTGTACCACGAGACGTCCTTGATGATGTCTGGCAGCCTGGCGGGCAGATCTGTCCGACCCCATCCGGAGTGCGCAGCGAGCTGCAGGACGCGCGCTTGCTTGCCGAGCCGTTCCGCCCAGCCTTCGAGCAGGCCGTCCTCGAGGTCAATATCCGGATGAATCAGCCACTTGACGACGTCGATGTTGTGATTCGGTTCGAACTGGGGTCACAGCGCAGTCAGCGGAGTGATCGTGGAGGCGAAGCGAGAGCAAGCTGGGACTTACGGCGTCCCACTCCTGCCAGTCTCCGATGCTCATCTGCTTCAGCGAGGGCAAGATGGACTGACCAAAGTGAAACTCTTGGTCCTCTCTAGACTCCCAGAACGGGATCTCGAGCGCGCGGAGGTGCTTGAGCTCGCGGAGGGCGTCCGTAAAGGACCGCCTCAGGGTGGTGAGGCCGGCGTAGTCATCGGCGATGAAGTCATCCGGGACGCTTTGCGGGAGAAATGCGAGGACGAGGTAGGTCAGGTTGGTGGCAGCGTGTAGGAAGATAGGCGACATGTCGTTGTAGAGGTCTGGAGGAGGAGGAAGCGCTTCTCCGTTGAGCTGCTAGCGGATGCGCTAGAAGTGCAAACGGAAGAAACGTACAGGATGGCTGCCAGTAGATCTCGCGGACGTGCTCGTGCACCTTCTTTGCCTGGTAGAACTCGACCGTCTTTGTGCGCCGCTTGTCGTCAATAAAGACGAGCGAACGGTACAAGACCGGCAGCAGGACCTTTGCGAACCGCCTGCAAGTCGCTGCGAGGGCTCGGAGCTCGCGCCGCCCTTCCATCGTGAATTTGGACGGGAGGACAAAATGGCCGAGCTCGAATGGGATTGGCGGATTGAAGAAGGTGGCTATGGCGGCGAGCAATTCGTCGGGAAGGCGCATGATGAAAGACTTTTCCGGCTCGACGGCATTTTTCCTGTCAAGCACAACAGGATCAGTCTCAACTGGCGCAGCAAACGTGCAAGCCCCGTTCATGCTGCTCACCCGCCGACAGACCCTTCGCTGTTTGAGCAGTCATGAACGAAGTGTCCCGAGGTCAGTCAAACGGGCTCATCGTCATAGTCTTGACACCTCTACCCTGAGCCGCGCTTGGCGACAGCAACAGACACGTACGATCCTGCCGGTCCCTTTGGTCCCTTCTCGCGCCCATGCTCCGCTTGCGTCCGTTTAGTCGTCTTGGACGGCGACATTGGCACGTGACGTCGACGTAATCGAGAGTTCCGACGGAAAGTATTGCAGTCGGTGGCAGAGCGGAGACGGCTCAAAGAGGCGTAAGGAGCCGTACGGGACTCGGTTCTTGAGCGCTGCTGTGCTCTTGGTCAATCGGGGAAGGGACCGGCACGACCGCGAGAAGTTCGCCCCGCGACCAAGTCTCTTCGGTGACGAGGTGAACCCCGAGCGGGAAGGGGCGCCGGGATCAACGTTGGATCGAGACAACCGCGGGTCAAGCCCTCGTCTGTATAGCTTCAAAGCTTCGAGGGCAAAGAGGTGGTATAGTCGAGCATTGCGTATGGCGTTCCGGCTCAGTCGCGCGCAGTGGAGGCCATTCGTGAGAAGGCCAACTTTCGCCAAGGTCGGTCTACTGTATAGCGCTTCCGCGCTTTTTCCTCGTTGTCCTCATTCTCGAAGGGGGCACGAAGTTCTGCAAGTCTGCCGTGGCAAGTCTCTTGGACCAGTCTGTCGCCGCGAACGCGGACGTGCACGGTCCTCTCGACTTCGATCAGGTCGTGCGCCGGGCGGGCTGCTTTCACCATTAACAAGTTCTCCTCCTTTGCAGCTCTCTTGAGAACGAGTCGGCCTCCGATAGGAATGGCAACTCGCGAGGCGTCCGAAGACTCGCTTCTGGAGGTCGATGGACTGGCGACATTTGCTTCATCCCGCTCCGCCTATAAGCGCTCGCCGCCATTCCCTTGCAGCAACCCCCCGTCGTCATCCTGGTGCTACAAAGAGGGCAACTTGAGCAGCGCGCCCGACATGGACATCGGAGGCACTACCGCAAGCCTTTCCTGCAACCGGAACGAGGATCGCACGGCTTTGCTCACCGACACTCCGCACGAAAGCATCTCAAGGCCCGCACCCGGAACACCGCCCATCCGCCCTTCATGCACGCCCAGTCACTGTGAAACAACGGAGAGCTGGCGGTCAGGGGAGCTCGGTACCGCAGCTTCCGCAGCTGGGCCCGTCGCGTATCAGTCATCGTTTGCGAAAGCCCTGCCGATTTCGGATGTGGACGGGTCTCAAGCTGGCGCGTGGGCAGCCTCGAATGGCGCTTATCAACTCGGCATCGGGTACGACCTAGGCCTCGTGCAAGACCGCGACTTCGAAGGCGTCCAAGGCGATCTTGCGCGGTCACTCGGCATAGGCGACATGGCCGGAGGCCAGCCTCTCTCGGAACCCGCCGCGCCACGGCACAGCTCGACCCGCACGAAAGAGCACAAACCAGCGGTGGAAGCGAGCTCAAGCGTTCGGAGCCGGAACCGCCGTGCCCTCAGGTGGGTTCAAGCCGCAAGCTCGTTGATTGTTGTTGGTGGATCACTTGGTGCTGTTTTCGTAAGCTTTACAGGCAGTTGACGGGCGCTTCTCAGCTGATCAACACTGCCATAGTTCACCCATCCCACTCCACGCCCACCTCCAGCTGGATCACCACAGCTCGTCGCCCTTTGCATACTGCCTTTCCTCTCGCTGGGCTCTTCACTTTATCTTTTCCTGGTCAGGCCTTGGCGAACACGGCGCAAACGGCGACAGCGAGCCTCTGCAGCTTCGTCTGGGCAATATGGTCTCGCCGGACTCGTCCACCCGGTTCTGCCCAAGTCGGGCACCCCAGGCTCAGCCAGTTTGCCCGCGATCAATCTCGTCATCGACCCTCGACTGTTTGGCACCAACCGAGATCGCTCTCTTGAGCGGCGCCAAAAGCGACGACGGAAGCGCGCCTTGAGGGGCACTCGACTGTCTGCGAACTATAAGGGAGGAGGCAAGACTTCGCTCGAGTTTGACGAGGCCCGGCACGGCGACTCTGTCTCGTCGGGATCGGAAACTTGGTCCGACTCGGACGAGCGCGACGACCTCAAGAACGCTTTCGTTCAACATCGCGAACGACTCGCAGAGCAGACGCGGCGGCGGGAGGAGCGAGCCCAACTCGTTCGTTTCGCCGCATACGACGCCTGCAGCGCAGTAATCTGGCTGCTCTTCGGTGGCTGGTCACTTGGCTGGGGTAAGAAGTGTCCCGTCGGAGGGTACAGCGGGTACTGGTAAGCCCGAACCGAGTCGAGTCGCGCGTGCTTGACCAGCTTGATTGCTCTGAGTGCCTGACGCTCCTCTGTTCGAGCAGCAACTTGTACAACACTGCTCTCGCCTTTTCGATACTTCTTGGACTGCTCTATGCCGTATCACTCGGACTGGGAATCCTTGAGTTCCGGAGGACCGGAAGCGGCGCAGACGTCGAAGATGGCGCGGATACTGCCTAGTCCGGACGCAATTTGTAACAACAGACGTGCATATGTACAGCATGGAGCGCGAGTTCGAGCGATCGCGACCAGTCGAGGAGGCGTCCTCGCCTGCCTAGTCTTGCAGCCAGCCTTCTCGCCGCGCCGTGTCGAGCGCATCATCCCAGGTCGATTGTCCCTCTCCCTTGACGAGCTCCTTGTGCGACTCGACGTTCTCTCCTTCGAGCTGGGCGTACAAATGAGGGAAGGCTGCACGAAGCGGGTGTTAGGTCAGGTCGACAGGCCGTCGACGGAAAGCATCGCGCCGTCGAGTTGCAGTCGCCTGAGGATAGGTACTCACTGTCGCCATCGGCCGACGCTTCCCACTTGACGACCTTCCACCCGCTCAGTCGGCCATAGTCGCATTTGAGGATCGTGACGACGGGGTCGTCTTTGAAGAAGCGGTTCAGGGTGGCCGGGAGCTGCTTTGCCGTCGACAAGTGCATGAATCCGTCCTGCAGACGCCCACATCGCGCAGCGTGAGTGGAGGCTCTACCGGAGTGCGCTGCGCCTGCCTCACTTTGGCATCCAGCTCTGATGGCAAGAACTCGTACTTTGCCGGGATCGGGACGGGGAACGTATACCTGACCGACGAGGCAGAGGGTTGTCAGCGTGCGCCTGTGGAGAGCATTGTCTCACCCTAAATTGACGCCACTGTCTCTGCCTGGGACTACCTCGAGCTACGTGCGTTGTCTATGACGCCATGCTTCAGTGGACGAGGGGGGAAAAGGACTCGCCTCGAATTGACCGACGAGTGCGGCATGATCCGGTAAATGTAGTTGACGCCATTCGGAGGCGATGGTCGATTGAACATGATACTTTCGAGCAATCGGCGGAGCATGGAGGACTACTAAAGTCGAGAAGCAGCAGCTCACGTCGACCGCCAAGGTGGAACGATCTCCTGCTCTCTCCTCTCGCCTCATTCTAGCCAGTCAGAGCCCAAGATCGCAGGTAGCGATGGTCCAGCTCAATAATACGTTCGAGCAACTCCGAGTGTGAGCCAAGCGCCTCTCGCCTTCGAGCTGATTCGATTCGAGTCGGACCTGCTCAATCATGCTCATCTTTTGTTCGCGATCACCACTGACCCCCAAACCTCGTCGTACAGCTCCGATGCAGGGCCAGCACAGCAGCACAGGCCGTCCAGACCCACCAAAGTGGCATTGCGAGTCCGTCCGGACCAAGACGATACAGCGAGCGAGGGTCTCGACGCAGCCGATTCTCCGTTGCGACTCTTGTCGCTCCTCTCGCGCCTCTTCAGCCCGCTCCGCCGCTCTCCCAACTTTTCAGCAACCTTGCAACATGTCAAGGGATTGTTGTACGAAAAGGAGTACCTCGCCGCATTCGGAACCGAAACCGAAGAAGGCGAACGGTGGCGGGAAGTGTACGCCGCGAGATGGGTCCCGGCTCGCGCAGTCATCTACGAACGGATCTTTGAGGAATGCGCGATTGCGCGACACCTCGGGTGGGACACGACGGCGGTACAGGTCGCGGCGAGGGAACAGACTGAAGAGGAGGAACTCGCCGCGGACCGGCAAAGGGCGAAACTCCGCCGGCAGCTCAGGCAGGAAGGCCGGACTACCGCCGAAATCGACGCGGCCGTCACGAATCTCGATCAGGAGCTCCTGGCCGCGCGCACGAAAGCCGGAGCGACACGCGCCGCCGACGAGGGAGGCGCGACCGTCGACGCCGTCATGATCGGAGCGGGAGCAGGCAGCGAAGTCGTCGCGCTCGGTGCCGTCCTCGGCCAAGCCGCACTCGCGTCCGACCGAGAGGCGACTGCGGTCGCCAAGAGACCGCGCGTTAAAGTGCAGGCGGTCGATCAAGGGTCATGGGACGTTCTACTAGACAAAATGGCCGCCGGTCTGCGCGAAGAGTGGCCCGCTCTGGGTCCAGTCGCTGACGAGTCGGAAGAGACGGCGTTCGAGGTCAATTTCAACAAAGGCGACGTCCTCGCCCGAGCGCCTGCGGACGACTCGCCCGCATCTTCGTCATCGACAACCCTGTCCACTGTCGCCAACTTTTCCTCCCCGTCGCTCCGCCTCGTGACGATCTGCTTCACAATCACGGAACTCTTGCTCCAGTCGCGCGTCGCGACCTTGCGCTTGTTCTCCGACATCTCGCGATCGGCCCCGCGCGGCACCTTGCTCCTCATTGTCGAATCGGCGAGTCTCGCCCTGATCCCGCTCGGGAAAGAAGGGCGGACGTACCCGCTCGGCAAATTGCTCGATCACGCGCTCGCCGGTGCGAATGGGGACGGCGCGTGGGAGATTGTCGAGAGCGAGGACGCGAAGTGGTACCGGATGCCCGAGGACGCCGACGAGGTGTACAACGAGATGGGCAAGGGGACCAGGGTCAAGCTCGAGAACTCGCGGGTGGTTCTCAGGTTGTACAGGAAGCGGTAGAAGGGGCTGTAGATGTAAAGGAAGCTACACTCTACGGATCCTTCCGCGAGGCGCTCTTGCACGGTAAGGCTGCTCTCCATTGGTTCGTACGCGGAGCGGCCGTTTCTCGTCACTCTACCCTCGCGAGAGGAAGTCATTCTACCCGCGCTCCTCTCGCCAGGGTTTGCGGGGACGGTCGTTCGCGATCGCAAAATACCTTACAAGCTCCGAGAAATGTACACGTAAGAGTTTGGACAGAGGGTGCGGCGGGCGAACATGTTGACGCTTGCGAGCCGTCGGTCTACGTTGTCTACTGGGTGGTGACCTCCGAGTCGGGCTCTGTGGAACAGATTGCGAGAGTCAGCCAGGGACAATCGTTCCTCTAGTGATCAGATAGCTTGTGCCGCAAGACGCCCTGAAACTCCACAGGGTGCGAGCCTCACCGATGTACTTGACGTGCGGATGCTGTCGATCGGTACGCGCATTCGTCAGCTCTTGTGCGCCAGAAGAGCGGATCGGACAGGCTCAAGAGAGTACGGTGCATGCGAGCAGACTGACCTTTTCGAGTTCGGCTTTGACGTCGTCGTTGAACGAGCCTGCGAACCCTTTCATGACTTTGCTGTTGTACTTGTGCTTGATCCTGCCGTGCTCGCGAGTCAGCTGCGATGCTAGCGCGGTCGGACGAGCGGGTCGTAGGCTGCGTCATCGGGATGGTTGCCGCAGTGAGTGACTCACGTTCCTCCGTTGCTCTCGACTTTGGCGCAGGCGTCGTCGATCGCACTCGCTTCGACGTCATCTCCCGATTTGAACGCGACAATGTAGTTGGGCATCGTAGATGGCTGCTGCGTGGGAAACAGAGAGGAGAGAAGGAGAAACGAGCGAGAGACGAGCCGCGTGATTGCGACGGCGCCCCACTTGCAACGAGTCTAGGGGAGGCCGCGCACGAGACCTCGCAGCTCGAGGCACTTGTTGCGCATGCCTCAAGTCAGGGATCAACTCTAGGATAGAAGATATCCCACTACTTCCTCTCTCGAGCACGACGGGAACCACGCCGGTCGCTCACTCCGCAAGCGAGATGCAAAGGCGCCTCCTCGCTACCACAGCTTCCACCAACTCCGCCTCGCGCCTTGCTCTGCTGGAGCGCCTCCTGCAATACCCGCACCTCCTAAAGGACTCGTCCGCGCGACCGCCAACTCTGACTCGAGCTGCTCGACCCTGTGGCGGAGTTCCTCGCCTTCCTTCTCGCGCGCCAGCCAGACGTAGCCGAGTTCGAGCGCGTAATACACGATCGAGCCGAGCGCGAGGCAGTGCAACATGGAAGGGACGAGGGCGCGGTGAAACTCTGAAGTCGCGCTCCTGGGCTTCGGAGGTTGTTGAGCGCCGCTGCCGGGAGGGGGAGAAGTTGCGGGGTGGGACGGCATGTCCGCCGCGGACGCGCGCGTCGTTGTAGTTGCGCTGAACGATCGAGTCCATACTGCGAGGCTGATTGGTGTCGAGCGCGGTCGTACCCCGGTCGTGAGGGTGCTGAGCGAACGAGGGGATCGCCGTCAGCAGCAGCGAGACAGAAGCGCCTAGCGTGAGCTCCTTGCCGGCGTACCTCAAGTGCACTCTAGCTGGTGTCCTCACAGACATGATCCGTGTATGCGCTGCGGTCTTGCGATGAGGCTATGGTCAAGAGAGAAGACGAGATTCTGATCGCGGTCGCCGACTTTGTCCTTCTCCCGCACTCGCGACGAGGCCGACACCTGCGCTGCAGGAACTTTGGACTGCTGGCCAATGTTGCTGCACCGTACTATGAGCGCAGGAATAGTCCGGGCCCTCTACAGCTGATCTGATCCCATCTTCATCGCTCTTTGCTCGCTTGGCCCCTCTTCTGAGATCCGCCTTTCTCCCTCTCTCCGCGCGTGCGAACGTTGGACAAGTACACCAACAAAGTGCACTTGACATCGACAGTTGCTGGATCTGCTCAAGCTGTGCTGCCAACTCGGGGTCCGATCAGTGATCGCTCGGCCAAGGTCTTCGCTTTTTCTCTCCGCGTCGCCGACGCGCAGTCTTGGCGAACGCGCGCACTGTTACCGGACGCCGTTTGTCGCCCGTTCCCTCTCTCCCGCCGCCTTGTTCCCTCCCGTCGCTACATACCGCCGCATCACAGTCGCGCTCGCAAAGCAGCTACAAAGGGGGTGGTATTGCTCGTCTTTCTTTGCTCGCTTGGGGTCCGTCCATTTGCACCCCGTTTTCTGCACGCACCGCCTCTTGGCTCGCCCTCGCTCGTTCACTCGCATACTGGAGCGACAATGCACTCCGTTCTGGTCCTCGCTAGCCTGGTCGCCGGCCTCGCCAACGTCAATCTCGTCCATGCCGGAGACGCGCACGACGCCGTGACAAACGGGCACGCCGCCACTCTCGTTCGCCGCCAGACGGTCGTGACCGCAGTCGCCTCAGCCACGGCAACGCGCGATGCCACGGCATCGGCTACGTCGGCTTCGAACGGATCTGGCGCGGCGGCGGCAGCTTCGGCAACGGCGACGCGGAGTGCGGGAGCGAACGGACCGGTTCCATCAAAGCCTCTCGCAAGCCTGTGCGTTCCCTTTGCCCGTCCAGACTCACGTGATCGCTCGCTTCGGGCTGCTGCTGACAGTCAAGATCGTCACAGGTCGAGCATCGGAACGGCGACGACCGCCGAGGCGACGCAGCCTCTGCCGACGACTCCCGCCGCCGGCTCGACTCCTCCAGTCAAGGGCGCCCCCGTCCTGCCAAACAGTACGTTCCCCCAACAAGACATCGGACTCAGCATGTGACAGGTTTGCTAAGCGTTCGCACCATAGTCGCGACTCTGAACCCGGCCAACTACCCGCCGCTTGACCGGATCCCGCCGCTCGACTCGCCCGAAATGAAGCAGTGGCTCAGCGAGATCGATCTCGACAACATCCCCGACTTCAGCCCGACCGGTCTCGGCGGATGCGCGAACGCGACCAACGCGGCCGCCGTCCAGAACGGAGGCGAAGGCGGGTCGTGTTGGTGGACATGCGGAGGCTGCACGCGCGCGACCGACATCACGTACTGCCCGTCCAAGGACGACTGGGGCGCGTCATTCGACGACGGCCCGTCTCCGTACACGCCACGCCTGCTCAACTTGCTCCAGTCGCAGAACATCCAGTCGACCTTCTTCATCGTCGGCTCGCGAGCCCTCTCACGACCCGAGATGGTCCAAGCCGAATACATGCTTGGCCACCAATTGTCGGTGCACACTTGGGCTCATTCGTCTTTGACGACCCTCTCGAACGAGGAGATTGTCGCCGAGCTCGGCTGGACGATGAAGATCATTCGCGACGTGACGGGAGTCACGCCCAACGTGAGCTCAGAACTGCTCCCCAGCCCGCATGTTCTTCGTGTGGCTCTCCGAGGTTGCTAGGAGTTTCGATGCTGACTCTCGCCCTGATCAGACCTTCCGCCCGCCTTACGGAGACATCGACGACCGCGTCCGGTACATCGCGCTCCAGATGGGCTTGCGGCCGATCATCTGGACGCAGTACAACGGGCAGGTCTTCGACACGCGTGACTGGCAGATCGGTGGCGGCGTCGTCTCGGCGACCGATGTGTACAACAACTTCAACTCGTTCCTCGACCATGCTGTTCAGGTGCTCCCGCACGGGTTCATCGTCCTCGCTCACGATCTATACCAGCAATCCGTCGATCTCGCTGTCGACTACGTACTGCCGGGCGTCATCAACGCCGGTCAGCTCAAGATGAAGACGATCGCGTCTTGCCTCGGACAGACTCCGGCTGACTCTTGTACGTTTACGAATCCCGTGTTCTCACTCTGTCTCCAGAGCTGACCGCACTTACTCGTCGCAGATATCGAGACTGCTGCTGGCGACTCGGACAATGCCAATTCGAGCGACGCCGAGGATGAGTACCCGCTCGTCCAGACGACTTCAACCTTGGTCGGCGCGACCGGTTCGGGCTTTGTCTCCAAAGTCGGTCTCGTCGCGGCCACTTCGTCGGGAGCTTCGGCGTCCCCTGCGACCTCGTCGGCGAAGGCTTCGGAATCGGCGGGCTCGCAGCAGAACAACGTCCCGGCGTCCGGCGCCGCCCGCTCCGCCCTCACCGGTACTAGCATCGCACTTCTGGGCGGTGCAGCGGGCGCTGTGCTCTTCGTCGGGTTTTAGTGGCTCCGTGCTGTGGCGTAGTGTCATATCCATAGACAATTGATTTCATTGCCTCTTCGCACGGAGGAGAGTCTGTTCCTTGTGCCAAGTTTGGTCGCTGCTCTATCACACGCTACTCCCTTTCAACCAGGCAGAGCACGAGCCTCCTCTGGCACAGCACGAGCCTTCTGCAGCGCAGGTGCGCGCGTTGCGCCCTCGTACGGACACGCGACGACCGTCCTTCACCCACACGCCGGAGCCTCTGACAAGCTAAGCGGACGTCCCGATGCAACGACTGGCTGCACACGACGGTCGATACTCTTGCTTTATCGCAGCCAGCGACTGCTTTGACTCATTCGACGCCGTATCTCCGAGCTCGCGGTGTATGCTGGCCCTCAGCCTCGCCTGCCTCGTCCTACGCTCTCCTTACAGCCTTCGCTAGAAGTTGACGTCGCAGACAGACTGCGGGTCATTGATCTGGCTCGTCAGGCGCTTGGCTGAGAGATCGATACGCCCGTAGCGATGGTCGTTGGAGGGCACGAATCGTTCGACCCTTTGAGGACGTACGTCCACGAGCTCGTTCCTGAATCTCCTTCGAGCCAAACGCATGACGGCTTCACGCCTTTCATCCTCTCTGTGAGCTGGTGCCAATGAGGCCTCAAAGAAGCCTAGCGAATATCCTTGAGACTGACCCTTTCGGCCCACCCGCTTGAAGC
The DNA here is from genome assembly GCA_037974285.1 of Rhodotorula glutinis. Taxonomy (NCBI): domain Eukaryota; kingdom Fungi; phylum Basidiomycota; class Microbotryomycetes; order Sporidiobolales; family Sporidiobolaceae; genus Rhodotorula; species Rhodotorula glutinis. The sequence goes on along the minus strand of JBBPFV010000010.1, from coordinate 313,586 downwards.
TGTACTCGACTTTGCCGACCACGCCGGACTCCCCTAGCCTTTCGACCATCAACGCCAACGAGCTTCCCGGCGGCCCGTACAGCAACAGTAAGGCGTCTGCCCCGGCTCAATCCGTGAATTGGCCCGATGGCGCATCGAATCCAACGAGCAGCGGCCGCCCGCGCAACTTTTCCCGTCCGATCGACCCGCAGCCGCGCCCGCTCTCCCCACACGTACGATTTGCCGTGGCGTCTACGGCCCTATCGAGCGCCGACCTTGACAAGAAAGCGACCGAAGGAGTTATGGTCAGCGCGGTATCGTCCGAAGCCGTCAGTCTTGCGACGGCTAGGCCCGGAAAGCCTCGCGAGCATTCGATTGACCGACAGTCACAATGGCTTGAGGCTCTCAGGGCCGAGCTCGCAATCAGCGGCGGTCCATCACCACTGACGTGTCCGCGTCCGCCGCCTCCGCCTCCGCCTCCGCCTCCTCTTTCTCCGACACCGAGTCCGCCCGCCGCACCGGTACCGGAAGCAGGCGCGATCGCTCCAATGACCCCGTTTGTCGCCGACTGCGTCTTGAAACCGTTGGCGCCCCAGCGGAACGTCCTCAGGAAAGCTCGCCCGGCGGGATCAGCGATCACAAGCAGCCGGCGAAAAGGACCCACCTTTTTCGCTCGCTTACGACTGCCGGCGCATACGCGAGAAGCGACTCTCGATTCGGGTCTGTGGGCCGCCGAGCTCTCCCCGGCTCCATACCGTGGCGTGGAGGCTCTCCCTTCCGCACCTCCGACGTCGCGCTCGATCACGCCGCATCTCGAAACCGATATACAGGTGGGAAATGCTGCCCTGGGTATCGTTCCGGCCCTCGCGAAGCCCAGCCAAGCTATCCTCCTGCCGCATCTTGCAAGCCGAGACGAGCAATTCCGAGGCGAGAACGACGTCTCCGCTGGAGAATCTGTCTCCCGCGAGTCGCCACCCGCGCCATCTGCCCAGTCTACCGAGTCCGAGTACTCTTTGTACTCTCTGCCGCCGAGTCCTGCCTTCACGCAAGTCGGCACGGCAGGAATCGGGTCTCCGGTGCCGACGCGGCACGCTCGCGACGCCTCGCGGGCTTCTACTCTGTCCACCATGCAGAAACTCGATCTGGCGGTCGAAACGCGCCGGAGAGCTTCTGGCCCTGTACGTCCCCGTCGCGTCCGCTACCGAGACCCGATCGGACCTGAAGACTTTCTTCGTGCGTCCTGTCGTCCACGCAACTTTGCCGTTTCGTAAGCTGACTCTCTGCGGCCAGAACTCGGCATCGTTCTCCATGAGGCTGGCCAGGTCGAACAAGCAACATCGTGTTTTCAGATAAGCAGCGCTATTGACGGCGGCTGTTGCTCAGGCATGCTTCTGTATGGGTGAATTACTTGGGACCGGCTCAGGGGCTGGCTATCAGGGAAGCTGACCTATGCGCTGCGTAGGTTATCGCTGCGATACGGCTGGGTACGCGTCTTGGGAGCTTGCTGGTGCCGGAAACCTCTCTGGCTGACCTGATCTCTCCTAGGGCTGCAAAGCTGCCCCATCCCACGCTTTCGACTTGCTGAAACATGCGGCTGAATCGATCATCGGCGAGTTCGACGCGCCTCTGCCGAGCGGGAAAGCAGTGTCCAAGACTGTGCTCCGTGACGAAGGAGCTAGCGTGCGTTGTTTCCTAATCGTGCAAACATGCGCAAGCCTGACGCACCCAATCCAGACTGAACTCGCGCTCGCTTTTTACGAGCTCGGCGTCAGCTACCGGTTCGGTTGGGGCATCCAGCGCAACAAGCGGACGGTACGTCGACTCCTGCTCCTCTCCAGTATGGCCCGTCGAGGCTCACGGTGTTCCCATACAGGCCGTGTCTTATTTCCGGTTCTCGGCTGAGCTTGGAGATCTGGATGCGCAGCAGGACCTTGAACGTCTTGAAGGCTATGGCTCATCAGGTCGCGCTTAATATGAGGCCGCGTCAAGTACTCCGGCGCTCTGCAGTCGAGCTTCCGGCTTGACCTCCCCTACGTCGAGGCGTGTATTCATTCCCTTCCGAGAACTGATGTCAACACACACTTGCATGCTATTTTGGCCTCAGCTCGCGCATTCAGGCTTGTATTCAGCTGCGAAAACATTCAGGCTCGCATTCAGCTGGGATCTAGAAGACACGTCCTGAAGCGCTCGAACCCTTCCTCTGCGCCTTAGCATACTGTACGCGCTGTATTCCGCGAAAAGTAGAGCAAGGTTCCGGGGTCTCTTCGCTTCGTAGCCGAAGATTCGGACAAGCACAGTTCTGATGCGTGAGCGCGGTGATCGTCAGCTGAAGTCTGTTCAGATTGGTCCAGACGAGCGCGTCAGCGCAGTGGGAGGTTGCGATTCTTGCCGTTTCGAAAAAGTCAACGCCGGGCCGAGACTTCAGTCTTCTCTGGGCTGAATGCAGTCGCTGTTTTCGGAGTGATCGATTGCGTAGAAGAAAACCACGCGAGTGCCTTGACAATGCCTTCAGTTACCGTTGTTGCGTCGCAAATTCCGCTGACAGACGAGCTGGGCCAGCATCACTCCGCGTGGAAGTTTCGACGCAGCTGTCGGTCATAGTGACTCCTTCCTAGTGCTCGCGTCAGGACCTGCTATAGACCAGCGCGCCGGTCGTCGAACGCTGTCCTCCCCGCGCCCTCGTTGTCTGACATGTCTGGGCCGTATTGGGACGACGGCGCGCGTGCCTACCAGCGACAGCAACTCGACAACCCCTACTCGAGCTCGGCTATCACCTATGAAGCGCCGATCTATACGCCAAACGAGGCCCCTTACGCGCCGAAAGAGCCGTACCACATCGCGCACCAGCGTGATGCCGCCTACGCGTACCGGCCCTCGGACATCGCCGTGCCGCCGTCCATGGCCCGCGGACCAAGCTACGAACGCGACAGCGCATTATGGAATACGGGGCTGCAAGGCGTCCACGGGGAAACGCGAGCCCACAGCAATTCGGCGAGTGATGTCGGGCCGCTGGATGGCCAGCATGTTTGGCGGAACGTGCATCATTACAGCGTCGAACCGGCGACGCAGCTCCCGCTGACGCCGGTCACGGCCGGATCGTCCGATATCGATATCGGAGGGCAAAGTCGACGGTCGGCGGCCGGCAAGGAGCGCAAGAAGGCATCCGCCGTGACCCGCAAATGTCGCCCGGCGTCGTGTACGCCCTGCAGGACGAAGAAGATGCGATGCAGTCGCTCGAAGCCGTGTACGGCCTGCGTCAATCGCGGCGACCCTGACGGCTGCTTGTGGGAAGGGTGAGCCTCCGCAGCGTCAACTGGATCCGATGCGCCTCGCGGCTGACTCGCCCCTTCTCGTAGCGATGCAGTACCGCTCTACACGGCAAACGAGGAGGACGAAGTGACCAAGCTACAAGCTCACGTAAAGAATCTCGAAGCCATGATAGCGGCCCTCCCGCCGGCAAAGGAGCGGTTTCCGGTGCCGAAATCCCGTCAACCGTCGCCGCGCGCACAGGTCAACGTCCCACCAACACAGCAGCCGTCATCAGAGTGCTACGACCTCACGGCGCAAGACTTGGCGGGCGCGCTCCTCAGCCTGATCACGGCCGGCACAGTGGCACCGGCTCGAGCTGGACAGGACTCCTTCCTGCCCGACGGGCAGAGTAGTCGAGGGCTACTCGCTGAATGTACGGCGCTCGTCGCGACTCCTTCCAAGCAAAGTGGGCGGGACCCGTTCGTACACGCTGCCGCCGCCACCACTCCGCCGATGAGTACTCCGACTCCGGATGGACTGCTCGCTCTTGTGCCGCCCGAGCGCGACTTGCGGATCGCCTACGACTTCTACCGTGCGCACATAGCGCCGTTCTGTTTTTCCGTCAATCACGACGAGATCGAGGCCCGTTGGCCCCGTATGAAGGCCATCCTCGATGCCCACGATTCCGAGCTCTTCGTCGAAGAGTTCGAACCGCAATTCTTCGCCGTCGTGTTGGCCACGTGCGCATTCGGTCTCGTCAAGCTGCCGGACGCATTGGCGCAGCAGCAAGGTCTCGTCGGTGATCGGCAGGCTGAAGCAGCGCGCTGGGTGCGATCCGCGACGGTTTTTCTCGAATTCGTGGGTTCTCCTCACCGCGCCCCGGTATTCTGGCGAGCTGACCTAATATATGCTGAACAGCCGACAGATGTGCCAACTCTCGACGGAATCCGGGCAGCAACTGTCCTAGGCATCGTTCACATGGTGAGTATAGTCGGAGGCACCCCTTCGATGCGCTACGATTTCTGACAAGATGTTGTTTCTACAGACGGGAGCGACCGGTACTCTCCTCTCCAAGAGCATACGCATGTTCTCCTTTGGCGCGTCCGCCGCGATGGAGCTCGGTCTAAATCGAGATCCTCTCGAGGGGACTCTCCGCGAGTGTGAAGAGCACCGACGAATCTTCTGGGCATTGTTCATCCTCTCGATCAACGCGACGTCGACGACCGGGAAGACATGGCCGATCTTCGACTTGCGATACGTCGATTGCGCATTCCCGCAGGAGTTTCACGAGGAGTGAGCTAGTCTGTATTTCCTGCGGGCCCGTTCTTCTCGCTGACAGCTTCCCGTTTCCGAATCGCAGCGAGCTGGATCTCGACGAACGGGCTGCGAATGCACGACTCCGAGCGCGCCAAGCATCTCCACAGTTTATCGAGACCTGGATCACAAACCAGACTCATCACTTCAAAATCGCCTACCTAGCGAAAGCGACGGTGAGAGCTGACCTACCTCGCGATGCGTAGTGTGTCCACTGATGAGTGCGGCTCATAGTACGACGAAGTATTCGCTGCGCGATCGTGCAGCTACGACGTCGTCCTCGAGCAGGACAAGAAGTTCGTCGAGGTCGAGGCAGCCTTGCCGGAGCCTTACCAGTTCCGAGGCTTTATCGACGAGCCGCAGACGTCTACGGTACAGCGCGGGATTGTGATACACTCCTGCTACTCGACCGAGATCATGCGCCTGCACCGACCGTTTCTCTGTGAGCCTTAGGGATTGCCACGCCGCGCAGAGCTCGCAACGCTGACCGGCATCCGAGAACTGACAGCGCTCGCGGCGATTGACAAACGCTTCGAGTACTCGCGCGCGCGCTGCGTGGAACACGCGAGGCGCAGTCTGTACCTCTACAGGCTGGGCTGGCTATCGTGAGTGGATTGTTCCTCCATGGCAGTCCTTTTCCGCAAGCCTGACGCTCTTCTTCTGCTTAGGTCGTTCCTGCCCCGCTTCCATGCCTGTATCTGCATCCTTCTCGACCTCATGTCGGGCCGGGTCGAAGAACGCGCCGAGGATCTCGAACGCATCCGCGAAGCCTGCGCACAGCTTGACGCACATCGCTTCGCTTCGGTGCGCCTTTTGCTCTCGTCTCGCACACGTGACCAGATATTGACTCAGCCGGCTCGCAGCCACTGCACGATCGCGGTTGGAAGATCCTGAACTATCTGCTCGATCGTGCGGGGGAGAGGGGTCCGTAGTCTTCCTCGAGGAGTCCAACAAAGATTCACGGATCCGATGCTACCGGCTCTTTGGCTCCATGGCCGTTGATCCCTCCACTGGTGACGTGAATCGGGTCGCAGCGAGAGCGCATGCGAGTCCAAGTTGAGCCAAGTCTGCGTAGTGCCAGGAGACCTTCGCCAGCCGGTTCCGCATTTCGCGACCCGAATGGCAGGGCGGCAAGCGAGAAATTCCGGCGCCGTTCACGGTAGTAGAAGCTCCTTTCCAGCCCTGGCCGACCGTCAGAGCACAGAAGCGATGACGAAATTGCAGACCGGGGTTTGCGGTCACAAAGAACCGGTGGGCATGTCTTTACAGAACGTCGCGCGAGCGATCGGATGCGGTACAAATCGCGCGATTTTGGATGCGAGGGGAAAGGACGTGATGCGGGACATTGAGGACTAGTGTAGAGGTCTATCAGAATCGCGGACTCGACTGCCGCGAGGCTGTGTGGCGGGAACCGACTTCGTAGGGATCTGCGAGCTTGTCCATGAGCATTCTCGCCACAGATTGACCAGGGTGATGGGCAACCGACTGTGCGATTGCTGCCTATGCGCCGCAAAAGACTCTGACGAGGGCTCCGTATGAAAGCCGTAATGTCCCGGTAGCGCAGCAAGGGCAGCTTGCGAACTGTCTGCGGATTCCGAATTGTTCGGCCTGAGCGGAGGGCTAGGGATCGCGTGACGCGCCGGACCTTCAGAGTACTGACCTGGTTGGATGGGACGTGCCTACGTCCGAAATCCCCGAGGTAGATCAGTCAAAGCTCATCCGGAATTCGATATGAGAAGGATTCACCGAAGCCTCCCAGGTGTCGGCGATATCGCTCAACGTCTTCGCGAGTATGCGTTCGTGTACGATATTGCTCAGGAGGACGGCCCTAGAGGCGAGCTTCTTCCTGTCCGTTGGGTGATAGTGCTCCGCCGACTCTTCCAGACGCTCGACCGTGTCTCGGTGCGACTTCGCGAAAGCTCGGCAATTGGCCGCTTTCTGGCTGTCAGTCTGTCGGGATCACAAGGGTCAGCGGTTGATCGGACGGAAGGTGAAACGTGCGCGCTTCACGAGACGTTGCGCGTTCAGATCGTGAGCGACGTCTCTGGCGAGGAGATGGGCAAGCTCCTTCTGGCGCCGATCAAGTCGTTGCCGCCATTCCTCTGTCTCTTCTTCGGCTGTGGTGGCCGGGGATCAGCTTTTCGACCTCGCTGACCTCGAAAGGTACAGTCGTGTACGCGTCTTCTTCTTGTAGACTGTTCCGGTGGCGGCTCAGCACTCAATCTCCTTCTGCGTACTTCTCAACGACCGACCTACACTGCGGTGCAGCTTTGATGTCCTCTTGAATCAGCTCCTTAAGCTGACGAATCGTTTGGGACCTCGTCACGCCGATGTCGTCGAAACTCATCGTGCTGGCAGGGTCGCTGCTGTCGGGCGGGAGACGGCGTACACCCTTGGTGAAAGCAAGAGGTCTAGCGAATGAAAGGAAGTGGAGCCGGCAGAGCAGCTGCAGCAGGCGCGTGAATCCGCTTGCCGCCCGAGATCCGGGTCCACGGACATGCCGGTCAGAACGGACGACCGTATGACGTGCGTCCGTTGGCAGCCGCAGCCCCGCACGTCCAAAGCAACGAGCAAAGCACCGCCCCTCGGTTCGGCGTGCGCATGCGCGAGACGAGCCAAGCCTGCGGAGCGCCGGGGACGGGCGCGCCGCGATGCACGCGGTTTTTGCGACCTTGAGCGGGTCGGCCGATGGAAGCTGTGCGGCGACCTCGACGGCGAGTAAGCGGTATGTTGCGCGGCAGCAAGAAGTGACGCTCGAGCTATGATAACACGGGGAGATTCGTGATGAGGCGAGACCTCCCGAGCAGCTTGATTTCCGGCCGCCTCTGCAGCTTGGACGGGTTGCAGCTATACAAACAAGCCGCCTACGCATCTCGCCGTTATACCAGTCTGACCGATAATTGCGCTGCTCAGTCAAGTAGGAGGCAGAGGTCAGTGCGCGTTCGGAGGTGGAAAACAGTCCGGGTTTGTTTCGCGCAGGTCTTCGTAGATGGCCTGTCCCCTCGAATCAGCTTTCGCCGACGCGAGCCCTTTGAGCACTCGGCCCGACGACCCTCCGCAAAGGGAGACGGCGGGCGAGTAGTTCGGAAGGCCTCGCGCCGGTCGTGTTTTAGAATGCCCGTCTGATTGTCGTCAGCAGTCTGGCGCAACCTCTCTACTTCCACACCGGTCCGTGACTCGACGCGAGGGCGCGCAAGCCTCGGAATCGACGTAGGAAGAGAGGCTGCCCTGACCTCGAAGAACAAGGATGACTGAAAGACTGGTTTCATCACGTCGAGGGGGGCCGGCTTTTGGTGAAGACGCGCGAGAGGAGAGACTCACGAGGAGAGACTCACGAGGAGAGACTCACGAGTCGGAGCCACCCCGTTTGCGAGCCACGTGTTTCCATGCTGCGTCTCGAGCACACTTGCAGCCGGCCATACGCACACGAGACTGCGCGGCGGAAAAGGGGACGCGTAGCCTTTCAGGGAGAGCAGCGGTCGGCCGTTCCAGCTGTAGCCTGGGCCCAACGAGCCGGTCGTCGCGCCGAGCCAGACGTTTCTTTTCTCCTGATGAGACTGAGAGTGATCTGGCAGAGCGAAAGGGCGAGCGACGGTTCTCTGGTTCGTCGTCGTCGTCGCCCGTCGCCGCAAAGTCGCGCAGACTCGCGGCGCGTCTCTCCTCGTTTCAATCGGCTCCCGCGACGTGCTCGGCGTAGCTTCTGGGACAGTCACACGAGCTCTCCTGATCGAGATCAGCCTCGCCCCCAGCTAGCCCAAGCGTCTGGCCGCAGAGTGACTCGCCTTTCGGCTGAACGCTTCTCGTCTCGCGCCGCGTCGATCGCCGACAAATCGACTTTCTCCGACTCGCGGACCTCTACGCTCGCTCTAGCTCTCGTGGAATTGCTTGACGCTGACACATTTCCATCAACACGAGTAAGTGCTGATGGGTCACGTCACAGCGACACTCGAACTGACCCCGCGCCCACCTCGCAGCGACGCAAATTACCGGCAACTCGGGAACGACATCTCGCTCTAGCCTAGGCTCGCCCCGACTCTCAACCGAGACACCACCATGAGCTCCAACGCGAGTCTCTCGTTCGGGTGCGCAATTCGCCCTCGCTTGTAGAGGAGGAGGCCCGGCCTCTTGCACGTTCTTCCCGCCGCTGACCCACGACGTCCCACGCTCCGCAGGTCGTACGACTGGATCTGCTCAAGAGGAGCCCTGATCGTGTGCCCGCTCCTCGGCGATACCAAGTATGGCATCGAGCCGCAGTGCTACTCGCGCAACGTCCAGTTCGGACGGACGCTCGTCTTCCAGCCAGGTCCGTCGCCTTGGCCCCGCTCCTCGGGCGGCAGCGCGCGCTCGTGTGCTGACCTCGGCACGCTCACGCATCGCAGCCACCTGCTTCCTGCACATTTGCGCCCTCCTGATGGTTTTCATCATGATCCTCCACATCCGATCAAAGTACACGGCCGTCGGCCGGAAAGAGATCCTCATCTTCTTCTACATGTACTTTGGCGAAGAGCTCCTCGCCATCTTCCTCGACTCGGCCATCATCCCGACCAGTTCGCCCGTCTATGCCGTGAGGAGCCTTTCCTTATAAATGTTTCCCTGAGATGCGCCTGTGCTGACCCGCGTGTCGCTCTCCCCGCAGTGGTTCGCCGCATTACATTTCGGGTTGACCTGCGCGATCTACTGGTGCCTGCTCGTCAACGGCTTTGTCGGCTTCCAAGTCGTCGAGGACGGCACGCGGTTGTCCCTCTGGGTGAGCTCCGCCGCTTCAGTCCGCTGCATGCTAAAGCTGGGGCTCTTACTGACGATCCATGCTCAACAGATCTTGCAAGGGTCGTGCGCCGTTGTCGGACTGATCACGGGCCTGATCGCGATCGGCACGTTCAAGAACACGGCCGGCTTGTCGTCGCAAAAGCCGACGGGCCTCTGGATCCTCGAATTCATCTTCAACCTCGCGTGCGTCGTCATCTACGTCATCGCGCAACTCCTCCTCGTCATCCGGACGCTCGACGACCGGTGGCCCGTCGGCGACATCATCTTTGGCACGGCGTTCTGGATCATCGGCCAGGTCCTCTTGTTCGCGTTCAGCAATACGATCTGCAGCTCGGTCTCGCACTACCTCGACGGGACCTTCTTCTACTCGCTGTGCAACCTCCTCGCCGTCATGATGGTCTACAAGTTCTGGGACTCGATCACAAAGGAGGACCTCGAGTTCTCGGTCGGTTCCAAGGCCAACGTCTGGGAGGTCAAGGACCCGCTCCTGAACGACGACGACGCGAGTCCGAGCAGCGCGTACGGATCCTCGCAGAACGTCGCAGGGTATCCGCCACAGAAGTACGCACCGTATTGAGGTGTTCGACCTTCTTCACGCCGGCCCCTCCCTCGCCCTTCGCATAGACATTGTTTCGCGCGCATGCTTCTCCAACGACTTTACGACCCTCTTCCCCCTCGTACGGATACCCGCTGGAGGCTAGCTCAGCTCCGTTGTAACCTACGTACATACGTTTCTGCTCGCATGGGCTCCTTCGCGAAAAGGACTTGAACGGGAGGTAAAGAGAGATTTATGGCAAGCAGGTCTAGAGTTGAAAGCGAGAACGAATAACGGAGGCAGCAGGACTATGCAGCACGCCGAGGCGTCAGCAAGAATGGTGTGACGCCGAGGGGGGACAGCCGCCACAGTTCAAGCGGAGGGAGACGCCGGAAAAGAAAGAAGCAAAGCTGTAAGGATGACACGACGTATAGAGCAGATGGCGATGTATGACTGTGTAATATGCGGGAGAGGAGGAATGAAGGGGGAAGAATAGGGGTACAGGTATGGCACAACGCAAGGAAGCCCGGAATTTCGGTCTCGATGGTCTCGGTATCGCTTTTTTCGCTTTTCGGTATGCTGTACAAATCTTCAGGCGAGGCGAATCGAGGCGCTCGCTGTTTACTGGATGTCGAAGGACGGCTGTTGCTGGTCGAGGCAGCAGCTGCGAAGTCGAAGAGTCAGAACCCGACTACGATAAGTCACGATCGGGCGGATACGTACAGCCAGACGCGCGTCTTCCAGATTCGGAAGAGCTCGCGCACGAGCTCGCGGAAGTCGACACGCTGCTCGGCGGTGTAGTAGAACGTCAACTTGCGGCGGTCCCACTGCCATTCGGCGTCGAGGATCTCCATCGGCAGTCCTGCGAATCCAACATGAGCGTCAGGATCTCGTGAGACAGTGCTGCAGTGCAGACCTCAGCTGTGGGAGCGCACCTTTCTGTACGACCTTGCTGCGCACCAGCGCGAGCGCCTTGACTTCGTCCTGTGCCTTCGAAAGCAGCGCGTGCGTGTCGGCCGGTCCGGCTTTCGCAAAGATGCGCTTCGGTTGGCACTCCTTCGTCATACGCGCGAGTTGGGCCGTCCCGCTCTGGACGCCCGTGTTAGGGTCATAGCCCATCCCAGAACCCATGCCCATGCCCATCCCCATGCTGGCCGGACCCGTCATCGCGTTGCCTCCGCTCGCAAGCTGTCCGAGCGCGAGCTCGACAAGGTGCTGCTGGAATTTGTGGACCTCGTCGATCGTGACGCTCTTGAGGAATTTGCCAACGTCGCGACCACGGTCCGCCTCGACGATGACGAGGTCGCCCTCTTCCAGACGCAGATTCGGATCTTCGCAGAAGAACAGGTCTTTCCGACCCGCTTTGAAGCCGACGATACACAGGGGCGAACCGGGCGGGATCGCATGAAGCGGCACGCCGCGGCCGAGGTTCATGTCGGTCTGAGCTTGCGCCGTCAAGGCCGCCGGACCGACCATTCCGCCGAGTTGCGGCACGCCGGGCGGCGGTGGCGGCGGTGCGTTGAAGTAGCTCAGAGGCGGCTGAGGCGGGGGCGGCACTGGTGGCGACATCATGCCGGCGAGGTGTTGCGAAGGTGGGACCGGCGGCCCGAACCCAGGGAAAGGACCGGGAGGAGGAGGCAGAGGAGGCACTTGGACACCACGCGACGATAGCGCACTGGGAGCTCCAGTCACTGGAGTGAAGTACTGATGCTGCGTCGTGACGGGAGGAACCGGGGGCGGCATCGAACCTCCAAACTGACCGTAGCGGTTTCCGCCACTCGGTTGGTTCTGATATTGCTGCGATCCGAGCGGACTGTCGTAGCGGGAAACGGGTCCGCCGCCGAGTCCAGGCGAGGCAGTAGCCACCACGGGCGTCGTTGCGGGCGGGAGAGGCGTCGGATTTTGCAGGCCTTGCAGAAGGAAACGCGATCCGACGGACGAGCTGAGCGACGGCGTGAATGGTTCTGCCGTAGCACGCGGTGAGGAGCCCTGCGGCTGAGGCTGCGTGTGAGCCGGAGCGACTTTGGCTTCCTCGGGCATTTCGCGCGGTGGTGGCGAGCGCGAGTGTTCGAGCGCGCGAGAACCGCGAGCAGGCGGGAAGTCCGCAGGCATCGATCCAACCTGCAGATGCTTACTAGCAGCGCGTGGAGGCGCCTGCGACGCAGCAGCCGCTTCGAGGTTGAGGTGCAGCGAGTTCAGGTCGGCCGCGAGGTCGTCATCGTTGATGGCGGAGCTGCCGTAGCCTCCGCTGCCGTTACCATGGCTGCTCCACGCGCTCGAAGTGACGGGCGCGAGGAGTGGGCCGAAACCACCACTCGACGAGCCGTGTTGCGCAGACGAAGTTGAGGGCAAGTGGAAGCCGGTTTGGGTCGTCGAGCCGCGATTCGCAGGATCGAAGGCGGCAAATGAATGCCGACGGCTCGTCGCTCCGGACTTTGTCGGCGGGTGAAATACATCGGCGCCGTCGTCGGACCCGTCCTCGTCTTCGACTTCGCGCAGGAGCGTCGGACGACCCCACAGCGCGGCGTCGCTGCGTTTCCGACCGGTTCCGACGGCCCCAAGCGAATGCTCGCGTAACAGCCTGCCGTGCGGTCCACCTCCAGTCAGAGACCCAGGACCGCTTTTGAGGCTCGAAAGGCCGCCCCACGCCGAGTCGAGTTCGAGTTTGCTCCCGTCTCGAGAGAAAGGGCTGGTGTTGCTCATGCCGATGCCGCCGGTCGATCCGGCGCTCGTCGACAAGCCGGAGCCTGCGACGCCTGACCCACTCGTTCCGTTACCCCACAGGTCGCGGAAGCGCGAACGGCCTTCGCGATCCGAGCTTCCTGGCAGAGGAGCCGAATCTTCGTTCCAGCCGAACGGCGAATAGGCGTTTCCACCGCTCGGCGCGCCTCCGCGCACGACCGAGCTGCTCGACGGATGGGGCAACAGACTGCCACGAGTTGGCGAGCCGACTGCCGAGACGGTCGGGAGCGAAGCCGAGATGTGCCCATTCCCGGTGCCGGATCCTGCCGGTTTCCATCCGTGCTGGTCTGCACCACCGCCGCCAACATCGTTGCCGTAGTCGCCGAACGTATAGGCGTCGGGGTATCCGCGCGAGCTCTGCGCGTGCATCGACGAAGGCATAGCGACCGAGGGCCTGTCTACTACTGCGATCGAGGCGCTTCGACCTCGTCCGTGAATCGAGCCGGACGGCGGCGACGAGAAGTAGCTCGGAGCAGCTGATGTCGCAGCAGTCGGTTCCTGCTGGATCGGCGACGGTGCGAGGGCGGGCGATTGCAAGGGATACGGCGATGCGCCAACTGAAACTGACCCGCCGGCGAGAGCGTTCGGGCGGTACTGCTGATGCGGAGCGAGCGCCGAGGTCGACAAGGAAGGACGGTAGTGCGGTCTCGGGTTGCCTGAGAAGACTTCGGCGAGGAGCGGCTGCGACGAGGGCGTGGCCGAAGACGGCGCCGGAGTCGGAGGGGCTGCTGCGGCCCCCTTCTGGGTCAGCGGCCGGCACACCTTGCGGGACTTGCTAGACAGCCAGGAGATATCGAGAACTCACGCGCGGTCGCCGCAGGAGGAGCGGGATCGGCGGGGCTGTTGACCGAGTCCTGGTAGAGCCCTAGAGAAGACGACGAAAACTGGGGCGAGAACCGCTTAGTCGCCGGTCCGGGGGGGACGCTGCCAGGCTGGAGTGGCGCGAGAGGTTTGTTGTGCGAGTTGCGGTCGTGCGGCGAGGTGCTCGAGTCGGGAGTCGGAGGGAACGAACCGCCCGAAGTCGAGGCAGACGAGCGGGGCGAGGGGGCAAAGTCACGCGGGACAAAGTGTCCAGTCGCAGGGTACGCCGCCTGCTGGTGCGAGTAGTACTGCTGGTGCGCGTGCTGCGGGTAGGCTGGACCACGCGGCGAGGCTGTCCTGTGCGTAGGTCCGGTCGGCGCGTGGTGGACCGAAGCAGCAGAATTGGCGACCGCTTGACGGTTCCTCGAAGTCGAAGTGGACGACGCGGCCGATCCTGCCGAGCGCACAGACGGAGACCTCGTCGACGATTGCTGTTCCTCGTTGGGCAGCTGCGCGCGAGAGAATCGTTGACGGGGGAAGAGACAGCTTTTTAGTCAGTTTTTCGAGAGAGTGGGGGAGCGGAAGGCGGCGGGCGACCGGGACTGACCCTCGACCAGATCGACTGCGTCACCGCGAGCGTTTCCTGACCCGAGGTGTAGAACCAAGTCAGCCTTGTGATGGAGCGCAAGTGCGCGTGTAGACACGAGCAGGGCTATACAGAGCCGGGAGCGATTCTCTTCTCCAGCTGGTGCCCCCGCCTGGCCCGCGGCCGCCGGTCACCCAAGCCGGCCAGCCGCTCAGAATTCCTCGCCGGAGCCCGTTCGGACCCCTTTCAGCTCGCCTCGACGAGCGCATAGGAGCAGGGACATGATCGCGAGCGAGTTTGACTCACCTGGCTCATGCTGAAAGACGCCCTCCGAGGTGCCGGTGATCGTGGTGATGGCAGTCTTCTGAGAGAACTTCAAGTCCGCCCACACGACGTCGTCGCGGACGGGAAGTGGCCCCGCGTGGGTCGCGTCCTTCGATCAACCGGTGAGAACCAGCTCGCGAGCCGTGCTGAGCGAAAAAGCAGCAAGTGGCAGAGGAAGAGCAGCTTGCGTTCGAGGTGGGAACAGCCACGAAGGATCGTTCGCTCGCGGAGGCGAAGAACGCGGGAAGCCTGCGGCGGTCGAGGCCCGGGACCCGCGGGAAATCGAAATCACGCGCATCTTTGCGGCTCAAATCGTACTCTCTTGTCTTTATGCCATACGCCTGAAGAAATGTCTGTAGATGTTCATGAGGATAAGTACAACAAGGAGGCTATGTAAAGTGATGTCAAGACTGGTCAAAGTCGAGCCACTCGTCCCAGAATCCGCTGGTGCCGTTCGTCTGGGCGCGGCGCTCGACGGGGATGCGCAGGAGGCTCGCGAGGAGGTCGTACAGCTCGACGTTGTCGAAACCTGGAATCACGAGCGTATGCGGATCCGACGCGATCATGTCGCGACGCCGTGAATCCTTCTTCTTGAGCGACTCGGCAAAGGGACCGTGGGCGACAAAGATGGCATGCATCGACTCGTCGGCATTATCATATCCATGGTTGCTGCGGTACAGGTCAGTGCTCGGGACATGTAGCGGACAAAGACCCGGAGAGACGCAAGCGCACCCCTTGATCGTGTAGGTCCCGCGCATTTTGACTTCAAACTCGTTCCGGTTCGTAATGGCCCAGCCAACTTCGGGGACGCAATAGATCGGTGCGATCCGCTCGTGGCCTGCGAAATGCCACCGCTCGGGCATCGTCTCGGCGGTGTAGCAAGCGAACCCGCTGCCGGGCTTCGAGGCGGCTTCTTGCAAGCGGTCGAACATCGCAGCTTCGTTGGCCTCATCCGCAAAGCGCAGTCCGGCAGAGGGCCAGCCTGCAAAGTGGCAGAGAGTCGAGGGTACTCTGTGTCAGTACAGGGTCTATGGCGCAGGATGTCCTGCCGGTTCAGCTCACCCTCGTTGTGCGTAATCGAGGCAAATCCATCCTCGCCCAGGATATCGTCAAGGAAGATGAGGCGGTCGTCGCTTGTGGCTTCAGTGCGCGGGAGTGCGTCAGCGCGGCATCCGAGCCGGGTGAGAGGCTAAACGTCGTGAACTCACCAGCCATTCCATGGTCGCTGACGACGATCACGTCCACGATCTCGGTCAAGTTGCGACGGTCGATCGCGTCGAATACGTCCTTGACGAAGTTATCCATCGCCCGTAAGGTCTTGTCGACGTTATGGCTGTGGGGTCCGGACTTGTGACCGGCTTGATCGACCTCGGGCGCGTATACCGTCATCAGATGTGGACGCTGCGAATATGACATGTCTGCGGGCAAGTGGAAGCGGTCAACGGGCTGTTCGATATGCTCAAGGGTCCAAAAATGCAAACGAGCCGCACCGAGCCACTTTTCTACTCGTTCGACCTTTCTGTGATAGTTGTAATGATTGACGAACGGATACCACAAGCTGGGCTTCGTCCCATCTTGCAGCATCGGCGGGCCGGGCCACATGAGCACAGCCGAGCGCAGCGAATTCTTGACCGCCGTCGCCCAGATGGGCTCTCCGCCCCACCATTCCGAGTCCCAGCTCTGACCTGGCTCGGTATAGACGAACTCTTTCGAGAGTGCCGGGTCGTAAAAGTCGTTGGCCACGATTCCGTGCGAGGACGGGTAGAGGCCAGTGAGCAGCGACCAATGATTAGGGAACGTGAGTGTCGGAAAGGCCGGACGCATGTACTCGGCTCGCTGTTTCGATGACAAGAGAACGTGTCAGATCCGCAGAAGCGAGGAGCGGACGCGCGCAGGTCCTTGTCGGGAGCTCAATGGAAGACTCACGACTCCTCGGCGCGAGATGTCCAGCAAGTGTGGCGTCAATCCTTCCTCGAGGTAGTCGGTCCTGCGGCGAGCAAACTTGAGCATGCCGGCACGTATGGGTCGTACAAAGCGGGCACAACGTACCTCACGCCGTCAAGCGAGATGACCAAGACCGTCGGATCGAACCAATGCGTCCCGTTCCATCTCTTGCCCGCTCCGCCGACCAGGTTCTTCTCGGCTTCGGCCTCGCCCCAGTCGCCGCCCGCCCAGTTCGGGACTTTCCCCGACTTGTCCTTGCTCTCGCCGACCTTGGCGAACGGGATATCGCCAAAGACAGCGTCAGTCGGGAGCGGGTTCTCGGCGACGGCGGCGTGATCTGCGTCGTAGACGCCGACAGGCAGGTCTGCTCCGCCATAGTACGTCTCTTTCGAGCTTGAGGAGGAGAGAAGGGAAGAGCCGTATGATGCATAGGGAGAAGACGGGTGGAAGAGAGCGCCGACGAGCACCAAAACGGCGACAAAGAGGGACGTAAAGAAGAGGGTCCGCCACGAAGCCTGTCAATCACGTCCAGCGTGAGCTTGACTTTCGTCGTACAGACGGTCAAATGGTGTACGGACCCAGCGCCGGCCTTTGTCGCCGCCGAAAGATGTCCTACCGGACCCAGCTTCGTCGGCGTCGTCTGTCTCGGCGCCCTTCTCTTTCCCGCTTAACAGACCCTTTGTGCCGTCCGCACCATCGAGGTCTGTCTCGTCGGCGAGGTCCTCCGGTCCGTAGACGCGTACGTCGAGTTCTAGATCTTCCGGACTCGGCTCGTCGGTCGGTGTGGTGCCAAATTTATGAACTTCGGCAGACGATGCAGTCGCCACGGGAGCGTAGCGAGGCAGATCCGCCGAGGGCATGGTCGCGGGAACGTGTCCGAGACTGCCAGCAAGGTCTGTCTCGAATTAAGGAAGCAGTCGGCGCTCTGGTGATGGGTACGGCGGAAAGCCGGCACGAAGCTGCAGGAAGCAGACTACTCGCGGCTTCGTCCCGTTTCGTTCACTTGCAGTCACGCTTTGCTGGATCATCTGCTCCCTTCACTACTCAGCGATATGCTACATCACTTACGGTCACCTTCCATGGCTCGGATTGACCAGGACGGTCTCGTTCTCGGCCAGGGATCTTCTCCCGACCGAGGTGAGCGTCCAGCACTCGCTGCGAGCTGTACAGACGACAGGGCATGCGTCTCACTGGAGCGCATCGCCGAGCGTGGAAGCGTCAAGAAGCTGTTGAGTCACTCGTACACGCCCCTGACAGCCCCCCGAAGAATTCGCCCCCGCTGCCTCCTCATTGCCTCGCATCTGCGACCCGTTGATGCTTCAGACCCGCTCTCTGCTCCTGAGGGGAATGTCGCAACGCCGCCCCCTGACACAAGCTGCTCCACGATCGTGTCTCGTCCGCGTAGGCGCCTCGACGCCGCAGGCCGCGCTCTGGCGGCCCGCTTGCACTCCACGCGGGCGGTGGGCATCGGCTCTTTCGGACCATCCTTTCCATCTCATCGATTCATGAGAGCTACAGATCCCCACGTCCATCAGTCGATCCCGATAACGAGAGAGAGCCGGCGACATCGCAACGGAGGCGCTTGCGGGGACGGGTCGGACGCATCGGCGGCCTTCAGGCGGAGGAGGAGATCTCGAACACTTCGTCTCAGCGGGATGGACGCCTGCTGCTCGCCACCCGTGTTAATGCAGCTGAACCTGCGCGGGATGGGGCAGCTGCCAAAGTAGGCATCAGCGCGTTGCGATGGTCGGGGCAGATCCCCGGGTGCGGCATTTGTCCGCGGATCTATTCAGAGCGACAGCATGTAGAGCAAGCACAATCACGTGCCGCAAGAACAGCGCTCCTAGAAAGAGAGGGAATCTGTCAGGCAAAGGAGCAGAAGGAGGCCGACCACTCGGCGACCGAAGCATGTGATTCTTTGTCGCGACCAGCCGTTTTGCACCTTTCGCGATCGCTCTTCCTTACTCGATCGTGACTGGACATGGCTACCATCAAGAATATCGTCGTCGTGGGACTCGGCTTGTCTGCCGCAGAAGCGGTCAAAGCGCTCCTCAACAAGCTTCCCAACGAGTTCCGGATCATCGCGATTACGGCGTCGGAAGGATACTGGCCCATTGCCTCTTTGCGAGCTGCCGTGGTACCGGTGAGCATTGCTTCCAGACCAGCTGCAGCGCCGGTCTGACCTTGTTCTCTACTGCAGGGGTGGGAAGACAAGCCGGTGACGTCTGTCGATCCGATCGTTCCGAAGGACAGCAGGCATCTCCTCCTCAAGAGCACGAGTGTCGTCGAGCTCAAGGAGCACAGCGTCACAATCGATCGAGCACATGCCGAGCTTGGGACCGAAATTCCCTTCGAGTACTGCATTCTCGCGACCGTAAGTTTGGGCTTCGCCCGAATTGGCGGCTCGCCCTTTTATTGACTCGGAGCTGAGCGGGCGCATCCCTTTCAGGGCTCGAGCTATCCATGGCCATGCCGACCTGAACCTGGCGCCTCAATCGAGGAAATTAAGGCCGGACTACGCAAGCTGCAGGCCGAAGTTGAAGCGTCCTCGTCCGTTCTCGTCATCGGCGGCGGGCCCGTCGGGATCGAGTTCGCCGGCGAGGTCGCCGCCATGTATGACGGCAAGTCAGGTCGGGCAAAGAAGGAGATCACGCTTGTGCACGGGCAGGACCGGTACCTGATGACCGACGACGGCTGGAAGGACGGCTTCAACCATTCCATCGGAAACCAGCTCGACGGACTCGGCGTCAGGACAGTGTTCGGCACCAAGGTCGAAGACGCGCCGAAAGCGACTGGCAAGTTGGCGGAAGGGAAACAGACCTTTCGATTGACAGACGGGCAGACTGTTTCCGGTGAGTGGAGCAATTTCAGCATCAAATCCGCTGCTAGATGGCACGCTCACACTTCTCTACCGTCTCCAGCCGACTTTGTCTTCCTCGCCGTGGGTAACTCGCCGAACACGCAGGTCATCAAGGAGTTCAACGCCGCCTCGGTGAACGAGCAAAATCGGCTGGCAAAGGTGCGACCTTCATTCCAGCTCGAAGGTCACGATCAGATCTTTGCGATCGGCGATATCGTCGACCTCGAAGAGAGCAAGATCTACGTGAACGCGAAGAACCACGGCGGCGTCGCTGCAGCCAATATCCTCTCCCTGATCCGTGACGCTTCCACGCCTTCCTCATCGCTCAAGGCATACAAGTCCGGCCCGAAGATCATGATTGTTTCAATAGGTCCGAAAGGAGGGGCGGGTCAGCTGTTCGGGTTCGTGATCGGTTCATGGGTGTCTTGGATCGCCAAGAGCAGGACACTCTTTGTCGACGCTTTCCAGAAGACGTACGTCGCCGCGTAGAGACTAGAGCCGATGCGATAGATGCTGTTGCCATTGTTGCGAGGCACTCGAATTCGCTCAACCTTCTTTTCGCGCCTCGGAGGCTAAAAGCTACGGGTCCGCGGGCTCGGCTGACGGCGCGAATTTGGCAACGCCTACGGCCGCGTGATACAAAGCGGTCTGGTAGCCGGCGCCTGTGGAGAAGATAAGCAAGGCAGGCAGTGAGCAGCGGCCAAATCAGTAGCGCTTTACGAGCTGACTTACTGTACCAGCTCCACAAGGCGGACTCGAGCAACTGTTCCGGCGTCTCGGGATCTAGCGGCGGCTCGTTCCCGGAAAGTGGTGTGATGCCTGGAGGTGCCGGGAATTGGCGAGGTAACGACGACATCGGGGGCACAACGAAGCGGAACGAGCCCGGAGACGGGAGGTTCGGCGGCCGCGACAGGACGGTCGGGTCATTTTGCGCAAGTGAAGAGCTCGAATTTGGCGCAACTGCGTCTTGTGAGCGTACCGCCGTCGTCGTTGTTGGCGGCGGCGAGACGTGCTTCAGTCCGACTGTTCCGCTCCGGTGTGCTGCGGCCGGGACAGCCTCGGTGGCGGGCGGTGGCGAAGACTCGAGCATGGGCTCGCTTCCGTCGCGCTCAACCGGACTTCTTTTCGGCATCGGTCTGAGCCCCAGCCTGGCAGCCTTGCGCGCCTTCTTCTGCGAGCCAGTCAACCGCTTGCGTTTCCTCTGTTGCCCGCCGTCGTCCTTTTCCTCCTCGTTTGGGTGCATCGTCTCGTCGACCAGCTGCTCGACGTCGTATTCTTCTTGCACGATCGCTCCCACATCCAGCTGCTGTTGCGGACGAGGGGCGATGATGCTCGACCGCTCAACTGTAATCGACATCGCTGCGGGAAGCTTTGAAGTCGACGCCTCAGACGGAGGCGGGCCGTACCAGCTGCGCAGAGTTAGCACGTCAGCAGACACGCAAGCTCGTAGCAGGGCCCGATTGAACGCACAAGGGCGCTTTGAGCTGGTTCTGGACGAGGGTGCGAGGCGGTTCAGCCGGCGGGAGGAATTGCTCCGGATAGGCTTGCTGTGCGAGTCGGGGGGCCTCGGAGGTCAGCAGGCGCTTCTCCTTCCGCTCCCTCTGAGCGGTGGCTGTACTCGCCTTGTAATCTTGGAGGGCTCCTTCCCACGCGTTGACGAGCGCAAGCGGGTCGGCGTAGGCATCGTCTGCCAAGTCGGTTTCCGGTTCCGGTTCGGCGGGTTCCGCCTCGATGATGGTGACGCCGGCACCAAACTCGTCGTCATAGTCCTCGTCTCCGTCGTCTTCGTACCCGTTCTCGCCGTCGAACGCTTCATAGTCGTCACCGAGCCATTCCTGAGCGAGTTCCTCGTTGAGAGCCATGGCCAGTTCTGATGGGCGAGCCACTCCTCGACGTCGCCAGAAAGATCAATGTCGTAAGGATGAGTCGAGTTCGAGAGGAAGGCACGCGCTGTAGAGCAGCAAGCTTGCGAGCGAGAAGGACGATCGAGTGAGGCGAATTACGACAAGCAATACAAACGGAGACTATTGCAGAGCTGATTACGATCGTGCCGCATTCCGCCCCACTCCTGAGCTCCACCTTGCGGGCGAAAACTCACACTTTTGTTTTTCTCGCTTGAGCTGGACCCCACCCAGTCCCGAAAAACCCTGCAGCGGCATCGACCTCGACGCGTCGTAACCCGGCGAGGCTAGACAAACTCGACACAAGTCTCGCTGCTGTCGTCTCTGTCCACTGCGCATCCCCTTCGCGCGCTACTGGTCTTCGCACCCTTCGTCAGTTCGAGTTGCCCTGTCAAGCAGCAGCTTAGCCGTGGTGACCGCCGCCTAGTCTCTTCCCTGTCGCACCCACTTCCTTAGCCTCGATCACCGCCCACCCTGGAGGAAGAAAGGTCGAGACCGTTTGTCTGTCCAGGTCAGTCTAGAGCTGTCGTCGAAGGCTGTCAACCCGCCCGTGACCCGGCGGTGGCCCCCCTCATTCGACGTTCCCCTCTGCCCCTCCCCCCCGCAAACTTCGGCTGACTGAACGGCCCCACCGCCTGCAGAGTGCGCCAGCCGGTACACACGGCAGGAGCACCTGGACAGGCACATCACTGGTGCGTTCCCCTTCTGTCCCATCGGGCCCTCGTTCGCGCGGGACGAGGCAACTGACGTCGATCCAATCGCTTTCGGTGGCCGGTTCCCCCCACACACTTTCGCGCGTCCTCCCTCGCTCTGCCGTTCTACGCCCTCCTGGAACTCTCTGCCACGCCTCTACAGCCAAGCATCGTGTCGCCAAGGACTTTGTCTGCCCCGTCTGCGCCAAAGGGTTCGCGCGCAAGGACATCCTCAAGCGTCACCAGCAAGGTCATGAGAAGCAGGCCGCCGCCGCCGCCGAAGCCGCCCTCCGCGGCGACCTGCTCGATCGGGGGTATGACTCGCAGACGAGTACTGGCACGACCAAGAGCAAGAAGAAGCGCGTCCAGAGCGCCGCCGAGATCCCCGTCGACGACTCGGGTCCGATCAAGATCGCCCGCGTCGGGCGCGCTTGTTGCCGCTGCAGCAGATCCAAGTAAGGGCGGACTTCTCACACAAGAGCTTCAGTCGACGTAGAGCTAACGAACTGTTGGTGGCGACTTTGAGCAGGCTCCGCTGCGATGGACAACACCCTTGCGAACGCTGCCGCAAAGCCGGCATCGAGTGCAGCTTTGAGCGTCCGGGCAAGGACTCGAGCCGCGCCGGGTCTCCAGGACTTGGTCCCGACGACCCGCTCGGTCTTATGACTCCTTCAATGGAGTCGGACAGCAGCGCGACGTCCCCGGACAACGGGTTCAACATGGCGCTTCCGACGCCGCCTCCGCCCGATACTTGGGCCCGCCAGAGCGCCTCTGGCGGGTCTGGCATGTCGCCGTACCACGTACCGCTCAGGCAGGGCAGTCACCCGCTCATGTCGCAGGGCAACTTCAACGTCGGTCAGCAACCCGTCAACTACTACTCGGGTCGCTCGCCGGATCCGTATGCGTACCGCGCGAACTACCAGCAGCCTGCGCCGTTCCCAAACTTGCAGCTGCCACACCATGGGCCGTCGCCGCTGAATCCGTTCGCGTCGTCGTCGATCTTGCCGCCGCCGCCGGCGCTCGCCGCGTCGACCTCGTCGCAATGGGACAGCTCAACGTACGCTCGCCAGATTGGCGACTCGAGCTCGACGACGGGAGGTCAGATCGACTTCCTCGACTTGATCGCGAGCGGAGCCGGCGACCAAGAAATCGACTGGTCGGTGCTCAGCACCGGTTTTGCGCCTCAGGACGCTCTCCTCCAGGCGGCTGCCTCGGCCGCCCTTCCGCAAGCGAGCGGTTCGGGCAGCAGCGGGCCTGACATCGCTGCGACCCTCATGCCCGGACTCGGCGCATCGAACGCGAATCAGCCCATGTCCGACTTGCGCGGTGTGCCCGAAGAGCCGAGTCCGGCCAGCGCGGCCGCGCTCGTGCTCGCGGCCGCTGCCAACGGGGAGGACCGCGGCTTCTCGCCGGCGGCGAGATCGCGTTCGAAGGGTGACGGCGAAGGTCCGAGGAGCGCCGACCGTCCTACTTTCAACTTCCGCAACAACTCGCTCGTCGAGTCCGACAACGCCGCCGTCTCTTTGCTCCAACTCGCTTCGCACACGCCGCGCGTCTCGCCCGAGCCGGGCGTCCCGCTGAGCAAATCGGTTCACGGTTCGGCGCCTCGCCCAAGCGGGTCTGCAGCGGATGGGCAGCCCGAAGAAGCTTTGCGCACGTCTCACCCGAGCCATACGCCGAGCGATCCGTGGCCGCTGTCGTACCGCCCGACGTCTCCGTTTGAAGACATCCTCCCGAAAGCCGCCCGCGGGACCGGCTATGGATCGCGCGCGGCTTCGCCCCCACCACACCACCCGCATTTGTCCCTCGCTCACGTGCCTGCCGTCACCGAGGCGACGCGCCTTCGCATCTTGTACAAGGTTCGCGAGCTCACCGCCTGCGACCCGTCGCTGAGCGAACGCTTCGTCCCGCGCCTCGAATTGCTCGACCTCTTCATCCAGCTCTACTTCGAAAAGTACCATTCCTTGTACCCGCTCGTCCACAAGCCGACGTGGGACCCGAATACCGCGCCGAGCTTCCTCGTCTTGGCGATTGCGAGTGTCGGTGCGCGCTACGCCTGGGAACGGGTGGTCGGCGCGAGCATGCACGCGCATGCCCTCCTCGAGTGCTCGCGGCGGATGGCACAGATCATGGTGAGCGTCTGGTGATCCTCTAGCGTGGCCGTTCGCGGTATTGACGCTCTTCATTCTGCAGGGTGATCTCGACATCACGCTGCTTCGCACGGTGGCTTGGCAGCAGACCCTGCTCATCACGTTGCAGTCCGGAATGATGAGCGGCCACAAACGCGATCTCGAGCGCTCGCAAGGTGAGGCTTCATGAGCGCTGGTTGCGCAACAATCGCCGCCGAAGCTGACGGTTGATCTCCGCGCTGCAGCTTTTGCCAGCATGCCCGTCACGTTTGCGCGGCGCCAGGGCTGGCTCAAAGAACCCCAAGTCGACGAGCAGGCGGAGGAGTTGCTGCCTCTCGACGACCGCTGGAAGAGGTGGAGGGATCGCGAAGAGATTCGTCGGCTCGGTTTCGGCGCAGTGGTATGTTCATCCAAGGTCTCTAGCTATGACAAAGGCACTGACTCATCCATGCGAGCAGGTATTCGACTGCACCGGTACTGCTCTGTGGAACATGGACAGCTCCTCGCTGTACCTCGACGCTGCGGGGACGGCTTTACCCTGTCACGATACGCTCTGGGTAAGGCCTCGTCATACACTTCGTTCCCTTGGTCCGCTATTGACAGAGCTGTGAACTTCACAGGACGCTGCGACCGCTCAGGCATGGGCTGCGCAATTCCGAACTTCAGTCCTACCGCCCAAATCGCCGTCGCTCTCGCATATCGTCCGCATGGCGTGTTCGCCGGCTTCCCTGAGCTCGACAGCTGCTTCCGAGCTCATGTCGGTTTCTCGCGACGCCTTTGCGCTCTCGACTGTTCTCAGCGTTCTGCACACGCTCGCGTGGGACCGCATGCACGCCCGAGCCGTCGAGACAGCCTTCCTCGACAGCAGCGAAGAAATTGCCGCCCTCAAGCAGGAGGACGTCGAGCCGCTGGTTGTCGGCACAGATCAGCCCGACACGGCGCGTGCCGCACTCGAACGTGGACTCGACTTCTTCCAGGACCGGATCCTCCTCCCGCCCGACCTCCTCGCCCGCATCGATACATTGAACGCCGCCAGCGGAAACCTAGCACTGTTCGTGCACCTGACGGCGCTCACTCAGCGACTGCCCCTCCGCGTCCTGCAGCCGCTCGCTCGGTCGGCGAGCGCGCCGACGCAAGCGTCGACGGCTGCGAAGGCTCTCCGGACGTGGGCTCAAGCTGAGGACGGCGCCGTTGCTCGGACGACCGCTTACCACGCCGGTCAGCTCATTGCGCTGTGCCGCCCGGCCCACGGCAACACCGGCATGAGCGCGAGCGCCGAAGGTCCACTCGAGCCGTTCGCGTTGTTCTACGCTGCGCTCGCCCTCGTCGCCTTCAGCCGCGAGAGCCAAGTCGGCTCGTCCGACTCGTCGTCGAGCGGAACGCAGCAAGAGGTGGCGCTCGACATCTTGCGCGACAGGACCGATCCGTTCCTCGCGGCGTGGATCCAGTCGGGCCCGCTGACGCCGCCGGCCGGCTCGAGCAAGCCGCTGGGCTCAGTCGTCCCGGCGCTCAAGATGCTGGCTACCATGCCGTCGACGCCTTCGACGATGCGACTCGACGCGCCGCAGGCAACGGAGCGGTTGCTGAGCCGGGCTGCGCAACGCCTTCGCGAGCTCAAGGTTTGGAAGATTGGCGAGCTACTCGCCGGCGTCCTCGACGAGCTCGCGCAAGTCGAGCGCGAGCGCAACGCTGTGGCCGCCGCTCTTGTCGGCGGTAGCGACGATCTCGACGGGACGGACGCCGACATCAAGGCGGGCGAAGCGCTCGGTCTCCTCGTCGGCGCCCACGCGAGTCAACGCCGTGGTGACGGCATGGACATTGAAGTCTGATAGGATGTCAAGACGCCCACTTCCTCCGTATACCGTCTCTTGCATACCCGTAATTCGGGGGCCTCCTGCCAAATCCCCCCTTGCTTTTCCCCCTTCGCCTGTTTCTTTCCGTACGATACACTCAGATTTTCCTCCGCATCTCTACTCTCTCCGTCTCTCTCTCGCTCCTATCCCTCCCTACGGTTGTTGTGTAACGCGAGCTGTCCACTCTTGAACTGCGAGTGTATGCATCTGCCCGCGGGATGAGATTGTGAACTGGACTGGGGCGGGAAATGTCAATCAACGAGGCCACCGAACGAGCACAAGAGGCGCTAAAGTGGTGACTTGTGCCCTTGCAGCTGCACGACAATGGGCGTCAGCGCTCGATGAGTAGCCTGGCTCCTCTCGACCTAAGCGACCTCGATCTACCGTTCCAACTCCCCGCCTCGAGCCAGTCGGCGCCGAATCGTGCCGCCGAGGGTCGTTCGCCCGGATCGCAACCCGTCACTTTACGCGACCGCCCCGCACCTCGGCCACCTGGACGCCCGCTCGGACCTGCGCGGTCTTTCGAGGGCGTTTACGTACCGCACGCCAAGTCTTGCACCTGCGGCTGTCAGTCCTCGGTCCGACAGAAGCCGCTGCTGCCGCCGACAGTCGCGAAGACGCCGGCGATGGCGCGCAGGAAGCGACCCTCGCCCGCCGATCCTCCGCCTCTCATCGCACCGGCTGTAAGTAGCTATAGCCTGGTCTATTAGTCTCCTCATCAGCTCCAAGCTGACCTGACCTCCGATCGGGTCCGTGCAGCCGCCGAAGAGGACCGACTCATCGGCATCGGGCGGCGTTCCCGAGGCTCCTCCGCTCAAGGCCTTGCCATGGCTTCACCACGACTCGCCTGAACCTGCGGCCGGGCCGAGTGCCTCATATGGGACTCGGAGCAGTCGTAGCGGGCGTACTAGCACGGTGCGTGGATCCCTCGCGGTGCTTCGCCGGACTTTTCGAGGCTTTCCGATCAGCCGCGCTGACGATCCGCCTTCAACCCCCCTCATTTTTTTTTACCTCGCCCTAACTCCGCATGACTGTTCCTCACGATTCACGTCGATCGCTATGCAGGCGACTCAAGCTACACCGATAGCGACGGGATCGCTCAAGATCGTTCTCAAGGCACCGAAACGGAACGTCGCGCCTCCAGTGAGTATTCCTCCTGCGGGTTCTGCCCGTCGGCCGAGCACGCGGCACTATCAGCTGACACACCCTCGCCAGCCTTCGCTACCCACGCCATCTTCCTCGACAGGATCGCCGTCGGTTGTCGTCCCAGACTCGTCCGTGGCGCCGTCCGAAGCATCGTCGAGATCCGAGTCACCAGCGATCACGCACTCGGCAATCTCCGCCAATGTCGCCGAGGGCTCAGCACTGGGCATGCCGGCTCATGTGCTTCAACCAAAGTACGCCGCACTCAGCACGCCGCCAGGCTCGGTCGATGGAACACCTGCCCGCGGAACTTCGGCGGAAGGCGGTTCTGGCCGGAAGGGTAAGAAGAATGGGCGTGACGGTCTGAACCGGGTCTGCCATCACCACAAGAGTCAGACAGAGCGGGCGCGGATGACGTGCACGAATGCGCCGACCTGCAAGACCGTGTGGTGCAAGGGCTGCGTCGAGAAATAGTGCGTCGCTCGCTCTGGCCCGCAAGGTGGAAGAATGGCTGACCATAGCTTCACTGTTCATCCAGCTACCTCGCATTTACGCCGCACGCCCAGTTCGAAGCGTCGACCGCCTTCGCCTGCCCGGTCTGCCAGGAAGCGTGCTTGTGCGCGAGCTGCAAGCGGAAACGCCGCAGTTCCAACAAGGACGTTCGGCGGCCGCAGCGCGACAACGAACTCGTCATCGCCCTCTCTATGCCGCCAGTCCCGACTTCCGACGCGACTAAGGAGGACAAGGCGGCTAAACGGGAACGGCGGAAAAAGGCACGAGAGAGCGCCGGGGTCGCGCTCGATGCGTGGACACCGAGCGCGGCTGGTTGGGGACCTTCGCCAGTACCGACGCAGGAGGGTGGCAGCGACTCGTCGGACGAGGATGCGCGCGTGTCGCGTATGCTCATCGGCGAAGCAGCTGCCGCGGCCGAGCGGGAAGTTCAGTCAGTCGGGGGCGTTGCTGCCACGGCAGCGACCCACTCGGCTCAGCAATCAACGCTCGACGCCGGCGACGCCACCCTAGTCGTCAAACGCCGAAATTCCCTGACGTCCGCTTACGACCGCGAGAATCCGATCCATTTCCCGACTGCGCCCCCCACTGTGCCTCAAGCCGTTCGTGCGATGGCAGCACCGACAACTCCGGCCATCACAGCTCGACAAGCTGCCGCCGCTCGTCGCCGATCTGCAGCGGCCGCCGCTCGGGCGCGTGCGGCTGCACAACCATCGCCTGCGGCGCCTGCGCATGACTACGCTCATTACCACACTGTCTCGATCTTTGCGAGCGGTCCGACGCCCGACCTGGTGCCCGACGTGCCGGTCGCCACGGCATCCGGTCGACCGAAACGGAACAAGCGTCCGAGCACCGCCTTTGACGACTACGCTGTCGATTTCGCCACTTCCGCCGCGGCTGGACTCGTCGATCGCTCGGCTTCACCCGGGTTCGCCTCTTTCGCAACGCCAAGCGGCTCTGCTAGTTCACGGAGGCGCAACGGGAGCAGTGCGAGCCGTGACAACAATAACTTCGGCCGCATCTCGCTCGACATGTTTGCTCCGAAACGGAAAGTCCCGCGACGGTGGCGCTCCGATCTATCGAGTGCAAGCGATTGCGACGGCTCGGCCTACTCGTCGATGGACGAAGACTCGGAGACCGACCTTGCCGATGCAGAAGCTGCCGCCAGCAAAGGTGTGGCTGAGCAGCCGCTCCCCGTTCTTGCCGGTCTCGAGCGGAACCTCGGGATTGAGCCTGCAGGAGACGGCGACGGTGATAACGAGGCGCTCACCTTCGGCGAGGCGTTCACTGGCGTGGTACCGCCTCTTCTCGACATCGACGGTAGCGAAGGCGCCCGACGCAAAGTCAAGTGGATCGAGGGCCCGGAGCGGCGCAAGCGGAGGGCGATGGCCGCTGCTGCCGCTGCGGGTCCGGCCAGCGATGGTCCCGGGCAGACTGGTTGTCCTATCATCAAAGTCGAACCCGATGCGGACACAGCCGGGCCACAAACGACTCGCTCGGTGTCGCCCTCTGAGCCAGAGCAGCTCTTCTCGCCACCCGCTCTCAAACGTTCGACTTCTCTGCCGCTGAATCAGGCGCCGAGCGGACCCTCTGATCTCCCGTCCGCGACCCAGGCGGCCGAGGCCGACGAGATGGCAACCTCGTCCGCGTCCACACCCGAGACGAGGTCCGCCAAGGACGTCAAGCTCGCCTTTGCCTTACTCGATGCCGTTCGTGCAGCTGTCGGCGGCGTCATCGGCTCACCGGTCCGCGCTGAGCGCAATACAGGCGGGATCGGGGCTGCGCTCCAAGCTGCTTTGA
This sequence comes from Rhodotorula glutinis, assembly GCA_037974285.1. Lineage (NCBI taxonomy): Eukaryota > Fungi > Basidiomycota > Microbotryomycetes > Sporidiobolales > Sporidiobolaceae > Rhodotorula > Rhodotorula glutinis. The sequence goes on along the minus strand of JBBPFV010000010.1, from coordinate 284,457 downwards.
CGACGGGAACAACGGCCCTGTCTTCGCCGACCAAACTAGAATCGATGGAAACCGACACGGAGACGTCGCCGTCGACCAACAAGGTATCGATCGATGTCGAGATCGATTACAAGGCGCATGAACTCGAAGCGATGCGACGTCTCGAGGCCCTCGCCGCTCAGGAAAAGGTCGACCCGGGCAAGGCTTTCAAGGCTACGGCTCGCGACGGAGCTGAAGCACAGCTCTTCGTCGGAAGTCCCATTTGTGACGACGACGAGGACGACGACCAGGAGGCGGTCAGGCAACCGGTTTTCAAGTCTGAAGAGACGGAGATCGGACAGTTTGGCTTCGAGGTCACGTTTCGCGTTGCGGATGCGGACGCCCCCGACTTCGACACCGACTCGCCGATCGAGGATCTCTGGACGCCAGCGTCTGCAGCCGACTCCATGTCGACCGCGCCGTCGACCTCGGCGTCGAATGCGTTCGGAGAGGACCCGCTGTGTGTTCGACACACCTCGGCGACTCCTCGTGCACCATCTGCGCCCGCCTCGCCTGCTCTCGCAGACGAGTACCCGCTGTTCGCGGCGGCGGTCGGATCCGGTCTCACTCCGCCTCAGAACGATTCCGTCGTCGCGATCCCTCGCACTCCGACGAGGGGCTTACTCGGCTCTGCTGCCCTGCACGGGCTCGAGGAGCTCGACGTCGTCGGTGCGTCCGGCTTGGCGATGCCCTTGCATGTGGACGCACTCTGGATCGACGAGCGCGACGCCGAAGTCGAGGCGTACTGAGCATCCGTCTCGAGCGGCACTTCGACGAATCTCCTCTTTGCATCCTCCGCAGTTTGGTCCGTGATCTCCCTCTCTCCCACTATACATACTCTTCCTTTCCCTCGATCTAGCGCGCACTCTGTGTGTTCCACTCGCTGCGGGTCCTGCGCTTTCCGTCGTTCCCTCTCCCCTCTCCATTCCGCAAAAAGTCTAAAACCATAGGAAGTACGAATGTTGTGCAATCACTGTGGATATCCTCTCTTGACTTGGCGTTCCATCTGCTTATGTTACTAGCTGAGCGGGATTCTAGAGGCGTGCGAATTGGCGGAGTCGAGGTCGCACGACGAGACCTGTTCCGGCCTACCACCGCATCCAGTGCTCGGCTTCCGAGATGGCGGAGCATAAGAAGACGCTCGAATTCCCGCGTACGCCTGCTTTCGCTCGGCGCAGAACGCCCGCCGGAACCTGCTGCAGAAAGGGAGCTGATCCGATCGTCTGCCAAACAGTGTTGCAACTCGTCTCCAATGCCCGTGCCACATATGGACTGAGGCACCAAGACTATGCTCGCTACAAGTCAGTCTCGCCCTGCCCACGCTGCGCCGCTTCGCGCTCTGACGGCGGGTCGTGAACAGATCGCACTGCGTCGCCAAAGTGCACCACCTCCGAAAGGCCGCCGGCTTGTCGCAGAGGGCGGCCAAGTCGCGCAAGTACGAGAGGAAGGAACTCACAGCAGACAAGGTCACGGGTGCCAAGTGCGTTCTCTCGCTCTCGCCCTCCTGTCGACAGATCGTCTCCGAACACCGCTGACCTGCGTTACTTCCACCCGACAACAGGTCGCTGCAGGTCCTCCTCTTCGACGCCGAGCGCGACTGGGCACAGGCACATTCGCTCAAAAGCCAGCACGCGGAAGCGGCCAACGCGAAAGCGAAGCACCACTTTGCGAAGCGATTCACCAAAGCTGCAAAGCGCGCCGCCGATCTCCTCGCTATCGCTCAGACAGAAGCCGTCTCGGCACAGTTGAGCGCGTCGCAATCGACGCAAACCCTTGTGTACGCTCTCGTCATGGACGGAACCTCGGCGTTCGAGCGTGGCCGCTACGAAGACGGCCTGAACTCGCTCGGCGTCGCACATGGCCTCCTCAGCAAGCTCGCAACGACGGCCGGATCCGCTACCGAAGAAGCGCTCGCGAACGAGATGCTCGATGACATCGAGCCCATGCTCCGATTCTGCGCTTACCGCCTCGGTAAAGACACGTCGGCCGGAATCGCCTCAATCGCTCAGCAAGTCGCGAACGACGAGACCGCCCGTCTCGTACCCGGCTGGGACTCGCTTAAAACTCTCCTGGACGAGCAGGGCCAGCAGAGCAAGAAGGAATCGGTCGAAATTCGCTGGCAAGGGCAGGCGATCCCGATCCGTAACGCCGAACTCGTGACTGCCGCGGCTAAGGTCCAGGAGGCTCTCGCGGGCCTTCGCGCGGATCAACAGAGCTCGGAGAAGGTCAGCGCTGTCGCCCAGGGCAAGAAGCCCGCCTCGAACAAGAAGGATATCCTCGGTGCCCGCCGCATGGGCACTTTCGACAAGGCTCTGCTCGTTCTCAGCGACGCCGAAGCGACCGCCGCCCAGCTCGTCGAAGATAACAAGGTATGTCCAGTCCCCGCGACGAGCTTCCCTGTCGCCGCGATCAATGCGCGGATTTTGAACGTATAGCCCACTTGACGACAGATCGCGATGAGTAAGGGCAACTCGGCTCGCTTCGAGGCTTCGTCGAAGGCGCTCGCGACTTTCCATGCCTACGTCCAGTATCACTTGCTCGCCGTCAGGGCGAAGCGTGACCTGCTACTGGTCGCATCAACCCAAGCCAAGCTCGCCGCCCTGGAGCGCAAGATCTTGCACGCCGAAGAGGCGTACATCGCTCAGACCGAGAGGCGCGACCCCGCCGTATCTGACGGCAAAATCAAGCGGCTGCGGGCAAAGGTTTACCCAGGCCTCATCAAAGTGTTCGACACGATCCTCCTCAGCTTCGAAGGCATGCGTGATATGGAGGCGGTCGAGCAGGATGACGAGCTCGCGACTCTGGTGGAGGCTCGCATCTCATACATCGGCGCTCTTCGGTGCGCTTGCAGTTCTCACGAGCTCCGCGATGACTCTCCGCTCACGCTCCTCTTCCCTGGATAGCTCGCAATACCTTTCTCGCGGTTACGCCCTCGCCGGTCAATTCCCGTCATCTTTGGCACTGAATGCCCAGGCTAAGCTCAAAGCCCGCCAAGCGCGCTTCAATGCGGATGCGACTGCCGGATTGTCCGATTTGCAGGACTCGGCCGCAGACTCGGCCGCCGATTACGACTATGTGGCAGACCGTCTGCCGCTCGACCCGTCTTCGCTCGACAGTCTGGACGCTGAGCTCGAGTCGGACTACCAGACGGTGTCGCAGGAATGGTTCGCCGCGACCGGCGGCAAGGTCGAGGGCGGGGACGATGATCTCGACCTTTCCAAGCTATCTCTATCGGCAGATGCCAGCCGAACAGCCAAGACGGCTCTGCCGAAAGTGCCGTTCTTCGACGTCGCATACAACTACGTTACGGCTTTCGACATGGACGCAATCGCCGAAAAGGCTGGTCTGCGTATCCCGACGCAGACTGCCCCTGCCGATGTGCCCATGGCCGCTAGGACCGCGGGCGATGCCCAACAAGCAAAGCAAGACCTGACGGTGGAACGCAACCCCGAAGTCGAGCAGGAGGAACAGCCCACGCCGACGAAGAGAGGATGGGGCTTCGGGCTCTTCGGACTCCGCTAGTCCGGGCGCGATTATAGCAGCCGACAGCCCGCAATGACGTTGTTTAGCATCCTAAGTTTCGTGCCATCTTCCGTCGGTCTGAAGGTGTGCGACGAGACACGAGCGCTTTATCAAGGCCTGTTTGAAAACTCGACAAATTGCAAACGGCCGATCGGCAGCTGTGCTGTTCTACATTTGGTACGACGACGGGCGGCTGCGCGTCGGCCTTTGCACTTGCGAGGTTCGAGTGGGTGGGGCGTTGGGGCGTAGGCGTGCGAGTCGTTTCCGCTCATGATCGAGGCCGTCTGGAAGCTCGCAGAAGTCTGGATGTCGGAAGGCGGCGTATTCTGCATGACGCAACTCCTCGGCACCTTCGCCGAGTCGAACGACGTTCTGCTCGCGGAGCAGGGTTTCTAGATGTCCTTGCGGTACACGGCGGAAACCGTAGATCTGCGCAGTCGCAGGCTTCGTCAGCTTGTTCCGGGCGGCGACGCTCCAGAAATCGAGACTCACGTGCAACTGCCTGACAAATGATTTTAGACTGGTATGGCGGAAGAAGAGGGAAAGGATGGCGCGCAGGCGATCTTGGCCAACCGCGACGAGCACGTACTGGCCCGTAGCGTCCCACATGATCCAAGGCGCGTACTGGGCTTGATCGAGGAGTTTCACGAGTTTCCAGACAAAAGGCTGCCCGAGTCAAAGAGGTCCGTCAATGCGCGAGCCCGCAATCGAGCGAGAGAAGACAAGCTATGAGACGAACCGTAACCTTCTCAGGTGGCAGGCCCGTTTCGCTCGCCGCTGAGGAGCTGCCGACGCTCCGACTGTGTCCATGCGAGACCCGTCGCCCGTCAAGACCGCCGCACGAGACGAGGCGCGAGTCGACTGTACCTGAGCTGACTGCCGACCGCTCATTAGGTGGGGCGCTGTCGCAGCGAGGAGCCGCCGGTTCAGCGAAGTGACTGTCCCCGAGCTCGTGTCGGTCTACGAGGTAGTCTTCAAGTTGACTGTTGGACGATTGCGAGGACGCCGTGCTGGACGAGGAGCCGAATGCGAGCCCCAAGCCGGTCGAAGGGAAGTCGATCCCGAGGCCACCGTCGAATGCGGACAAGGAGGAGGTCGCGATGGCAGGCGAGATTGCGCGGACGGGACTCCACGGGGGCTGCTGCGGGTCATACTTCTCTGGAGCGACGTGCCAGACTGCGGCCGACGGGCTCATGTCGAGGCGCAAGTTGGGTCGTGTTGCGCCACCGGCGGCCTGCGCTCGGGACGACCAGGGCGGGTATAGCCCCGCCGCCAGGTGATCGGCCTGCTCTTCTAGCTGGCGAACGAGCGGCGGAGGCGATAAAGTGAGGTTGAGGATTCCCGGGGCGATTTCCGCCTTGAATGCGGCGAGGAAAGGATCCGGCGAATCTTCCAGCGAAGGCGAGATGGGCGACGGCAGCCCATACAAATCATACGCCGAGTTTGCGAACTCTTTCGACATTGTGTTCTACGCTGCGCCGCGTCAGTCGCTTACGTGTGGACAGGCCCTTTCAGGCGAAGCGGGCGCGAAGAGAGAGATGAGCGACAAAGAAAAGAAGCAGTGCGAGATATGCCCGATCAAGTGAGATCGCGTCCGGCACAATGCGCGTGGGGACGAGCACGAGATGGGCGTGTCAAGATCTGCAACGGTCATCAGCGCTAGAGCTGGGAGGATCCGACGGAAGCTGATCAATGGGTCCGGACTCAGGGCGGGCTGCGGCTGTCCAGTAGGTACGACCGGGTCGGGAGAGCTTAAGTGGCCGCAACTGCCAAGCGATCGAAAAAGGCACAGGGGTCTCTACGAAGCTGGCTGGCCGCGCGCAAAACGCACGAGGCCGGCGGTAAGTCGCCGGCAGCCCGCGAAAGGGTCGCCGAGTCGCGTCCACCACAGGGGTGGTACGAAGGCCTTTTAGATCGGCTGCAATCTGCGAACTGTTCGAGATGCCGAGCGGGCTGCGATGGATTGTCGCGCGGGAGATGGTGCCTGAGCGCAGGCGAGAAGGGTCGGCAGCAGAGCGCGGCGCGGCGAGGCGATGGACGGAAATGAGCTTCCAGAGCGCGGTGCCGTCAGGGGGTCGCGGGTCAAAAGGCGATCTTCTCGTAGCGATCGAACGGTTGCGAGTCCCCTTCCCGGCCTTCCCGACCTTTACTTGGGTGCAGGCAGCTGTCCCGCCACACCTTGTCTGCGTTCGCACGTCCGGCGCAGCAAGAAGTCCTAGCTGCCGGCTTTCCGGACGCTGCGGTGCCAGCAGCAGATAGCTTCGCCGGAGCTTGGGCGCATATGCATCGAATTGCGTCGGAAGGTTATTCCAAGTTCGGGAGGTCCTAGCGCGCGTGAAGGAAAGCGCTTGTCGGCAATCACTCCCCGCAGGAGATGAGCGCAAGTCCGATTCAAGTCCGCGGGCTCTACCGGTGCAGGGGAGGTCACCTTAGGAACCCAGATAGGCGCTGCACCGCCTCGCTCGCTCGGGCAGTGTTTGCGCCGACGACGAGAGTCGGACGTCGTCCTCGAGCTGTACGCGAAAGTGCTCATATCCTGAGCAGGCCGAAGCGCCCTCATCTGGCTCTGCTTCAGGCCTCCTTGCTGCGCGTCACGGCGACGAGTGTCTGGCTCGAGAGTGAGCGTCCAGTTTGCCGTTTGAGCCGTCATCACTCAACAGCGAGAGTCGGGTCGACTTCAAACAGCCGTAAGCCCGTCCAGTCCGAGCGCTGGTGGCTATGTAAGCTGACAACTAACCTTGCAGACCTGGAGCATGCCTACAGGGCAGACAGAAGGGGCGGGCGAAGGCCTTCGACGGGCGACGCGACTCGCAACTCGCCGCAGTCTCGCAGGAGCTGTCGGCGCTCCCGAGCCAGACCGGGCACCTCAAGGCGACGCCAACGTTCCAACAGACTCGGTTCTCAGTCGTCTTCGCTCTCGGCCATCGATGGCGGCCGGAGCACGCACCGACGGAGGATCGACGCGGATGTTCAGTCAATCGTCGACAGAGTCTGTATCGCAAGGGGCCGCCGCGGCAGGAGTCGGCGTGACGACGAGGGCACGAGCATCGCTGCCGCTTGCGAATGCGCGGCGCCTGACAGTGAAACCTTCTCAGCAGGGGCACCACGCGGCCACCGCCTCGGGAACGCTTTCCGGATCTTCTGAAGTCTCCAAGCCGAGGAGCCGTGCCCGTCGACTCTCGCGAGTCGAAGCCGGTCAAATGACTGGCATGGGGGTCGTCCGAGCTGGGCCGGCCGTCATCGGGCAACGGACTCCCTTCAGGTCGGCGGCCAACGAGTCGGCGGGTTCACAGACTGTACATCGTGGCGGGCCTTCGGATCCGTTCTCGACCGCCTTCGTTCGGCCGACGTTCACCTTCGAGACCCCCGTGACAGCGTCATCCGCTGATACGACCGGTTCGACTTTGTCGGACCGCCTGATCTCCACCTCGCGTCAGCCACTTCCCTCAGGTTCAACCTCGGCCATTTCCTCACCCAACATTTCGACAACCATACCTTCGCGTTCGCCCATCGCACTGCTCGCCAACGCCCGTATCGCACCGCATGTTCCGATCAGCGTCCCGATCGAGAGCACCTTTCGCATTTTCGACGAGACCTTTGCTGGCCATGCCATGGCCGTATCGCCATCGGGCACCGCCACGGGAGCATTCGCTCCGGAACCAACGGGTGCGCCGCCTTCACCCGTCGAGCCGCCGCTCAAAACGAAGCGCAAGCGCGACGCGAGCGTACTCGACTTTCAGGAGCGCGAGAATGGCACGCTCGCGTACACAAGCCCGTCCAAGCGCGAACACAAGCGTAATAACGCGATGGAGGACAACGCGACTTCTGGCGCCGTGATCAAAGTAGACGACGTATTCGGACCCGTCATCAGCAGCCCGGCAAAGTCGTCTTCTCCCGCTGCTTCGACCCGCGACGCTTCGAGCTCGGCTTCCCACAGCGCGACACTTACCACGCTAGTATCGCACGCATCGCCGAAATCGGTGCCGATGCAGCGGACTCCTGGTCGCTCCTTCGGCTTGCCCGACTTGACGAACAGGCCGACCCCGTCGAGTCCGCGGCTCTTCGTTTCGCGGGCCCAGCTGCTCAAGCCGTCGCCGAGCCCGGCGAAACAGGACGATGGCAGGCTGACTGCTCGGGTCATTACACCAGCGGACCACGCTGCTGTCGCCAGCCCGCCATTAGAGGCGGACGACTCGAAAGAGGGCGATCCCGCGCAGGCTCCGGTCTGGTCCCTTTCGATCGCGCCTTCTTCCCCGGCGGTCTCCGCTGCCGTATCAGCCCCGACGAATCTGATTCTCCCGACCCTGTCACTCTTCGATCCGGATCGAAGCGGTCGAGTCGAATTGCCGGTCATCGAGGACGATGTCTCGATGAGCGAGGCAGGCGACACGACCCTCGCTTCGGAGACTTCGCAAGCGTCGACTGCGACGTCATCACGCGCGGATGAGACTGCTCGACGACTCGCAAATCTGCAAAGCATGCTCAGCCGCCTACAAGCACCGAAAGTCGCATCGGCCGTCTCGTCCCCTTCGTCAGCCCAGACCGGCCGTGTCCCGAGCACCGGCGCACCACTGAGGACGAGCTCGTCCGGGCGCAGGTCGACTTTCGATCCGTCGACTATGCCGCCTCCGCCCGTCGCCTCCAACACCGCTCGACGGGCGTCCTCGATCCGTGCGGGGCGTCCGCTCGCGACTTCGGCGAGCGCCCCGTCGCTGCACCGCGGACCTCCGCCGCCGTCATCTACACTTGCGGCGTCAGCGACTCGGCGCCGCGCAAGTCTCGCAGCATCCACAGTACAGCCTTCCGAGAACGGTCGCACCGCTCAAGGCTCGACTGCCGCGAATCGCTTGTCCCTCGGATCTGCAGCCGGGGGCCAACCGGGAGCGCAGAGAATCGCTCGCGCAAAGTCCTGCTTGAAAGGCGTCGTGGCGTTCGTTGATGTTCGAACAGCGGAAGGCGACGACTCGGGCATGATCTTTGTAGACATGCTCAAGGATCTCGGCGCCCGAGTGAGTCTAGTGCGGATCGTCACGACGAGGATGCCAGAGTAACTGATTCGGTCAATCTGCAGGTGACGGTTCGTCCTTCCTCGATCACCACGCATATCGTCTACAAAGCCGGCAAGTCGACCACTCTCGACTTTTATCGCCAGCTTCCGCTCGGCCGCAAACCACACTTGGTCGGCATCGCCTGGGTCGTGCAGTGCGCAGAACTCAATATGCGCGTCGACGAAGCGAGGTTCAAGGTGGAAGAGCTCGGAACCACCCTTGCCCCCGGTCGTGGCAAGGAGAACGCGGACAACGTGTCTGCGACCGCGCAGGCCGCGCTCGGCTTGTCGGGTCCTGCGAAGGATAAGGCGAGCCAAGCCGCGGTGAAGCGTCGCAAGTCAATGGAGCCTCGTGCCTTGGCCGCCCTCAACAACGCGCGAGCGAATCTCAGCTCGGCGAACCCGGACGATTCCGCTCTCAAAGCGAGCATCGCCGCATCCATCGAGCGCGCTCGCCGCAAAAGCTTACAATACGCGCCGAGGGTCGGCAGCCCGCTTGCTAAGCGTGTCTTTGTCATGCCAGATCCCGTCGAGGAGGAAGCGGAGCCATAATGGAGTACCGACTTACGCATCGATCGCCTTTTCTACTCACCTCCGGACTGTCTCACGATATTCCTGTAGCTTTCGTCATCGCGAGCGGAATTATTGCATCCTTCTCTGGATTTGCCTGGAGCTGAATCGCTTCAGAAAGCCGATTTGTGGGACTACAGCAAATCAGTTCCCTTCGCCTTTCCGTCGCCGAAGTCCATCTTGGCCGTCCTTGCACCAAAGTGGATCGCCCGCTTCTTCCGCCGTCCCGCCTCGTACAATCCGAGCTCGCGCGCCAAAATCCGCAGCAGCATCTTGTCGCCGACGCTCTCCTCAAACCGCATGTCGGCCTTGTTCCAGACCGGCTGTCTCGCGAGAAAGTCGACGACGTGTCCAGCGAGGAAAGGGTAACGCGCCTCTTTGCCGTGCGTCGAGATAATCCGGTCATCTCGTCCGAGGTTTCGCGTCGGCAAACGGTCGAGGTCCATCTGCAGCTCAGCGAGGAGAGCCGGCCAATTTTGATGCGAGGGCGGCCCAGGGACCGCTTGCTCGACGGGTTCGTCGCCGCTAGCGACCTCGAAAGGCTGACTGAAGGCTCGGCGATGGCGTGCGTAGCCTCCCAAGAGCTCGTCGGCGCCGAGCCCACTAAGGAGCACCCGAGCTCGGGAGGTGTACTTGATCGCTTCGTGCTGATCCGGCGCTGTGGTGGCGAGATGACCTTGACCCCGAGCGGCAAAGTAGAATGCGAGCGAGATGCTCAAGTCCATGACTGTATTCTGCGGCTTCATGAGGTCGATCACTCGCTGCCGATGTTCGAGCATTTCCTGATACGGGACATCGACCTCGACGAGATTCCATTGCCGTTCCGGCCGAAGCGTCTTCAATTCTCGCCACGCGTCGCGCGCGGTCAAGCGATCCGGCACGTCGTACGGACCATTTGGCGCACTGGTCGGATCTTCGTCCGTCGGGAGGGCCTCTATCGGCACCTGTGTCTCGGCTTCGCCAGTCTTGCGGCGCGGTCCGCGGATGCCGCGTCGTGACGGTTTCGGCGGGTGCTGCTGCGCAAATTCGCGAGCGTTCAAGCTCCGTGGGTTCTCGAAGGCGACGTTGATGAGGTCAATCGATTCGGATGGCGGCAGTACGCGGTCGAGGACGGCCGCGACGACCGTACAGTCGATACCGCCGGAGAAGAGGACGGCGATGCGGGCCGCCGGAGGCGTCGGAAAACGAGGGACGGTAGCAACACGAGCGCGAACCGCTCGCTCAAGTTCGGCGAGAAAGGCATGTACGACGTCCATGAGCTTGGGACCGATGACGGGTCCGGGAGGAAGCATGCGGGTCATCGGGACCGCGTCTCCGAGACGAGGCATCGCTGGGTTCAGTCGGTCGAACGGATACAGCTGCGAGTGCATCACGAATGAGTACCTTCAGTGATCGCCTCTAACTGATTTCGACGTACGAGACGATCCTCTGAAGTAGCGAGGGAAGGATGTTTGCGCGCAAACGATCTGGGCTCAGTCTGGTCGGAGCGAGACGTCAGGCTTGCCAGACACCCGAGTATAGCGCCCACTGGGCCTTACAGAATAGGTCCAATCTCCGAGCTCGAGAGAGTGAATTGCCGAGCAGTCGACCTCGATCCATTCCTCCGCTCCAGTATTTCCGCTCGGCGCGTTGGACACGAGAGAGACTTTACATGCTTCCTTCTCGGAACGACGCAGAAGAGAGCGTCGTCCAAGAGGGTCGCGGCCGTAGTACAAGGTGCGAGTCGACGCCGCGAAGTAGACAAAGGCGTACGGGCCCTCGACGGGCCCGATTGCCTCGAGCAAGCGGTCGGGTCCCAGCTGCTCGATCCGCTGGATCAACTTCTTGCCGTCGTTTTCGTGATCTCCGACCTGCAGAGTTGGCATCAGTCGCTCATTCCGGGCCCTAGCACCTTCAGGACTCACCTCGAGACCGTCAAAAACCTCGCCGTTCCACAGAAGGATGTCTCCATTTTCCGCAATGAGAGGTTGCGGCGTGACATGGTCTCCCCGCATGTGAAGCACCGAGCCATGGAAGCTCAATTTGAGTTGCAGGCCGTTGCAGGTCTCGAGTTGGCGGGTCAAGCTGCTGGAAGCGTCGGGACCTGTGTCGCCGCGACAGTGGTCAGCGATCGGCGACAGGTCGCTGGCGGAAACGAATGCGTACCTCGGCTTCTGACTGCCTCCGTGTAGCTCTGCCACTCTGCATCACTCTGCGTAGTGTCGTGCGCCGGATCGACAACTCGGAGCGTGAAAGCGATTCCGCACATGGCGCCCCTTGTGAGCGTGTCGAGCCTCGACCGGGGTGCTCTGTAGAATCAGGAGAGTAATGCGAGCCTAGTCAGGCCGGACTGAGCTGTAGAGCGACGTGCAGAACACCACTCGTTCGCCGTCACGTGACACTTGTCTTTCATCGCCGACAGCAGCGAGATTTTCCTCCGGTCAAAAGCGAGAAGACTCAAGGCCACGGTATGTTGAGAGTTTCCGATGCATCTACGTCGACAAGCCCTCCAACTTGCGGCGAGTACGCTCACGTTCTCGGTCTGCCTCGAGAGAATCCCGGTCTTCCTCGTCGCTGTCGTCCGCTGGGCCGCCCAAATCCCCCATGATGTCACGCGCACGCAGAGGCGGACCGCTCGGAGCAGCCGCAGTGGCAGAAGGGCGCTCCGGAGTAGGTTTCCGACTCGTCGCGGCACTGGCACCCCAACCGCCGACGCCGAGGAAACTCGAAAGCGGCGGCGTTCCGAAGCCGGATTCGCCCGTTGTGCTCGCCGTACTCGGGGTGGTTACCGCCGAGCTAGGTTCACCTCCAGGGCCGGGAGAGAGTGTCCGTCGGAGTCCGCCGAAAAAGCCTCCGATGCCGGCAGGTGCGTTCGGACGTTGTTGTTTGGACGCGGATGCTGCCGCCGGAGAAGGACTTGCCGCAGTTGACAAGAAGGTTGCGGACGAGGCTGGGACCGGCGAAGTCGAGCGCAGAGGAGGAGACGCTTGGACTGTCGCCACTGCTGCCGTCGAAAGCGGCCGCAAGAATGAGGTCCCGCCCGGCGAAGTCGACAGGCTGGGCTGGACGACGGGCGCGACGAGCGAAGCGCCGCCGGTCGGATTCGTCGAGGAAGAAGCGAGCGACGCGCGTGTCGGTACCGTCCCGGGCTCATTGCCATTGCCGAAGAAGCTCGTCTTACGCGCTTGGCTCCCGAAGAACGAGCCGATGCCCGTCGCGAGCGATGCCGCGCCCGACTTGGCGACGTCGACCCCGGCAAGGAATGCCTGTCCTACTTGCGGACTTGAAGGCGGGATCGGAGGTGTGCCGGGGGAAGCCACGCCGGGAGCGGCATTCGGCGCGTAGACTTCCTGGTCGCCGAGCGAACCGGTCGAGACGCGCTTGTTCCAGTCGTCCCTGAGTTGCTCCATTGCCTCCCACCCACTCGTCCAACCTTTCGAGAGTCGTTCGCGCGCCTTCATCGGCAAAGGCGCGAGGTTGATGTTCTGAAGGTTGAGATTGCCCGGGAGCTGCGAGAGGTTCGGCAGAGTCACGTCTTGCAGCGAGTCATGGAGGCCATGCACGAGGCGAATCCCGACATCTTCAATCGGGTTCGTCTTGCCTTCCATCGGATGCCTGCGAGGCCTATGTCAGCCTGCACATCCCGGCGGAGCGGACTCAGAGAGTGCAGCAGGTGACTCGCTTTGGCTCGACGAGGTCAAAGATGACCTCGTCCGTCATCCGATCCCAAGACTCGTACGCCGCAGTATGCTTGAACGCCTTGATGAAAGCCTCGTTGAACGACGACGGGTTGTATGATTCGAGCTCTAGTGCGACTCGGACCCCAAGTCAGCTTTGTCGCAGAGCCACAACCAGGACTGCCAACTCACCCGGCGCCGACAACAGCATCTCGACCCTCTCGCCACGTTCTTTGCTCAAGAAGTCGCCAAACTTGACGCATGCCAATAAGCTGCAGACGTACTCCTCGAACTTGGCGCGGATAAAGTCGTCGCTGCCGACAAACCCTTGCCCGAGCGGTCTCGACGGGTCGGCGGCGTTCCAAGACTGGTCGACGAGCGTGACAATCTCGTCCATCCATTTCCGGTCGGCAGCGGTCAGCGTTACGAGCGCTGTCAGCTTGTGGTTCAAGATATCCAGGGTGGCCGAATCGATCTGCGCACACGATGATTGGGGCGTGAGTCGACGTCCCTTCGCCATTGTGGAAGGAGCGACCACAAAGCAAGAACGCGGGCGGCTGTACTCACATTGACCAAGACGTCGATATGGCAATCCCGCTGCTGTTGGAAGATGCTGTTGGTCGTCCCGACGAGGTACGACCTCGTCTTGAGCAAGTCGATCTGCTGCAGCGGCAAGTACGGCTGGAAGAACGAATCCTGCGTAACGCTTTCCTCTCGTCAGCTCTGACCGAGCGACCAACGGCGATACCGTAGAATCGAAGACGAACCTTGCCAAATACATCGAGTGGCAGACCGAGGTACCGGATCAAGCTGTACTTGTCGCTCGTCCGCAAGCTCGAAGGTTTCTTCCGCCGTTTTGCTCGCTCGTCCAGAACGGGCGAAGCCGAATCCTCGAGATTCGTCAAGAGGGCTGAACGACGCGCACAGGGTGATTCAGCTCCGGGGTGCATCTGTACTAGGCACAGAGCAAGCTCACCAGGAATGAGGGTCACGAGCGAGTACTGGAAGGTGCAGAGCTGTTCGACGGGTGTGTTTGCCGCGTAGAACATGACCTGTCGGACAAAGGCGCGATCAGCAACCTAGCTCGCGACTCTCATTATCGCCACTTCGAACCTCACCCTGCGTTGCAGCATCAAGAGTTTCAAGAGCATGAGCGTCTTGAAGCGGAACCGATAGACGAGTTCGCGTAATGAGGTGCCTGTTGGCGGGCTTTCGGGTCAGATGGCAAATCCTTCAGGGAAAAACGCTTTGTTGCAGCAGCCGCTGCGGTCGAGCATTGCGCTCAAAGACGAGTGGAGAAGCAAAAGGGAGACTGACCCATGTACATCTCGCCGCTCTCCTCGGCCGCGCGCTCCTTTTCCTCCGGGGGTGGACTCGCCGGCGGGTCCTCATCGGCGGTTGCTGCCGGATCGACCTTCCGTCCCAAAAGGCCGAGACTCAGGCGTTGCCGAGATGACCGCCCGTTGGGCGGTGATACCGGTAGAGCAGTCCCGTCGAGCGCGTCCTGCTCCTCCTCCGCCCCGCTTGGGCCCGACTCATCCTCCAAGCTCGCCCTCCCTTTCCCCTTGCGATCAGGCGTCACTGCTGTACTCGCCGCTCGCTCGCTCAGTTCCGCCGCCTCGCGCGCAAGGCTCTCTCGCCGTTTCGCCTCGGCCGATTCGGCGGCGGCGTGGGCGGCCGCCTCGAAGCTGTTGAACAAGTCGACGAGGATCGACTTGTCGTCAAAGTCGCGCTGAGCGAAAAAGGACCGCGTGACGACGCCGAGCTTGTCGCGCAAGGCGCCAAAGACGGGCTGTCGGGTCAAAAGGGGAAGGGGGGGCACGATCGGGTCAGCTTCCTCGTTTCGGAGTGCTCCCGTGCGGGACGCGTCACACGAGAGGGAAACCGAGGCGCACCTTGGATGCGAGGATGACAATTGCCTTTTGGACTGTGCTGCGCGTGACTTCCTTGCCCTTGCGGAGGAGGCGGTCCGCCGAGATTTGGCGGTTGCACGAGATGCCAAAGATGGTCCGGTCCGGCGCGAGGGTCGGCACGAGCAAGTGAAAGTACGAGTAGTCCTCGTCGCGCTGTACAGGGTCTCGAGTCAGCGCATACTGGATGAGGGGCAGACGTGCCGACTGGGGACGCACTGCGTGGGCTCCGTCTGGCAAGGCGAGGAACGGCAAGTTCTCATTCAAGTCTGCGTTGTCGGCGAGGTGTTCGGGGTACGCAAATTCGATGTTGGGACCGAGGGTGTGATCGAACCCTACGCAGATTACTCCGTACACCTGGGCGTCGACTGTGCCCAACCCTGAGCGGGACCTGGTCATGGTCGCGGTGAACGGTGCCGGAGTCGGTTGCTGTAGATTTGATGCCGCATCTCGAGTCGGGCCGAGCAAAGTGGTCGAAGTCGACGCTTGCGGTTGCTGCCGTGGTCCGGGCGGGAACGTGGTTCCATTTGCTGTAGAGGTGGCAGAGAGCTGATGGGCAGGTGGAGCCGCAGTCGATGCGAGTGCCGAGTCGGAACCGTCGTCGTCTTCGTTTGCTAACCGTTCGAGCAAGACTGGCCCACTCGCATCTGCCGACATGATGACCCTGGCTGTGTGCACGAGTGTGGCCTAGCGTTGGAAGGACCGAGGTTGAACGTCAGTCGGAGTGGGCGCGGCGAGCCCGGTGCCGAGTGATCTTGAGCGGCCCGAGTCGAGTCGCAGTTTCGCTGGGAAACTCTGTAGCTGCGTAGGGCTCTCTCTCTGTATAGACCTGGAGAAAGTCGGGGCTGTTGCGCGAGGCGGCGAGAGTGGCTGGAACCCGACGCGACGCAACTCGAGAGACAACTGCCGATCACGCTGCTCTGCACCCAGTCCACGCTCACTCGCTCGATTGCCTGGTGGACGTGCAACTGGATTCGCTGGGCAGGTCCCTCCGCGTCTAGTCTCCCCTCCGAACTCGGACTGGCGACCTCGCGGACATCCGGAACCGCTGAACCGCTGGTTACTACGCTCATTCCTGGCCACGCTCACACGAGGGGACAACGCACCAGATGGATCGAGTGACTGGGGAACCGCTCCCTTACCCCGTCACCACGTTCCACTCGAGGTCACCGGGCCCTGCCTCTCACCGACAGCACGGCCCCGACTGGAAACACTTCCTCTTTGGCTCGTTCGCAAATACCTCGCCCCGACACGTGCACGACAGCGCTGGCATCTCGCACACGCGGTTCGGGTCGAGACCGTTGACGGCCAGGTCGAGGGCGACGAGGCTCGCAGTCTGGATGCTCGCGTTGACCGCAGCCGTCTCGGTCCTGCTGAACGTCCGGTTCCTCGCCCTCGGAGCAGCAGGCGGAGCAGTCGGAGTCAGTCCGGTACCCACTTTCGGCTGGAACGGCTCTCGAAACGTGAGAGCTGACTCTCGACCGACCCGGAACACAGATCTTGAGACCGCGGAGGTTCGCCCTCGTCGACTCGCAAATCCCCGAATCGGTCTTGTCGACCATTGAACCGTCAACTCAGCCTTTGAAACACATGGTCATGGTGCGCACACCATTTCGATGCCTCGCACTGCCACATGCGGTCCATGAGAGACCCTTCTGACGAAACGAAACTCTCCGCCGTCGGTGCAGGTCCCCGGCCACGCCATCTGGTCCGGCTGCGACGCCTCACTCGCTGCTCGAGACCGTGACTGGATCCTTGAACCGATGCAAAAGGGCGGGCAGGTCCGCACCTACCTCAAACACATCGTCAAAGGGTGCGCGTCAGGGCCTGGTCGTAATCCCCCTCGTCATTACCGAGACCGGACTTTCGGCTCGTACTGACGTTCGACGGTCGCACCCCGCGCGCAGAGTCGAGATCGCAGTCCGAGATCCGCAGGCGCTCCTCGTGTTTTCCGGGTCCGTCACACGCGCCGCGCTTTCTCGGAAACTTCAAACTGACCCCCGTATCCTCCATAACGCAGCGGCCAGACTCGCTCGCACGCTGATGCGACCGAAGGCATGTCGTACGCCCGCCTCGCCAAAGTCGGCAACCTGTACACCCAATTCATGGACGAGGACGAGCGCAAGAGGAGGGCCAAGAACCCCGAAGACGAGTTTGAGCGGGTCACGACCGAGGTGAGTCCTTTCTGACGCCGCGTCGAGGCTCTCGACATGTGGGCGTTGGCAGGATGCCGATCGTTTGTCGAGACGGAGCTGACTGTTTGCCCGGTCGAAATTCGCAGGACTTTGCGCTCGATTCGATGGAGAACCTGCTCTTCTCGATTGCGCGCTTCAAAGAGTGCGTGTCGGCTATGCTCTTACGAGGTATCGCGCGAGGTGCTGACGCAACCTCGGGTTCATCTTCCGTAGATTTAGCGGCCGCTACCCCGAGCGCATCACCGTCATCGGCTATGGCATGAAGCGCGAGCGGTACCAAGACGTGCACCGAATGGCGCTGCGCTGGCCCGAGGACAAGTTTGACTACATCGGGATCGACAACGAGGGCGATACCAAACCCGACTATGAGGGGGAGGTGCGTTCCTGGCCTCTCGCAATCTCGCGAGAGAGCGTCCCGGTGCTGACTTGGCTTCGCTGCTGCAGCGCAAGTACGGGCTGGAACCGTATCGCCATGACCGGTATGGCTGCCACGGGAAACTCCTCGCCAAGCGAAGGAAGCGGAACCCGTTCCGGCGGTTCCACGGCTACCACTCCTCTGGTGAGCCCTCTCTCTGCGCGGTCGGGCGATCGAACGGCTGGAGTTGCTTCATGCTGACAAACTCGATATTGGCGTAGCACCAGAACTGAAGGAGCTGTTCGAGTACTGCCCGCTCGACAACAAGCTCTTTGACGGCCCGCTCCCGTGGGATTCGCAGCGTTAGTCTCGCCAACCGCCAAACCCGACACTCGTTTCACTTACGCTCTCAACCTAGACGACCACCTTTTCTTCACGACTATTCGATACACTCGACGGCATTCGTTCCGATACCAGTCTTGATGGGCATCACCAGCTCCTCCTTTCGGTTATGGGGAGCTGGGGGCGGGACATCCTGTACTCTCTGTTGCTGTGCCATTATACGCATTTTCTCGCATGCTCCTTTGCGTCAATGGTTCGAATAGAGAGTTTCTCGGGGCTCCCGCAGACATGTAGGGTCGCGAAGCAGTCTGCAAGAGGAGGAGGCGGGGGCTCGCAGCATCGTCGCGGAGAGCTCTACTGAGTGTATTCTGGGCGCAGCTCTCTCTACAACTCGTGATTCGTCGCTGCGCGTGCTCGTCCGGCTCCGCAGGCGCGAACACCATGCTTGGCAGCCGTCTTTGTCGGCGTACCTGCGTGCTTTCAGGAGGACTCCCTCGCCGCCTTTTTTTTTTGAGGAGATTGCGGTAGCCTCTTCGCAGGTAGCTGATCTGAGTCGCGACAGTATCTGCGTATGTGTGATCGGTCTCGGCATGAACCACGGCGAAAGCAGCGCGCTGGCGACCCAAGGGAACGCCGCCTGACCGCAGCTGTCGAGCATCATAACAGATCATGCAGTACATGTACAGCTCGTAGATGCGCGAAGACCGACAGGCGTGTCAAGCTGGACCGGCTGCCGAGCTACTTCCGCCTCCTCCTCCGCCGAACTTGAGCTTGATCCGCGTCGGCGCTGGCGCAGGCGTCGGGACAGCAGCTGATTGTGGAGGTGGTAAGGAAGCGGAGACGGCAGGTGCAGGAGCCGGACCGGCGGGGTGCTGCGAGATCGAAGCAGTGGGCTGCGCTGCTGAAGGGATCCGCGATTGTGGTGGAGGTGGTGTCGGAATGCGAGAGACCTTGGCAAAGTAGACGTCAATCAAGCGGGCCCATCTTTGCTGAGATTGATCGAGACCCGACTCACGTTTTGCCTGGTTCCGTCGACGCCGTAATGCGCCTCGAGCTGTTTCCTCCGTTCGTCCTCCAGGTCGTCCAGATCCCGCTCGTCCGCTTTTCGCTTCCCTTTCCTGGCCGCAGCCTTTGTATCGCCTCCCTCGGTGGCATCATCATTCAGGTCGCCACCCGAGCCGGCACCTTTCGCTTCGACGCGCCGCCCGTTGTCTTCCTCTCCGTCGTCCTCCGCCTCGTCGTCGTCGTCGTCGTTGTCGTCAGAGAAGAGCGAGTCGCATTTCGGCCGAAGATGCGCATAATCCGAGTCGTGGATCTGGTCAATGATCAAGCTGTCGGAAGCGCCTCGTCGTCAGCAAGCGAAGCCGAATTCGACAGGGCAGATGTCAGGCGCACTCGACCTCGTCCTGCAAGCGCTGTTGGGTCGCTTCCTTCTCTTCGAGCTCGATGGTCAAATCTCGGCGAGCCTGTTACAGTGTCGGAAGAAGCACGAGAGGAGAGCGCGAGTTCAGTTCGAATTGTCGCGCCCCGAGTGGGGGAAAGAGCAGACGCAAGAGGACGAAGCTGCACACCTCGGTGGCCTTGTTGTACCTCGCCTGTATCCGAGCATACTTGGCTTTCAGTTGCAACCTCGCCGTCAAGTCGGGCGGCGGTCCGGCAGTGGTCGCGCTATAGTACGGCGGCAGTCTCGACGACGACGACGAAGAAGAAGCGGCGAGGTAGCCGCCATAGCCTGCGGTGGAAGTAGCAGGCGAAGACGGCAAGTAGACTGGTGCCGAGACGACTGGTGGCAAGCCCTTTCCTCCGATTGTAGGGTGGGCCATAGTGGGTACACTCGCTCGGAACACGGCACTTGCCGAGTAAGAGAAGAGTGGGTCGACTCTCTCTTTGCGATTCACGGAAGCGCGGCAGAGACAGTTGACACGTCAGCAGGAGAGCGAGTTGGGCGTGAGAGCGAATCTCGAACCGCCCCCGGCAGCAAGCACCGCGCTGAGAACGGGCTCGTGGCCGGGAGCGTAGCGGGGAGGCAACTCCGGGGAGGCGGGCGGGACTGAAAAGGCGGAACGGCAGTGAGGGAATGTCTTCTGGCGGGACTCTCCTCCCTGCGATCTCTCTCCCGCCACCTCGGTCGTGTCCCTCTTCTTCCTCCACCGAGGCTGCTTCCCCGCGTGGGCATCTCCTGCTGTGGCATGTGTTTCTCTTCTGTCCTAATAACAGTGGGTGGGGTGGGCGGGACAAACCTTTGCGGACAGTAGCGTCGAGCTGAATCGCTCCAGTGGCGAGGCAGCGCAGACGCGAGAGCGAGAGCGACGAGAGTCTGTCGACTCCTCGAGTCGCGTCAGCATTTCGAGGGCATTTTCCGCGCTCGCTCGCTACCGCTTCGCGAGCGCCGGGGCTAGTCTGAGAGCGCTTCCTAGGTTATCATATTTCGTTCGCTCCCACTCCTGCTGGGCCGCTCGATGCCATCGCTCTCCCGCGAAACTCGCCTCTCGGGCGAGAGCCAAGGTGGGATAACGACTGCTACTACTAGATTGCTCTAGAGGGGGTTTTGACCCGTCATCTCCTACTGTAGAAGGCGACATAAAAAGACACATCCCCCTCCTCGCCAATCCATCTCCACCGTGATCTCCTCTTGAACGAAAGGCCGGCTCGAATGGACTCCCCGAGGGACGATCTAGGAGGGCGGCATACGGATCAGCTCCCTCTCGCAAAGCTAGATGTCACCCTCGCTCTTCGACTCACGGGTGCAACATCGGGTTCTCGCTGGTGGACGGCCACTGGTAGTTTGTTCCGCTGAGCGATGCCGTCGAACGCGTACTAGGTCCTCTGCCGGTCGAAGAAGGGGTGGGTGTCAGTCTCGGAGCCTGGTTCATGAAAGAGTTGGACTCACACGTCAGAGAACGAAGAGTCTCGAGCCCGTGCGGGCCAAAGACGGCTTCTAACCGCTCCAGGGAGGATGTTGAAGGCGAAAGGGAGTGCGGGACCGCTTATGAAAGGGAAAGTGGACGAAGAAGCGGACGAAGAGAAAGAGAAAGAGAAGAGCGACGCTTCGAGCCAAAGTCTTTCTCGCTCGCGTTCCTTATCTCGATCCTCGGACTGCCGCGGTCGAGAGCTTTTCGCCACCTGACTCGTCGTGGGGTTCGCTTTGTCATGCTCTTGGCTCCCCGCGTGGACGATGGTGAGCTGACGCAGCGCCAAGTCGGAGTGTCCGCGGAGGCGGGCGAAGACGGCGGGAAGTGCAGGGGACCACGGGGACCTCGGAACGAGCGCGAGCGTGTTGCTCACCGCGGTAGCAAGATGTATACGGCTGCCAAGTAGGGTCGGCGTAGAAGGAGCGAGCGTAGCGGCAATTGGTTACTGCAGTCCGCTGGTTGATGCAAGAACGGGACTTGGCAGTCCCGAAATTCCGGCTAGATGGACTCAAAGGGTCGCAGCAATGCGCTCACTTGCACTTGAGCTTATATGACAAGCTTTGCTAGGTCCTTGAGCTGTGATCCGGCGAGGATGAAAGCGCGATTTCTGTAACATTCGGTCCGGAGCAGCAGATCGGACGCGACTACCCTGAGCGCCGGCGTGACCCCTCCCCCTTCTGCGTTGCTAGGCCAGCGAGACCTTAAGCGTGGACTTCTGGAGCGGACGCAAGTGGTCGCGTTTCGATGATGGCCGCAGCGTCGCAGGTGGCGATCGGTGATTGGTGATGCGCTCGGTACGCGGCTGTAGAGGGGCCGAGCAAGCCGTGGTACCTTGAGGCGGTTCTGCACCACCTGATACGGTGCTTCGGCAATCCGTGCGGTCTCCCGGAGGTCTAGCCGAGGCGTATAGGCAAGTCAAAAAAGCGCGAGATGCAAAATATACTGCTATCATAGATGTTCCATCTAGCCAATCGAGTCTACTCGTGCTCATTACTATTCGCTTCATCATCCGGGTTCCGCGCGCGCGCGAGAAAAGAAAAAAAGAGTTGCGCCGACTTGTCGATCGCTTCAGACCTCGCGACAGCTCGCCGCCGCCGTTCGGACTTTCGGCAGCCTCGCATTCCTCATTGCCTAGGTCTGACCGGAGTACGGAGGGAATCGTCGGTACCAGAACATCGCTCTCGCACGAGCTTTCGTCCCGCGCTGTCCTTGTCGCCGTCTCCCGCCCTCCCATCCGTCGATCCTTCCGGTTCCGCCGCGTTTCGCTAGCTTCGAGTAACCTCGCGACCCGGCTTCTCATCGCTATGGACGCCTTCCCAGCTTCCGTACCTCCCGCCTATGGCCAACCGTGAGTCTACCTGCTTGAAGCGACCGAATCCGAGGCGGTTTCGCTGATCCCCGAGAGTCTCTTTCCCCCCCCCCGCCTCTTTTCCGCTTTTTCGCGCCTCGTCCATCTTTAGGTCAATGGTCGGACCCAACGGAGAGCCGCCGAAACGTGCGCATCTCTACGTCGGCAACCTCAGCCCGCGCGTCACCGAGTACATGCTCCAAGAGATCTTTGCCGTCGCCGGGCCCGTCCTTGGAGTCAAGATCATCCCCGACCGGTCCATGCAGCACGGCGGGATCAACTACGGCTTTGTCGAGTACCACGAGATGCGCTCCGCCGAGACGGCCCTCCAGACCCTGAACGGCCGCCGGATCTTTGACATGGAGGTGCGGGTCAACTGGGCGTACCAGAACACCAACACCCAGAAGGAGGACCTGTCCCAGCACTTCCACCTCTTTGTCGGAGACCTCTCACCCGAAGTCAACGACGCCGTCCTCCAAAAGGCGTTCCAGGCGTTCGGTTCTTTGTCGGACGCGCGCGTCATGTGGGACGCCAACACGGGCAAGTCGCGCGGGTACGGTTTCCTCGCGTTCCGCGACAAGACGGACGCTGAGCAGGCGATCGCGTCGATGAACGGAGAGTGGCTCGGTGCGCGCGCGATCCGCTGCAACTGGGCGAACCAGAAGAACCAGGGACAGTGAGCCGGTTTGCCGCATTTTGCCACATCTACAAAGGGCTGACGAATCCCGTTGAAAGGCCCGGCGGCGGTCCCGGAATGTCTTCTGGCGGCGGTGGTAGTGCTAGCGTTGGCTCGGTGAGTAGGCCCTGCGGAGTGCGCGAGACCAGCGCGAGCTAACCTGCGCAACCGATAGTACGACGCCGTCGTCACTCAGGCGCCTCCGCACGCGTCGACCGTCTACGCCGGCAACCTCGTGCCGTACGTCACTCAGGCCGACTTGATCCCCCTCTTCCAGCAATTCGGCTACGTTGTCGAAGTCCGCCTGCAGGGCGACCGAGGATTCGCGTTCGTCAAGATGGACACGCACGAGAACGCCGCGAATGCGATCGTCAACTTGAACGGAACGATGGTGCACGGTCGCGGTCTCAAGCTCTCGTGGGGCAAAGACCGAGCCGATGGAGGAGGAGGATCCGCACCTGCGGCACCAGTCGGTGGCGGATATGGCTACCCTGCGCCCCAAGTCCAGCAGCAGGCTCCGGCACCGCAAGATCCCGCAGCCGCCGCGGCTGCTATGGCCGCTTGGCAAGCCCAGTATGGCGCTCAGTGGGCAGCTTGTAAGTTCATCTCCCCGACCGTGCAGCGAGAGCCTACACCGTTCTACCGCCAACCCGTTGTGCGGACGCAACTCGAGCACCCCACAACTAACTCTTGTCCGCCTACAGACGTTCAGCAGCAGCAGGCCATGCAGCAACAGCAAGGCGGCGCTGCGCCCGCTCAGCGTTAGACGAACGCTTAACGGAGACTTCAGTCTGTTTCCCCGTTTCGCAGTTCTCACGCCTCACCTTTCCGCTCTCCATCGCATCATCGTTCGCACGCCTCGCCGTCATCGTTTCCGTACCCGGACGTTCGGACCCTACCTTGTCGTAACCGGGAACCAGCTATCGCTTTTCCACCTCTCTCTTGGGTTCTATTCGTCGCTTTTGCCATTTCCTCCTTTCCGCCGGGGCCTATACCAACCTTCCACTATACGCACCACTCCTCACTTTGCATGTCACGTTCTTACATACACTCCGTACCCTGGTCTCTTTCCTACTACCCTTACAGTCATTCGGCCTGTCTTTCGCAGACAGGTTCATAGTCGTCCTCTATTTTGCGCGCTCGGACTCTTTTTGCAGTTTGCTCTAGTATACACGTCTTTGATGCAAAATCAGTCCCACTCCGCAACATGACGGCTCTCGTATAGTCACCAGAAGTCTCTAGAGATCTAGTAGACTCGAGAGGATTGTGACACGTCAGAAGGTTGAGCTCGTCGAGGTTGGAGGCGCGCGGGGAGGCGGAGCGAAAGTCGAGCTGCCGGGGCGGCCTGGCCTCGCGAGCGGACGAGCGACCGGCTTGATTTCCCTCGCCTCGCTGTTCCCCCCAACGCCGAAGCCAACCCCCCTTCCCTCACCAGTACGTATACCACTGCTGCTTGACCACGTCCAGAGCTGTCGCCCCGACCCGCCGACTCGATGCCGAACGAGGAGAGGAAAAGTGGACGACGGCCATTACTCGGCGCCCGCGTGAGCACGGGTCGACGCTCGCGCTTGGGAGGGCGTTACAGGAGCTAGCAGGAGTGGACAGGCATGGCAGACAGGACAGGCAGGACGTACGGGCGTCGTTGCGACCTTGGCCGGCGTGCCAGACGAGCTCGAGGCCGGGAGTTCGTTCTTTTTTCGGGCGAACCGCCAATTTCTGCCGACCTGAAGCAGAACTTTCGCCTCGTACGCCTACCGACACTCGCCTGCGCGCCGCGACAACCTCCCCGACTAGCACACGAGTCAGCTCTCATCCTATCGCCTCGCCGACCGGCCCAGGATTGCGCGTGGGAATAGTGGGATGGGTCGGGAAACACATAACAACAGCCCATCGCCCCATTGCTGCTGTCGCTGACACTGGCGCAACCCTTTCTTCACCGCGTGCAGTGACGAAGAAGAGAAGAGCCGGCGGCCGCAACAAGAAGGGCCGTGGCCACGTTGCCTCGATCCGTTGCTCCAACTGCTCGCGCATGTGCCCCAAGGTCAGTCCCGCCTCCCGGTCCGACTGCAACCCGATGCACAGCAGGCGCTGACAGCGAAACTGTGTGACACTGCAGGACAAGGCCGTTCGCCGCTTCACCGTCCGCAACATGGTTGAGTCGGCTGCGATCCGTGACCTTTCGGATGCGTCGGTGTACTCTGGTGCGTTGCCTGTGTCAAGCGCTCCCGAGTCGCGCCCAGCGAGCTAATCGCCTCTATGTCGGGCACCGTGCAGAGTACGCGCTCCCGAAGCTGTACCTCAAGATCCACTACTGCATCTCGTGCGCGATCCACGCCCACGTCGTCCGCGTTCGCTCGCGTGAGGGACGTCGCAACCGTGCGCCGCCCGTCCGCGTCCGCTTCAACAAGGACGGCAAGAAGATCTCGCCCGCCGCGCAGAACGCCGTCGCTGCCGCCCGCTCGTAAACCTCTTCTCCTTACGGACGTGTGTGTGCAACTTTGGTGCTTTCCTCTGTCGCTGGCCGGTCGGGGTCCTCTTCGCCTCGCCGCCTCTTTCTCTTTTGATGACCCACTTAGCTGTGTAGGGAGTGTGTGTCTTGCGGTCCGGCGAAGCGAGGGGGGTTCCTCCCTTTGCTTGGTCTGGCCGTGAGATTCATGCAATCTTTTGGGGAAGGGTCGTTTTCCTTCGAACCAAAAACACTATTGGCGCGCTCCCGAGAGAAAGTCAATCTGAAAGACTCGCGAACGCTTCCTGGCTGTCCTTACACACGTGAGCGTGAGCGCGAGAACCTGAGGAAGGTTGCACCGCCTCTCGACCTCTGCTCGGTCAAGTCGGGAACTTCTTGCCAAAAGGGCTGAGCTTCCGACGCTTCCGCTCTACAGAGTGAAACTGCTGATCGGCTCAGAATGGTCCAAACGTACTCTCGGCATGGTCCGACAGAGGCGTTCGGCGTCATCTCGTCCGGTCCCGCCGTGTACGACGGCCGGAAAGCTTACTGCCCCGCGCTCGAAGACGTCCTCGTCTGGGACGTAAAGAAGGGAGAGCAGGTGCGACATACTCCCCACCGGAATATCTGTACGAAGCTCGCTAACTCGGAGCGACCGGATCGCACGCAGGTCGCCATGTGGCACGAGACGGGCCTGCGAGCTCTCGTCACTTGCATCTCTCGCTCTCCCATTGACTGGGAAGCGTTCGCTGTCGGATACGCAGACGGCTCTGTCCGCATCTGGAACAGCAAATCGCAAACCGTCACCGTCACGTTCAACGGGCACAAGACGGCCGTGTCGGCGCTCGCGTGGGATGCAGACGGGACCAGGCTCGCAACCGGAGCGAAAGACACCGACATTATCGTCTGGGACGTCGTCGGAGAAGTCGGCATGTTCCGTCTGAGGGGCCACCGCGACCAGATCACGGCGCTCGCGTTCGTTGCGGCCCGCCCGGACGGAACCGACGCGGCGACCGCTTCTGCCTTTGCCGAACCGTCTTCATCGACTGCGACGTCTCCCATCTCGACCGCCAAGCCGTCGACTCATCTTCTGTCGTCGTCCAAAGACACATTCATCAAGTTGTGGAACTTGACGACGCAGCACTGCATCGAGACGATCGTCGGGCACCGGTCCGAAGCCTGGTCGTTTGCGTACGACGCCGCGAGCAACGTCCTCGTCTCCGGAGGTGGCGAAGGCGAAGTGAAATGCTGGAAGGTCGACAATGACGTCCTCTCGTCGGGAGTCGCCGCCATGGTCGACGACGAGAACGCCGCAGCAGCGGCTGCGACTGCTGGAAGTGGCAAGAAGAAACTCCGGCGCGCCATCTCGCCCATCGCCGCGCTCTCGCTCCCGAATCCGAACCACACGCACAACATCACCCAGATCTCGCTGCACCCGACATTGCCCGTCTTGGCGATCCATTCGGGCGAGCGCGCGATCGACGTCTTCCGCTTGCGGACAGAGGAGGAACTGCGGAAGAAGCTTGCGCGCCGGAGACGACGGGACCGCGAGAAGAAGGAGAAGGGTAAAGCCGGGAAGGGCAAAGGCAAGGCGAAGGCGGTCGAGGGGGAGGAGGACGACGACACCGAGCTGGATGGCAACGAGGTGACCAACGATGGAGAGATCGAGTGGAGGGACCGATTGGCCGTCTGGTCGACAGTGCGGGCGAGCGGGAAAGTGCGGAGCTTCTCGTTCGCGCCCGAGACACAGAAGAGCAAGGGCGAAGTGCAGGTACGCTCGTGATCTTTGCCGAGGCCACGAGCCTTGCAGGAATCGCAGCTGATGCCCCTGCTCGCGTACAGATTATGGCTTCATTAGCCAACAACTCGCTCGAGGTGTTCAATTTACCGCCACCGGCCTCCTCGAAAGCACCAGCTGTCGAGCCAATCAAGCTCCTTTCGCTCGACTTGCCCGGGCATCGGTCCGACGTGCGATGCCTCGCCGTGTCTTCCGACGACCAGCTCATCGCCTCGGCGAGCCATGGTACGCTTAAGCTGTGGAACGTCAAGACGACGAAATGCGTGCGGACGATGGACTGCGGCTACGCTATCTGCTGCAGCTTCTTGCCCGGCGACCGCCACGTGAGTTGCTCCCTGCCCAGAGCCCAGTCCACCGTCTCACATACTCCCTGATGCGTTATTCCTGCACAGATCGTGGTCGGTACCAAGTCCGGCGAGCTCCTCCTTTACGACCTGTCCTCCGCCGCCCTCCTCGAGACCTTTGCCGCCCACACCGGCCCGCTTTGGTCTCTGCATGTCCGGCCCGATAAGCGCGGTCTCGTTACGGGCTCCGCCGACAAGGACGTCAAGTTCTGGGACTTTGAAGTCCGCGAAGTCCCGTCCGAAGTTGAAGGTGGAGCACCGACTCGGGTCCTCACGCTCGCACACGTCAAGACGCTCAAGATGACGGACGACGTTCTCGCTGTCAAGTACAGCCCGGATGGGCGTTTGCTCGCCGTCTCGCTGCTCGACTCGACCGTCAAGGTGTTCTACGCCGACACGCTCAAGTTCTTCCTCTCGCTCTACGGCCACAAGGTGAGTATGCGTCTGCCGATCCGGACACGACAGCCGGAACCGCAACTGAACGCTTCTCGCGTCCACAGCTTCCTGTCCTCGCCCTCGACATCTCGTCCGACTCGAAGCTGATCGTGACCTGCTCGGCGGACAAGAATGTCAAGATTTGGGGTCTCGACTTTGGTGACTGCCACCGATCACTGTTCGCCCACGACGAGAGCGTCATGCAGGTCGCTTTTGAGCGCGGCAGCCACCTTTTCTGGTCTGTCGGGAAGGACAAGATGGTCAAATACTGGGACGGCGACAAGGTGCGTCTGTCCTGCCTTAGCCAATCGCTTCTCCTTCTTTCCAACTCACGCAATGTCCACCTATTGCAGTTCGAGTGCGTCCAGAAGCTACCGGGTCATTCGGGCGAGATCTGGGCGCTCGCTGTTAGCAACAAGGCCAACTTTGTCGTTACTGGCTCGCACGACAAGTCGATCCGAATTTGGGAGAAGACCGACGAACCTGTACGTGTCACAAAGGGACGCCGCGTCGCCGATTTTTGCTGACATGCAGTCTGTCATGCAGCTGTTCCTGGAGGAGGAGCGCGAGCGCGAACTCGAGGAGATGTACTCGAACACGGCGAACGCGCGAGGTGACCGAGACGAACTGCGCGTGTTGCCTTCGGGCGAGGAGGTGCCGCAAGCCGAGTCGACTGAGGTCACCAAGTCGACGACGGAGACGCTGATGGCTGGTGAACGCATCATGGAGGCGCTCGAGCTCTCCGATGCGGACCGGACTGCGCTGCGCGCCTACCAGGAGGAAGTCCGACGAATGCCCAACGAGGAGATGGCGAAGCGTGTGCCCATGCCGAGCCGGAACGCCGTCTTCAGCATGTACGACAACTGCTCGGCCGAGGAGTACGTTCTGAAGGTTGTTCGGGCGATCCCGCCTGCTCAGCTGCAAGACGCTCTACTCGTCTTGCCCTTCGGTAACGTCGTGCAGCTCATCGAACATATCGATGTGTGGGCTCACAAGGCAAGTTCCGTTTCTTTCCCTGCTGAAGTATCCGACTGACTCTGCTTCGTTGCGTTGACAGGGATGGCAGCTCGCTCTCACTTCTCGCGTTCTCTTCTTCCTCCTCCGCACGCACCACTCGCAGATCGTTGCGACCCGCGCGCTTCGACCGACGATGGTCGCGCTTAAGGGACACTTGCGAGACGCGCTCAAGAAGCAGAAGGTCCGTTGCGAAGTCTCGGACGAAATTGATCTACAATCGCACTAACATCCGCGATGCTCCCAGAACACGCTCGGGTACAACCTCGCTGCTCTCAAGTACCTCCAGCGTCAGCACGAGTCGAACAAGGTCGCCGAGTTTTACGAGAAGGACGTCCTCGGCACCGGCATGAACGGCGGTGGCGGCATGGCCGACGAAAAGGACGTGCGCGCCATGATCGAAGCCAGCGCAAAGAAGCGCAAGCGGGCGACGATGAAGTCATAGAGCCTGTAGAGTCGGCGTCTCGTGGAAGACCTTTTCTGCCGCCCCATGCCGAAGAGAAGGAGCACAGGTCCTGCGCATTACGTGTATCTCAGGGTCAACTGTGCAAGAATGTCTACAAACAATAAAAAACGATGGGGTAGAAGGCACGATCGGGTGCAGGTCGGAAGGCGCGTTGAGAGGCCCTCTCGCGCTCGAGTCGGACCTTTCACGCGACGGCCAGCCGGGACCGCTTGTCCGCTTCTTGCTGGGCGAAATCGTCAGGCGCTTCGCGCTTGACGTCTTTCTGCAAGACAGCGACCTCGTCGTCTTCCAGCGCGGTCGAAGCGGTATCAACGGACCCGAGTCGGCGCGAGCCGTCTTCCGTCTCGCCGCCGCTCTGCATCTCTCGCGGGCTCATGCTCGAGCTCGCGCTGAGGCTGGTCGGCTCGCCGCGATCTCGGAGTGGTGGCGAAAATTGTCGCGGCCCGGTAGAACTCGCTTGCGCCGGTTGGTGGGGCATTGTCGCCTGCTCCACGCTGAGGACCCTCCTGAGCGCATCGATCTCGCCGAACAGGGACCGACGCTCACGGTCCCATGAGGCGCGTTCCGAGTCGAAATTCTGACGCTCGCGTTGATGCGAAGCGCAGTCGGCTTCGAGCGAGGCGCACTGCGACGAGAGAGACGAGACCTGGCCTTCGAGTTCGGGAATCCGGCCGACGAGTTCTTGGAGGTTGCTGGTAGTGCGGATACGGGTCAAAAAGAGCTCCTCCTTTTTAGCGCAAATCGTTGGTGACGTACCGAAGTTTCTGTTCTTTACGCTCGCGGAAAGCTCGCTGGGCGGCACGGTTCTGTTCGGCTCGTTCTGAGGAGGGAGCTCGAGGTCAATTCCATCGCCCGAGAAGTCAAGCACCCGCAAGTGGACAGCACTACTCACTCGAACCCTTGAGCTCCTTCTTTGGTTTGGCGCAAGGCGGGCGGTCTGCAATCGATCCTTCGCCCTGCGAACCGCTGGCGGTCCCGCTCTCGTCTGCTAGTTCATCGACGAATGCCGGGCTCGGCGTCGTCGGTTCGGCTTTGCAGAACGCATCGGTATGGTGAGGAGCAGTCGTTGAGACTGACGTCGACGGACGAGAAGAGCCGTTGCTACCGCCGACGTCGGCCTCGGCGTGACCGCGCTCGGCCTCGACCTTCGGCTGGCTCACGGGATCCGATCGCGGCCGTGTGGCTGTATCGCGCCTCGGGCCTGCACAGTCGTAGTTCGAACCAGGGTAGAACGGTACGGCACGCAGATGGGTCGATTGACCCTCGTCCCGGCCATTTTGCGGGACCGCGGGCGCCGTTGCCAAATCCGTCTCGGGGTGAGGTCGCGCAAAATCGGCCGCGACGACCCTTGCCGAGGTACCGGGAGCCAAAGGGACGTGCGTCTGGTCAGCGTGTCGAGTGGGCCACGTTGGAACAGTGTCGCCGGGATCCGACGTGACGGTGGCGTGGCCGACGGCGGGAGGGGGAAGAGACGAGCGGTATGGAGCCGGAGGGGACGGATTGGTACGCCTTCTCGCTCGAGGTGAAGTAGGTGCGGGATGGGCGTTATAGTCTGCCCGCGACGCGTCGGGAGAAGGTGCCGAAGAATCGACCGCGGGGCACGATGCTGAGTAAGAAGGCTGACCTCCGCCGCCGAGGTTCGGAGAGCTGCCGGTCCGCGCGCACAGGGCGTAGCGGGCCAGGGATGCGTGCGAGGCGTCCATTGTATATGTTCCGGTGTCTGCATGCGGCCCAGCGCGCAAAGTCGGGCTGTGCCACTGCTGCTCGTCTTGGAACGGAAGCGCGGACGGCGACTGTCCGTGGCGACTCGGACCCATCTCGCGAGCTGCACCGTTGACGGGTGCGACGAGGGACGCACACGACGGCAGGCGTACAGACATGTTGGAGATGTGCGGCGATTTGGATCGAGATGAAGAGGAGGTCGAACCGGCGGGGATCATCAATTGGTAATGATCGACTCGGCGAGAAGAAGTCGAAGGACCCGCGGGTGAACCTGCAGTGGCGCCACCAGCGTTTGGTGCAAGTGCCGGAGACGAGCAGCAAGCACTCGCCAACAGCGACAACGGGTCCGACATGCCCTTCGCGCTGAACAGGAACGCCAGACGAGATACGCTATCGTGAAGAGGAGCTGGTCCGGTGCGGGCGGGCGCTTCGGCGGCGCGGCGAGCAGTCCGAATTTCGCGTTGGTCAGCGGCCCTTTTACGGCTCAGGGGAGGCTTCGGCTAAGAGCAACGTCTTCTTTTCCTTCACATGCCGCGCGTCAGAGCGGACTATCTCGATCGAGACCCGCCGCCGTTCGGCTGCAGCCGTGTTCCGGGTAAAAGTACGCGGGCAAGAGTAGAGAGAGGTAGTTCCACATACACCAACAGTAAGGAACTCGGCGCTCGGCCCGCATCAAGACGGAAGCTGACCCTCGCCCCCCTTAGTGCCGACCGCGAACCAGGTCATCGGCTGGCTCAAACGCGCGTTCAACCTATACCAAAAGTACAAGCGCAGTCAACAGAAGAAGCACAACCAACAGCAGCAGCAGCAACAATACGGTGGAGGACAAGGAGGAGGAGGAGGAGGCGCGACGTATGCGCAACACACTTCGCCTTATCCACCGACCCAGGGAGGTCAATATTACGGCGGAGGAGGTCACAGTCAACCTGCACCACCTGTAGGCCACTATGGTGGAGGCGGCTACGGGTCACATGACGGTCCGGCAACCGTGAGTCTTTCGGTTCCCTCTTCCGGTCGACCTCCTGTCCTGCCCTCGGAACCTCGACCCAGGGAAAGGCTCGCTCGCTGCTCGATTGAAACGAGCTTCCAACACCTTTGCACCCGTTTGCTCTCGTCTGTTCGCCGCGGAAGACCTCGCCCCGGCCGAGAAGGCGCGTACCGGTGCACTTGTGGCCGGTCAGCGCGGTCGCAAGGTTCTCCCCCGCAACCTCGGACGCAGAAGCAGCTACAGCACCGCTCACCCTCTCTGCCTTCTCTCGCCCCTTGTTTATCGCAACATCGCTCGCTCCTGCAAACTCGTCAATGACGGCCCTTCCCGACCCGGCGCCGCGAATCGTTGCCCCCGGAACGTCATTCTTTCGCTCGTTCTCGACCTCGGCGGCATCACTCGCTGGACCTTTCCGTCCCCCACTATCCTTCTACGATCCGACCTCGCCGTCTTATCGTGCTCCTGCAACGCCTGCACGTGCACCGATACCTCAACCTCGACATGCCCTTCTCCCTGACCTCCACGTCTTTCACCTCATCCCGTCTTACCTCCGACCTTCGTATCGCGCTCTGCTGCGAATGGTCGGACTCGATCCGGCGGTGGTCGAAGTCCAGAATGCAGACATGGCGAACGCGCAGAACGCGCATTACGTTAGCTTGCGGAACAAGGCGATCCAAGAGCGGGATCTCATGGTGCGTCGCTTCCTTGTGTTTGCTCCTATGGGCTCGCAAACTAACTCTGAAGTATCACTCGTTGCGCAGAGTCAAGCCTTCACGGCCTCGAAGCAGGCTTACGCCGCCGGCGATGGCGAGGAGGCGCACAATTTGTCCACGCAGGGCAAGCAGCACCAGCGGAACCGGGACCAGCTGAACGCCGAAGCCGCACAGTGGATCTTCAACGGTGAGAAGCTGTTGCTTAGACTAGCGTTCCGATGACGAGGAGAGGTGTCTGACCCCCAAAACCCGCTCGGAGCAGAGAACAACAAGGTGCAGCCGCCCGGTTCGGTCGACCTGCACGGTCTGTACGTGCAAGAGGCGATCGAGTACACCGAGCGAGCGATCAAGGTGCGCCTTCAGAGTCACTTTCTCGATCCTTCCCCTCGAGGCTGACCTTGGTCTCGCGCAGGACGGGCGAGCGCGCGGCTTCCCCGAACTCCGAATTATCGTCGGCAAGGGCAACCACTCGCCGTCTCACGTCGCCAAAATCAAGCCGGCCATCTCCTCGCTCATGCAGCGCGAGCACTTGACAGCGCACCTCGACCAACACAACGCGGGCGTTCTGGTCGTCCAGCTGCAGGGACAGGGAACCGGTCGCGACGCCGGTCAGTTTGTTCGGGAGATCGAGAGCAAGGGAGATACATGCGTGGTCATGTAGAGCTGTAGACTCTTAACGTATCGAGGGTTATTGAACGGAAGGGGATGTACTCGTTTTCGCTGTTCAGACTTCTCGGCCGCTCGCGTTGCACCACTGTCAGAGCGCGGGGTTCCACGAAGGCGCGGGTTCCGGACGGCGGAAAGAGTCTTTGCATAGGTGGTACAACAAGCACGAGAGGTGGATGGTAGGGGAGATCCGGCCGAATCACTTGCCGCCGAGGGCAGCTTCTCGCGCGAGCACTTCCGGCTCGAGCTTGATCAGGATGACGGTGCGACGCGGATGTTGCGGGGTCGGCACGGAATGGGCAGTTACGCGTGCAGGCTAGACGGGAGCGGGAGTCAGTTCGAGGGGTCGCGGTCTGGGGAAGAAAGTTCTGCTGCGTGGCTGCGACAGCGACTCACGAAACCGGCTCCGTCGAGGACCGCTTCGACGATCCCGGCGACCAAAGCTCCGCAGCTCAAGTCGGACATCTCCTTTGGAACTTGGATCGCGCGCGTGATGACCATGTCGTCGTCCCCGATCATGTACTCGTCGTCATTGTCCGTACTCCGTTCGAGCGAGTCGGCCGGTCGACCGAAGAGGTACCGGTACAGAGTCGAGTGGACGTAGGTCAAGATTGGCAACAGGCGCAAGGTTCTTGTCGGCGGTGGTGGCGACCGGATCGACGAGAGCGGGTAGAGGTAATCTCGGAGCGGGACGAGTTCGACGAGCCTCGCGCCGACGCGGTATCCGAGGATGCTCAACCGCTTTTCAAACTCGCTGATCCCGCTGACGCGCTGCTGGGTATAGTGGACGATCTCGCCGAACAAGAAGGCCCACGCGCCGAGGCTGACTTCGGCCCCTCGCGATTTCGTCACGGGCCGGTCGTAGATCGCTGACGTCCTCTTGGCGAGCCCTCCTGTGCTCGTTGCAGTAGACGTGGCTGCTGCCGAGGCGAGTGAAGGCTGAGAGAAAGTCGAGGTCGACGACGATGCGGCGGCGGCTGCACTCGGCGACAACAGCGACGAGAACCGCGACGTGGACGAGACGACCGAGTCCCTGACCGAACTCGAATCTCGGATCGACATTGCTTGCGTACGTCAGGAGGCTGTGATCGGACGAGCGAGACTTTCAACTCGGCGACTTTTCCTTCAAGTGGGGGGGCGAGATAACGCTGCTCTCAACTTCATACAGCTCGCTTGCTACGCTCTCGACCGGCACAGTGGTCTTTTGTTTCATCTATGACGGGGTCCGAAGCTAGAAGGAACCGTCAAGAGCTCTACCGCCGCTGCTAGTCGGCACCCTGCCTCATCACTCCCAAAAGTTCGGCAGCGTCCGCGCTTCACATACAGCACCGCCGGAGCTCCATTGATGCCTGCTATATTCCGATGTATGGCTAACGGATCCGATGCAGTGGATCGACGCGGACAAAGTGCGCTATACGCGAAGACCGGGACCCTGAGAGGCAACCTTTTCCGAGGGAATGGTGACAACGAGCACTGCTACTATAAGAGGCCGGGCCGGAGAGCTCTTGCAGCTTACTGCTTAGTTGTTGGCTGTACGTCAGACGGCGGCGGCGGAGGAAGCTGCTTGACTCTTCGCAGAGTTCGCTTCGAGGAACCCGCCTTGCCACTGGCTAATGCAGCTTGTCCGTTCAGCTCGTGCCGGCTCAAATTCGAGAGAGCGTACATGCACAAAAGGTGTGCGTGAAGATTTCCTGCTTTTTCCAGCGCTCGAATGCCATCTTAAGGCTGCCGCGGAACCGTCGCAGGCCGTGCCGAACATTCCGCCACTTTTCACCTCCTCGCGCCAGGTTCCCCGACTGCCCCGCGGTTTTCGACTCTCGCCCGTCACGGCACAGCGAGACCTGCACAACCTCCCGCAAGAACGATGCTTGCTCTCCTCTCTTCTTTCCATTCACTCCAAACCCCCCTGACCCGCCCAACATGCTTTCTCGAACACTTTCACACGGTGTCGTCCAGCACCACCTCGACCCCCGAGAAGAACTCGTCTTTCCACAACTGACCGAGCGTGGTCCGCACACCGACGCTTACCTCGAAGAATCCGCTACCGGCCTCGTCTCTGCGCGTGAAGCCGAGGCGCAGAACGCCACCTTCGCCTCGTCGACGGACGATTCGCCCGCCGCACGCATCCCCAGTCAGACGACGCTCGTCTCGCCAGGCTCCGACCAACCTATCCAAGAGAAGGGCGGCGCCGACGCCAAGCTCGTCACCTGGCTCGTCGACGACCCTCACAACCCGCGGAACTGGAGCAACACGAAGAAATGGTGCGCTTCCTTTCTGCGGCCGCGTGCTTGAGCTTCTGCTAAGGCCTCAACTTCCTGTAGGGTCCAAACCATCATTCCGACGATCTTCTGCTTTGTGGCGGGCTTCGCCTCGTCGCTGATCACAGGCGGTCTGCCGGAGCAAGCCGAGTACTTCGGCGTCAGCGAGATCGTCATGAACCTGGTCGTCGTGAGTACTTCCCGATCATTCGGCAGCTCCAGAGCTGACTGTACGGTACACACAGTGCGTCTTTGTCGTCGGATTCGGAATCGGGCCTTTATTCCTGTCGCCGATGTCTGAGAGTGAGTCCGCCGCCCTCTCAATCTTGACAGCCGCTGACGCCTGCACATTCAGTGTATGGCCGACGCATCATCTATGTCACCAGCATGTTCCTATACTGGATTTTCATACTGCCGTCGTGGTAAGACTGGTTCTGATGCTCGAGTGACGCCCTATGTTCATGGACAGTGCCTAACTGACTCTTTACAGTGTGACGACCTCTTTTGCCGTCATGATTGTATTCCGCTTCCTCTCCGGCTTGTTCGTCTCTGCGGTCATGTGCAATGCCGCCGGATCGATCGGAGACCTGTGGGAAATCAACGAGCGCGGCTACAAGATGGTCGCATTTTCCGGCATCCTCTTTGCGTCGCCTTGTCTCGGACCATGCATAGGAGGATTTGTCACGATCTCTCGCGGCTGGCGCGCTATGTGGTGGCTGCTTTTTGGCTTTTCGTGAGTCCGGTCGCTTTCCGCAGTTCGGAGAAGCGCTGACAGTCGGATCCCACAGTGGCGGCGTTTGGGCTATCGGTTCGGCTTTCCTCGTCGAGACGTATGCGCCAACGCTTCTTCAATGGCGCGCGAAGAAGCTTCGTAAGGAGACGGGCGACCAAACGATCATGACGGAACAAGAACGACTCGGTCGACCGGTCCGAGAAATCGCCCGCGAGACGCTCCTTCGGCCCATCGTAATGCTTACGACAGAGCCTATCATGATGTGCATGGCCGGGTTCTTGTGCTTGGTCTACGGAGTGCTTTATGCCTTCTTCTTCGCTTACCCTGTACGTTCAGACTTTAGACGGGGAGAGTTCGAGGAGCTAGCTGACTCTCAGCATTCGGCAGATCGTCTTCCTCGCCCATGGCTTCAACGCCGGCGAAGTCGGCTTGACGTTCCTCTCTATCCTCATCGGTATCGTCATTGTCATTCTCGTCGGGTGCCCGATCCAGGAGCGATACTACCGGAAGCAGGTCGAGAAGTGCGGAGGTGGCATCCCCCCTCCCGAAGGTATGGGCTCTCTCTCCAGTAGCTTTTTACCAGACTAACACTGTACTACTGCCAGCTCGTCTCCCGCTCATGATGGTCGGTGCCGTCATCCTGCCCATCTCGCTCTTCATCTTCGCGGCGACGAGCCCAGCGTCCGTTCACTGGGCTGGCCCGCTTGTGTCGGGAATTCCTTTCGGTTTCGCTCTCGGTTAGTCTTTACACGCTTCGTACCGTCTTCCGCTGCCGTCTCTTCGCGCCCGGTTTCGCTGTCCCATCTCTTCCGGCTTTAGACCGGAGCTTCAAGCCGCTGACGCTCGTGCGCTTCATAGTCGCTATCTACATCAGTGCCAACACCTACATTGCGGTCGCATTCTCCCAATACTCAGCGAGTGGTGAGCCAGACCGTAACGAATCTGCCTGTCGTGCCTGCGCCGAGGCAGTGACGTTCATGGTGTCGCTGACGCTTCTCGCCTTCAGCGATGGCTGCCAAGACGTTCCTTCGATCTATGGCGTAAGCTTCTGTCGATCTCTCTCGGCTGTGGAAGCGCCGGAACGCTGAAAGGTTGTCGAAATGAGAAACTGACGCTTTCACCGACTACAGCGGCGCGTCCATGTCGCAGTGGGTTCCCCCGGTCTACGGCGCTATAGGGCACTTCTGGGGAGGCGCCATATTTGCGTTTATTTCCGTGGCAATGCTGCCGAGTAAGTTCTGCGGGAGCGAAGACCCACAAACGATCCGCGACCTCTTTCTGACGCCGCTCGCTTCCCTCCCTCCGCAGTTCCTTTCATCTTCTTCTTCTACGGCGCACGTATCCGTACGCGCAGCTCTATGGCCTCGTAGCCTCGCCATGACGCCCGCCCTCCGTTCTTCATACCCAAATAGAGCCTTCCTCTTACATCCTGCATTTTGATCTCTTTCCTCCTCGCTCTTGCATTCCGATACATTCACAGTACACTTCCAGCTTGGACGCAGCGCTGCTTGTCGAGCTCGGCCCTCGCCAGGAGTTCCCCCTCTTGCGAAAAGCGTTGGGAAGGTCAACTGATGACTTTGAAGGAGGACTCTCCTGGCTACTTACCCTTCCCTACAATACCTGCACAGTCGCCATCGGAGCTACGGTGCGGTGAGCATAGTCTCTGTGCAGAAGAGCTCAAACCGATACGCTCTCAGGTCGACGCAGGAACATGCGGGAACATGCAGTAGAAACGGGAAACGCTACGTAAGGTGCTGTACACGGATATGCGGAAGGACGGCAACAAGGGTGAGGCGAGCCAGATGAAAGTGCAGATGTAAAGTAGAGAGCCGAGTATGGAGTGGACGAGATGCGAGAAGAGGTGTATGCATGGGGAAAGAGGGCTGATCGCAGACTGAATCGCATGCAGAAGCGTGGCTCGCGGCAAAGGAGGTTATGCCCAAGCGTCGGCAGCCACGCGCTCCTCGGCGTGCTCGCGTCCCCATTCCGCTTCGGTCTTCGGAAGTTGACCCAGAAGTCGGCCGACCTGAAGGCGGATCGGACGGTGGATTTCACTGTCGATCCTGGCGTGCGCGGCCGTCAAAGTCTCGATCAGCTGTGATGATGGCAAGTCCGTTGTCAGCTGCCTCGTCTGCCTTCAGCGGCATGACGAAGACAAGCTTCGCGACTCACTGCCTGGATGGAGCCGCAAGCATCGGCCGTGTTGGGCCGGACGGCCTAATGAAACGCTCGCGGTTCCAGTTCTCGGACGAAAAGTCGTAGACGGTGCCCTGTCGACGCGTAAGCTTCGCCTCGTCAGCTAAGGCCGGACGACGCCCGCAAAGTCTCAACAGCTCACGCGCTGCCTGGCGACCATGTCGGCCCTCCGAGCCTTCTCCGCGTTCGGCACGTTGGACAGCGCTACGCGCTCGTCTAGCGGAGCTGTAAAGGGGTCTCGTCAACGACCGGAGTACCGCGAGTCGTTCACGCGCGCAAAGTTGACAGCGCGTACCTTCCCCATACGCACGCTCGATCTCTGCCTCGAACTGCTGCAGCTGCGCTTCGTCGAGCATGTCGCGACCGGGCAACTGCTCGAGTTTTTCGCCGAACCAGGCGCCGAGGGTGTTCATGAGGCCCTCTGCGTCCACGTCACGTGCACAACGAGTCAGCTCGTCGACCACGAAGCCCGATACCCCGATAGACCGAAAACGCACTGTTGAGGCCCTCGATCGAGACCACGTTGATCGCCGCGCTCCACAGCGTCAAGGCGTCCTCCACCTCTTCCTGATCGTCGACCGACTCCATCAACTTGCGCAAGACAGGAATATTCCACGTCTTGACGATGTAAACTTTGCCGCTTCCTGGGAGGATGGGCGCGGAGGCTGTCTCGATCAGTATTCAGAAGCCTGTACGTACGGCTCCGCTCCTCGGCGGCTGTCCAGCTCACCGATCGGTTCCGGCCGCCCAATCGAAGTAGTCGTATAACCGATGATCGAGAGCAATGCGTAGAACTTGTCAATCATCGGCAGGACGATCCATTTCGCTCCCTACTTGCGGTCAAACCTGTTGTCAGCTCTCTCACCTCGGCCGTCCGCGGTCGAGGGATGGCGCACACCTTGCCGCCACTAAAAACTTTGTCGCATTCGCGGCTGTAGGCAGAGCTCTCGGCCGACATTCTCGAGCGGCGGCGGCGGCGACGGCGGCGGGACGATGGAAGCGGGGAGGAAACGCTGAAGGCTCGCGACCGCGCAAACGCTGCAGCTTAAGCGACGGCGCGTAGAGCACTGAGCTTGACTCGAGCCTCACAGTACCAGCGGAGTGTGCTGTTCCGAAGCAGCGCAATCCTGACTTGGACTTTTGCTTCAGCTGTTCCATCGTAGCGACCTAGGCTCGTGCACGCGTTCGTTGACGTGGCGTACAGTAAAACCCGGCAGAAACCAAAGTTTCGTACGCTCGACACGACTCGGACGCGACTTGCACACGCTCACGACGTATCATGGCCCGCACGAGCGCTCGCAACACGCAGCACGACTCCAGCGCACTCCTTATGCTACCGGGAAGCTGGCCTGCAAAGTCTCGCCCCGCTTCGGTGAGTGGCTCGCGTTTCCTCACGTACGTCCTCGCGATGCAGGCCGACCTGGCTCGCGACAGCTCGAGGCGACGCCCTCAGCCGCTCTCGTTCTCGTCCAAGTGCTCTGCATCCTCTCGCTGGCTGGCATGGGCTTCTGGTGACGAGCGTTGGTCGGTCTCGCCTGCTTCTTGCGATGGCTCGCCTTCTTCCTCATCGACGTCGCTAGAGCTTACACGGACGAGGTGTGGCTACCGAGCCGGCGAACAGACACCAGGAAGCGGCAAGCTGTACCGCAGGCGCAGCAGCGAGTGCGGAAGTCGCTGCGGTTCGACCCCGAGGGCTGGGTCTGTCAGGCCCGTGACCGTTTCCTCGCATGGGTGGTTCGACCACTCGAGGCGTTCGATGCAAAGCTCGACGAACGTCTCGCCCAGATGGAAGCAGCGAAACCGTTTGCTCAGGTTCGTTCACGCCAGACAGCAACTCCGCGAAGTGTCGAGAGATCGTTCAAGCTGACCGTATCCCGGCTGAATCAGCCAAAGCTCGCAGAAGAGAACGCCCAGTCGCAGCTCGTACCGCAAGGCGACGGAGAAGCTCGAAAGAAACTCGAAAACACCGCAGCGGTAGACAATGTGAAGCTCTTCGGGCAGACTCTGGCTCACCGTCGGGGACAGTCTATGCCGAATCTCTCAGCCGCCGCTCCACCCGAAAATCTGCGGCAAGGTACTGCTTCGGCATGCGAGGCGGCGTCGCCAGCATCATCACGTGCGCAAGAGCAATATCATCTCCTCTTGGTGCGCTCGCGAAAGCCCGCTCCGACAGCCGCCGGTACCGCCTTGCCTCTCTCGCTCGTCGTACTCTGCCTCGACAAGATGTACGACGACTTCGAAGAAAACGAGCGGCATGAAACGCTTCGGAATGTCGCTTTGGTGTCGTCCCAGTTTTACAGCCTGGCGCGCGCCTGCCTTTTCGCAGCGCTCAAGCTCGCCCTTCGGGACTGCGCAGACCAGTCTTTACGAACGACACGCCTCATGCGAACTTTGCTCGCGAAACGGTCGCTGGCCGAGTATGTCACCAGTCTGGAACTCGACACGGTCGCGTCTCGCCCAATCGACCGTTCCGTCATGGTCTCGCTCTTCTTCGACATGAAGCACCTCGAGTTCCTCGGAGTCAGATACGACCAGGGCGACAACGAGCTTTTCGCGGCGATGGTCTCGCGGCCGCGCCGCGCCAAGCTCGTCACGATGCGCTTGAGTGGACCCATCGATCCGGCCGTCTGCGCCGCGCTGATGACGATCCGCGGACTCACAACGCTCATCATCGACGGAACTGCACTCAAGCTTGATTCTCCACCGGTCATCGCCCTCAATCAGATTTTGATCCGCCGCGAATGCGCCGCCGCGTCCTTCTATCGTCTCACGCTATTCTCGACGTGCAGTCTAACAATCTTGACGATCATGTCGTCAGACAAGCAGGCGCCGCCAGACTTATCCTACCTCGTGAACCTCCACTTGCTGCAAATTATGCAGCCCTATCGGGTTGGCGATTCGGCCGACCAGTCTCTCGATCAAGCCGCACACGCGCGTTACGTCGAGCACCTGTTGATTTCGACAAAGCTGCTCTTCGAGCTGAACGGTGTCGCATTTGTCAATCACGAAGAGATGCCCGATGCTCCGTGGCCCGACCTGCGCCAGTCAAGCAGCCGCATTTTCAAGTTCCTTCCCGTCGCGCTCGTCGCACTGAGTCTCACCGCCACGACAACTTCCATCGACATGAACGACCTCGTTGCGTTCGTAAAGACGGCGAGCAAGCGCGCGCCTTATCTCAAGTCGATCGCGCTGCACAAGGAAGGGAAGGCCCTCTTGCCGCCCGAGCTACGAGTGGAGGGATTTGAGGCGCTTCTGAAGGCGAACGGTGTCGAGGTCAGATGGAGGGAGTGTCG
Source organism: Rhodotorula glutinis (assembly GCA_037974285.1). NCBI lineage: Eukaryota > Fungi > Basidiomycota > Microbotryomycetes > Sporidiobolales > Sporidiobolaceae > Rhodotorula > Rhodotorula glutinis. The sequence continues at coordinate 242,834 of JBBPFV010000010.1, read as the reverse complement.
AATTTCACCCGCACTACGCTTGAAAGACGATCTCTCATGAGCTTTAGAGCTGTCCGGGCCTTCGCGAGAGAGTTTCTGAGCAGAAATCGGGAGTTGCAACGTTGACGGAACGCGCTCTCGTCTTTCGCAAGAAGTACGGAGCTAGACCATAGGAAGATGCCTCTGTTAGCGCACATCGACCAGTCTCTTATCACTTGGCGTATGGTCGGAGGAAAAGTTGCCCTCCAGGCCCAACTCCGCCTCACCGCAGCGAACAGGTCTTCCTCAGCCACCGCCGCGCAGCTTGACCACGCGCCGCGCTGAGCCTACAGACGACGGTAGCTGATCATCATCACAGACTCCTTGGGCCACAAGCGCTTCGCACGCCAAACCCACTCGCGCGCCGTCCTTGACTCGTCACCTCAAGCCGCTCGAGGCTCCGCCATGATCCCGGATGTCGTCGTCCAGCTCACGCTCGACTATGTCCTGCACGAAGTGTTGCGCCCCGAGCGATTCCGCACGCTGACAGCCGCGGCTTTGGTCAGCCGCTCGTGGCTGTCTCACGCCCAGGCCGCTCTCTACGCCGAGCCCCTCCTATGCGTCGAGACGCCCAGGAAGCATGCCTTCCACACCGAGAAGCTCGTCCAGACTTTTGAGAGCCGCAGTGAGCTCCTCGAGCTCGTCCGGAGCCTCGCGTTGCACGCAAAGCGGTCCGAAATGGATTTGCTCGGCAGGATCCTCGCCCTCCTCCCGCGCATGCACGCCCTCACCGCCCTCTCCCTCTTTGTGCATAACGAAGAGGCCGACCTCGTCGCTCCCTACCTCAAAGAGCTGCCTGCGCTGCGGCACCTCGCCATTGGATGCACCATCACGAAACGTCTGGCGCAAGAAATCCTTGCAATCGGCGACCTGCGGTGGCTTCACCTGTCGACGAGCATCGGCAAGCACAATATCGCGCCGAATTTTGTCCTACGACACCTCACAGCCAATCGGGAGATCGGCCCTGCAACCCTCTTCAAACTCATCGAGCCGGCAATCGCGTCGAGCACTCTCGCATCGCTCATGCTCACCACCTCCCACAAGTCGGCGCCGCCCGACCTTTCCAGTCTCGTCTCGTTGAAAAAGCTCTCCTTCGTCGACCGAGGAGCGGCTGCCAAGGAAGGCGACAAGGACGACGGTGCTTGGCTGAGCGTCCGTGACACCGAAGAATACGGCGCGGTCCGCTACATGCTCGAGACCCTCGAATCGGCACGCCGTCTGCCCAGCTTGTACAGTGTCACCCTTGCCTCCGCGCGCATCAAGGAGAAGATTTGGGCGAACGCGCGATATTGCTCGCGCGCCTTCTTCGAAGCACTGCCTCACGCCCTGCGCCAGCTCGATTTGGTCGACGCGCCCGGCACCTTCAACCTCCGAAAGCTCTGCACTTTTCTTGAAGCTGGATCGCGCAACCTGCCCGACTTCCGTCTTCTCGAACTGCACCCTGCGCTGCGCGCGAGCAAGCTCATCCAGGACGACTTTGAGCAACGTCTGCATCGCCGGGGAGTCGAAGTCGTCTGGCAGAAGCACGTGTTCCTCGTCCCGACCGGCGGCAACCATGCAGTACTGTACGCGTAGGGGCGGTTGTCCATGTAGAAACACAGCACGCTTGGAATGGATGTCAGGAAAAACGGGCTCGTATATTCCTGATCGACTCGGTCCGTCTGAGGGTCATTCTTCGAGCAAGTCCTTCGAGCAAGTCGTGAGGTACAGCAGACTTCGATAGGCCTGCCGGACTTTTGTCAGCAATCCCGGGGGTGTCGAGCCCGTGAGATGCGAGACGAAGAGGGGAGAAGCTGCGGTTCACCCTCCATTTCTCTCTCGCCGCAACCACGGGCGCCGAACGAGCTCCTCTCCACCACGGAGACGCCGACCAGAAGGCAGAACCGAAATGCCCGCCCACTTGAGCGCTCCTGGCGGTCCCAGGCGCCGCCCGCCGTTGCTGCCGGACGTTGTCATCCGCCGCTGCCTCGAAGCCGTCGACTCTTTCCCCGCCAGCTCGGACCGCATCAAGACACTGAGTCGTGCCTGTCTCGTATGCAGACAGTGGCTCTCGTACGCGCGGACGCTCCTCTACGGGCGAGTCTACCTCTGCTTAACGGATCCACCGACTCACGTCTTCCATTCGGCGGCGCTCCTCACGACACTTCTGGCGCATCGACGCCTCGCAAGACTGGTCGGCGAGCTTGTATTGCACCTCGAGAAAGCCTCCGCTCTCGCCGCCGCCGCGGCGTTCACGCTCTTTGGCGACTTGTCGAGTTTGGCGAGTCTCGGCATTTCGGTCTCGAAGAGCAAGTCTGCCGCCGTCGCGCCTCACCTACACAAGTTGAAGAGGCTTCGACATCTTGCGGTCAGCGGCGAGTATAGCACGACATTCCTCCGCGCCATCTACAGCCTCCGCAAGCTCCGGACGTTCCATTTCGCCGCGACCGGCATGATCCCCGATTTCAAGTTTCAGCCCCTGTGGTCCTTGACCCGTTTCGCCGCCGACATCGACTTGCCAGCATCATTCTTCTACAGGATGACGCTCTTCGCGACGACGACTCTGAATCGGTTGGTCCTGATCATCTCCGACGAACACTCGCCGCCCGATCTCTCCTTCCTCCTCCAGCTCAAAAACGTCTCCCTGCTTCGCGCCAAGCCTCGCCTCTCACGTGACGACCTGTCAATTGGAGAGCTCGAGTCGGACGTGGGAGCGCCCAAACGCGCCAACTACATGGTCAAAATCCTGCGGAGCTGTCGCGAGCTGCCGCGCCTCAAACACCTCACGCTCGCAAACTCGCTGACCGAAGCGGCCCCGGTCTGGACCGAACTCGAGCATTGCTCGGACGAGTTCTTCAGCCTTCTCCCGCGTGCGCTCGAATTGCTCGACATGGTGGTTTGCCACGATTTCTTTGATCCCGACGCTCTGGCCCAATTCCTCGAGCGGAAAGAGACCACCAACCCAACGCTCGGGTGGATCTTCGTGTCGCTCGATGCGTGGGGGATGCTCTTACACAGCGGGGCCTTGTTGGCGCTTCCGTTCGTAACCAGGGAGATCAAAATTCTACCGTCGTCAACGTTTTCCGTCGAGCCGGAGGCTGCAAGCTGTTTCATGCTGGGCGTTTACCAACGGTCGTAGCTGCTCAGACTATCCTGGAACAAAGCTTGGAAATAGACTTGCTCGAGTGAAGTATTACAAAGGGAGCGGCATGCGCGTACGACTCTACTTCAGGCCAGCTTTCTCCTCCACCAGCTTCTTTGTCGCCACCGCTATCGCTCTCGAGGTTAGGCGATCTACGGGAAGAAGCTATAGCACCGACTTGCATGCCGAACGCGTCCAACATATCTGTGCGCGGTCCACCGCTTCTGCCGCACGTCATCATCTGCCAATGTCTCGGCGCGGTCGACAAGTTTCCTGCGACTGCGGACCGTATTGAGACCCTGAGCAGCGCTTGTCTCGTCTCTCGACAATGGCTCTCGGTCGCACGAGCGCTCCTGTACGGCCGGGTGTATCTGTGTCTCGCCGAACCTCCGACGCACGGCACGCATTCGTCGGCTCTCCTCAGGACGCTCCTGGCACACCGACGCCTCGCGGAAATGGCGGAAGAGCTGGCTCTCCATCTCGAGAACGCGACGCCGGTCGGGGCGGCGGCTGCCTTCACGCTGTTCGGCGACCTGAAGAACGTTCGACGGCTCGGCATCTCGGTTTCGAAAAGCAAGTCTGCCGTCGCCGCCCCGCACTTGCACAAGTTGCAAAGGCTTCAACACCTTTCCATCAACGGCGAGTACAGCGCGACGTTTCTCCGCGCCGTCTACAGTCTCCGCAGACTCCGGTCCTTCCATTTCTCAGCGACGGGCATGGTTCCCGACTTGACGTTCCAGCCGCTCTGGACACTCCAGAGCTTCAGGTCGGACATCGACATGCCGGCGTCGTTCTTTTACAAAATGACGCTCTTCACGATTCCGACTTTGACCCAACTCGTCTTGGCCCTTTCGGAGGAGCACGAGCCACTCGACCTGTCTTTCCTCAGCAGCCTCAGCGATCTCGCCTTCATTCGCGCCAAGCCTCGGTTCACGAGCGCCATCTTCAAAGACGGCACCGCAGAGCGCGCGACCTACATGCTTGCCGTGCTCAGGAGCGCGCGCGACCTCCCTCACGTCAAACGCTTGGCGCTTGCGAACTCGCTCACGGAACCCGGCCCTCTCTGGGCAGAACTCGAGACCTGCTCAGCAGAGTTTTTCAACCTTCTCCCGCATGCGCTCGAGACCCTGAATATCGTCGCGTGCGACGATGCCTTCGACGCCGACGCCCTGACGCTTGCGCTCGAGCGGCGCGAGCAGATCAACCCGGCACTCAGGACCATATTCGTGTCCTTCGAGGCATGGATGACGCTTCTGCACAGCGGACTCATAGATAATCTCGACCTCCTCCCGCGCGTTGGCACGAAGATCTTGCCGTGGCCTACGTATCCGGTCAGGCCAGAAGCGGCGAGCTGCTTCCTCGCCGATGCTTGCAAGCTGTAATACGAACTTTCGTTGTAGCGTGTCCTCGCACACCGCCTTGATTGTGAGCGAAGCGGATGGATCGACTCTCATGATATCGACAACACATTCGGCAGCTTTGTCGAGAGCGACGAGACGCGCTTTGCAATAAGCTCTGCGAGTAGGCTACGATACGAGGTTGATGCAGGCGGGCCTTATTTGAGCGGACCGAGAAGGTCGTCTTCTGCGCCAAAGGGATTGAAGCCGCTGGTCGCGACGGGCTTGCTGACCGCCGCAGAGCCGAGTCCGGAACCGATCGGCGCGACGACCGCCGCCGTTGAGGGCAACATTGACGACGATGACGACGACGTCGGCCAATCATTCGCGGGCGACAGGCGCGACGAGAACGGTCCGCTCGAGGTCAAGACGGCTCCATTCCCGATCGTTCCGACGTTATTGGCGAGCGGCGACGGCGATGCAGGCGCGGTGGGCGACGCCTGATTGGATCCCGGGAATGACAGACGGTTCGGTCGAGCACCGCCAGGACCGGGCGACGAGGTGCGAATCAAGCCACCCGGAGCCATGCTCGAGAACGCGAACGCCTTGGCGTCCGGGTTCAGCGACAAGCCGGCGCGAGGCAGATCGTCGTCGAGATCGAGCGACGGCGACATGCGGTGCGTCAAGTGTGCGCCCGGAGCCGATGCCAGCGACGCAAAACCGTTCACGACCGCAGAGGGATGAGCGAGACTTGGTGAATCCTGCTTGAACGTCGCGGGCGGCGAAGGCTCGGCAGCCCACGCCGTGAACGGCGAAGTCGGCGGCGGACCGACAGGGGACGTCGTCGCAGAAGCAGTTCCCTTGCTGTCAGAGACTTGACGAAGGGCGGTCAGAGCGGGAGCCTGCGGCTCTTGGGGCGAGTCCGAGTCGACGTTCTCATGACTGTTCGCGCGTGGCTGGATCGGCTTGACCAGGCGGTTGACGTCAAGGCCCAGCCCTTGCCAGTCCGCTGCATTGTCGGGACCGAGGGCACCACGGAGAGTCGGCGAGTCGGGCATGTTGAAGAGGCCGTCGTCGTCTTCATCGTCGTCGAGCAGGTGGAACAGCTGGCTCGGAATCAGGCTCGTCTGGTGCGGCGTCATCGGGCTGAGCGGACCGTCAGGCCCAGGCGTTTCAGCGCCGCCGGCGAGGAGGCCAGACTCGAGGTACTGCATCGGTAGAGCCAAATTGCGAAGGCGGGTCAAGTCGCCGTCTTCCGCTGCACCGTCGATGCCGATCGGATCACCGTTCGGGAAATCGCTCAGAGACGGCGATACCTCGGCGAGATCGCCGAGGGTACGGCCTTCAAACGCGAGGTATTGCGGGTGACCGTCGTCATCATGCGCGGCGCGGTGTTGCAGACGGTGTTCGAGGAAGCCGGCGTGCGGAAGGGAATGCGGAGCGCCGTTCGGACCCGACGCGAACGAGGTCGGCCAGCCGGAAGCAGGGTCGACCGCGGCGCCGGCAGAGTAGGGCGAGTGATCATCGAAAGGTACAGTAGAAGGTGCGAGGGTCGGCGACGAAGGAGCAGATTGAAAAGCGCCGGTCAAGGGGTCGAAGTGACCGGAGCGGATACTGGTCGGCCGCGAGTTGTTGGCTGAAAGCGGGTGGACATAAGGGTAGTTGCGGCGGCCGTACGTGCCCTGGCCGAAGGGGGCCGCGAAGGCGCTCGCAAACGCGCCGACGCCTCCGAGAGTCGCAGTCGCAGGCAGAGACGGCGCCGCGGCCTGTCCGGTCGGAACGGGACCATACATGCTGCTGACGGCGGCGGCGTTGGGCGGCATCGCTTGTTGCTGCTGCGGGACGCCGCCTTGGTTCGCCGCCCGCATGCCCTGCTGGGCATAGTGGGCGAGCTCGTTGCGCCTGCCGGCGAGCAAGGCGCGCCGCACTTCGAGCTTGCGCTCCATGTCGCTAACCTTCTGCATCACCTCCTCGAGCCCTTGCTCCTTCTCCTTCAACTCGGTCCGCTTCTTGCCGACGTCGTCGCGCAACTTCTTCTCGCGCTCCTTGCGCTCGCGCTGCTTCTTCTCCTTGCGCTCGACCGCTTCGAGCCCCTTGCGTTCAATCGCACGGATTTCGTCGCGGAGCTTGTCGACGCGCGATTGCGCCTCCTTGACAACCGCCTTGCGTTCGTTCAGCTCCTTTTCGGCCTCGGCGCGCCGGACGTCGGCGGCGCGTTTCGCCTCCTCGAGTCCTTTCGTCTTGGCCTTGAGTTCAGCTCGGAATGCGTCCTCGTCGCGCTTCTTGCCGCGCAAGACTTCAAGTTCGTCCTGCAAGCGCTGTTCGCTTTCGGCCGCCGTCGCACGGAGTTCGTCGAGCTGCGCCTGCAGCTCGAGCAAGATCGGGTCGGTCGCCGCCGATCCTCCTAGTAGTACATGTCCGCCATTGGCTCCTCCACCCGCTCCTGACCTCGCCTTGTCGTCCCCTCCTCCCGATCCCGCCGCGATCGCTCCGGCCGAGCGGTCCTTTGACGCGGTCCGCGAGTGCTCGCGCACCGACCGCTGCTCAGCTTCGAGGGCTTCGCGAGCAGCATGTTCGGCTTTGGTCTTGAGGCGAGTGAGACTCGTTGGACTCGGTCGTCGTTGGCCGGCGCGGAAAACGCGTTTCGAGAGTCGAGAATTGGGTGGTACATTCTTGGCAGAGACAGAGGCAGAGAGGTCGTTGGCGGTACTAGTAGCAGAGCGAGAATCGTTAAGAGAAGAGAGGCCGTGCGGAAGCGAATGCGAAGGGGTCGAGGCGCCAGAAGCCGAAGCCGAGTTGGCGCTCGCGTACGTGCTGCCTTCGGCTGCAATCCATAAGATGAGGGTTAGCAAGGCGATCCTGCATGCATTAGAGCGCCTGTAACGCACCTGGCTCGTCGTCTTCGACCACCATCTCGCGGATGCCCTTGTCGAGGCGTCCGCGGCGTTCCTCCTCCTCGGCATCTTCGCTGTCCCACCACCGCAGTGCGAACCAGCGGCCGAACGCGCCGAACCACAGCTCGCCGCCGAGTCCGAGGAGTGCGCTCATCTCGGGATGGTTGCGCTGGGCGGCGAGTTGCTGTTGCTTCTTGACGCCCGGAATCGCGCGGTGCGGTCGCGACGACGGGACGTAGACGGTTGAGAACAGGTGATAGGACGTGAACTTGTACGACGGGGTCCTGATCGAAAGGCTGATGCGGTTCGAAAAAGACAGGATGTGCCGGTTCGCGAGCGGTTTGGTCGCCTGGGGAGAAGCCCGCGGGTCGGCGGGATTCGCTCCCGAGTTGGCGGCGCCGGCGGCTGCGCCCTTGCGCTTGGCCGCACCCGACGCGCCGGTAGTATCCGATCTAATGTTGCCGTTCAAGGCCGACGAACTGGCCGAGTCGCCTGTATCGGAGTCGACGGTTGACGAGCGGGACCTCGACGGCGACGACAAGCGGCGCATGTGCGTGTGGAACGAGAGCGAGGTCAAGTGGGTCCTGAACGACGCCGGGTCCGGGTTCGTAAAGTATGCTGTAACCGTCGCAGCACATAGCGCAAGCGCGGCGGGACAATGTAGGCAGAGTGAGTCAGTCGAAGTGAACCAGACGTCAATTTCGACGCTAAAAGGAGAGCGGTGCTGTGGACGTCCCGCCGGTTGCCTGCCACGTGCAGACGCTCCGAGATTTGACCCTCAACGTTCTCCCCATGACTGCGCCAAGCCAGCCTGCGTTGCTGAGGTGCCGTGGCCCGCGGGGAGGAATTGCATCGCCCCTGGTCGTCCCCCGGTTCTCCCGTTCTGAAGAAAGATCACGGCTGCTCCTCGCCGCCTCGTCACCTGTAGAGAATCGCTGACAAGTGCAGCTTGACTCACCAAGGATGCATATGCCTACGAGAGCCGTAGCTGCCGTCCAGTACTCGCGTACGATGGCGTGGGCATGGGTCAGCGCGAGACGGGGCATGATGCCGCCGCCGTCGCCGGCCATATGAGCGGTCGCCAGCGTTGGTGGCGCGGTCTAGCGAGGACCCTTGACCGAGTCACGTAGCACTCTTTACTCGAGCCGGGAGAGCTGTGTTCTTTATGAGACGGGGTCGAGGTGATCTCTCTGCGTCGTGCGTTTAGCGCCAACGCCCGTGAGAAACTGGCAGCTGGCTGCCCTTTCCTCGGTTTCTCCCCTCGTCACTCTGGTACTCAGTCACTGATTGTAACTCTTATCTACTACTGTAATACGATTTGACCAAGACTCGACATCTATAGCTAGCGAGGTGCCGAGGTCGAAGGGAAAAACTTTGTCGCGACACCCGACCGAGGGACGTCCGGAGTCCGGCGACCCGCGCAGCTCCGTCGACCGGAGTGCAGCAGCATGCACGCGCTGCCTTTCCCCTCCTACGCTCCTTCTGCAGCTGCAGCACATCGTCCTGCACTCGGTCGGATGAGCTGCTTCCGAACTGCCTCTATATCGCCGCTTGCCACTTGACTCCCAGCGCTCCATCCCGCAGCAAGGCCGCTTTCTTGCGACTCGATCGTATCCCCGCAATGCACTGCTCTCGTACTGAAAGACTCTGCTGCAGCCCGCGCGGGCGTGCCTTGTTTGTTTCTAACTATCGGAACTCGCAACCTCCGCTCTGCTGCCTGGCTGATAACTACCCCTCGAGAACGCTTCGAGAACGCATCGCCCCTGGAGAGTCCGCCAGCGATGACCCTCGATCTCTACGCCATCTCGAGACTGCGACATGCAGCAAGCACTTGATGCAGAGCGGCGCAAAGGTGAGCTCTTATTCTGTCGTCGCCGGCGATCGCCTACGCACCTCCCCCTTCGACCGGACGCGCGCCCGAGATTACTTCTTTTTCAGCATGTATTGTCAGACCCTCACGGGGCATGAGTGACATACTCTTCCGACTCTGATGCCTCTTTGCGTGCCTTCTTCCCTCCTTAGGGGCGGAAGGCCGGGGGCACGGAGCTGAGGCGACGCGACAAAACCGACCCCCTTTGTCCCCTCATCGGCAGCTTGCTGCGCATTGCCCGCATCTCAGCAGCTGACACGGTCTGCGCCTATAGCTGCCAGGTTCTGACAATCCTGCGGCTCAGTTCACTTTCAATTCCCCGGCTTTCCGAGTTTCGAGCTCGTCGAGCGCCCCAACTCGGCGGTACGACAAGGTCCGAGGACGATTTGCCTCCACGGGGACAGGTTGACGGCGACGCTTGGAATGACAACCACTCGAATGCTCGCTCTGATAATGCTCAAGGCGGCAAACGACCATCGCATGTCGATAGCCTCGTAAGCAAGCGGAGCGACCACGGTGCGGCGGCAGCTGAGGTCAAGATGCCAGTACACGGGACGCCTGCTCGACGCGTCCGCGATTTGTTCGTCTATCGACTGTAGTCTGTATAAAGAGCTGCAGTCAACTTGAACGGGTGTCTAGCCAAGGCTCTCATAGTCGTGCCACTCGAACTGCAGCAGCCAGCTGCGGCGAGCCCAAAATTGGAACTCCACTTTCCCGGCCGGGAGCCGGAGGCAGCAGCGAATCAGAAACGGGACACATCGGCGCGTCGCCGCCGTTCCTCGTCGCCCGTTGAGTCCGAAAAGTCCTCAATTCGATCCGCGCCAAACACGAACCGAAGCCGTTCCCTTCGAGCCTGCCACTGCGTCTGGTTCCATCTCGCCGTCACCCGAGTACAGCTTCCGACTGCCCAGGATGAAGTCTACTGTTGCGAACACCCTGGCCGTTCTGAGTACCGCGGCCGTCGTCGCCGTTTCGGCGTGTGGCACCGAACGCGACTTTGCCATTATTCGCCGCGACGCCATCGCGCGCCGTCAAGCCGCCGGAGCTCGCCCGACCGACGTCGCGAGCGAGCAACAGATCGCGGACCCGAGTCAAGAGTGCGCGTATTACAACTACCCGCCCGTCGCTTCCCTCGTGAGTCTCGCATCCGAAGTCGCGCTTCTCGTCGCTCTTCTCCTTTCAATGGGGCGGAGATCGAGAACTCGCGCCGGCACCTCGTCCTTTGCCCTACTTGCTGAGCGACTGAGCGACTGCTTGGAAGCGCTTTGACCTAATTGAACGGAACAGAGAGCTGACAATACGCATGCCTCGCAGCTCGCGCAAAAGGTGTTCCCGCCCATTTGGCAAATCGCCAACCTTTCGTGAGTCTCCACCTCGTTGTTGCTGCTGCGCACAGTCTTGAGCACTCGTCATGCATGTGCGCTTGACTCGTAAGGCCCTTAGACGGAGTGCTAATCTTCAGCTCGTCGTCATGCACCTGACCTCGCAGAACCGCCAACTCGGAAGCTGTCTCGCTGTTCCAGTCTCTGAACGGCTCGATCCCGAATATCGCGCCGCGAGGAACAGTACGTCCTCAAGCGCGAATACTTAGAGCCCCCGAGCGCGGAACTGACCCGGATCGACTTTCGCCACTCACAGCCAACAGGAAACTTTACCGGCGTCAACTGTGAGCGCGCGATTCCTCACTTCGTCTTTCGCGTGCCAATAATACATGCGCCATACAACGATCTGACATATGATCTACGCCCATAGACAACGGCGCTGAGGATCCCGACTGCTGGTGAGTCGAGGCAAAAACGCGCTGCCGCAGCCTCGCTGACGCTGCTGCTCCCCCCCCCCCCCCCCCCTCTCAGGTGGACATGGAAGCAGTGCCACACTCCGAAGACCCCCGGTATCCTGCCGGATATTTACAATATCCCCGAGCCGAACACCTGGGGGTGAGCCGTGCTTTGCGATTCGATCCGAGCGGACAGACCGCTGATTCCTGATTCGGCCGCAGTTTCACGCTCGACGATGGTCCCAACTGCAGTCACAACGCGTTCTACGACTACTTGTACCAGCAGAAGCAGAAGGGTGCGTCTCGGCTGTCGGCAAGGAGGCCTTGTCCATGTCGCTGTACCTCGATGCTAACGAACGATCGCCCGGCGCAGCCACTCTCTTCTACATCGGTTCGAACGTCATGGACTGGCCGTTGCAGGCTCAGCGTGGTATCTCTGACGGTCACGAGATCTGCGCGCACACGTGAGCTTCCGCTTGCATCAACTGCTTGCCCTCCTGTTCCGAAGCTAACTGTCTCCTCGTGCCTTCAGCTGGAGTCATCGTACGTCGCAGCTTGTCCGGACGCGCTCAGATCAGAAGAAGTATGGAGCTGACTCAATTGCGTGTGTGCTGCGCTTTTAATCTGTTCAGGCTGTACGTTGCCGGTCTCCTAGCCCGATGCAAGTTCTCGATAGGACGCGAGCTGAACATCCGTTTCTGGCGCAGACATGACCTCGCTCACCAACGAGCAAGTTTTCGCCGAGCTGTACTACTCGAAGAAGGCCATCAAGGACGTTATGGGCATGACGGTGCAGTGCTGGCGCCCGCCCTACGGCGACGTCGACGACCGCGTCCGCTACATCGCCCAGGCTCTCGGCATGCGCACGATCATTTGGTCTGACAACACCTTCGACTATCAAGTCTCGACGCTCGGTGTGCCCGCCGTCGAAGCCAACTACCAGAGCATCATCAGCGCGGGCAAGAACGGCACGTACGCCTCGAACGGCACGATCGTCCTGACTCACGAGCTCAACAACGACACGATGAACATCATGGTCCAGAACTATGCCAGTATCAAGGCCGCGTTCTCGCACGTCGCGCCGATCCACGTCGCGCTTAACAGTACCATGCCTTACGTCGAGACGGGCTACACCTACCCTGTACGTTGGTCGACGGTGCCTTTCCCGCCTCTCATCGTTTTCTGCAGACAGCTGACGTACCGTCATGTGCCGGCAGAACTTTGCGCAGTGGACTGCGGGCACGACTTCGATCTCGCTCGCAAGCCCGACCGCTGCGTCGAGCGATGTCACCCTCGCTATCCCGCTCTCCACCGGCGCGTCCGGCTCGGTTTCGGCTTCGATCGCACACTCGACGGCCGGCGGCGCGCAGGCCGCTGCGGCTTCCGCCTCGGAGACCGCCAAGACCCACTCGGGTGCCGGCTCGACCCGCCTGACCGAGGGGCCGGCCGGCGCCGTCTTCGCGGCTATCGTCGGCGCGCTCGGTGCTGGCGCGATGGTCGTCATGGCTTAGAGCACGTCTAGGCAGATGAAGCTCGGCCTTAATCGCGTGGGGCGAACGGCGTCGCGGGAGCGACCTCTCCTCCTTCCCCGCGCACCGCGCTTGTTTCCGCCACCGGCACATCGTGCTCCTTCATATCATTTCTCACCTTCGTTCGTTCCCTAGCGCGTCCCGCGCTTTCGCTCGTTCCCGTCGGCGTTTCGCGGTCCGCGCATTACCCTCGTTCCCCTGCTGGATCCTCGCAGCCTTATGACAACCTTCCATGTCCCCTTCGCTTTGCCGCGCAATCAGATACATGAGCAGTATCTTATGTATACAGACACTTCTTCGTTGATTCCATTACTTGTCACTCGTTTCCTTCTGCCTCACGTACGTGCGAAATGAGTCGAGGGAGACCGAAGCCTTCTTATCGCATGGCTCCTATGCACCCGATCACGACGGTACGAGCAGCATATCCGCCAGCAGGTGGGAGCAAAAACCTTTCGCAATGTCAAATGAACTTAAGGCAATTTCAAGCGTCTTCAAGCGTCTTCAAGCGTAATCGCCGCGTGATCTTCCTGTCAGCTGTCCGGGCTCTGCGCAAAGCGCTCCTCAAGCTGAGCGAGCTCGTTACGCCACTGGGTGAGTCGCGATCGAAGTCAGCTCTGTGATGCGTACCCGCACTAGCGGCGATTTGCGTACTTGCTGGGCGAGCAACGCGTTTGTCACCATGGCAATACGTACGCCGAGCTCGCACCAGTGGCGACCTTCGACCGGCGCGGAAGCTGCGTAGCAGTCGACGCCTTCGTCCCATGCCGTGGCGGCCATCCTGCTCAGAGGTCGATTCTCGATCAGTATACCTGCGTCACTGCGTATACAGCTCGGCCAAGCTGCAGGCCTTACCATTCGGCTTCGTCGGCCGGGTAGTCAGACTGAAGGACGATCGCCGAGTCAGTCTTCTGTTTCGGATAGCATTCCGCGGCAATGTGAGTGAAGGCAGTACCCACATCCGGCTGAGACAGGAAGTGAATGGCGTTCTCGACATATTTGCGGGCTTCGGGCAATGCGCGGCGGTGAAGCAGCATTGAAACGATCGACCGCAGCCAAAGTGCGAGGCGAGCTCTGCAACGATCGGCGAGACTCGCATTATTAGCTCAGAAAGGGAGAGCGTCGTCAGACGGTTTCTCGTCCTCACTGATCAAGATCACGGCGGGCATACAACACCGCCAAAGCCTTCTGTAGAATCTCAGAGAGGATGTCTTGCGGACAGCTCGAGTGCCGGTCGGCCGCGCGCGCGACGAGAACCTTGAGCACGCTCAGCGGCTTGGACGCGTCCGTCTCGAAGGTCTGCGGGCCAACACGTCAAAAGGACTGTCTCGCTGCGACGATCTCTCACGGACTGAAGCGTACGGCTGCGAGCTCGGCGATTTTGGACCATTCGCCGGCCTCGGCAAGGGCTTCGACCTGGACAGCCAAGGCTGCTCCGACGATATCGGCAGTACGGGCCGATGTAACGTGCAAGGGAGAGGAAAGGACTTGGAGGAGATCCTCCGCGGCGACGTGGACCGGTTGGTACTTGCGAAGCTGCGAGAGGCTGTCAGCATCATCGCCGAAAGCTGCAGCAGCAGATTTCGTTCTCACTCGCTCTGCGTGGTCCTCGCACGCTCGCGCTTCTTCTGTCAACGCGATGAGATAAGCAAGACGACACAGAGCGAGCTTTTGGAGTGTCTCTGCGTCGACAAGCTGCCCGCCATCCGCGAGGAAGGACATGATCTCCGCCGTCCGCCCGAACATCGACTTTGCGAGGATGGCGTCCCACTCGTGGCAATTCTCGGCGCAAACGTTGTAGGCTATGTGGATCGGTAGCGGTCAGTCTGGTCTGCGAAAGGACGGAAGCAAGCTAGACCTGCCTGTCTTGTAGAGCCAAGTGACACCTTTTGTCAAGACGTCCGTCATGCCGCCAGATTCGGCTCGTGAGCGGGCGATCCGGACAGCTGCTCGGAGGCCACACGTCAACTCGCATCTCGTGCTGAGTTTGCGCAAGCTCTCGACTGACCGATTGCGAGCTGCTCATAGATATCGTTCGACAAAGAGTTCCTGCAAGGCCCGGGAGGGTCAAGCTGGAGCCTCGGGCAAGTGAACGAAATAGACGAACCGGTCCTGGACGGTGGTGGCCGCCTTCAAGTCCGCCACCAATAGCCTGACCAGAGAGCTGTGCGTGCGACCGAATGAGAGGCGCGCGGCTGCGCTGCAGAAGGGTGGACGGCTCACCGGACGAGCACGAGCGCGTCGATCTGTATGCTTGCGCCTTCGCCGGCGGCGGCATCGAGGACACGTGCGTCGATAGCTTGTAGCGTCTGCTTGGCGAGCGCGTGATCGCCGCGGTCGATCGCGACCTTGTGCGTCCAGAGGAGGAGGTCCGAACCGGCGTCTGGCGCGTTGAGCATAGCATTCAGAGCATGGAGGGCTGCCGAGAGTACCCGTTGAGCAAGAAGCTTCCTCCGAAATCATGAAGCGCGGACAAACCTCCTGCTTGATCGCCTTCATTCGCGTAGAAGCGGAGAAAGTGGTTCTTGGCGAGGTCTCCCCGTAGGACTGGCGAGTCGAGCAGCCGCTTCGCCTGAGAGCGATCGCCAGCTTTTACAAGAGCAAAGACCGCTTTTCTGCGCGCTGCCTCGAGTGAGAGAGGCCATTTCACGCTTCGGGCAGAGACGATGACCGCACCTCGCCAACTTCGCTCGCGTGCCCGGCTCCAACTCGTCGAAGCAGTCGTACGTGCCGAGGAGGTACCAATCGGCCGCGTTGCGGAAGTTGTGATCCTGTTCGAGCTTCTCGCCGAAACGCCAAAGGCACGTTGCGGATGCGAAAGCCTCCGTTTGGTGGAGGCGGAAGTCCGGGAGTTCTGTTCCACTCCACCGTCGGCAATGTTGACCATAGCCTAGGCTGACGTGAACTCACTCGTGTAAATGCGATTGAGACATTGTCGGAGCAGCGAAACGTCCGAATCTGCAGCCTGAAGGAAAGCGGCCGATACCAGCTGCGACAAGGCGGCCTGTCCGGCAGCATCTTGCTCCGTCGCGAGCGCCTCGCAGAGACCGACGATCACGTGGACCTTACTCTGACGCCTGCAATAATGGAGACATCAGCGAACCTACGGACACGACCATGCATGGGACGCACCTGTGTTCCGGCAGCAATTCGAGCGCGGCGACAAGGCTGATCGGCGAAGCCATGGAGCATGAGCGTTCTGCAGGAGTGAGTACACGATCGAGCTCACCCGTATGCTTCCTCAGGATTCGACTGAAGGTGAGAAGCGGCATTCAAGAAAGCTGTTGCCGCCGTTTCGGTCACCGGGCAGTTCTCGTACGCTCTCGCTAGCCTACGCACCCGCTTGGATCTCATCCTCACTGCCGCCTCGAGCAACAACGAGCTTAAGCAAGCGTCGACTAAGCGTACCGTCTCGAGGCGCAAGTTCCTGTGAGAAAGGTCATCAGCTCAGCGAGCGGCTGCCTGGACAACGCGACTGGACTCGCGAGAGCTTGGCGTAGGACTTCATCGGCTTGCTGCCACCGTGAGCGCGGGAGTGTAGCGGAAAGGAGCGCGTGCGCGAGGGCTTTGAGCACTTCGACCTAAGCGGCCGACGAAGGCACGGTTACAAGAGTGCGAGTGAGGCGACGCCCAGGGTCGGCCCGTACCTGGAGTGTGATCGTCGCCTCATCGCCTTGGCGTTCCAGAAGCTCCAGTGCGAGCTGTAGCCATTCCAGGCTGGCCTCGTTGCGCTGCATCGTCCTCTCTTCGTTGAGCTGCTGCGACTGGTCGCTTTCGTCGCCCGAGCGCAGAAGCGCTATGCCTGTCTCATAGGCAGTAAGGGCGAGCTTCTCGATCTATTCAGAGAGACGTGAGTAGGCGCGGCCTGGACCTGAGCGAGGAAAAGGCGGAAAAGTGCACCTCGCGCTTCGTGACGCTGGGATGAGCGAGTAGAGCTTTCGCCTTGTCCTTGAGCCAGTAGGCGATCGGCGTCAAGCCTCGAGCGCTCGTGATCCGGATACGGCAGCAGTAGAAATCGAGCAAGCATTTGATTCGTTTACGCGCAGCGTCAGTCGGAAGGGTGTCGAAGCTCGCCAAGGCGCTTGCGATGGCGCCGAGTTGAGTTACAAGCGTCTCAGCGCGAGTAGACTGGGCGGCGTCGAGCAGAGCGGTGGCACATTTCGTCCCCAACGAGAGACGTTGAATACGAGCTGTGCCGAGAACAGCCGCCGCTGCCGCCGTTAGCAACAGCCCTTCGCACTTGTCGAGCCTTCAGCGTTGAGGTAACAACATACCGGCTTCTGACTCGGACTCGATCATGCCGAGGCAAATCAGCTGAAAGGCGGTCGAGCGTACTGACGATGTGATGCAAGTCAGCCTCCGAAGCATGCGTGACCGGACACACGGATGCTTGAGCTCACCCGCTGCGAGCGTAGATGCAGACTTGTCATCAAGCTTGGCTGAAGACTTCAAACCGAGCGATTTGTTCCAAAGCGAAGTTCCGAGCGAGTCGAGCTGATCCTTGCAGGCTGACGAAAGCAGAGCTGTTCCAGCGGACTCGCTTTTCTGCGCGGCATTGTCAAGCTGTGACGCGAGTTCTGACAACCTTGCGAGCTCATCATGCGCAGCTTCGAGCTTCTGCGGGCGGTCGACCAGCTCGATGACGCGTTGCGAGGAGTCAACGATGCGGTCAAACAGTTCAATGGCGTCTTCCTCCGGCCTGTGGCGCTTGCGCGGGCGAGCTTGTCCACTCATCATGGCGAGCTCTGGACGCTCTCGAATCGCGACGCAACAGCTGGAGCGGAGCGTCAAGGTCTGAAGGGCGCGAACATGTTCTCTCTCCAACCGAGTTCTGACAGCAACTGTCAACTCGAATACGCGGCTATTGTACGACGAGTGCAGGGAATGCTTCGCTACTGCACTACTGTGGCTAAGTAGAAGGGCGTGAACCTGCTCGGCTTGCTCACGCGTCTCGAAGGGGCGCGCGGCTCTCCCTCGATCAACAACCGCGGGTTCTGGCCGGAACGACGCCGACTCGGCATCGCTTCCTCCGGCGGACCGACGAGTTATTACGGCGCAGACTACTTATGCTGCATGTACGCATGTTGGCCGGCGGCGCTCCGGACATGGGCTGCTACGCTCTGCCGCGTTCCAGTTCCAGGTGAACTACTCGGCAACAGATAAAATCGCGCAGAGCGAGCGAGAGCAGTTATCGTTGCGCCGTCACACGAGATAAGCTATGTGAGTGTAAGCATCGATTCCCCGGCTCGACTCCGCACCGGCGGAAGCCCGCCCCTCGCGCAACCTCGCTTACCACCGAGATTCTGAATTGCCTCCGCACATCTGCAGTCCGCGCCCGATATCACTTTCATTTGCCGGCTGCATTCGACCGCGTGAGTCAAGCTGTATCTGCCTGGCCTCATGCGGCCCCACGGTCCAACAAGCTGTTGACACTGCAGTCGAAGGAGGCTGATGCGCAGCATGGGAGAGAAGGCGCCTCCGGCGCATGGAAGGGAGCTTCAAAGCGATCATGGCTATACAGTGACTTTCGCGAGGCGCAAGCTCCGTCAGTGCGCTCTTGCGTGCGTGACGATCTGCATAGCGTTCAAGCGAGTCACCGGAATTGATTGCGGGCGCTCTGCAAATTCGCTTGTGTATCCAGGCCGCCGACCAACGCCCCGACGGACCCAGCCGGAGGGGCTTGGCTGAGACCTTGCGAGTTGCTATCTTGCATCGAGCGGCGTTAATGCCGGAGCGGTGTTTCGCCCACGGGGTCCTACCCGAGTCGATGGACGTCGGCAGAGCTGCAGCCCAGCCGCACCGCTGATCGCTCTCTGCATTCACACGCCAGAAACCTTAGCTTTCCGGTCCGGTCGCCCGCGTGCCCCGGTTCGCTTAATATACGTCTTCAGCTGCAGCTGCCTTTCTCGATCGCTTCGAGCCAGAAGGCCTTCGGCACTGCTTGCTGCCAGGAACCGCGGCGCTCTTGTCGTCAGCTCGTATTGCATTTTCCGGCGCATTCGACCTCTCGCACAGCCTACTTCTCGCTCTCTTGTCCTCTTTTGCCTCTGCACAAACAAGCCCGCGGACGCAGCGATCCGCTGACGAAGACGATCGCTTCGCGCGCGCGTTAGTAGCCTGAGGTCAGCTGATGCAGCAGTTGCGTTCTGCGAGCGGCGCATGATTCAATCCGCAAGATGACTGATCTCGGCATGTTTGCAGTCATCGCGCGTGGACCGCGCGTCGTAGCTCAGCAGCAGCGGTCCTAATCGCTATAAATGGCCACTCGCGATAACCGGACGAGCCGCGCCTCGAGCTGCTCTCCTCGTCCAAATACCGTCACCCTTGCGGCATTCGATCGTATATACCCAGCGAGCGCCTCCCGCGGCACGATAGCCGCGTGCGCCTCTTCCAACAATTTCGCCAATCAGCCGGAATCGATCCTCGAGAGCCGCTGCCCGTACGACCTCTCGTTTCCGGCGTCGCCGACCGTCCTGGCCGACTCGTTATACGCGGGATCAGTGTCGGAAGCCTCCGAGTATGACTTTTGGGCGACGACGACCGCCACGGTCTCGCCGGTCAGTTCAGCGGCAACGTCGCCTGGTGGCGAACCAGTTGAGGCAGAGTCGCACAGCACAACAGGCAAAGCATGTTCCCGGCTGCACGAGCCAGCGCAACGCCGACTTGCTTCGGGCGAAGCCGATATGCAAGTGGCGCATCGTAACTCGATTAGCGATTCGACGGCCGCTCCGTCCCCAGTCTCCTTCATACACGTCACGGCGTCCGATTTCTCCGGCGGCAGCGGTCCAGCAGCACCTCCTAGGCGGCGTCAAGACGCGCAGCCTCCGTCGCCGACCCGAAAGCGCGTCCGAACTCGGCCGACTGTCGAGGAGCGCATCGCAGCCGGGCGCATCCCTCGACCACCAAATTCTTTCATACTCTATCGTTCCGCTCAGTATCGCCGATTCAGCGAAGACAACGCGGCAAAGGGCGATAAGCTCGCGCAGGCAGATTTGTGCACGTCAGACCATTCTCACTGAAGTCGAATCTGGACCTGCAGCTAACCTCGACTTCTGCGCGGGCTCTGCAGCTCGGCTCATCGCACATCGCACAGATGTGGCGCGAAGAATCTCCGAGCGTCAAACAAGCGTATGTCCGGCAGGCTGCGGAAGAAAAACAGCGTCACGCCCAGCGGTTCCCAGGTATGTCCCAGCCTTCAAGCACGCCGCCGATCTACTCGCGTGTGAGGCTCACGTCTACGCGCACACTATAGACTACGTCTACCGCCCGGTTATGCCGCCTCGTCGCAAGCCGGCCAAAAAGAAGGAGTCGACCGGCTGCGTTCCGCCGACACAGCCAGACGCCCCTGTAGCCGTGACCAGCTCGGGTGCGAGTTTGACCGGCTTCCCGGCGAGCCCGGTTCTCGTCAACACTACACCCGACCTCGATGCTCGCTCGACCTCGATGCCTGAGGGCCCGCCCGCGTCGCCGCGAAGGTGGCGCCTGTTCCGGTCAGGGGCGAGCAGCGATCCAGACCCTCCCCTTTCTTGTCCTCCGTACCAACCGGCCGCAACGGCGTGGCCGTGCGTGCCACAGCCCTCACCGGAGCGCCCCTCGCTGCTCGCGCAATACCCAGAGGACGTCCTGCCCGTTGTCCCGGTAATCGCGCCCCTTGAGCCGTCGTGCGATCCCGCATACGAGCCAGACATCTTCTTGAGCCTTGACGACATGCTGGTAAACGGTCAAGTCTTAGGATCGGGCGCTCTCACCGTCGGGCCACTCAAGATCGACCCATCGCCTGATTACGAACGCGGCGTTGAGAACGCGCTCCAGCTTTCCGGCTTGCGCGACTTTGCCGGGCATGCCATATAGCTCTGTCTCTCCTCATATCTATACTTTCTTTTCCCACTTCTCCTCGCATCCGATTCAGTCCATCGAGGTCGTCGATTCGGCCCCTATTACGCCTCGCCGCACGTCGCAGGCGTCCTCTACCAGCATACTTTCGCAATTTTTTCTCGTTCTCTCGCACTCCTCTTGCAATGGCCATTCCTGACTGCTTCAAGAACAAACCTTTCAGACCATCTAACCTGCCTATATGCGGAATGGAGGATCATCAGAGCAGCTCCTTTCGAGCTTCCTCTGCGGTATAGACGTGCATCTTGCTTGGCGGTGCCCCCGTATTAAGCGCATCAAGCTCGAGAGATCTCGACAAGAAAGGCAAGTCGCGGGGTATCAAGGAAGGGAACGTGATGACCTGCAAGACCGCGACGGAAGCCGTCAGCTGGATCGATGGTGGGAGAGGAAGAGCTGCGAGGACAGACATGGTACGGCGTGCGGCTCGCAAAGTCTCGCTGCTTCCAGGCTTGAGATAGCGCTTCGACCGCGCCCAGGGCAGTTCGGACGTCGTCCTTGCGACTTCGGCAAATAGTGGGGATGACAACCCAGAGCTCAGCGTGACCGCCGTCGATGACGCTGACGGCGTCTCGCGGTACCGCTCCATCCGGGACAATTGAGAAGGACTGCTTAGCGCCCGAGTCGACTCGAACGACTGTCGTGCGCTGATTCGGGTACAGAGCTCGACGGCGCCAGTACTGCGGGAATCGATCCGTCAGGACCAACAAAGCTCCGGACGCCTCCGCTGAACTCACCTGAGCAGACGCATATTCGGCCTCGTCAGGAAGGTTATGCCAGAACATCGCAGTTTCCTGTCCCTCGGCGAGAACCGTCACAGCCCGACCGTCGGCGAGCGCCTCGGCGAATTCGCAGCAGGCGTGCTTCTCGGCCTCGTTCGAGCCTTCACCGAGCCAGGCGTATACTTCGCCGAGGGCGGAGAAGATGGTGCTGTAGCCTGAGCACAATGATCGCGAGGTCTGCGCGATGAGCAATGCAGGTGAGCGAGGATCGCGCGCAAACGGGCCGGCTTCCCGAGAAACGTACGACTGGCACCTCCTCCACGTAGACGACGTCGTCATGCGACTGGACGGAGAACATACGCCTGGCGAGGTGGTCGAACTTGTCGCGAGGTCCGCGGCAGATCGTCAACTGGCCCGCGAACGCCTCGGCCAGCGCGGGCGGCTCATGCCGGTACGCGATCTCGACCGCCTCGACGCCCGTCTTGTCTTCAAGTCGAATGATGCGCTCGTCCGTCCGCTTCGTGTCTTTCGCTTCGTCTCCCCGCCAGACCCAAACGTGCGTTCTGACTCCGCCCGTCTTGGAGTCTTCGGCGCGATGAACGATGCCGAGGATCTCGGTCGTGTGCAGGACATGGTTGTGATCGATCGGATCCGGGTTATCGGAGTTCAGGTGAAACACATCGAGGCTTAGAGTTTCGCCGTGAGGCAGATGGTACGGCTCGATTTGCGACGTCACGAGCGAGAGAATATCGCTCGACGCCTGGACTGGCTGCTCGACCTGAGTGTCGCTTGTTGTCAAGCTCAAGTCGGGTCGACTCTTGGTGGCCGGGGAAGAGGAAGCCGCGGCTCCCTTCGCCTGAGGTGGTTCGGTCTGCGCAAGAGTTGCCGCCGGCAGCAGCTGTACGTCGACCGACTTGCTCTTCTGCGGCGGCGCAACTGACTCTTCCTGCTTAGTTGCAGGGCTCGGCAGTGTCGTCTGACGCGCAGGGCTCGGGTTCGGTCCGACCTTGACACCATACGAAGCTTTGAGCGCCGCAAGCGTCTCGCGCTTCTCCTCCGCTTCGGCGTCCTGCTGCTGACCCCATCGCATAGCCGCCGCGCGGACAGACGACACGCCAGATCCGCTGCGTTTGGAAGGCGAGGCAGGCGGCGTGGACTGAGCGGGCACTGATTGCGCGGCCGGCGCCGTCGACGAGCAGGGCGAAGGTGAGCGAGCCGTCTTGTCGGTCGAAGGAATAGACATGCCGGGTAGTGCGACTCCGCGAGTATGGCGAGGAGCGGGCTGATTGCTTTCGTCTGTGACGACCTCGGCCGGAAGCGGCGAACTCGGCTTGGCGCCGATAGGGGCACCTTGCCAAGTCGGCTTGCTGGACGAGATTGAGGTACCGGAGGGCGAAGTGACCGCGTCTTTCGCCTCCTCTAGACTGTCCGCTGCGACCGGTAGGGACAAAGCCGAGCCGCTCCTAGCGGTCGATTTCGTAGGACGAGCGCGGTCGCGAGTCACCTGCGACGTCACCGACGCACGTCAGCTTGCTCGCATCGTTATGGGCCTCGAAGCCTTCCAGTGACTCACGTGCTGGAGTTTGGGAGTTGACTCTTCGACCTCGCTCTTCTGCTCAGGACGCGGCTTGTCCGTCTGCTCGAACGAAGGCGTCGATGGCGCTGGAGCGTCAAAGATCGACTTTGGCCGCGCGCGCACAGCGGTCGGACTCGCCGGCGTGGCCCCGGCCGTCGACGAGTTCGGCTCGTCCCGACCCCATCGCTCGAGGACGCTGCGGCGTTTCTCGGGACTCGGCGGGAGCGACGCGGAAGGGGAAGGAGAATTGCTGTTGCCGCTTCCTTGCTGGATCTGCTCGGACCAGCGAAGCCGATCTGCGACGATGTTGGACGAGTTGAGTCGTTTGAGGGTATCAGTCGGTTTGCGCGGGCTCGCGGGAGCGTCTTCAGAGCTTTTCGTCGGCGCAAAGTCGGCCGGAGGCGAAGGCCGCGGCGCCAGAGCTGGCGGCTCGCGTTCGCGCTCCGGTTGCGAGCTCGGCTGAGAGGCGACGTCCGCGGTAGGCCCCGTATGACGGGGCATTTGCTCGACGACGGGCGACTCTGGCTGCGGTGAGCGCACCTGCTGACGCGTCGTGACCGGTTCTTGCGCCTCTTCCGAGACGGCAAGCGCGGCCGGCGCAGTCGCAGCCCGCGTGGTCGGCTTGCCCGTTAACAGACTCGCGAGGCTCATTCCACCTCCGCGCGGCGGTCCGTTCGTTTCGCTCGGATCATTCGCCGTCGCGCCACTCTTGCCGGCCCACTTCGCCCTGGTGGCGGCCATTTCCCGCTCGAGCTTTTCGGTCTCTTCGCGTTCTTGCTCAGTCATGCCCGTATTGATCCGGTGCGTCCGCTTCTGGCCGCTTGCGCCCATGAGTTGGGCGAGCGACGGCGTCGACGTCGAGTTGGCGGTGCCGGACGAGGTCCCGGCGTTAATTAGGTTCCGAATGTTTTGCCGGATCGAGGCCGTGTCGCGCGAGTCATCGTTTCCGGGAGCCTGTTGGCAGTGTCACGGTAGCAGAGTCAGTGAACGTATCGGCGGAAGTGGACGTCCGGGAGGGGTGACGAGGTGACCCGGCGTGGGCATTGCTGTCTGGCTGGCCTCTCCGTCCCTCGACGTGCTTTGCAGGTGTAGCAAGTAGCCTAGTACCGATCTCTGCCCGTCCAGGGTCCCTCCGTTTGCGCTGCCTGGAGCGGAAGAGACGAAGCTGACCTGCGAGGTTTCCCCACTTGGGAGCGTCATGTTGGCCGACCTCGCTGTTCTCGACCTCGGACTGACGGGAGCGCTCAAGTCGAGTCCTGCACCGTAGCGAGGGGCTTTGTCTGCCTGTTTCCGGTCAAACACGCGCGAGGCCGAGGGAGATAAGGAAGGGCGAGGTTCGACGGGGAGAGCGATCCGGCTGTCGAACGGGGTAGCACCAGAGAACGCGCTCGCTGTCGGGATTGGTGCGTCGGCGTGATGGTCAGGAGCACTGTAGAGCGTCGGATCAAAGTCCATTCAGGGCCCAAAGGAGCGACGAGATCGTGTAAAACCGCGGGGCAGACCACTCGACTTTGCGCGGTTCGGCTTCGCATTCGATCCGCAGTGACGCTCGCGACTCTCCTCTCTCTCGACCCTGGCGCAAATAGTCCTTCTAAGGTGTCATTACGCACTCAGATAGACGCTGCACCGAAGCGCAAAGTCCGGCACTTTCCTTAATGACGTCGGCTGGCCATGATCTCGACGCAGCGAGATCCTCAAGCTCCCTTCGTCCCAGCTGCACGCTGCGCGAGGAAGGAAAGAAAGCTCTCGCTCGCGCACGAGGCAAAGCTGCCCCCGTCTCAAGACGCCACTCCGTTCGAGCGGCCTCTCGACGTTCTCCCCAGCGTCGCGCGGCCGTGTGCCATAAGTTACCTCTGGCTAGCTAGCCGGTGCGGCCATTATGGCTAGCTAGCGGGTGCCGCCGTTATGCGGTCTACCGTCCGTCGTCGCCTTGAGCACATGTCCGCAAACAACGGCCGCTTGGCACCGCACCAGCTGGCTGCGGAGAGACTTGCAACGGTCGCCAAGTGGCGAACGACCCAACGTACGCGAGTGCGCGACTTGACGTAACGTCGTCCGCGGACCTCCGTCGGACCGTCACAGACGCAAAGACGGCTATGAGCTACGTACGACCAGCTCGTACCCTGAGGTTCGCTTCGCAATCCCTGCTTGCTTCTCGTTCCCTCACTTGCTCTCGCTCGAAGATCGTCTAGGCCGCTCCAGCTCTACTCAGTACAACACAAAAGATGCGCTCTTTCCAACTCGCTTTCCTTCTTGCCGCCACTGCCGCCCTCGTGCACGCGTAAGCGGGTTCTCTTGCCTTCTTGGTCAAGCGCTCAATATCGACTGACCGAGCCCGCGTCGCCAACCTTTCGCGCTAAAGTCAAGACGCTGCGGCCGGCACCGGCGCAGAAGCAGGTGCCGCCGAAGGTACAGCTGCTGCAGGCACGGCGGCCGGAGCTGCCGAAACGGCTGTCAACACGTGGGCAGACGCCGGACAGGGTGCGGCGACGACCGCCGCCGGTGCTGCCGAAGGCGCGTGGGACGGCGCAACTTCGGTGCGTCTCGCCTTTCCCTCGTGAGAGATAACCGAGGCCCCTATCGCATTGCTGACCGCTCAGACGGTCAGGCCATCGCAAGCGGCGCCGATGCGGCCACTTCTTGGGTTGCCGACTCGGGTGTCGCCGCCACCGTCACTTCGGTGAGATCGTACCCGTGCGAGCCGCTAACGTCGTCCCAGGCTAACAGAGGTGACCTCCGTGGGCAGGCTCTCGCCGAAGCGACATCTGCTGTCGGTTCCGCAGTCGGAAGCGCCGGCGCCGCGGCAGGATCGGTCGCAACTGGTGGCGAAAGCGGTATCGGCAGTCTCGTCGGACAAGCGACTTCGGCGATTGGCGGCGCACTCGGAGGAGGCGGAAGTGCTATCGGATCGGCTATCTCGAGCGGCGTTGCGGCGGCGACGTCCAAGGTTGAATCGGCAGCGGGGAAGCCTACTACCGCAGCCGGAACCAGCAGCGCTCCTTCCGCGAGTGGTAAGCCTCTCTGAACCTTGCCGAGTCCATAGCTAGGCGTCCTAACGATATCGTCCGATGCAGCCTCGTCCGAGAACGACAGCTCGTCTGCCCTTTCGATGAGCCTGTCTAGCGGCCTCGCGCTCGCTGCTGGCGCTTCAGCTTTCTACATGCTCGCCTAGACGCACAGACAATGCACCAGACAGACCCTCCTCTCGTCATCAGACACGCAAAGTCTCCTCTGCAGTATATTTCGTTCTTTACGCTTCGAAGATCGAGATGGAAGGGCGGAAAGGGGTGTTCCTGCGTACCGGTCAAGCTGGGTTAGTGTTCAAAGCCGCATCTCAGAAAGCAAAAGCGAAGCGCACCCTGGGTATACCTTGATGGGTATCGCGCACTCGACTGTTTCCACTTTCGCCGGAACGAGGACGGCGCTGCCGTTCCCGTAAGGGCTCTGTGGACGAGCAACCGAGATGCTCGGCGTCGGTCGGTGCGAAGCACCCGACGCCGTCTTCTGCAGCGGTCCTGGGGCAGGTGGCGCTCCTGGTTGAGCGGAGGAGAACAGCACGGGCACATAGCCGAGATCAGGTACGGCACGGTAAGATAGATTATGCGGCGGGTTCGGATCGTCGGGGCCGGGCGGGACTGGCATGAGGTGCGCGGCGCCAGAAACGGTGATAGGTGGAGGAGGAGGCAAGGTGAGAGGCACGGCGGGCTCGAAGCCGTAAGCATACGATCGCGAGCGTCCGTGGGATGCTCGGCCAGGTGGAGTGACTGCGCCGCTCGCGGGCGTCCTGGCGTCGGACGGCAAAGGTCCACCCAACGGTCCGCCGCGTCTTGCTGCTGGTGCTGGCGAGGGGCCTTCAGGTGAAGGAGGGATGACGAGGAAGGAGAGCCGGACGGTCCACTGTAGCTTGACGCCGCTCGTGCCGAAATCGGGCGTCGCTCCGGACGGAATCGCAAGCGCGAAGCCGATCCGCTCCGAGTCGAGCACCATCTCATGGTGCTCTGCGTGTAGTCGGCGAGTGATTTGGCGCATTTTGGGCGCGGGCATGGTCGCGATCGTCGTTTCTACGAGCTCGTGCGTTTCGAGACGAGCCGAGACCTGTGAGTTGACTCTGTCAGACCTGAACACTCATTGGCACTACAGTTTGCGGGAGCTTCTCACCCTCAGGACGCGACCTTCGCCGCTGTTGATGAGGACGGAGCCGTTAACGGTCTCGCCGAGCCGGTAAGCCGACTTGACCAGAGTCAAGCTCGCCACCTGATTCCCGTCTTTGTTGATGTCGTAAGAGACTGTGCACAATCGACGTCAGCACTGTCAAGGCGAGAAGGAACTTGATGCCCGCCGCTCCGACTTACCTTTCTGCGAATTGCGGGAAACGATCTCGACGGCAGCCTTACAGCCATCCGCCTCATCCACCTCGAGCCCGAACCCTTCGACCGCTCCAGTCCCTCGGTGCGAGCCCATCTCGGGTCGGAGCTCAGGCGGGGCTTCCAGGAGTGGCGGAGATAGCGTAGCTTGCAACGTCGGCGAGAAGGTCGCGTTCTGGAGCACTTCAGGCGAATCGATCGCGATCGACGACAGCAAGTTTGCGGCATAATTCTCAAAGTCCTCCTTCTCGTTGTCTTTGTAAGCGCAGGATCCGGGTCAGCACACGTAGCGGAGTGGATGCAATTCGGCGCGACTGACCTGCTCGACGGATCAGCTGGGCCGAAGGGGGAGGTCCCTTCTTTTCGACCTCATCCTTGACGATCGCCTCGTCTCGCTGGTAGATGACCGGATTCGTCAAGTCGTAGAAAGGCCGCGCACCCGTGACTGCAGCAATTGTCCGCCTCATCAGTTTTTTTAGCCAGAACTGCGCAGGCGCGCTTGCCGGACTCACCGCCAACATGGTTGTACAGCCGGATCGGAATCTTCATGACGCGACTGCTTGAGCCACTGGTCTTTGTCCGAGGCCGCACGGGCTGTTCGGGGCCGAGTAGTGATGACGGACTGATTGCTGTCCGGTTCGTACCGACCACGAGCTGGTAGTTGAACTTGATCGATTTGCCGCGGAAAGAGGGCGGCAGATCAGCCGGGACGCGGATGCTGAAGGTGTCTGTGCGCCGTGAACGTTCATGTGAGTTCTGCCTATGTGATGCTCTGACGGCACGCGCGACTCACAAGTCTTGCTCTCGCCCGGTTGGAGCACCAGGTCGACCGCGAGGATACTCGGCGGACAGGACAAGACGGGCACGGCCCGCTCCTCGATCGCCTTCTTCTTCCTCTCCTCGAGGCTCGCGCCGCCTCGCAAGTCTTCGCTCGACGCGGCCGGGTTGACTCCGCGTCCGCCTGCGCCACCTGTGCGACCAGATCCGCCTCCCCACCCGAGCCATTCCCTCCATCCCGTCGCCTGCTTGCGCTCTTCAAGGGTGCCGCCTCCGAGGCCGACACCGCCCGTCCCGCCGACCAACAACCGCTTGACTTCTAAAAACTCGGCAGGCTTGATTAGGGATTCGTCGACCTCGAAGGAGCCCTCCAGATGCGCAAAGGCCCACAGCAAGACGATCGTGTTTGGCGGGTGAGTCAAAGCCGGCGAATCGGCGGGAACAGGGTGCCCGTACGAGATAGACCGGTTCCGTTCGTGGCCACGGGCCGGCGGCGGCGCGAGACCGTTCGGACCGGCCGCTGCCGGAGTCGAGAACAGGCGACGCGCAATCGGTCGAGCATGCGAAGCGTAGTTGGCCTCGTCGACGGATTCCATCGTCTCGTTCTTGCCGATCCCGTAGAACCCGTTTCCGACGCCACCGTGCGCATCGTCTTCGTCGTCCGCATCCTCCGAGTCGGACCCGTCTGAAGCGAGCGAAAGAGTCGAAAGCCGCGCGCGAGAATTGTGCGCATAGGGCTGGTTCGAAGGGATGCGCCGGTGGCCGAACGTAGGTCTTCGAGGGAAGTGAGGCGGCGCGGGTGCGGAGGAGGATTGAGAGAAGGGGAACGCGGCATCGTCGGGAAAGTCGGGGTTCTGGGCAGTGACAGGAGGTGATGAGGATTCCTCAGGCTCCGTCGAGGTCGATGTGACTGCAAGTCCGTGCTGGTCAGCCTGACGATGTCACAGCCGGATCCGGCGGACTCACCCTGCGATTCTGATGCTCCGTAGGGCTGCAGACCTTGTCTCTGCTCGAACGCAGCGACAAGCCCTCGGACGCTGTTGCTTCTTCGTGGCATTCCGGGCCGGACAGACGACGCAGGTCCGGCAGAGTTGGGCGCCGTGACGGACCTCGAACCGGGTCCAGTCCCGTTTGGCGGGAGTGGCGCGCCGACCGCCATGCTCTGCGTCCGAGCGTGTCCGATCGCTCGCGCACCGGGTCTTCGAGGTCCATCGCTGTACAAGCCTGACGAAGAGGCGACTGGCGCTTCTTGGACGGGCGCAGCTGGTTGACCGATCAGGCCTTTTCTCGGCGGAAGTTCGGCAAACGAAGACGGGTCGTAAGAGCCAAAGGGTGGCGGGAACGATCCTCGGGAGGGCGACTGTGGGGCGGATGCGAACGACAACGAAGTGCCGTTCAAAGACGGTCTCCGGCGGTGAGGGCTGTACGTCGAAGGCGACGTCGCGAGGGGCAGATGCGGGACGGACGCGCTCGCGGCGGCACTCAGGCTTGGATGAGGTGCATGTCCGCTCGAGATGGTCCGACCGAACGGTGGCGTCTCGAGGGGAGAAGTGACGGCGTACGAAGAACCGGCGCCTCGTGGCGGAGTCGACAAGAGTTCGCCGTTCGAGAGACCTCCGCTCGAGTTCCTGCCTGCCTGGCCGGTCCAGTTGCTCAACGCAGCTGTCGACGCAGCCCTCGCATGTCCTTTGCCGTGCGCGTACGGTCCGGTGTTGGCCGGTCGAGGTGGATGTGGGGTGAAGTGTTGCGGTCTTTCGTAGCCCGTCACAGGTGCAGCAGGTGCAGGAAGGGCCGTGTTGCGAAACGTGATCGTCGCTGTAAACACCTCGCCTGCAAAGAATGCGCTTGCGGACGGGCTGACCGTCACTGACAATCCGGCGTCGACTGCCATGTCGACGCGGAGGACTCGCTCTCGTACGCCTCGCTGCCACGCCGAAGCCGCCTAGCTGCAGTTGCGTCGAGCTAGCTTCCTAGGAGGTTGTCGGGCTAGTGCGCAGCGAGTCGAGTCGTGGGGAGCGCTGCCGTGTCAACCGAGTCGCACACAACTCCGCCGGAGCCGAGCGACGACCCGCTCAACTACGTACAGGGCAACTCTCGCTCGCGCGCGTCCTCTGTTTCAGGTTAGCACTCGTCGATATGACTTCCTGCAAACAGGAGAGGTCAAAGTCATGGGTTGCCGCGACGAGATCCTGACCGTCGCGGAAATGGGTAAATAGCTGTGCCAGCGAAGGTCTCTCTACCCGACGAAAGCTTTGTCTTCCATTCGATGTGCGGGATCTTGCGAGCAGCCGCCAGCAGCTGCCCGCCAGGAACGGGCGAGTCGGTCACGCTGCCGCCTCCTCCTCTGACGCGACCGGCAACTTGATCCGCGCCCACCACACCTCGTACCCACTCTTTTCCATCCCGACGCTCCTCATCAACGCGTTACTCGACGCATTCTCCTTGTGAACGTACGAAAAGACGTACTCGGCGCCTTCACTGTCTCGCATCGTCTGCGACCGCGCGAGGTAGACGAGCGTGCCGAGGCCGCGGCGGCGGGCGAGGGGCGAGACGTGCAAGGTGCCGATGGAGCCGTCGCGGTGAGTTGTACAGTGGGCAAGGATCGCGTCAGGCGGTAGCCGATTCGGGCTGCTGGCTTCGGACGAGGGAGCAGCTGCTGGATCGGAGGTCGAGGTGGCTGAGGTAGCAGGAGGCGGGGTGACAGGCGAGCGGAGCACCGTCGTGTGCGCTAATCGGGTCTCGAGGTACGAGGGCGGGTGTGGAACTTCCGACGTTGAAAGGATCTGCTCAAGGCCGCAAGGTGGATCAGTCCGCGCGCTCAAAAGACGTGCCCTGATCTCCTTCCGGTACCGCACTGCGCACCTCTGCAACATCTTCCTTACGACCCACCGTCGTCACGATCCCTCCCGGCAACACGCTCGCGCCTTTTGTCGAGCCGTTCGTGAGCGTGTCGGGCAAGTCGGCGAGCAGTCGAAAGTGGATCTCGGAAGCTGAAAACGGTTCGACGCCGAACGTGTCCCAGACTGTTTGGCGCCAAATGTCGGGGATCGCGCCGATGCTCATGCCTGCGGCGCCTTGACCATGAGTGTTCGACTCGAGTGCGGCGAGACAACGTCGCAGACTTGGGAACTCACGATCGCGCTGTCCCGCCTGGTCCCGCAAATATCGCCGCAGTGTGCTACCGACCAGCACCTTTGCCTCCTCAGCTTCATCGTCGGTCCTATCGCGCTTGGCCTCTGTCGAG
This sequence comes from Rhodotorula glutinis, assembly GCA_037974285.1. NCBI lineage: Eukaryota > Fungi > Basidiomycota > Microbotryomycetes > Sporidiobolales > Sporidiobolaceae > Rhodotorula > Rhodotorula glutinis. The sequence continues at coordinate 211,718 of JBBPFV010000010.1, read as the reverse complement.
CAAAAGAACCGGAGTTGGTTCCCCAAGTCGGCGAGAATGACAAAAGGCAACGAGTCCTCGAGGTCCTCAGGGACAGCATCGGATGCGAACGACGCCCAGACGGGTGTTGGCAAGCCTGGTGTCGACAGCGTCGAGTACAAGGGCAGGGACAGTGGGAGAGCGGTCCGCAAGAGGGTGCGAAGTGGGGCCGGATCAAAGGAGTGGTCGTACAGCATTCCGGCGCACGTAGGTGCGGCGGCCATACTCGCCGCAGTACAAGCGGAATCCCGAGCCTCGAGCGGCGCTGAAGGTGGGCTGTGCGCAGGTCGCACGAGCTGTGCGAGCGCCAAAGCCTTGGAGTCTCGCTGACGGTCACACGAACGACGGCATGGCCATCCGCCCTCGCAAGATCGGCTAGCTTAAGTACGGCACACCATTTTTCCGAGGGCTGAGCCCGTCTCTTCAGAGCACATCAGTATGAAGCGGCGACAGGAACGAGCGAATGCAATTCTCACAAGTGTGCGGACCCTTCACGTTCTTGCGCAGGACCTCGGGTTCTCTGTCCCGGAGAAACGAGTCATGACAGATGAATGTGCTAAGTCCTGCGAGAGTCCTCTGCACTGAGTGAACATCATCTCTTGTCCGTAATCCGGTTCGCGACCAGTCGAAAATCCATACTGAGCGCATGCAGCGCTCGCCTCACACACGTCTGGCGTCCAGCTCGGTCGTCTCGTCGACTCGTATCACCGCGAGGAAGGGCTACCTTGGGGAGATGTCGCGCGACTCGACGATCTGACCGATTGAGGCCGCGATGCGCTCGCCGTGAACACACGGCGTGGACGTCCGGTGCAGCAGAGCGCGACTTGCCTTCGTATAGCTGCTCTTTTCGTAATACGAGCACGTGCTAGCCGTATCTCGGAGTCTTGTTGACCGCGGGCTACGGTAAAGTCGTGGGATCGTCGTGCCGGAGCTGCGGGCAGGGTCAGGCATGCGCAGAGTCGTCACTAGCCAGAAACGGAGGAACACCCTTATTCCCATGTCGGTGCTGTTGTGAAGTCACTGTCTCGAACAGAGTAGCATTCGTGCGGAACCCTCGAGAGCCGCCCAGGAGGCAGCATGACCAGGACGTCCAGGACCAGGTCAGGGTGCGAATCGAGCCCGGCATTCTTACTCGTCCCCTTGACACCGCATCAGCAGCGTTCGAGCCCGAGTAGCTTTTGCTCTGCTCCGATTAGCCTTGTGAGCTGGTCCTGTAGCAGATCGACGCGAGAGCAGTAGAGAGTGATGAGATCGCAGGCAGAAGTAGAGAGAGACGAGCAGAAATCGCTGACACAGCGGCGCATAGCAAGGCGAATGAGACGTCACGGCGTCCGTTTCTGCAGCAGCTTGAGGACGAGAGTAAGTGGAGTGAGAAGAGAACGCGTCGAGGCGACTCCTGACGACTCTTTGACCTTTTGGTCTTTACATACACAGAGCTCCAATACGCTGCTGGACGCTGTCTTGACAGGGACCATCTCTCTCTCTCTATCGCTGTGTTTACCCGAACCAGCTAGTCAGGACGCAGAGAGCGTCAGAGCGAGATGCCGCCGAAACTCACTCAGCCGCTCCGCCCGGCCGCTCGCTACCGACCGGGCAAAGCGCCAGTCCCAGTCGCAGACGATTCAGACTACTCAGAAGGCGAACAAGAAGGACAAGCGGATCGAGGTGACGCCGCCGCTGCTCAAGATGACGACGACGACGACGACCAGCAAGTGACAGAGTTCACCACGGCAAACAAGCCGGCGAAGGGACGAGGAGCAGCTGCGATCAATGTCGCGCTCAAGCAGGTCGAAGTCGACCAGGCCGGCAAGGTCAAGGTCGGAGGCAGGGACGAAGTCGGCAGGACCGAGATGGAATCTTCTGAAGGCGAATACGGTGCGCTCTCGACCTGCTCGCCGTGCGCTAGAGAGAAGCACGCGATTTGACTTGCGACTGTTTTGCTACGCGCAGAGACCGACAGCGAGGACGAGAAACCCGCTCCGAAATCCGTCTTCAGGCCGAAAGCAGCCCCCGCGCAACAGGCGAGTCGGATTTGCCTCTTCTCGCGCAGCTCCCTGTCTTTCCACTGACGATGTACCGAGCCTTGCAGGAATCGAGCGAATACGAGACTGACTCGGAGGAAGAATCGGAAGAGGAGGAGCCGCTCAAACCGATCTACAAGCCCGTCTTTGTCTCCAAGTGTGTCGCCATCGCCTGCGGAACGCTGGTCTGCTGTGACTGAGCAAACCCCCTCATTACAGGCGCAACCGTGACACGATCGCTGAGAGGCAGAAGGAGCTCGACCCGGAAGCGCTCGAGGCCAAGCGGGAAGAGGAGGAGCGGAAACGGCGCGAAGAGGCAAAGGCGCTCGTCGCCGACAGCATCATCCGCGAAATCGCCACGAGTGCGTGAAACATTTAAAACCAATGGGTCGATAGCATCATCAAGTTGCTGACGCCCGCGCCCACGCTCGCAGAGGAAGCGCAGGAAGTCCATCCGGACGTCGACGACACGGACGGTCTCGACCCCGAAGCTGAATTCGAGGCGTGGAAATTGCGAGAGCTGATGCGGTTGAAGCGAGACCGCGAAGCTCGCTATGCGTACGTTCTACCACCGCCCCGGACCCTCACGGAGCCGGCTGACAAGCCATATTGCCACACAGCCTCGAGAAGGTCCGCGAGGAAGTCGAAGCCCGCCGCGCGATGCCCGAAGAGCTCCGACTCAAGGAGGACACGGATCGGGCGGAAAAGACGCGCAAGGAGAAGAAGCGCGGCCAGCAGGCGTTCTTGCAAAAGTACCATCACAAGGGTGTCTTCCACCAGGTCCGTGCCGGGCCCTCCCGCTCATGCCAAGATTTAGCACTAACTTGGACCCTTTGCTCATAGGACCTGGACATCCTCAAGAAGCACGACTACACGGCGCGGACCGAATCGACCATCACCGACGTTTCGTCGCTGCCCGCCGTCATGCAGAAGCGCAATTTTGGCAAAGCGCACCAGACCAAGTACACGCACTTGGCTGCCGAGGACACGAGTCGGCAGAGCGGAGGTTGGGGCAGACCAGGAGGAAGCGGCGCAGGTGGCTCGGGAGCGGCAGGAGGAGGATGCTTCATCTGTGGTGGACCTCACGTGAGCGCGCGATCCGGAGACTTTGCCTGCGCTTTCCCGAGACTGACGATGTGCCCCGCATGTAGCTCAAGCGCGACTGCCCGCAATTGGGCGCTGACGGTGCCGGTGGTCCGACCGCATCAGGAGCGAACGCCGGCGCGCGCGATGGCGGCGACTCTGGATGGTCTGCGCGGCGACCTCCCCCACCCAGACCGGGCTCGTACGGCGATTCGAGCCGTATGGAAGACCAGTACGCTGGTCCGGCCGGTGGAGGAGGAAGCGACCGCGGAGCCGGTCGACGAGGTGGCATCGGATTCGAGCGCGGCAGCGGTTCGAGCCGGCGCGGGGATGAAGCGTACTCGGACCGGCGTCGCGAAGACGACCGTGACCGGCGGGATTGGCGAGACCGAGAAGGACGACGAAACTCGAGGGAGCGGCATCGCAGTCGCAGCCGGAGTCGGAGTCCGCCGCCGAGGAGAAGTCGCTATAACGATGTCGACGCCGACGACTACCGCAGAGGCAGTTCGAGTCGGAGTCATCGCGACGATGAGGACAAGTGGCGCTCGGATGCTCCTCGGCGACGAGATCGAAGTAGGTCGAGGGAGGATCGAGGGCCTGCCAGCGCAGTGGGCGAAGGCAGCTCGGCGAGACGAAGAGGGTACGACGAGCGCGGACAGGACGACCACGGTCGGACAAGAAATGCGCGAGATCTGGACAGCCGAGATGACAAGCGGCGTAGGCTCGACTGAACCGCGCAGATGCGCCAGTTGCGTCTCGAAGCCGATACGAGAGAGACACAGCTTCACTTCGAGCAGATGCAGCATGAGAGAGCCTCGGAGGCCCGGCAGCGTCACGAAGGGCTGCGCTTTGCTTCTCGCGAATACGCCTCCTCGCATAACGGGACGTCCCACCAGAATGACAGATGATCTCGATATCGCCTCGCGCATGTCGTTGATCGCGCCAGCGCCCGACGTCTTCGGCGTCCGCCACGGCCGATGCCTACAGGTAGCCTCCCTGCACGCGGTTGAGCAAGTAGAGTAACACTTGACGTCCGCGCTCGTGTAGAGGCTGCCGATCGATCTGTCAGCATCTGGCCACACGTGAACCCTTTCGAGCAAAGGCAAAGCGCACCGAAGTGTGGCGCAGCGCGTCGAGCTGAGCGTACGCGTACTGCACGCGCTCGAGGTCCCCTTCGCGCTCTTCCGTTCGGCCAGACGACAAGTCGATCAGGATACAGATGCACGCGAGAGCGCGCGGTAAGAACGACCTGGAGAAGGCTACGCTGTCAGCGCCTATCTTTGTGGAATTGGAGTAATAACTGACATGAGCCAATCTGCATTGTAGAGGTATAGGGTCCGCCTCGCATATTTGATGCATCTTGAGCGAGAGTACTCGAAGCGCTCGTCGTTAGCAGCGAGCGCTGCGGGCGGGTCCGACATTGTCCTGGTCAGTCAGTACTCTCGAATTGCTTAGGTCGATCGGTTTCCGCCGTACAGAGGAAGGGCCGGTGTAAGCGCATGACCTCAGCAGATAGACATGCGTGGAGAATGACGGCACGCTGGACCGTGAGGCTCAAAGGCTCGTCGTGAAACTTCTTGAACTGGTACGCCTCGGGCATAGCAGCCTCGACCTCGACGAACTTCTTGTCCTGCTCGAGGACGACCTCGTAGCTGCACGAGCGCGCAGCAAAGACCTCATCATACTGTACACGAGTGAGTCAGATCTCGGAGCCGTGAAAACAGAAGAAAGGGCCGCTGACCGTCGCTTTCGCCAAGTAGGCGATCTTGAAATGGTGGACCTGGTTCGTAATCCACGTCTCTTCAAACTCGCCGGAGGCACGGCGAGCCCGAATCTTCGCTATCGCGGCACGCTCGTCGAGGTCCAGCTCGCTGGAGCACATGAAGGGGAGGCTGATCAGCCCGATGCTCACCTGAGAAGGCGAGGTTGAAAACTGACTCGTTGTGGTATTCTTGCGGGAAGGCGCAGTCAATGTACCGCAAGTCGAAAGTTGGCGGCGACTTGCCGGTCGCAGAGGTAGCGTAGATGGAAAGGACGAACAAGGCCCAGAAAGTACGTCGGTGCTCCTCGCATTCTCGCAGCGTTCCTTCCAGGGGGTCTCGGTTCAGACCAAGCTCGAGAGCGGCGGAAGCGCCGAGGGAAAACATGCGCATGCCTCTAGGAACTGGTGTACCAGAGGCCGAAGACTGCAATGCGCGTCAGGTGAGACGTGTGCACCAGGAGCAGCAGCACGTCCGGCGTACCACGAAGAAGAGGCCCAAGATTGTCGCAGCCCGTATTGTGCTCAACGTGGGCGAGTCCGTCGGCTGTGTCATAAGAGGAGCTCAATCGCGCACGAGGTGATTTCGTCACGCTGGGGCGGTACTCACGACTTCTAAGAAAAGCACAGCGACCTTGGCCCAGCGCGTGCCTTCCGCTGAGCCATCGCTCCGCATCCCGTGCTGCTTCAATACGGAATCCGGCATGCGGGAGAGGCCAGCGACGCAGGTTGCCAAAACAAGAGCGAAAAAGTGCGGGTCAAACTCTGCCGCGAAGAGCGCGGAATTGCGAGAGTCGAGAATCGCCTTCATGCGAGGCCAGCGCGCTTCGATCTCGTCGTGATTGACCGAGTAGTAGAAGGACGCGAACCTCGGGCGGTAAAAGTCGTAGGCGATGCGCATCTCTTGTTCGGGCGGCACGAGCGCGAGCATCTCTACCAAGCTGGGTGCCGCCGCGGCGCGGAGAGCGGCGCCTCGAGGAGGTCCGAACGGCTCGCTCTCATCGAGTCTCAATGTCCCTGCAACCAGGGTTCCGCACTCCCTGAGGAGCCTCCGACTGCTCTGTCCGTTTGGCAAAAAAGAGTCTTGTCCTGCTCGACCTGGCACGACGGCGCCGGAGGTGATGAGACTGACGAGAGCGCCGCCGAGGTCTTGCGCAGTCATGTCGTAACAGTCTTCTGACGACGTTGTTAAGCGCTGATTCGGGGGATCGACGGCACTCGCGCGCCGCGCAGGTTGGCGAGAACCCGCGGTTGAGGCTGGGAGCTGTTCCTTCGGAGGTGGAAGCGCAGCGATAAGAGCTTCGAGGTGCTGGACGTGCGCCTGCAACCTGGTCACTTCGTCGTCTTCGCCTGCCGTATAGAGGGGTACGGCGTCGCTGAAGTGAAACATGGAGGTTAGTTCTGCCCGGACACGCGGACCAAATCCGCCGCTCACCCCTCCCACAAGCAGCCCTCTGGATCACCGCGATTGACGCAGGCCGCGCACGGGTTCGATCGGCTGCATCGCAATTTCTTGATCCGGCACGGTGTGCACGACGCGGGGCGGCATTTGCGAGTCGCGGTCGAGGACTTCCTGCGCACCTTGCCGGCTTCTGATAGGCGAGCTGTGCGTTGAAAATCGGCTTCGGACGACCCGGCTGTGACCGGTGTCAGCGGGTGTCGGACAGCAACTTGCTGCTGGGGGAAAGATGACGACGACGTCGGAAGTCGAGTTGCCTCCGTCGCAAGCTGGTAATACGGGCCTTCGCTCGCGCCGCTGCCGGGACGGGCCCCATACCCGGTATTCCAGTTTCGTATGCTGTAACCGGACGTCGTGTCTTGCATGGGATTCAGGTCCGGCTGCAAGTCGACAAGGTTCGGGTGGTTGTGCGGGTAGGTTGCACTGCCTTCATACTGGTAGGGAGCGTGGCGTGGTAAGCTTTCATCGTCTAGGTAGATCGACTGAGTGTACGTCGTGGCAGCCAGAGTCGTATGCGATCCAGGCACCGGATCACTGGTGAGGAAGTAGCGGTCTCGCGGGTCGTGCGACGAGCGGTGAAAAGCAGACGCCCGCTGCTGGTCTGACCAGTGCTCGCGAGACATAAGTCGACACAGCGAAAGTATTCAGTATAGCGAGCGTGAAAGAGACTGCAAGCGAGAAGCCAAGCATGTGGAACGCAAGGCGTGGACCGCAAAGTCATCACGCCGGCGTGCAGCGAACAGCTGATCGGCCCGTGCGATCAATTGGAACGTCGGAGCGATCCCGCGAGGCAGCTCCCCCGGTCAATAGAACCGGGAACGATTCGGGTACCGAACCGGCGGAGTGGAGGCCAAACCGGCGCTCGGCGGCTCGCGACAGCCATGTCTTGACTTGCTATTTACTCTCAAGCCATCGTGGGAAAAGAAAAGGCACAATCTTCCGCCATACTGTAAGCCTCCATCTAGGCTGCATAAGCGCTGGCCAATCTTTGCCTCTAATCAGGATCAACTAGATTACGCGATCGAGCAGGTACAGTAGGATCTTTCGCCCGCGCTCGTGCAGAGGCTGTGCATGCATGGGTCAGCAGGTGTGCAACTATGTCTGCCGATAGAACGGGAGGGGAGGGAAGGGGAAAGGAGAGGAGGAGGGGCAGGATAGCGTACCGACTTGTGGCGAACCGCATCGAGCTGAGCGCATGCGTATTGCACCCGTTCGAGATCCCCCGCACGTTCTTCCGTTCGACCGGACAGCAAGTCGAGTAGGATGCAGATGCACGCAAGGAAGCGTGGTAAGAAAGACCTGGCGTGGAAAGCCCACATCGGTCAGAGGACACGAACGCTCTTGACATCACGTTGGCGCTTACAAGAGCCACTCGGCACTGTAGAGGTAAAGTGTCCGCCTTGCGTGCTTGATGCAACGGGCTCGCGAGTATTCGAAGCGTTTGTCAATTGCCGCAAGCGCTGTTTCAATACACGAGTTTGGTCAGTGCCGCTCGGTATACGAGGGTTCGCTCTCTGGTAATGAGAGCTCACAGAGGAAAGGCCGGTGTAATCGCATGACTTCCGCAGAGAGGCAGGTATGGATGATGACGCCGCGCTGGACCGTGAGGTTCAAAGGCTCGTCGTGGAACTGTTTGAATTGGTACGCCTCGGGCATGGCAGCCTCGACCTCGACGAACTTTTTGTCCTGCTCGAGGACGGCTTCGTAACTGCACGAGCGCGCAGCAAAAACCTCGTCATACTGCACACGAGCGAGTCAGCACTCAGGGCGGGGAGAAGTGAATAGGCTGAGGCGCGCTTACAGTGGCTTTTGCTAGGTAAGCGATCTTGAAATGGTGGACCTGGTTCGTGATCCACGTCTCTTCAAATTTACCAGACGCGCGGCGAGCTCGAAGCCTTGCTGTAGCGGCTCCTTCATCAAGGTCCAGCTCGCTGAAGTACGCGCAAAGCTTCAGATCAGCTGACGCTCGGCTCCGAGGTAAAGGTCCAGTCGAGAACTGACTCGTTATAGTACTCTTGCGGGAACGCGCAGTCGACGTATCGCAGATCAAAGATGGGCCATGTTTTGCCCGTCGTCGAAGTGGCGTTGATCGAGAGGACGAACAAGGCCCAGAACGTACGTCGGTGCTCCTCGCACTCGCGTAGCGTTCCTTCCAGCGGATCTCGATTCAGACCGAGCTCGAGGGTAGCGGAAGCGCCGAGGGAGAACATGCGCATGCCTCGCGTGACAAGAGTGCCGGATGACGTAGACTGCGATGTGGGTCTGGTGAGCCACGCAGCCAAGACGCCCTCACGAACTGCGTACCATGTAAAAGATTCCGAGAACGGTCGATGCCTGTATTGTGCTCAGCGTCGGTGCCTCCCGTGGCTGCGCCGGTAGATGTCGTCAGTACGGGAAAGGCCTCAGCAGATAGTCAGCTCTGGACTGACAATCTCAAGGAAGATGGCGGCAATCTTGCCCCAAGCGGCGCTTTCTGCTGCGGAATCACTGCTCATGCCGTGTTTCCTCGCCATGGGTTCTGGCAGCCGCGATCGACCGACCACGCAAGTCGCGAGAACGAGAGCGAAAAAGTGCGGGTCGAATTCCGCCGCAAAGAGCGCGGGATCTCGCGCATCGAGGATCGCTTTCAGTCGAGGCCACCGCGCGTCGATCTCGTCGTGGTTCACTGAAAAGTAGAACGAGGCGATGTTCGAGCGATGAAAGTCGTACGCGACGCGGAGCTCTCGCTCTGGCGGAACGAGCGCGAGCAGCCCTTCCGGGCTCGGTGTCAGGATGGCGGATGAGCCGGCGGAGGCGGCGGCAAGCGGTCCAAAGGGGCTCCTCTGATCCTCCGCAGACGCCGCTGCGACGAGAGCCTCGCATTCCGCTAGGAGGCCTCGGCTGCTCTGGCCGTCGGGTAGGAACGAGTCCTGTCCCGCTCGAGCTGGTCCCATCGTGCCGGCCGTGATCAGGCTCAGGAGGGGGCCTGCGAGGTCCTGTGCCGTCAAGTCGTAGCACTCGGAGGAAGGCGATTGCGTCGTCGGGGGAGTCACGCTCGCCTGCGGCGAAGGTCGGCGTGATGCAGAGGGTGGGAACCGCTTCTTGGCGGGCGGGAGCGCGGCGATCATGGCTTCGAGGTGTTTCACGTGGGCTTGTAGCTTTGTCACTTCGTCGTCTTCGTTCGCGGTGTAGAGAGGCACGGCATCGCTGCAAGGTACGCGGGTCAGGCTGAGAGCGGATCCGCGAGTCGAGCTGGAGGAACTCACCCTTCCCAGAGGCACCCTTCCGGGTCGCCGCGGTTGACACAAGCCGTGCACGGCTTTGACCGACTGCACCGCATCTTTCTCGTCCGGCATGGCGTGCACGAGGCCGGTCGGCATTTGCGAGTCGCGGTCGACGCCTTTTTGCGCTCCTTGCCGGCTGCGGACGGTCGCGCCGTTCCTTCGACGTCGACGTCGGATGCACCGGCCGTGACCGGCGTCATCGGAAGTCGCGGCACGCCGTCGAAACGTCGAGGAGGGTGCTGCTGCTGCTGCAGCTGCTCGACGGTACGCCAAGCAAACTGCTCGGTGTCTGACGGTAGGTGGAAAGTGGTTCCGGCGCCCGCACCGTTCTGGCGGCCGGTTTCTCGTCCGACATTCCACCCTTGCGCGTCGTAACTGTAAGCCGGTTCCGGCGCCGAACGGGGACCAGGTTGCGAGACGACGATGTCGGCTTGACGGTGATCGCCATAGGTTGCGCCTCCATCGTACGGGAAAGCAGCAAAGGTCGAGTCCTGAACATATGTTGGAGCTCCGGGCGAGTAGATTGACTGGTCGTACGTCAAGGCGTCGTACGATCCTGCCGAGTAGTCGTTCGAGTGTGGAAGTTGTCCGTTGTTGGGCAACCGGAAAACTGGCTCTGGCCAGTACTCGCGAGACATGCGGCTATAGCCGTTCTCGCGCCTTTCGTTCCTGTGGAACGACTCGACAGCTCCGGGCAGTGGCGTGTGACGACCGAGCGATCGAGTCGTTCCCCTCCCCCCAATCTACTCGAGCTGACAGCCTCGAGAGCGAAAAAAGTGATCGGCCCGCGACCGGCGGGGAACCGTGAGACCTCCGGATTCCGGAAATATCGGACACCGGGGCGAGCTCTCCGGCAGATCAACAAGGTTCCGCTTCACTGACAGCTCTGCAGCTGAGAGGCATTTGCGCACGAATGCACGCGCAAGTGAAAAGATTGGAATCTCTTTGTTACAGGAGGTGTGAGACAGTGCCTGGATCGGCTGCTTGCTACTGATGATACACTCGGAGAGAGCGCAGCCTACAACGTCGATGCACCGGTGCGCGGCGGAGCCGATCCGTCGTCGCCGCCGACACGCGCGTCACGAAAGAAGGGGAGGGCGCCACGCGCACGCGCGCGCGCATCGCCCGCTTATTGCTGCGACGGGACCTGGAGCAAGACGTTGCCGCCTCCGGGCAGGTAGGTGACGTTCCGGCCTTGCGACAAGGTGCCGGCAATGTCCTTGCTCGCTTCGATCCGTCGGAACTGGACGAGGCCATCTCCGGCCTTGCCGAGCGCGCGCGAGATGATGGTTGCCGCTTCGGCTTCGCCCTCGGCGCGGACGACGGCCGCTTGCCGCTCTTGCTCGGACTGGTGTGAGGAAGAGAGAGAGAGAGAGCGCGTGTCAGGACTTGAGTCTGTGCTCTGAGGAATAGGGGTGGGCCACGCACCCGCTCAACGATAAACTTGGCCCGTTCCGCCTCTGGCCGATGGGGATGACGCGTCAGTCTCGGCACGCAGTGTTGGCCACGTCTGAGCGTGACTGACCCTGTTGAGCAATCTGCTTCTGCTCGACAGCCTGAGTAAAGTCCTTGCCGAACGTCATGTGGGTCTGCAAGAGACGAAAAGGGCACAAGCGGGGTCAGTCGAACGTTCGGGATGGTACGCGCTCACGACGGCGCAACGAGAGCGGGAAAAAGTACGTACAAGTGACACATCCTCGAGGATAATGTTGAACTCTCCGGCGCGCTTCAGCAAGTCTTCGCGGATCCTCGCCGAGACGACCTCACGCTGGGTGATGAGTTCGGCCGCGTCAAACTGGGCGACGGTCGCCTTCAAAACTTCGTTTCCGATCGAGGGCAGGACTCGCTCGTCGTAGGTCGTGCCGAGCGAGCGGTAGATCGTGGCGAGGTGGCGCGTGTCGGGTCGGAACATAACGCGGAGGGTGAGCGAGACGGTTTGCAGATCCTTGGACCCGGTCGTCGTCGAGATGTTCTGGTGCGCGATTATGGGCTCAATACAGTCCAGCTCTCAAATATAAGAGGCTCGGAACCTCGGCACTCACCCTGGGCTTGATTCGAGTCTCCATGAGGATTGGCCGTTGGAGCCAGGGAACGAGGAAGTGGGTTCCCTCGACGATCGGCTGCACGCAGGGGTGATCCGAGCAAGGTCAGCGGCAGATGCATAGCTTTAATGGTCTGACGTGCTCCGCCGGCGTCCACGGATGCGTAGTAAGGCCGGTCGACGCACCTCTTCCTTGACACCCGAGAAGCGGTCAAACAGGATCGCGCGGTGGCCACCCGGCACTGCAGGGTGGGTCGCTTCTAGTCAGCTCGTGCAGCGTCTCTGTCAAGGTCTCGGAGGTCACTGTACCATCGTAGATCGCTGCCTGGGCGAGCGAGATTCCGATAAAGGCGGGGACGGCGAGGCGAGAGAGGGCGTTGCCGAGTGCAGCCCTGCAGATTACGACAGGAGGGTTCAGCTTGATCAGTCTGCCGTGCTTTAATAGCCGCTAGTGGACCTACATTGTTCGCCTGGAAGGATTCTCGTGCGTGAGAGTGAGCGAGAAGCGAAGCAAGGCGACCGACCGACTTTGACGACTCGGCAGACTCTCGCGACTCTCCGCTCCACAGGTCACTCTGACGAGTCGAGAAGTCTCCGAGACAACGCCTGCACGAAATGCAAGTCCATCCTTCCCGACTCCAACACGTCCCCGACGAGGACCGCGCCAGATCGTCGAACCGGCCTCGCGCGGCGGATGACTTTGACGACGACGACCGCCACACCGGACAGCGGGACAGGAGACCTTCCCCTTCGTACGGACAGTACGACAATAGGCCACCCGCTCCCCGTCACGATGGCGGCTACCCGGCGCAGCGAGACCACGGAGCGCGCAGGTTGACCCCAGAGAGGGAACTCGGCTACGGTCAAGGACAAGGGTACTACGCAGGTGGAGGAGGTGGTGGCTATGGTGGACCGCAGGGTGGCTACGGCGGTGGTGGAGGCGGAGGTGGAGGCGGCTATGGCGGTCCCCGAGGTGGTGACGGCTACGGCCAGGCGAGGGGCGGACCGCAACAAAGACCCGGCATGGGCGGACGCGACGAGTTCTTCGAAGCGTGAGTCAATGCTGCTCCAGAGCCACGGAGATTGTCTATTCGAGCTGACCGCCCCGACGCGCACGCGAGACAGTCGCCGGAAAGAGCGCGACAATTCCAACATCACCATCTGGCCGCCGTCGCCGCGCACCCCCGAGCCGTACGTTTTTTCCTCTAGATTGAACTTGTCTTGACAGTCCATTGACTCTGCTTGCGACCCACTACAGAGAGGACGGCAGCGGCGGCAAGCACCGCAAATCGAAATCGTCTTCGTCGAGGCGCGACAAGGACAGTCGCCACCGCTCGTCGAAATCGTCATCGCACCGCCACTCTCGGTCGTCCAAGAGTCGTCGACACGACTCCGACTCGGGCTCGGACGATTCAGACTCGAACGACTCGGACGCGAGTGACCGGAAGAGGAGCCGCCACGGCAAATCGAGCCGGACTTCGAGTTCGTCCAAGCGGCACAGCAGCAGTCGCCACCACTCGCGTTCGCACCGCGATCGCGATCTCGATCATGACGACGACGGTGACCGTCGCGGCGGTGACGACAGGCGGAGTCGGTCCCGCTCGGTACCGGGCTCGAGGAAGCGGTCCCTGTCGCCCTTGTCGGAAGATGACGACGAGCACCGTGACCACCGCAAGTCGTCGTCGTCGAAACGGCACGATAAGGTAGGCGCGACGATCCCCGTCCCGACCGACCGCGCTCTCGCCGCGACCGCTCCCGCGGACAAAGCAGCAGGCGGCGACGACGACGACGACGACTGGGTCGAGAAACCTGCCGAGGTCGACTTTGACCTTGCGCGCGGCTCGGATGATGAAGTTGGTCCGATGCCCCTGTCGGGTCCGGGCGCCGGCGGCAAGAACGGCCGGAACGCGTACGGAGGCGCCCTCCGCCCCGGTGAGGGCACCGCGATGGCCGCGTTCGTCGCGGACGGGCAGCGAATTCCGCGTCGTGGTGAGATTGGAATGGACGCCGAAGTGATCGAAAGGTACGAGCAGGCGGGTTACGTCATGTCGGGAAGTCGCCACAAGCGGATGAACGCAGTCCGGATGCGCAAGGAGAACCAGGTGCGCCCTGGCCCGATGCCTTTCTTGACTCTCATCGATCGGAACTCACAATCGAACAATCATGCAGGTCATCACGGCCGAGGAGAAGCGCGGCATCTTGCAACTCGCCGCAGTCGAAAAGGCCAAGCGCGAGAACGAGGTGCGTTTGCCCCTTCTTCGCGAGTAACATTCTTACTTGATATTGATTCGCTGTCTCGATCGCAGATCGTCGCCTCTTTCCGCGAAATGGTCGACTCAAAGCTTCAGGGTGGTTCGCGCTGAGAACGTTGTGCAAAGTAGGGCTTCCTTCCATAGCCGATAGCCCGTATCGCATGCGACCAATATCGGCGTTCACTGCGCCTCTTTCAGCTCCTAGCTCCTGTGCGCTGTAACGCTGTAGGGCGCTGCTCGAAAGTACTGCGTTACCGCGCTATTGAGGCGGGTTCGCCTGTACCTACTGCGACTCGCCGACCTCGATATCGAGCAACACCTCGGCACCCCACATCGCTACGTCGTAGTCCTCAACGCCAACTCGATCCCAAATTGAAGGCGGCAGACCGATGTCGACGAGCGTGACGGGACAAGGGTGTCGAGCGAGTGCCTGAAGCAGGCTGGGCCGCGGAAGACCGAAAGCGAGGACCGCCGAGGCGATCAAAGCCGTCGGTCCGGGGGCTGGTCCTATACGGTTGAGCCTGTGAGTAAGTGAAAACGACTCACGAGGATGGGATGCGGCGCAACGTACCCTGTTCCGAATCAGACCCAGTTGGAAGGTCCAAGGCGAGAACGGTCGAATTGCGCAAGCCATTAGACCATGCGATCGCCTGCTGTGTCTCCTTCGAACTTGAACCGAGGGCATCAACAGCGAGGGCAGCCTTTGGGGGCAAATCTGCAGGACCCGTCGAGCGATCAGCTACCACGAAGCGACCACCGTCCCTTCGTAGTGAATCAGGAGGCCGACCTTCTGCGTCGCGCACGATACGCGCTCCGGCCGAGCCCACCGCTCTGAGCGCAGCCCGGTACAGTTCGCTGATTCCAGGCACCGATTCCGCTGCCGAAAGTGCGAGGACGACAACCCGGCAGCCTCGGTAGACGAGCAGAGCGGCTGCTCGCAGCGCGACGTAACCTCGATCTGACTCGGTGGCGAGGATACAGACGGTGGGTCGAGCCTCGATGCGGACGGGGAGTGAGACGAGGCGTCTCGTCAGGATGTACGAGGTGAGCGCCGCGGCGGAGCTTTCGAGACGCTGTGCCGGCGTGAGAGTCGCCTCGGTCTGCACGCACGATGCGCCATTAGTCTTCAAGCTCCCTGTTATCAGACTTGGTGCTCGATAGAACTTACCTCGGCGATTGCCAGCGCTTCTCGCCATTGCTTCGGCTTGGCGACCGGGACCCGCCGGCCCTCTTTCGTCCTGAAATCGCCGGTCCCGGCACTACCGCCGAGAGCAATTTTCTCAATCTCTCCCGTGACGCTCTCCCACCTCCGTTCGTTCCGCTTGTCGTCAGACTCGTCGACCGCGACTCGAGACTCAAGGTCGCCCGCGTGCATGTCGGTCGGCGTCATGGTAGCGATCTTGGTCTGCTTGTTTTCGCGAATCACTTGCGACTCTTGCTGCTGGTCGTACAGCTCTTGCGGCGACAGGACCGATTCGGTGGGGAGCAGTTTGGTCTGCGGCGTGCGGGCAGGATTCCGGTTGTGCGCGTGGAGTCGCAGGGACGGGTCAGTTGCGTCTTGGCTCTGCGAGTCGGCTTTCGATCAGCTTTTGCGGACGTAGAGGCGCGGAGACGCTCCTTCCGCACCTTGATGTCGGCAAAGACGGCTTTCTTATCAAAGCTCGCCAACCCGGCCGAAAAGTCAAAGTCCTCGTCGATCCCCTTCTGGATGACCGGGGGTTGCTGCGCGGGCGTAACTGCGGGTCAGCGGAGTCAACGCAGAAGGAGGCGCTCTCGAGTCGACGCACGGGAGTCCTCGTCGGTGTACCAGGTTGCGACCGGTTCCCTCCTTGGCGACGACGTTGGCCGCGGCCGCTCGGCGTGCGTTCCGCCAAGACATGATTGGATGGCGACGGTACAGGCGAGGCAGGCTGTAGCTGGCTTTGCTGGAAGGCTCGCTCTGGCTGGACAGAGGATCGAGTCGACGAGGATGTTGAGCGATCCTGCAGGCGAATCGCGCATGTAAGCTTCGGGCTAGCCTGAAAGCGTTGATGGGCTGTATACTCGTGACCATACACTCACGACTGCGGGTCCAGCGTCGCTTCCTCTCTGTACGCTGAGGAGCTCGAGCCCGGCGACTTCGGCACGACCCAAAACTCGGATTCCCTCTAACCGGTCGACGCCTCCGATGAATGACCGAGCTGTAGCAGAGCGCGTGTCAGCCTTACAGTATCAGGGGTGTCGCAGAATGGCTCGCGCCGCACCTTCTGTCAGCGTGAGTGTTCCCGAATTTGGGTCGAGCGACGACAAGATGCCCTGAACTGAATCGTGCGGGTTCGACCGTAGCCTGACGAGGACCGGCAAGCCCAGGAAAGAGGTGGCCATGATGGACAGCGATTAGTTCGAGCTTTAGCTGCTGTGGGTGAGCGAGAGCGGAGCGCAAGGGGCTCGAAAGTTGGACGAGCGCTCTTGCCTGTCCTTCGCTCCTTCCTCTCTCTGTCGAACATGCCGGGCGGCTGCTTAGTTCCCGGTCGTACGACCAGGCCTGTGAGCATTACTGCTTTGCTCGGGCTGCCTATAATCGCATTGTATCGATTGCCCATGTACGCCTTTTCGCTGGCGACGTCATCGGGTCGATCACTTTTCACCTCTACGCTACAACAGCTACTGCTTTTGGCTTGCTCTACGACGCTGTACTCAAACTCAGTGCGCTCTGCTTGCAACCCATTACCTTCTCAGGAGACGGATAGCTGGCTCGCCTTGCTTCGGCTCAAGTCGGCGGCTGGCAAGCTGTCGTAAAAGGTTGCCCTCGTTCGAGACGTGGTCACTGTGGATCGTGCGACTTGCTCGAGACCGCATCCTCACCATTTATGCACGTTGCGACAAGATCAGCTGGGAAGACCGAAGCCACGGAAGAAAAGCCCTTCGACCGCGCGCGGCGCGCGCTCACGTGAAACACGCCCTCGACGCGTCTCTCACGTCGCGTCGCCTCCGATCTCTCGCACATGCTTCGATCCGACGCGCCGCCTCTGGCACTCGTTCACACTCCTTTCCTCTCCCTCTCCCCCTTCCTACTCCTCTACAGTCTTCTTCTCGCCTCCTTCCCGCGGACACTTTCCGGAAGTCAAACTCCGGCAGCTCCCCCCTTCCGCTCTTTCACACCTGCACACTCGCTTGTCCTTCACTCGTTGCCTCGCTTCGACTTTCCCCTCTCTTCTTCCCTTGCGCGAGTTGATCCTATACTTAACTCGCTCAACGCGCATCGAAGAAGGTACCATGCGTTCGTACGCCCTGACTTCCCTCGCGCTCTCGTCGCTCGCGCTCTTTGCGGCCGCGTCGCCCGAACCCTGCTCCGATCACCCGGGCGTCATTCACAAGCCGGGCGAGTACACCGTCCCCGAGGTCGCCAAGCTCGTCGACCCGGCACCCGCCCAGCAGCAGGCTCCTGCCTCCTCGAGTGACAAGAAGCACTCGTCGCAAAAATCGTCGACCGGTTCGTTGCAGTCCAAGACTTGGAAAGCCAAGCAGGCTGCCGACGCGTCGTCCGGTTCGTCGTCGTCGTCGTCCAACAACAGCAGCGGATCCACCAAGAAGGTCAAGGTTGTCCCTTCGAGCGGAAGCTCGACGCCGTCGTCGTCGACGGCGCACTCGTGGGCCAAGAACGCCAACAAGGTCAAGGCCAAGCCCGCTCCCAAGATCAAGGATGCGTCGGCCGCGAGCGTCGCTGCCGGTGCTGCTGCCGCCGTCGGCTCGTTCGCCAACAGCTCGTTGATCCCTCCCGAGGTCGCCGGCGCTCTCTCCGGAGGTTCGTCGACTCGGTCTCGATGGCGCGTGGTGAACGAAAGCTGACGTTTCTGTGCGCAGCCATCTCGAGCGTCATCGACAAGCAGCTCGGCAAGACGAGCGAGGCCGTCGTCACTCGTGAGCTTCCCCGTTGCGAAGGTCCTGGTTTGACGACGTTGACGTTCTTTACTCTGGCAATAGACACCAAGACGACCGCGTCCGTCTCGACGATGCTGGCTAACAACGCGACTGCGACCGGCGCTTCTGTCCACGCCAACGCCACCGTGTCGGCGAACGGAACCGTCGCTGCGACGGCGGCCCCGACGCCCGCTCCGATCTACATCACTGTCACCAAGAATGTGACGGAACTTCAGGTCTCGACCTCGACCATCATCACGACCTCGGATGCTGTCGCCGCCTCGCTCAACATCAAGCAGGCGCTCGACGAGGCATTCGCCGCCGCCAACCTGAGCCAGTCCGGCCTCAACTCGACGACCACCGCGGCACTCGAAAAGTGCTTGTCCGAGGTCCTTGCTGCTGGCGGCATGCCGAACGGCTACTCGTGCTTGACGGCGACCGGCAGCGACTCGGCGGGTCTCCAAACCACCCTCAACACGATCCTTGAGCAAGTACGTCGCTCTTGCTTTCATTCTGGCGCTCGTCCGCGTGCTAACGCGTCCTTGTGCCGCAGTTTGTTGGCATCCTGCCCAACACAATTCTCTCGTCCGTCTTCGACGCTGTCACACCCCTCCTCGGCAACCTCCTTCCAGCTTCCGAGCAGGCTCTCGTCAACCAGATCCAGGCATCGATCCAGTCGGTCATTGCCTCGCTCAGCGGCAACTCGGTCACGGCGCTCGAGCAGGTCTCGCAGTGCTACACTGAGGCGATCCAGCAGGCCGGCAACACGTCGTCGCTCGCGTGCTTCACCAAGCCGAACGGCGCCTACACGACTCTGCAGACCGCGACCAACAGTGTCCTCCAGCAATTTGTCGGCGTCTTGCCTGCCTCCCTGACGACGAGTGTCGAGAACATCCTGGCGTACAACGTGCAAAACGCGACGACGCCGAGTGCTCAGCTTGGTGCGCAGGTTGGCGCGCAGATCTCGAACGCGATCAACTCGGTCGCGTCGTCGTTGTCGGGCAACACTGTCACCGCCGCCGAGATCCTTCAGTCGTGCGCAGCCGAGCTCATCTCCAGTGCGTTGGTGGCTGATGCCGTCCTTCCAGTCCGCGGGAGCTGACCCTCGTCCGCTTCGCAGCCGGTAACGCCACCGCCGCCCAAGAGTGCATCACGCAGTCGGCCGCTCCGGTCGTCACCCAGACCACCATTCTCTCGATCGCCCAGCAGTACGACGGCTACCTTCCGTCCTCCTTCTTCACCGACCTTGTCGACTACTCGTCCGTCTTCCTGAACACGACGGCGAACGCGCACAACCTGACGCAGGCCGAGATCAACTCGTCGCTCGAGTCGTTCTTCAACAACCAGACGTCGTACGGCGCCGCGTACGTGTCGTGCATCTCGCAGGTCGAGCAGTGCGTCACGAACGCCGTGACCAAATCGGGCACGATCGCCGCCGTGTGCCCCGGCCCGGTCAAGGGCTGCGACCTCGCCAAGGCCGACGCGCAGAGGTTGACGCGCCGGATCCGGCGACACAACGGGTCGCGCCACCTCGGGTTCGGCGGCCGGATCCGCGACGTCCAGCTGTCGCACTGAACGTCGCGGAGGAGGGGGATATCATATCAGGAGATAGACGAGGGTTCGGCGGCTCCGCCGCGAGGTGCTGGTCGCTTCTGCGCGAGGAGTTCGATTCCGAGGGAAGGGAGATGCTACGCTAGCCGTCGGTCTTCTTCGAGATTTGTAGCATCTGGCGCAATGCGCGCGTTGATGTGTGTAGCAGGAAATGGACTCGTATTTTGGACCGAATACGTAAGAGGTGCTAGAGTCCTTAAGGAGAGCGTCGTGATTGTTTGCGATGCAAGTGTGGCCTTCTCAAAGCACTTGGGACGGTCCTGACGGGCGAGTCCAGCATTTGGCGGAATTTTTAGACAGCTAGAGAGGCTCTGTGAGATAAGCAAACCTCCCCTACGACCGAAGCAGGGGGGAGAAGCCATAAGGCAGACAGGGTGTGCCGGAATGGGCGGGAGCGAGCGATCGAACTGTCCGACGACTGCATTAGCAGCCGGAGCGCTCGGAGCTCTATCGAGCGATCATGACATAGACTATAGGCTTCATACAAAGTGTATGAGTGGCAAATTGGGTCAATTGGGCTTGTTTTGACGGCAGGTCTGCCAGAGGAAGACTCGGTGGCGCTGCAAACTGAAGTCGACAATAACTTCGCGGAAACTCGTCCGCCGGACATGCGGTTTTACCCAGACTGTAGAGCAAGCTTAGGAGTACACACTGAAGGTAACGGGAGCGAGCAGGAGGCGTGCCGCTGCGAGAAAAACGCGTTTTTGTCCGGATTTCGCTTTCCGGCTGTTTTACCGGTTCCCAGACGCTAAAACCGGGCTCTGTTTCAACGAATTATGTTCCAATAGCTCAGTGGCAGAGCGATAGACTGCAATATAGTTTGCGCCGTACATCTATCGGTCGCCGGTTCAATCCCGGCTTGGAACTTCAGGACCCTATCTTGCTCTTTTGGCACGTGGGAGAACCTTCTTTTGTTTCTACCTGCTATCTTTCAGCTTTCATGTACCCCTACAGTCCCGGCGCAGCGTCGGAAAATGACTCCGGAGCCTTTTCAAGCCGGGAGAAGTTGATTTGCCACACTCCGCTCTCGGCAGCTCTTCTGCTTTTCGCTGCGTCCGGACTCATTTTCCCTCGCGTTCATTTGCCTCTATAGCACCGTCTACACGTCCGTAGCATTGCTACTTAAACAGACTCGCACTCCGAAGCCGATCCGGCACCCAAAATCCTCCTCTTCCCCTTCTAGAGGCCTTTATCGCCTTCGTACCGTTCCTCTGGGCGCTCAACGCGTGCCCTCGTCACCTCTCATGCTCATACTGACTACCCGGGCCGCCGGACCGGCAGCCAAGCGCGCTGCGGTGCAATTTTGCGGCCTCTCGGATTTGGTTGATTCCCCTCACTGTTTTTCTCGCGTTTGTTCGGAGAGAGGAAGAGCTCACTGTATCTGGCCTGCAGCTCTTACTGTCAACGCTGCGGGCGGAACGGGTCCGTCAAGGTGGTGGCGCATCGGAAGGAATAAGGGCTTTCGCAGCGTGGTCCGGGCTTCCTTTACCTTCTAGGCAAAGGGCAGACGTGCCGCACTTCGGTCCGACGCAATGCAGAACGTCGGCGTCCCACTCCGGAACTTCCCCTTTGTACAGTTGCGGTTGCAGTAAAAGAAGAGCGAGAGGAACTCAGTGCGAGAGGAACGGAATGCATTGCAGGTAGGTTCGCTGTTCACAAGCTGCGGTCGTATGACATTGCTCAAGTCCAGTCAGCTCCGCTCACAGGTATGCCGAGTGCAGTATCAAGCGGTTCCATGCGCTCCCAAGGCGGAGCCTCATTGGGCAGCGTCACGATGAAGGTCGGCGGAAGTCGCAACTTTTGCCCGAAGGGGAACGTGTAATGCACCCCGTAACCCTTCATAGAGGGCACGCAATCAAAGTTGCGCTGCAGAAGCGGGAGAAGACCATCGTTGACGGGATCATCGCCCAGTATGAGGTAGGCCTGCAGGTCCTCGAGGAGATCACGCAGGCGACCGACGACCTGAGTGGCACTGACGGCTCGGTCGAGATCTTCCTCGTCGCCGGACAGAACTCGGAGAAGGCCGGCCCAAATAGTCGCGCGATGAAGCAGCTCGTCGATCTTGTTCTCGGGCACAGATGCCTTGTGTTCGAGAAGCCAGAGATACAAATCTAGCGCGAACGTGTATGCCGGAAGCTTGAGCCAGCGATCACCGTCTTGCTCTGAAGCGTCCGCCTTGCAGGTGAACCCGGCGTGGCACAGCACAACTTCCTCGCCGTGCGGCAAAGGGCCTTTATAGGCGGGAGCAGGTGGCTGTACTCGTCAATGGATGGGTCAGCAAATCCATAACGCCTGTGTTGATATCAACTGGAGTTGCGACGCACCTTCTTGACCGGAACCGGCCTGTGCTTGTTCGCGTCTTGCAAATCCTTCATGGCGCCGAGGCGGATCTTTGGCGCTTCTCCCGCAAGTTTCTCGAACAGCTTGTTGTCGAGCGCCTGTTGCAGCGGTTCCGAAGCCAGATAGAGAGCAGTGTCGTCTGCGCTGAGAGCGGGGAAGCGAATAGGCTTGGCTTTCGCCAAGCCGCAGACTGGCTTGTGAGCGAACCAGACCTGGACGGCGGCGAATCCGCTGCGAGTCAGCTCTTGCCCATTTCGCGACGTCCCGGACATAACTCACGAGTTTCTGATGCTCCTTCGAGCAGAAGAACACATCAAGGAAGCTCTCCTTGCAGCCGCCGCAACGCTGTTCTGACGGCTCGCCGCAAACGCAGCACTTTGCTTGTGCGCTCATCGAAGGCGGATGCGAGTAGAAGGCGGCTAGTGCCGAACCGTGGGAGCTGAGTGGACGGGCTGACAGTAGCGTGAGAAGGCACAGAGACGTGTCTAGCTGCTCGCCTTAGTGCGCACGCGGTGCACGCGGAGAGCGAGAGAGAGAGAGTTTCGGGCTTCTCGCGGGCGATCCGGCGACCGGTGACCGGCGACTCGCGACTCGCGGCCGTGAAGCACGTTGGCCGGACTGTGCAACGCTCTGTGTCGTATCGCAGAGCTTGCTTACTGCTTCAAACATGGCTACGCCCGCCGGACCGCCTCGCCTCGCTCGCGCCATGCCTCCGCTTCTTCGCCTGCCTGACGAGCTCCTCGAGAAAATCTTCGAACATCTGCTCAACAGGAATCCGTTTCTCGCGCATGACAAGGCGTTGGCGAGTCTGACGACTGTCTGCAAGCGTCTGCATGCTGTCGCTCTCCCGTTGCGCTGGAAGGTACGCCCCGAGTCCTGTTCGTTCTGGAGGCCAACTGGACTGATTCGTGCCCGCGCAGGTCGTCGAGATAGGCAATCGGCCAGGCAGACTGGCCGTCGATCTCGCCGGCCTGTCGACCTTTGCCGAACATGTCAAGTCATTGGTTCTCGTGGCCCGCGAAATACCGTCGCCATTCACGCCTGAAGTCATCAACACCATCGCCGTCGCCGTCTACTGCTCCCATCTCGCTCACATCTCCCTGAACGCAAAGTCCGCCGAGGAAGACGACTTCTTCTACTTCCTCCGCTACTTGATGCCGAGCCTGAGCCTCACCGGAGCCTCTTTCCAACTTCGCCGACTCGAAATCAGGCTCCCGTTCGTCAAGATGGACGCTTTCATCGACGGTGTCACCGATCTTCTCGTCTACTGCCCTCGCCTCGAAGGGCTCGACTTTGGACCTGTGTGGGAATGTGCAGCGGGACAACGAGCGACGCAGATTTGTACGCTCGTGTACCTTCGCACGCTTCGCATTGCCGATACGAACTTCCTGCCGCTGTCGACCCGCCTCCCTTCCCTGCAGCAACTGCAGATCGACGAGCTCTTGACAGCAGACCTTTCGCTACTACATGCCGTATGCGGTCTCTCGCTCGAACGCCTGACGGTCTTCTCGACTTGGATGCAGCCACAGCCGGGCCCCCAGCTTGCCTTTCCGCATCTGCAGGAAATCCGCCTCGACCCTTTCTGCGCCTGTCCCGAGCCCTTACTGGGTCTCCTATCTGACGTGCTCGGTCCGGCCACGCCTCTTCGCGTCTTGCAGCTCACCTCGCTCGATGAGGATTTCTTCGCGGACATCCAGCGCTTTGTTGAGTGCCAAGTCCAGTCTAGCCTCGAGTGCATTATCCTCAACAAAGAACAGTATCCTGACTTCTACTATCTCGGCCGCGGCGAAGACGCCATCGAGACGAGGCATGAGGAGGATCTCGAGACCGTGGTTCGACCTCGCTACCGCCAGTTCTGCGCTTGGGCTGCTCGACACGGCATCAAGGTGGTCACTCGCTGGCACAGCCAAGACGCTTGAGGGAGAGTTGCCCGGGAGGAGAGGCGGCGTCGAGACTTGTTGCCGGAGGATCTGCGCGGCGAAGTAGGGTTGCGCTCGCATCGCTTGCTGCATTGACTGAAACAGCTTGCCTGACCGGGTGTATGAATCAGAAGAAAGCCTATCATGGAGCCTACACCGTGCATATCTCCCTTCAAGCGGCGGTCGGATGCTCGGACATACGAGATCATTTCAGGTCATGATCAAGTTCCGGCAGCTGAGCTGACGGTTTTTTGGGCAATGTACATGCAGCAAGCACGCTCAAATGCCTTGCTCTGCAGGGGGAACAGCTCGCTTCTGCAGCAAGTCAAGAACTTGATACAGATTGGATTCCTGTGTCGATAGGCGTGATCATTGTATGATGTTACCTGCCACCACCACCTCGACGGACCCGTTTTTTGCCCGCAGCGCCGTCCGTCAGCCGAGCGTACAGTGCAGTAATCTCCTCCTTCCGAACAAACGCGAGAAAAACAGTGAGGGGAATCAACCAAATCCGAGAGGCCGCAAAATTGCACCGCAGCGCGCTTGGCTGCCGGTCCGGCGGCCCGGGTAGTCAGTATGAGCATGAGAGGTGACGAGGGCACGCGTTGAGCGCCCAGAGGAACGGTACGAAGGCGATAAAGGCCTCTAGAAGGGGAAGAGGAGGATTTTGGGTGCCGGATCGGCTTCGGAGTGCGAGTCTGTTTAAGTAGCAATGCTACGGACGTGTAGACGGTGCTATAGAGGCAAATGAACGCGAGGGAAAATGAGTCCGGACGCAGCGAAAAGCAGAAGAGCTGCCGAGAGCGGAGTGTGGCAAATCAACTTCTCCCGGCTTGAAAAGGCTCCGGAGTCATTTTCCGACGCTGCGCCGGGACTGTAGGGGTACATGAAAGCTGAAAGATAGCAGGTAGAAACAAAAGAAGGTTCTCCCACGTGCCAAAAGAGCAAGATAGGGTCCTGAAGTTCCAAGCCGGGATTGAACCGGCGACCGATAGATGTACGGCGCAAACTATATTGCAGTCTATCGCTCTGCCACTGAGCTATTGGAACATAATTCGTTGAAGCAGAGCCCGGTTTTAGCGTCTGGGAACCGGTAAAACAGCCGGAAAGCGAAATCCGGACAAAAACGCGTTTTTCTCGCAGCGGCACGCCTCCTGCTCGCTCCCGTTACCTTCAGTGTGTACTCCTAAGCTTGCTCTACAGTCTGGGTAAAACCGCATGTCCGGCGGACGAGTTTCCGCGAAGTTATTGTCGACTTCAGTTTGCAGCGCCACCGAGTCTTCCTCTGGCAGACCTGCCGTCAAAACAAGCCCAATTGACCCAATTTGCCACTCATACACTTTGTATGAAGCCTATAGTCTATGTCATGATCGCTCGATAGAGCTCCGAGCGCTCCGGCTGCTAATGCAGTCGTCGGACAGTTCGATCGCTCGCTCCCGCCCATTCCGGCACACCCTGTCTGCCTTATGGCTTCTCCCCCCTGCTTCGGTCGTAGGGGAGGTTTGCTTATCTCACAGAGCCTCTCTAGCTGTCTAAAAATTCCGCCAAATGCTGGACTCGCCCGTCAGGACCGTCCCAAGTGCTTTGAGAAGGCCACACTTGCATCGCAAACAATCACGACGCTCTCCTTAAGGACTCTAGCACCTCTTACGTATTCGGTCCAAAATACGAGTCCATTTCCTGCTACACACATCAACGCGCGCATTGCGCCAGATGCTACAAATCTCGAAGAAGACCGACGGCTAGCGTAGCATCTCCCTTCCCTCGGAATCGAACTCCTCGCGCAGAAGCGACCAGCACCTCGCGGCGGAGCCGCCGAACCCTCGTCTATCTCCTGATATGATATCCCCCTCCTCCGCGACGTTCAGTGCGACAGCTGGACGTCGCGGATCCGGCCGCCGAACCCGAGGTGGCGCGACCCGTTGTGTCGCCGGATCCGGCGCGTCAACCTCTGCGCGTCGGCCTTGGCGAGGTCGCAGCCCTTGACCGGGCCGGGGCACACGGCGGCGATCGTGCCCGATTTGGTGACGACGTACTGAGCAGAACTGCGTCGGAGCGCCTCCTATCGCACTCTGCAGCCTAGCATACGTGGGCGAACCTGCTCTAAGTCATCTCAACGCAGACCAGCAGCTCAGCTCGAGCATGAGAAGACCGCTCGCAGGCTCCTCCGTCTTCCTGAGTATGACCGCAAACGCGCACAACCTGACACGGGCCGAGATCAACTCGTCGCTCCAGTCTTGATTCGACAACCAGACGTGGTGCGGCGTCGCCTACGTCTCGTAGATCCCGCAGGTCAAGCTTCACAAGCGGCAGCATATACGCGGCAGCAGATACGCGAGCGACTCGGTTTGCTGAACCGGCGGCAATGCGCATCCTGCCGGGGCGACAGGGGGGAAGGTTGCGTGGAGTAGACGAAGCAACGTGGAGCAGGTATGGAGTACGCGGTGAAGTGCCCGGTATTCCAGCGCAGAAAGAGCGCGGTGTTGGCAGCTCAAAGACAATCGAGCGCGATCTGCGGGCGGAAGCGCTTCCAAACTCCAACGACTTCGTCGAGCTGACCATAGAGTCGCGATCTGTACACAGCGAAGCTGCCCCTCGCTCCTCTGCGTCGGCCGAGCACTGACCGGCTCATAGCGCCGAGAGACGAGCAGTGAGCCGTTCTGCGCAGGTGTTCGTGGCGGGGTTTCCGAGTATTTTGCGAGCGTGTGTGCCGCTTATGGGTTACGCACTGTGAGTCTGATAGCAGGCTCGAGAGCGGTGTGCATCAGATATTTTGCGCCAGATCTCGAGAGCGAGATGCGGAGTCGGGCTGCTGCCCCACTGCGGATCTCGGACCGAAAGCGGGTTGCGTCATGATCGTCTAGCTGGCAAACTCTTGCCTCTCGAATCTCGCACTCGCTAGTACTTGCCCCCACACGTACCATGTCGCACAACGAACAGATCCCCGCTGAAGCTCCGCCAGCTTATACGGCGACGGATCACCTCCAAGTACCGACTGCCGCCGCGCACTCGTCCGCCGCCGAATCGACGTCGAGGCACCGCCGGACCAGCTCGGCCGGCTCGACGAGGAGCAGCAACTACACGACCGACGAGGAACACTACGATGACAGCGACATCCCCGAGGAGGTCCGGTGCGTCGCAGGCGCAATAATCCGGACTGAATAGAGACTGATAACTGAGAATCGCCTTGCAGCCGCGACATGCTCGACGAGGCCCGTCCGCTCCCCGATGGCTGGCGCAGGTGCGCTCTGGTGGACGATGCTGAAAGGTGACAGACGCTGAATCTGCTTCGCCCCGCTCGCAGGGAGTACGACGACAAGTCGCAGCACTTTTTCTACGTCGACACCAAGGCGAACCCGCCGCGATCGATCTGGTCGCACCCGCTCGATGTGAGTATGGTCGTACTATTCCGCGAGCCTTCGAGGAACTTACGCTCTTCACTCTGCAGGACGTGCGTCACCGCTTTCATACGGAATAGTCGATCTCGCACGCCTGACTGAAGCTGACGAGCACGCATTCCGCGCTCGCAGCCCGAATTTCTGAAGGCTCACCCGAATGTCGCCGAGAAGCTCGACCCGAAAGCGCCGATCGAAGACGAGCACCGCGCCAGTACGAGTAGCGGCAGCCACGCCTCGACATCGGCTTCGACTTCGCACCAGCCGCAGCACACCGAAGAGAAGCGCTCGTTCGGGCGCAAGATGAAGGACAAGCTGACGGGAACGACGCACGAAGAGCGAGTCGAGCAGAGGCGCAAGCAGGCAGAACAGGTGCATTGCGGTGGCTTGATATCTGGCGGTTTCATTGTTGAGCGATCCGATCGGGCTTCGCGCGCAATCGGACGCGGCTACTTGATCATCCCTGGGTCAAGCTCGCTGACACTTGCGCTCACTCGCAGGAGAAGAAGCAATACGAAGCGTACCTCCAACGCCGCGCGCAGATCCGCCAGGCCCAAGCCGAAGGCCGCTACCAGCCCATGTTCAGCGCGCCGATGGGTCCGTACTCGCGTGCTCCGATGGGGTATTCGGCTTACGGTGGAGGGATGTACGGGGGAGGCTACGGGTACGGAGGACGCGGGATGTACGGGGGAGGGATGTACGGCCGGCCGTACTACGGTGGCGGAATGGGTGGCATGGGCACTGGCATGGCCCTCGGCGGTGGTCTCCTTGGTGGTGTGAGTCCGCGTTTCTTCCGAGAGCGGGAGGGGACAGCCAGACTGACGACTCCTTGGATTCGCTTCGCAGCTCTTGCTCGGCGACATGCTCTTCTGAGCGAACCAGTTTCATTTCGTGTCTCTAGACTCTTGCAGTACATATACCTTCTTGCTCACCACGGTCCTGACTTTTAAGCATGACCGTGAGGAAAGGACGACATTCGATCGCAGCTCGGTAGCCTACGAGTGGGTCCACTGCGCCTTTTGCTTGTTGGCAAACGCGTTCATGCCGCCCTTCTGGTCATTCTGCGCGAATACGAGAAAGGGTGAGCTAATGAACCCCGCAACTCGTAAATGCAGCCACTCACGGTGGCAAAGAGCTGGTGGAAGAGGCGGCGCTCAAAGTGCAGGCCGTTCGCGAGGCTCATCTCATAGGCTGTGCAGTCCACAAACAGCGCTCATCAGCTTGCAGCCCAAGCAAAACAACCCGTGAAGGCTGATCACGCCAGAGAAGAGACGAGGCCACGAGACGCACCGGCATTCACGCCCTCCTTGCCCGCCTGAACCGCCAACATCCCTTTACCGGCAATCTTGCCCGCGACCTTGACCGCCTCATCGACGACGCTCCCTTGCTCGACGACGCGCGAGACGAGCCCCCACTCGCTCGCTTGCTGGGCGGAAAAGTTGCCACCGGTCAGGACGAGTTCCATCGCGCGCGACTTGCCGATCGCGTGCGTCAGGCGTTGCGTGCCTCCGGCACCCGGGATGACGCCGAGCTGCGCGTAGCAGGGACGCGTACAAGGGATCAGCAAAGAGTCGCTCGTTCCGAAAGAGAGCAGACGCACGTTGATCTCTGGTTGGCCGAAGACGGCTGTCGGCGAGGCAAGGATGATGTCGCACCTGCACGTAAGCAGGAGGAGAGTGTCAGCATAGGAACCATCCCCCTGCGATATCGGCGCAAACCCTCACATCATGGCGAGTTCGCACCCTCCGCCGAGCTGCGGATTGCGCGAGGGGAAAGGCCAGTCAGCAAACGAGTCTCTACTGGCTCGCACCTCGCACACGGAACGCACCGCATATCCGCTGACGGCCGCGACGATCGGTTTCCTGAACTGGCTCAGTTCGGTCCAGTGCGCGAGAAAGTCGCCCTTGTACACCTCTGCAAACTGCTTGTCCTTCATCTCTTTGATGTCGGCGCCGGCGGCGAACGCCTTTTCGGACCCGGCCAGGACGACGCAGCGGACATTGTCGTCGGTCGAAAAGGTGCGGAGGGCCGAGTTGAGTTCGTGGAACAGGGTCGAGTTGAGGGCTAAGTTGTACCGACAAGGGAGGTCAGTTGCCGACACGTTCAGCGATTTCGGACCGACGCACCGTTAAGAGCTTTGGGCCGGTTCAAGGTGATTTGAGAGACGCCTGGAGCCGGTTCCGAGATGAGGATGGAAGTGTAGTCGGCGTGCGTCGACTGGAACCGGACGAGCGGCTGCTTCGGGAACCGGAGACCGGAAGCGCCTCGGGCCGTTCGGAAGGAAGTGCGGGCAGCAGACAGCATCCTTTTGCTGGTGTCAAGCGAGCTGATTTCTAAGCAGACCAAGAGCAGAGAGCGACGTGTGCAGTCACGAAGAGCGAGTCGGAAATGGGTTGCCGACGCCCCGCGGGAAAGAATGTGGGGGAGAGGAAAACCTTAGCATCTCGGGTCCCAGCGTTGCTTGTTCAGCAGCATACTCTGCCGCGCTATATCGGAGGAGGACGTTAGAGACTCGCGTACAACGGGAGCCGTAGGAGTCCTAACTGAGAACCTCCGAGGAGCTCTGCCAGGCGAGACTTTCCGCCACTCTAGTAGCTCAGCCGCTCTCGCTCGATGCTGCCGGGAGGTGAAGCGCTTCTCGTGACGCGCGTGACAGGCTGCCTGAGTACGTTCTCGGCGAGATCGCATCCGCGCGCGTCATGGTGATGTTTTCAGACCGTCGTTGCGCCGAAAGCTCGCTTCCACTCGCACTGCCGGCACCGCATACGGAGCGCCGTCGAGCGCCGACATGGCAGATCAAACGCCCCACCTGCGCCGACTAACCTCATCCCAACGCTCGTCAATTCAGGAAGAGGTTGAGAGGCTCATCGGAATCTGCGAGTCGACCTTGACCTGTGCGTCGATGTCTATGCTGGAGGTGAAACCGACTTTGCAGGTCTCAGCCGCCGCCGCCCATGCAGGGCACTCAGAGCGGATGCAGCAGTGACGTTCGAGATTAGACACGCACACTTCAGGCAGCCAGTTTTTGGGTGTTTTTGCGAGCCGCTCCCTCAAAATGGTCACTGAGGCGGTTCCGGAATCGTTGTCACCACGGGCTCGTGCAGAAGACTGTGGGGCACCCAGCGACGTCGAGCAAGCTCCGTTTCAAGCTTGCTCCAAGCCTTGCGCAGGTTGGAGTATCTCGGGCGCGCAGCGAAACGGCACGACGGGTTGATCGACCGCAGCTGGGCGATGCGGCACCCTGGTTCAGCATTATCGCTCCGGTCCGGTGCGCAGACCTTTGAGCATGGAGTAGCATAGTCAGAGGCTCCTTCTCATTCGAGTGCAAGCAGAGTTGGAAGCGCTGCTAGAATGCGGGCTCGCAGAGCAGTAACCGACTGGCCAGTCGAACGGCGGCGACAACACAATCTCCGGCTCGCGCTATGCGAAAAGCCAGCAAGCTATAGCGATGTGAAGGAGTTCCACCTGTAGCTGCTGCAAGACGGGACCGTGCAGGAAGTATGCCTTTGCTCAGAGCGAGCGATGACGGAGAAGCTGCTTCGACTCGAAGACGATCCCGCCTCCCACGAACCCTGTGACGCCCGAGCGCACAAGCTAGAAGTTCAGCTCCGAAATGGCGATGGTGACAGTTTGCGGCTACCCGTGCGCGGGCAAGTCGACGCGAGCGCAACAGCTCGCGAACTTCTTTGAAGCGAAGCTCGCCCACTCGTCGACGCCGGCGCACCTCAAGCCGAGAAAGGTCATCATCGTCAATGACGAGTCGTTGTCATTATCCAAGCGCGTGTACGATGGTCAGTCTTTAGCGTGCTTCGAGGCGTAGGGAGATTCGACAAAGTCAGGAAGGCAGCCCGGCTGACCCTCGCTGTGTCTCGACTCTCTCTCCGCTTTGCGGCCCGGTCTGGACAGCGTAGATGCACGAGCAGAGAAGCCAGCACGAGCGGCACTCTTCAGCGCGGTCCAAAGGTCGCTCGCCAAGGAGGCGATCGTCATTGTCGACGCGATGAACTATATCAAGGGGAGCCGGTACCAGATGTACTGCGAGGCGAGGGAGGTCGGAGTCAGGACATGTACGGTGAGAGCTTTGGTCTCTCTTTTTCGCCGATCCGGCAGGCGTGCTGACGCGCACGCGAACAGGTCTTTGTCGCAACTCCGCCGGACCGATGTCGAGAGCGGAACGCTGCGCGACCCGAGCCTCAAGCCTACGCTCCGGCGACGTGCGTGCTGCTCGTTTTCCACTCGGTACCTGCGCCGCAAGTCGCCCGGCTTAACTCGAGACTGCCGCCTACAGACTCGACAACTTGATTTCCCGCTTTGAAGAACCGCAGTCGGCAGCAAGATGGGACGCCCCGCTGTTCACGATCGCAGAAGACGATCCCGCTTTCGATGAGAGTGCACAGACAGAAGCGGAAGAACGCCTTGGGTCGACCGAGGCGGAGCGGATATGGACCGCCATCACCGAGGGCGTCATCAAGCCGTCGACGGTGGCAACGCAACAGGTCCGTCCATTCTATACAGTGACTGGCTTGTACTCTTTACGTGCAACCTGCTGTCTTCGGCCGAGCGTGGACTGACATTCGAGAATCCGACAGGCGACGACCTCGTCGACTTCGTACCTGACCCGGCTCGACTCGTCCTCCTCCGCCCTGATCTCGTCCCTCCTCTCGCTCCAAGCGATTTCTCCCCTTTCCGGCTCCACGACTCTCGCTGTTCCCTTACCCTCTACGCCCTCCGCCTCGACCCGCGTCACCGTCGACTTGAACCGCTCCGTGACGCTCCCGATGCTCCAGCGACTAAAGCGGCAGTTTATCCAGCTGAACGCGAGGACGGCGCATGCGACCGAGTTTGGAGAGAAGGAGATCATCAGCATGTTTGCGCAGTACGTGGGCGAGCACTCGAGGTAGCACTAGCCGCTGCGGAGGAGAGCGCCATTTATGCGAGTTGCATGCAAAGCATTTTCTCGGGCGCTCCCCGTCTCGAATGCGATCCCGTGTGAAGTCGAAGCTCTCAGGGATGCGCTAGTCCGACTCCGCCGACTCTACGGTGGTATCAAGAAAAATTGTTTCGGCTCTCGGTCGCAAGTTGCGCGTGCTCGAGGGAAGCGAAACTCGTCTCGTCCGTTCTCAACGCACACCGGTTGCTGTGAGAGCTCCGACTGCAGCGCAAATGGCTCCCGCAAAGCCTGTGCTCTCGACTGAGCCGACTACGAAGCGAGTGCACGTTGGCAACTTGGCGCCTTCCGTGACCGCAAAAGATCTCGTCCAACGCTTCAGCTCGTTCGGTACGGTCCAGGGAGGCGAAGCAGGCGTACAGGGACTCGGCAAAACAGATACTGGTGCGTCCTGCCTCGTCCCTAGCGCGCTGGATGGGCTGAGGGAGCTGATCTCGAGGCGGTGCAGGTACTCCTCGCTCGTTCGCCTTCTTCTCGCTCGACACGACAGACGCCAAATTCGCTAGGTGTACGTGCACTTCACTTGCAGGTCTTGTGCTCAACGCGGACTGACAAGAAGAGGACCCTTCTGCGCAGGCATGTCTATGCTGAACGGCTCGACTTGGAAAGCCCACAAGCTCAGGATCGGCCCGGCCAAGCCAGACTGGCAGAGCAGGTGCGTTCAAATCTACTGCTACATCCGAGACAGGTGCTGACGCCATGCGAATGCGCGCAGAATGGCGGCGGAACGGGAAGCGGCTGCCAAAGCGACCGACCAGCCCACGACCGGTCGGCCCAAGAAGCGCAAGCGGTCCAAGGACCCGAACGTCGGCTTTGCCGCGAACCACTTTGAGCTCGTCGACACCGAGAACATGAAGCGGCATCGCGTGAGTTCTTCGTTGCCGCACGTCACGAGCACGATCCTGACTGAACACTCGTGCAGGGCTGGCTTCTCGACCCGAAACCCGTTCCGACGCCCATCTTCCCCATCATCATCCGGCCATCTCATCCCGTCGCACCTCCTCCCGCTGCGCCGACGACCGCTTGGTCTCGTGCCCCGGTCAAGGCCAAACCATCGAAAGAGGCTCGCGCCGCCGCTCGGCTCGGCGTTGCCCTCGAACCGCGTCAGCCCCTCCGAGCGAAACGGATGCGCATTGATCCGAGACGCTGGGGCAGGCAGAAGATTGTGTTTGACGTGATGGGCGGCGGCAGCGGGAAAGGGAGCGGAGCGGGGACGACCAGCATGTCTGCGATCGGCACCTGGGAGTGCGAGGAGCCAGAGGAAGGTGCGCCGGTCGACAAGGAGTCAGTGACGTGGGTGTTCAAAACGAGGGACGGCCAAGTCCGAAGGAGGGAGACGGTCCGGTTGACTCAGCGGACGGCACATACCGATCGGTTCACGACCCTCCTCGAGCGGATCAACCAGTCAGCAACCGCGCCGGCTCTTTCCGCCGACCGCGCGCCTAAAGAGGCTGCCACGGCCGAGTCTGATCAGGCCGCCGCTGCGGAACAAGCGCCAGCCAGTCGCGCGCGATCGCTCTCGCCTCCACCCTACGTCCCGACTGCGCCTCGTAACCTGATCTACAACGAAGAAGACGAGTTCCAGCTCGTCGCATCCGCTTTGAACGACGAGGAGCGAGCCGCCGCGCATGAGCAGGAGCGCGCCGCCTACCGCAAACTCGCCCTCTCGGCACTCGCCGAGCTGCAGAATCTCAACGATGTCGAGGTCAACCCGCAGGGTGGCACCGTTGTTGCAGAGGTCGAAGCGAAGCCCTTGCCCAAGGTCGAAGGCTTCGCTCAAGATGACGAAGACGACGACGACATCTTCGAGACTCTGCGACTGCGCGGAGGCGCCGGCGGTGAAGCGGAAGGAAGCGACTCGGACAGCGACTCGAGCTCAGACAGCTCTGACTCGGACTCGAGTTCCGACTCCGACTCGGACTCGGACTCGGACAAGGAGGACAACGAGGCAAAGTCGAGCCCCCAGGACGACGCCGCTGCCAAGCCGGCCGCCGGCCTGAAGGAGACGTTGACGGCCCTCTTCAAGCCTGGAAGCGCCGCTATTGCCGCCGAGTCCACCGCCAACGACGCTGCAGGTGGCTTCTCGCTCTTCTCCGGTATGGACCTCGACCTCGACGCCGATGCCGAAATCGAGGAGGAAGGGGTTGCGATCCCGCTCGCTCCTCAGGCCGACACCGTCCCGGCGGTTCGACCGATCCCGCAAATGGCGCCGATGCGAGGCTCTCGTTTCCAGCAACAGCAGATGTCTTCGGGACTTGGAGGCGGCATCTCAAAGCCGTTCTTTGCGTTCCCGAGCGGGGCTTTCGAAGACCCCGAACGACCTGGCGAAGTCAACGAAGAGGAAGTTGCTAAGCTCGGCTTGCCGGCGGTCAGCATTGAGCGCGCCAAGGAGGAGAGCAAGCGAAGGATCGAGGACGCCACGCGCGACTTTTGGCAGCACGAATCGCAGTGCGTTGACCTTCTTCCTCGAAGCTTCTTCTACGATGGAGTAGACTGACATTCTTTCTATTGCGCCCACTAGGGAAACAATCGATGAGAACCACCTCAAGATGCGCGAAACCCTGCGAGGTGTCGCTCGGAAGCGCCACCGCGAGGCGGTCAAGCGGACTCGCAAGACTGGCGGTCAGGGACGACGCGGGCAGACATCGGTCCCGCTCGACTTGCTCGACGAGTAGATCTCCGAGACTGGAACTTGAGACCCTCTCGCTCGAAGGCTTGGTCGACTCGATTTCTGCGCTTTTCCCGCAAAGCTGTCCGAGTATAGCGCGCACGCGATCTCCGTATCCGTACGTTTGATTGAGGCAGAATAAGGATACAGTTGCGGATTGGGCGCTACTCTTTGACCCAGTCCGGTAGCTTGCCCTCCTCCCGCAGCTTGGTGATGAGGTCCCGTCGCATCCCGTAAACCTTGCGAGCGTCCTGTGCGCGAAACGAGAAGCACCAACCATGCGTCAGCCAGCGAAGACAAGCCGAAAGACGCGAAGCATATCTGTTTGGGACGACTGACGCACCTCGAGGATCGACAAATCGAGGTCGGCGATGACGAGCTCTTCTTGCGGTCCTTTCTGCTCGAGATCGTGGAAGCGATGAGCAAGATTGCTCTGAGGAAGAGATGCCCCGCAGCGGCGGGACTCACTGCACTGGCGATCGCGCCCTTGAACGGTACGCAGACTTGGGAGCAACCGATCCGGCCTTCCTCGTTGCCGAACGGGTCGCCCGGCGACCACGACGTCGGCGCACCGACATTACAGAACTGCCCAATACAGCGCGCGTATAAGTCAGTCTGCCATTCAGTCGGCCCCTCGGTCAAGAAGGACGCTGGCTCACGAGGATCGCGCACTCGTTGTCCCATGCGCGCGTCTTGACCAACACTTCGAGAAAGTCGGTCTCGCTGTTTGGATTGTGCTTCATCCCTTCGGGTCCGCCGTCGGTGCCGGTCCAGTACGTCGGGGCGATAATCATGTCGGCGCCGCGGAGCAAGAGCGGCTCGAACGCGCGAGGCCAAGCGAGGTCCCAGCCTGTGTCGACAGGTAAGGAGTCAGCTTGCGCGTCACTATAGAGGCGCAGAACGACGTGCAAGCCGGAGCCTGGTAACGCACAGACGAGGATCCCGACCTTGCCGAAGCGCGTCTCGAAGACTTGGTGCTCTTCGTCGCCGGCGCAGAGGTAATCCTTCTCGGGCCACCACAAATTGCGTTTCTTGTACCTCCCGACAATCTCACCGTTCCAGTCGATATAGGTCGACACGTTCTCCAAGACGGGCCTCGTCTCGGTCCGCTTCTCGCCCGTCTCGTCATTTTCGATCTGGACTTGGCGCGAGAGCGGTTGGCCCGATTCGAGGTCGACGGCGCGTTCAACGATGGTCCCGACGACAATGTCGACTCGGAGTTCCTTTGCAAGGTGCTGGAACGTCGACAGCCAGTGTTGGGCGGTGGCGGTTTCCGAGTCGGAAGGGCGGTGAAGGTGCGCGTGCGTGTGCGGGAACTGGGCCAAGTGCCAGTGTTCCGGTTCGCTGACGACTCCGCTCAGCTGACAAACTCACGAGGTCAGATTCGGGTGCGTAAAAAAGGGGCAACCGAAGCGACTGACAAAGTACTCTGGAAAGACGACGAGTTCAGCACCTTGTCTCGCTGCTTGTTTCGCATAGTCGTGCGCGCGCTGCAAGTTGAACTGGGACGGCGCGTGCTGCTGTTCGTCCCTGTCGTCGTGGTGTTGCTGAGTGGCGTCTGCGGCGGCGGCGGGGAGTGGGGCCGACGGCGACAACGAAGCAAACTGGACCAACGCGACGCGGGGCATCCTCGGACTTGCGCAGGTTTTATAGGAGCGATGTAACAGTCGGACAGAGACGCCGACTTGAGAGCAACAAGTCGGGAAACGACGAGAAGGGAACAAGATTCTCCGAAGTCGGCGGCTCGCGAGTGTCGGCCGGGCGCTTAGACCCACTCTGACCCGCATACGGTCACCTGCGACTATAGTCTCAACTGCCGTTGCATAGACGCTGTCTTGTGACCTGCGTACACGCCAGCTCACTTCCCAATACGAGCCAGGCGAGTCACCGCGTTCGTGCTTCCGTCATCTCTGCCAGCGTCCGACTCTATAGACTGAACCTCCCGACTGCAGGCTCGCCGCTCGCGTCAGACGACGCCCATGAGTAGGCGGTACCAGGCCGCGGCGCACACGGTCCCGCCGCTGCAGAACCGCAGGCAGGCGCTCACCCTCGACCCGACTCAGTTGCCAACTTACTTTGACTCGCTCGCCCAAGTCAGCCAGTACGATCTCGCTTCAGTAGGAGCCAGGACCCACGTCAAACTCGCACTCTACAACTGGGCCCTCGGCGGCGACAATGCCTTTTTGCAAGAGGCCGACAGCGTCATCGATGCGGTAGACGACAAGTGGTCTCTCTCGG
The DNA here is from genome assembly GCA_037974285.1 of Rhodotorula glutinis. Classification (NCBI taxonomy): domain Eukaryota; kingdom Fungi; phylum Basidiomycota; class Microbotryomycetes; order Sporidiobolales; family Sporidiobolaceae; genus Rhodotorula; species Rhodotorula glutinis. The sequence goes on along the minus strand of JBBPFV010000010.1, from coordinate 174,803 downwards.
CAGCCCAGTCCGCCGCCTCGTCCAGCAGCAGTGCAGCACCCAGACGAACCGGGAAACCGTGCGGCCACGTCTTCAAACCGGGCGAATCCGTCTACCGGTGCCGCGACTGCGGCGTCGACCCGACTTGCGTCCTGTGCGCCGTCTGCTTCCGCTCGAGCGGGCACATCGAAAAAGGTCACGACGTCACGATGAGCGTCCATGCGGGAGTCGGAGCCGGGTGTTGCGATTGCGGAGACGTCGAGGCGTGGAAGGAAGGGTGCCAGCGCGATTGTCGGTACCACGGTCCACCCGAGACCAACGAGGAAGCGGGACGGCAGCCAGACGCCAGCGGAAAGGGTAAAGGCAAGGCGGTCGATCAGGATGACGGTGCAGACGGTAGAGATGCACGGATCGCCGAGGCGACGACCCGCGTTCGGGACACCCTCGTCGCTGCGCTCGATTGGGCGCTCGACGTCCTCGAACACGCTCCAGCTTCGTTCACGCTTCAGAGTCGCGTCGAGGAAATCACGGGTGCCATGCCCGGCTCGCCACCTGTCCCTGAAGCAGATGAAGACGACGGCGACGAGGCGAGATCTCGTCCCGCCGCGATGACCACGACGACGAACGCCGCTGCGTTCGACACGACCGTGACCGGACCCGAACTGGCAGCAGCGACTGCGAACGTCGGCGTCGGCGGGTTGACAGCCGCTTCCGTTGCGCGCTTGCTCCGAGAAGCGGCGATCATGAACCCGCACTTGGCCGGACCGGTCATGGCCGACGACGATGGCGAGATCATCCTCGACCCGACCGAGGCGCAACTGCCGCCCGCCCTTCGCGAGATCCTGCGCGACCTCGACGCGGCGGCGCAGGAGCGGGAAGGCGGCGCGGACGGCGAAGACGATCCCGAGCGAGGGGAAGACGTCGTGCTTCCCGGAACGTTCCCCGGGATCGAGCCGTTCCTCGGGGATGACGACGAAGACGACGCGAACGCGCATTCATCGCTGCAGCAACCTCTCCCGCCGCCGACCGAGGGCCCGTACGCGACCGTACTCTGGAACGACGAGCGGCACTCGTTCGACCAAGTCATTGCCCAAGTCTGCCGCGCGACGGGTTGCTCGAGACAAGAAGCGTCCGACATTGCCGTCCGCGTCGACAAGCAAGGGCGCGCGATCGTCATGATCTCCCCCGATGCTGCGCTTTGCCTTCTGGCGGCCCGAACGATCCGCCAGATCGGGCTCGTCACGACGATCCGGACCGCGCTCGATACGTTCCGCGAACAAGTCGCCGTCGAGATCTGCACCTCATTCGTCCAGGACCTGCTTCGAGTCGACGTTGCGGGTGAACGGGGCGCACTCGGCGAGATGATCGCCCACGTGTGGCTGGACCGCGAACCTGGCGAGGGCGCCGGCGAGAAAAGTCGATTTCAGCGATGGGTCGGCGTCGAGGAGCGGCTCTGGAAGATTGCTCGGAAAACGGGACAGGAAGTCGCCGTCGGCTTGCTCAACATCAGCACCGACGTCCGAGCCGAGCTCAGTGAGTCTCGAGGAAAAGCCGTGCGTCGCCCGGCTCGCATCGCTGATATAGGCGTTGAACAGGCATCCAATACGCCGAGATGTACACGTATCTTGTCGAGTCGTACTTGTTCACGGACCGCGAGCCGGAGAACTCGCTCATCTTCCTCGGCGTCCAACTGTTCACGACGCCTTCAGTCGCCGCCGTACTCGTCGAACGGTACGGCATCGCTTCACGGATCCTCGACATCCTCTACTCGCTCTTCACGCTGCAGGTCTCGCCCGCTTACAACAAGCCGGAACACTTTCTCCTTCCGCCTGACACGACGAAAAAGTTTGTCTCGCTCGTCTGGCCATACACGTCGAAGCAGAAGCGGTTCTTCCAATTGTTCAGCGACCTCGAACACCTCCTCTCGTCTCCGGCCGTCCAGCGCTATGTCGCCACCTCTTCGATCCTCTTTGAGCAGTTCACGCGCATGTTCAGTCTCTTCAACGGCCTCGGAGCACAGATGCGCGCCGCCGAAGTCCACGTCGAGTTCGAATCGGATCAGTGGGTCCCGGCGTTCAACATGGTTACGCATGTCGCTCGCCTCGCCCGCTCGTTCGGCGCGGCGTTCCGTCAAGCCGACGCCCTCCGGTACGCCCGGACGCTCGGCAGCGCGCTGACCAAAGTGCCTGCGTCGGGATACGAGTTCAAGTTCCACCAAGTCCGGATCGGCGAGCTCGAGTACCCGTGCGTCGAGTACGACATTACGAAACAACCCGTCTCATTCCACCACCCGCAATCTTGGTTTTGGGCCGAGCTCGCAAAACATGCCGTTGGGGACAAGCTGTCGCCCGGAGCGCTCGAGACGATTGGCGTGGAGGGCGGCTTGACGGAGCTTTTGGTCGGGGAGGTACCGCCGTCACCGCCGCGCCTTACGCACAGCGTGGCCAACTTCCTAGCGGCGCTGGAGGCTCCCGTTCACAGTAAGTGCAGAGAGATTATGGCCCAATCGCCCTTACACTGACTCGAAATGCCTCGCTGCAGCCGTCGCCCTCGTCTCGCAAGTCCGGGCCGGCCTGTGGGTTCGGAACGGGTTCAGCATGAAGGCTCAACATCTCCACTATCGGGACTACTCCTTGCGAGAAACGGCGTGGGAGCAGGACCTGTTCTTCCTCCAGACCGCTCTCGTCGCGGCCGACCCTTCGATCGTCATCGCGACCCTTGTCGACCGCTTCGGGCTTAGCGACCTCCTCTTCAGACACACGATCTCGGCATCGGCGCCTTTCGAGCCTGAGCAAGGGCTCTCGCTCCTGGAAGAGCTCCTCGGCGTCGTCATCACCCTTCTGTCGGATCCGACCTGGGTCACGCCGCTCTCATCGGCCGATACCCTGCGCCGCGAACTGCTGCATTACCTCGCGCTCGCGCCGACCACGTACTCAGACCTCCTGTCGCACATCTCGGACCGCTTCGCCGACGATCCCACCATCGACCGGATCCTCGGTCAGATCGCCCAGTTCAAACCGCCGAGTGGCTCGAATGACCAGGGCATGTACTCGCTCTTGCCCGATCTAATGGCCGAGGTGGACGTCAACTTCCAGCACTACACGCGAAACCAAAGGGCAGATGCTGAAGCGCTCGTCAAAGAGTGGCAGAAGAAGCGGACACCGTCTACACACGCGCTCGAAGACATTGTCATCGTTCCGCGACCCGTGTCTGTCGACTCGTCCAAGTCGGGGCCCTTCGCTGCTCTCCCGCGCGCTTTCATCGCACACGGCATGCAAGCGCTCCTCGTCGCAGCTCTCGCGGCGGGTCGAGGCGTCACGACTGAGGTGGCCGAACCCGAAGCTTCCACCGGCAGGACGGTTTCGTCAGATGCGGTCGTCGAACGGGCGCTCCAGCTCTGTTTGCTCGCGCATGTGGAGCAACCAGAAGCTCTCGCCGCGGCCTGCCTTAGACCCTGGTCATTCGGAACGGAGCAGCATTTCTCGCTCGCGCAGCTCTTGATCGACATCGAAGAGGACGAGCAGGTTAAGGGACCTCGTGCGAAGGCTCGCTACCTCGTCGACGCCCTGGTTGAGCGCCGGGGGGCCGAAGTCGCGACCTTGCGTAAAGCGGCGCCGACGGTCGAAGAGGACAGGAGCGGGGCTACCGCTCAGCAGGACCTTGAAGCGAAACGAGCTGCCGCCAAAGCCCGACAGGCCGCCATCATGCAGAAGTTTCAGCAAGCCCAGTCTGCTTTCCTGCAAAAGATGGAGGGAGAGGGCGATTTCGACGATCTCGATGGCGAAGACGGAGACGCCGACATGGCGGACAGCGGCGAGGAGGCCTCGACGGCAACTCTCGCCACGCCGCAAATCGACTTCGGCAGCTGCATCGTCTGTCAAGAGGCGCTCGAGTCGACGGCGCCGTTCGGTCTCCTCGGATCGATCCAGAGCAGTCGTTTCATCCGCTTGACTCCGGACGACGAAGGAGAGGCCACACACACCGCCGCGCCTTTCGTCGAAGAGATTTTGCACTTGCCCGCCAGTCTCGACCGCGATATGTCGTCCCTGAGGCCGTACGGCACCGCCTCAGTTAAGGCCGATCCGCGTGGCAAGCTGGCCACGGACGACGGCCTTGCTCAAGGCTTCCCGCTCTCCACGAAAGCCGGCCTCCACGCCTCTTCGTGTGGCCACATGATGCACCTCACTTGCTTCGAGCAGTACTGCGCGTCGGCGATCCAGCGCCACGCATCCCAACCGAACCGCCGCCATCCCGAAGAGCTCGAACGACGCGAATTCGTCTGCCCGCTTTGCAAGAGCCTCGGCAATGTCATCCTGCCCGTCGAGAGCGACTCGACCGCTTTCGTGCCCTACTCGGGCGGCTTCGACAACCGCCCGTTGTCGGAATGGGGTCAGCGATTGTCCGATCCGCTCGAGCCTGGGTCGCTTTCTCGTCCCGGCCCTGACTTCGAGCGTCGCGTCGACAAATTGTCAACGGCGGCATCGGTCAACGATCCAGCGGCGGCCTTCAGGCCTTGGCTCGCGCAGTCCTCGCTTCTGACGCTCTTGCCGGAACATTTCGAAGAAGCCGAGGGCCGGATGGCGGGCGGACTCCTGCAGGTCGTCGGATCTCTCGCTGAAGAGAGCCGCCTGAATAAGCCGACTCTGACCGATACCCTGCTCGGCTACACCATCTCTGCGCTCGAAGTCGCATCGCGCGGGACCGCAGATCCGGTTTGGGAGGTCTCGCAGGCCAACGTACACCTGTTGCAGAGTATGACCCAGGTCCTGCGAGACCTCGCCGAGCTCATGACTCAGTCGAACGACTCGATGCGCGTCGCGGCGACCTCGCTGCGGCAGCGCCTCGGCGGCGAATTCTCGGAAGGCAGCAAATACGACCGGCTGACGAGCCTGCAAGTGAACCCGCTGAGCCAGGTCATCGAGGCCGCCGTCTGCGCCCCGTCGGCTTTCTACCACGTCGCATCGGTCGCCTTTTATACGCATCTCGTCTCGAGCCTCGTCGCCTACTATCGGCTTGCGTACCGGGTGAAGGCGTTCCCGCGCGCCGAGAAGGAGTCAAGCCCCGAAGGCGAAGAGGCGTCGACCTTGGCACAATTGCGCCACGTCTTTGCGGGCGACGTCTCGCCCGAATGGTCGAATGACGACGAGTTGCCAATCTTCTTTGCTCGGATCTTTGCCGAGGAGAGTGCGGCCGTAGCCGCCGGACTCGGCAAGCACCTTCACGCGCAGATGACGGTCTTCCTCCGGCGTACCGCGATCGTTGCCCGTGTCCTGCTCGGAGCGCCGAGCGAAGAAGCGACCGACGCCTTTCTCAATGATGAGCGAACAGAGTACGCCCGTCTGCTCGAGCTCCTCCGCATTCCGCAACCGAGCCAAGTCCTCGACGGACTATTGTCACATCCTTCGGCGCTCGGTGGAGACGTTGACACGCTCGGTCGCCACATCTTGACCCTCCGTTCGAGGTTGTGGGCATTCACGCGGCCAGCCGACGAGCTTCTGCAAAGGCAGGAAGTGACGATCCCGACCTTCTTCAGCTCGCACTGGCCGGACCTGTTTCCCGAGCATCCTGCGCCGTACGAGCTCCTCGGATTGCCGAAACGCCTCGACTCGCTCCTCGCCGAGATCCTCGAGCGGGAGTGCCAGCAATGCGGACAAGTTCCCTCGAACCCGGCTCTGTGCCTCTTCTGCGGCGAACTCGTGTGCGCTCAGATGTTCTGCTGCATGACGGACTCCGAAGACGAGGCTCGCGGCGAGTGCAACGAGCACATGTGGGGGTGAGCGAGATCCTGTCCTGCTGCTCGCCCGCCTGATCTTGTCGCTGACGGATCCGGCCTTTCCCCTAGCTGCGGTTGGTCGGTTGGAATGTACTACCTCGTCAAGCGCAACGTAATCCTCACGCTCTACGCGGATCGCGGCGCGTTCATCACTCCGCCGTACCTCGACTCGCACGGGGAAGCTCAAATGAACGATCGGTGCGTCCAGTCTCAGATCCTTTCGCGCCACAAGACAAGCTGACGAGCTGCCTTCAACTTTTGAGCAGACGCGGACGCTCCCAGTTCCCGCAGTCTTTGCATCGGCAGCGGTATGATGAAGTCCGCAAAATCTGGCTCACGCAAGGCATTCCGACCTACGTCGCTCGCAAACTCGAAGCAGTTACGGATCACGGCGGATGGGAAACCTTCTGAAGCTCCCTTGCATATATCTCACGCCCCTGTAGCTCGCTCAACCTCGCATCAATCGCATTTCGCAACCGGGCAAGGGAGAGTGATTCATGCGATGCAGGTACTGACGACAACAGAACTATCGGAAAGCAAGAGGTGCAACTCGGCGAGTAACGAGAGGGAGAGGTATATACGACACGCACAGCGGGTAATAGAGGCGCAAGCTTCGCGAGGAGAGTAAGGGTCACAATTCCATGTCGACGTCCATGCCTCCCTCGTCTGCACCGATCAAGGTATCGTCGTCGAACGCGGTCTCGCCCGCGTCCGACATCCCGTCGCCGTCCGCATCCGCATGCTCGACGCGTTGCCGCTCGCGCTCAAACTCGCGCCAGCTCTCCTCGTGCTTGTCGAGCGCCTTCTCGTGGGCGCTGTTCGAACCACCTTTGGACACGGCGGAGGCGGCCCAGGGTGGGGGTCGGTACAATACGAGACTCCCTTCGCGAGCTTTGGCTGCTTCCCGTTCGAGAGAGGCAATCAAAGAGGCGGGGAGGGCGGAAGCGGTAGCGGCGCGGCGGGCGGCGAGCGCGTTCAGGCGTAACTGCTGCTCGGCCGAGTCGTCCATGAGACTCTCGCTTGCCCGGTCCCCATGCGAGGGAGTTTCGCTCGCGTCGGCTTCATCGTCCGCATCGAGCGAAGCGACGTAGATCCTGTGCGGATCCAGATCCCACGACGAGGCGTTTGCGGGACCCATCTCGATTTCGTCGGTCCGGTTTGAGCGCGCGGCATCCGCGAGCGCGTATCCGGACGAACCGTTCGGAGGCGAGATCGAATGAGTCGGAGGAGCCTGCGCCGAGGGGGAGAAAAAGGCGGATTGCGACCACGGGACGGTCGGAAGGGCGCCCGACGTGCCGTACGAGGGCGCGACGGGAGGCGGCGAGAAGGCGAGAGGAGTGGAGCCGTTCATGCGAGGCGCAGTGGCCTGGACGGGCGAGGTCGGAGGAGCGGACGGGAGAGAGGCGGAGGCGAGGGTCGGTGAAGAAAAGGCATGAGTCGGTGGAGGGACGGCTACGGATGGCGGAGTAGCCTCGCGTCGGCCGCGACTCGGTGGAGAGCCGAGCTGTGTTCCGCCGATCGGCGAAGAGAAAGACGAGGCAAAGGCGGAAGAGGCGAGCGGAGGAGTCGGCAAGGGTTGAGACGGCTGCCTCAGGAGATGGGGCGGGACGGCGGAACGAGGCGAGCCGGCAGGTCCATGCGCGTAGGTCGCTCCCAAGGGTTGTGACGCGGGCGATGCAGTAGAACTCGGGGTTCGGTCAAGCGACAAGCGACCGAACGCCTCGTGGTCCGGCGCGACCCTGATCCGCTTCGTGGCGCGCCTCTGCTCTTCCGCACCTGCATCCCCACCACCGCTGTTCCCGTTCATACCCATATTTGACCCGCGGCCGTGCAGGTCGAGCCCGAGTCCGCTATCCGACGCGGAAAAGGCATTGCCACCGAGACCCTGTTCAGCGGCCGGCGTCGCCTCACTGATCGGTTCCAACGCGCCCGTCCTTGCGCCGTAGCCCGCGCCGTTCCCATTGAGTGCCCAAGCGATCGCGCCCGTCGGGAGCGCGGTCGGGGACGCGGCGACGGGGACTGCGATAGGCCCTGTCCCGTTTGACGACGACGCGACGTCCTCCGCGGTCGGTTCGGTCGGGTGAGAGCGCTTCAGGCGAGGTCGAGGTGGTGGCATTTGTATGGGAGCGGATGCCATTGCTGGAGCTGGCAGCATGGCTGTCCTAGTCCGAGTCGGGAACAGCGCTCGAGAACGTTCGCTCGCTCGGGCGAACGGAAGGTCGGAGATGATCCCCGAAGAGGCGAACGTAAGACGGGGGCGACGAGTTTCAAGGTTGATCGTTTGCGCGTGAGAGTAGGCGCGAAGTCCGAGCTTCAAAGCGTGCGTAGCCCTATGGAGTGCAAGAGAGAGCGGTGGCTGTATTATCCTAAGTGGGATCGGCACTGTCGCCCGGCCCGGACGCGTGCCTTTTGCGTGTAATTTGCGACGGGTCAAACGCAAAGAGTGTATGCTCCGCCCCTGAGCCTGTTTTCGGAACCGGACACGACACGAGAAGTCTGCGCGGGGGAGGAGGCTGGCTCATCCAACCCCGATCACCCGCTCTATAGCGTGATAGAGGCGACTGCTTTACTGGCGCGTGACTTCGAAGCCAGCGACTAGGTCGAGTCCACAGCACCGAGGCTGTTCTCTGTTTGAGCCTGGGTTCACCCTTGTTCCTCTTCCCTTCCCCCGCCTTTCGTCGCATTCATCGGCTCTCGCTTGGCTTGCTCTAGTGATCCGCTATCAGGAGCTCGGAGCGAACGCTCAGCTCGCGACCGCGACTCTCTATCGGTTATGACTAGCTCGGACGCCGGCCGAGAAGGTGAGCAAGAGCGGGATTCGCGACCCGACGGACACGACAACGACGACGACGACGCGCGTCAAGTTGGTTCACAGACGCGACTCGACATAGTCGACAGCTCGAACGACGATCAGAACGGGAATGACGATGCAGGAGGTGAAAAGGCACTGCCGCACAGCGAAGACGACGACAGCCGAGGTGCGACTGCCGACGACGAACCGGCTCACGAGGTTGAACCGCGGGACGAAATAAACGTCGCCACGTCCGAACCAGGCGACATGGAACAGGATGAGGATGTGAACGCCTCGAGCGATGCCGATAGGCGTCAGTCGACGTCGACGAACGGCTCGTTTGCCTCGGCTCAGCAGCCCGTCTCGTCGAGCGATCACGGCCACGGCGCGGATGACCAAACGCCGACGGTCGCCCATTCGGCCCAGTTCGAAGCGCCCGTCGACTATGACAGTCCGCGGACAGAAGGCGGCGACTTTGTTTCAGACCTCCGAGACTCGCCAGTCCAGGTCAACGGCTCGCCGCGATCGTTCCGGAGACCGTTCTCGCTCGTGAGCGAACCCGATTCGCCTTCGACGAGCGCGCCTGCTTCGCCTCAACAAGCCAGGACGCCATCGAAACAACAGCCTCGGCGACCGTCACTGTTGACGACGCCGCTGTCGCCGGCGTCTGACCCGACAAACGTCGGCCGCGATTCGAGCGCGAGTTTGACCCAGGCCGTCTGGCGTCAGAGCATGGGGCTCAATTCAACCCCTTCCACCATTGCCAAGGGACTCGTCGACGTACAGCTCGATGACAGTCGAGGACCCGGAGGGACCGAAGATGAAGAGGCAGAAGAGGCGCGCCGGAAAAAACGGCGGAGTGCCGCCATGAGCTGGAACAGTGCGCACGCGGCATCCATGCTCGCGAACGGTCACTCGAACGGGAAAGGGACCGCCTCCAAGCTGAAGCGGGCGAGCCAGAGGCGGTCCAATTCAGATTCGCATGCGCTCGCCGCCGCGTTCGAGGTCGACGAACAGGAGGTCAATGACGAAGCGTCGAGTCTGTCGCCCGTCTCGCCAACGCGGTCCCACTCGTATCCTCTACCGACTGTGCACGACCGGTCCGGCTCGATCGCGGCGCCTCACGCCGCCGACGGCTTCATCTCGCACCGCGCGTCGGCCAACCTGTCCGCCCTCGCTCAACCCGTGTCTCCCGCGAACCCGCCATCGAGCAACTCGGGCATCCGTGCGCTTCAAGCCAACTTTGAGAGCCTCCGAACGCTTAAGGAGCGGGAGGGAGGCGAGGAGGAAGAGGATATCGATTGGGAGTTTTGGGGCAAGGTCATGTCGGACTACGAGGAGGTCGCGCAGAGTCAACGTGAGTCACCGAGCAAACTATGATTGTCGACGCTTAGACGGCTTCCTAATGCATTCTGTCCTCTTTTCTGATGCCTCGACTACCCTCTCACAGCAAAGGAGCTGTCGCGGGCGATTCAGCGAGGCATTCCGCCAGCCCTGCGCGGCATGACCTGGCAACTTATGTCGTGAGTTTCCCTCCTAGAGCTGCGTCGTCAGCGACCATCTGAAGCCTGACTGACGAGACCTGATCATACTGCGACAGAGCCGCGAAAGACGCCAACCTTGAGTTTGTATACTCCGAGCTGCTCAAGCAGACCTCGCCGCACGAGAAGAGCATCGCGCGAGACTTGAATCGGACGTTCCCGAAACATGCCTACTTCAAGGATGCCGAAGGCGTCGGCCAGGAGAATCTGTATGTCCTTCGATGCGAGTCGCTCTGTTACATGCATGCTCAACCCTAGTACGACCGACAGCTTCAACGTCGTCAAGGCGTACTCGATCTACGACGATGAGGTCGGCTATACTCAGGGACTGCAGTTTATCGTCGGCCCTTTACTGCTCAACGTGAGGACTTTCTGCTTCGCTGACTAGGTATGCGGACCCTCAGTGAGCTGACCCCCGCAAATGCTGCAGATGCCCGACGAGGAAGCGTTCTGCGTGCTCGTCCGGCTCATGAAGTCGTACGACTTGCGGTCGCACTACACGCCCAACATGCCCGGCCTCCAGCTCCGGCTGTTCCAGTTCGACCGGCTCGTCGAGGAACTCGTCCCGAGCGTGTTCCTGCACCTCTTGCGACAGGGAGTCAAGAGCAGTATGTATGCGAGTCAGTGGTTCCTGACTCTCTTCGGGTGAGTCGGGCCACTCTCGCGACGAATTGGTCTCCCGGCGGGCCTCCTGACGTGCGACCCTGTTTAGTTACCGGTTGCCGCTCGAGCTGGTCTCGTCGGTCTTTGATCTTGTGTTTGCTGAGGGCGTCGAGGCTTTGTTCCGATTCGCTGTCGCCCTCCTGAAGCGCAACGAGGCGTACCTCCTCACGCTCGAGTTTGAGGACCTGATCGACTTCCTCAAGAATGGTCTTTTCGAAGCCTATGCGGTACGTCCTTGTGCCTCCTCAGATTGGGGCCCTATCCAGCTTATCAACAAACAACTATGCAGCCCGACGAGCGGGAACTGATGCGAGATCCCGACGCCGAATACCGGATTCACGAGTTCGTACGCGATGCGCTGCAGGTTCGGATCACGCCGATGATGCTTGTAAGCCTCATAAAGCTGTTGTGCACAATGAGGACACATCGCTGACGGAAGGCGTCACGAGCAGGATCAATTCGGCGAAGAATGGGCTTCCCTTTGCGCAGCTCAGACGGCGCATGCTGCCGAACTCGACGCGCTCCGCAAGGCGAACCACCAGCTGTCTCGGCAGGTCCGACAGCTGGAGAGCAGCTTGGCGCAGATCAATCAAGAGCATTGCGAGCTCGTCAAGCAAGTCGTCGCTTCTCGTCTGGAACGGGAAGAGCTCGAGGACGAGCTCGTCAAGTGTGAGTTTGCTAGCGATTCAGCACATCGCCTCGCCCCTCCGAGGAGCTGACATTTTACGCCTCGTCGCCGCAGACAAGCTCGCCTACGCCGACTTGTCACACGTCGCCGCCGCCTCGCAAGCTTCGGCTTCTCCCGTTACGTCGCGCCGGCAAAGCGAGATGAGCATCGCGTCGGTCTCGGACGAGAGCCGGAGCACTGCAAGTGCCGCCTCCGCTACGCAAGCGAGCAGTGGCTTGGCCGCTGGCCTCGGCAGCTTCGGCGGGCGATGGTTTGGAGGAAGTGGCAGAGGCAGTGTCAGCTCGACCATGAGTCGGAGCGGCAGCCAGGGTCTCTGATCCTTTCCTCTGCCGTGACCCTGGATCTTCTCCTCTGACATCCCCGGAGTCTGCGCTTTCCATTCGCTTTCGTTGCAACTTCTCCGCGTTGTTCATGTTGCCATTCCGTCGCTCGCTCCGGCCGTCTGTCGGACACTTTCCCTTCGTACGGACTTCGGTTCTCATCACATCAACTTGTATCCCCTACATCACGCACATTGCATTCATATGGTTCCTTTCAGCATTCTACGGGATTTCGAGAGTCTGCCAGCCAGCGTAACTTCTCGATCGCTCGCCCGACATGGTCATTTCGTCCAATCTATTGTAGCCGCCTGCGTTCCCGTCGGAGCTCCTTTCAGCACGCGCACACCTGAGAGCCACTACAGAAGCATACCGAAGCGCACGGCCGTACAAGGATAGCTGTAGCCGACCCGGCGACTTGACTGCGACTGCCGCGACTCGACCCTGACCGAACCCGCCCGGCTTGTACGACATCGCCTAACCAGGCAGCTTTTAAGGCTCTCTGCCGGCTAAGCGAGGCCTGTGAGCCTAGTCCGACGCGTCCTTACGCGGTCTCCGATGGACTTTCGCGGTTCGCTCTCCCCACCTCGACCTCCTCCGCCCGACTTGTCGACATTTGATCTGGGGCCCGCAACGCCAGAGCTACAGCAAGGCTTTCACGATGCGGCGACCAACCGTGCGAGTCGAGACCGACGGAGGCGCTCCTCCTTGGCGAGCTTTACAACCATAGCAGGCGCCCCTCCAGTCATTCCGATCGAACGCGACTTTGGCGAGGGCACGCGGAGTACGATCCCGACGCCCATCATCGGACCGCGAGGAACTCTGAGGAGGAGAGGTTCGAGTCAGACGCTTGGGAACGGGCAGAACGGTCGCAGAGTCGGGGAGGAATCGCGACGATGTGCGTTTCCATCCTTTTCGCGTCAAGTCGGGTCGCCACACCCTCTGGGAAGCCTCATCCGCACGCGCGAGGAGCTCGATGCTCTCGTCAAGGAGCTGCTTCGAGAACTATCGTGTGTGATTCATATTGACGTTTCCGTGACCTCGCAGACGAGGACTTTACGACCATCGACTGGGTTGCGGATACGCTGCTCGAACGGTCAAGAAGGAGGCACGAAGCAGCGACCGCGACCAAAACGCTCGGTCACAGTCTCAAGGCAGGCTTCTGGCGTTTGGTTGCTGCTTGCCAAAGCTGGGCTGTCGTCAGTCTCGTCGGTACGTCCATTCTCCATCTCGGTACCAGCCGCTTGATCACCTGACCTTGACGCGACCCTTCGATATAGGCGCCATCATCGGATTGAACGCAGCTATCATGTCGATCATGACGGCATGGATGTCGGACCTCAAGTTGGGCTACTGCACGCAGGGGTGGTGGCTCAATCACAAGTTCTGCTGCTGGGAAATCGAGGAGGGCTTCTGCGAAGACTGGGTCTCCTGGACGGCTTTCAGCGGCATCCAGTGGCTCGTCTACGTCGCCTTCGCTGTGCGTAGTGCCACCGTCCTCGCCTTAATTTTGGATCCCGCTGACCCGGCTCACCCTCTATTTACGATCGGCAGGGCCTCTTTGCTTTCACCTGCGCCTTCCTCGTCAAGTCGTTTGCACCATACGCCGCCGGGTCCGGTATCTCCGAGATCAAGTGCATCCTAGCGGGTTTCATCATCAACGGCTACCTCTCGTTCGCAACTCTCAGCATCAAGTCGGTCGCACTCGTGCGTTTCCTGCTTGCATCCGGTCTGCGAGCTCGCGGCTAATTTGGACGGTGTGCAGCCCATCGCTATCGCTTCTGGCCTGTCGGTCGGCAAGGAGGGCCCGTCTGTCCACGTTGCGAGCGCGATCGGCCATGTCGTCGCGAGCCGGTTCCGACGCTTCAAGCGCAGTCAAGGTGCGCGACGGCCGTGATCTGTCCGTTTCTGTGCTATGTCTGACATCGCGCTCTCTGACAGCCAAGATGCGCGAGATCGTTACGGCAGCCTCGGCGACCGGTGTTGCCGTCGCTTTCGGCAGTCCAATTGGCGGCGTTCTGTTCTCGCTGGAGGTACGTGCCACGTCCTGCTCAGGCATTATCGAGCTGACGCTGGGCGAGACTGCAGGAGATGACGATCAACTGGCCGATCAAGACGATGTGGAAGAGCTTCTTCTGCGCGCTCGTTGCGAACGTGGTGCTCTCGGTGAGCCTGCTTGAGATGAGCGGGAGGGATGAACGGTCACTGACGCACTGCTTCAGGCCATGAACCCGTTCCGAACCGGCAAAATCGTGCTCTTCCAAGTGCGCTTCGACCGCGACTGGCACTTCTTCGAACTCGGCTTCTTTGTCCTGATCGGCATCTTTGGCGGCCTCTACGGCGCCTTCGTCATCAAGTTCAACTTACAAGTGGCCGCGTTCCGACGCAAGCACCTCGCAAATCATGCCATTTCGGAAGCGGTCTTGCTCGCCCTTCTCACGGCCGCAGTCGGTTTCACGAATCGCTTCCTCCGGATCGACATGAATGAGATGCTCAACATTCTCTTCCAAGAATGCGACGGAGAGGGCGACTACGAGAACCTGTGCCAGTGAGTCTTGCACGCTCGCTTTCTGATTGTGTTTCGTCGCTGATCGTGGAGAATGGCAGGACTTGGGCTCAGTGGCGAATGGTCAACTCGCTCCTCCTTGCCACGGTCATTCGGACAGCCCTCGTCGTCATCTCGTACGGCTGCAAGGTCCCTGCAGGAATCTTCGTGCCGTCGATGGCGGTCGGCGCGACTTTCGGCCGCATGATCGGGATCCTCGTCAAGGCGTTGTACCGGTGCGCGTCACTCGCCAAAATTGCGCTATAGCCCAGCTGATCTCGCTATAGCCCGGCTGATCTTCCTCTCCGTACAGCGCTCACCCGACATGGAGCTTCTTCGCTGCTTGCGACCCCGACAAGCCGTGCATAACGCCCGGCACGTATGCATTCATGGGCGCAGCCGCAGGCCTCGCGTACGCCACCGCACCATCGCTATCGGAGTATTACGCTAAATCAACTCGCATGCAGAGGTATCACGCGCATCACGGTTACAGTCGTCGTCATCATGTTCGAGCTCACCGGCGCCCTCACCTACATCTTGCCAACAATGGTGCGCATTCCGATCTCAACGCATGGCTCGCGAATCGCCCGGCTTACGAACTCTTGGCGCAGATCGTCGTCATGGTCACGAAGGCTGTGTCTGACCAGTTCGGCGGCGGCGGAATCGCCGACCAAATGATCAAGTTCAACGGATATCCGCTACTTGAGAATCACGACCACGCTTATGGCGTTCCAGGTGCGCCTTCGATCTCAAACAGAGCTCAAGATCTCCGCGCTGACTCTGCTCGTGCACTTTCAGTCTCCACCGTCATGCGGAAGGACTTATTGTGCCTTCCATCGGAAGGCATGAACTTGGACGAGCTGCGTGCGTTTGCCTGATCATCTACTCAGAAGGCGGGCAACCTTTTGACGCTCACTTCTTCTACCAGAACGTCTCTTGAGCACGACGAAGTATCAAGGCTTCCCGATCGTGCGCGGCAAAACCGATAAGACTCTGCTCGGCGACATTTCCCGGCGGGATCTCAAGATCGCGATAGGTTCGCTGTCAGTCTCGCAGTTGTTAAGCGCATCCTGACGTATATCGCATCGCCTTGCAGAAAAGGCACAGCTTTCGCACATTGTCGCGCCGGACGCGCCTTGTTTGTTCTGCCCGCAGCTCAACACGCCGGGCGCGAGTACCGCTTCTTCTTCCCCGCTGGTGGACGACCCCCTCGGTGCCGAAGAGGACTGGGACGGCGGAGAAGAGGGGATGCTCGACTTTACGCCGTTCGTGAACCAGGTCAGTCGAGTCGTCGTGACGGCGCGGAGTCAGCCGGTATACTGACCGCGCAAAGTTCACAGACGCCATTGTCGGTTTCGCCAAAACAGCCGCTCGAATTCGTCATGCAGCTCTTCCGACGCATGGGGTGAGTCCACCCCGTTCGCGCCGATGCGATGCGATGCGATCAGAGCTGACTCGGTTACCGTCCATGCTTTCAGCCCTCGGGTCATTCTGGTCGAGCGCTTCGGACAGCTCGTCGGCCTCGTTTCCGTCAAGGACTGCCTACGCTACACAATTGAGCACGAGGCGGGTCACGATTCTAGCGCCCGCGCGGAAGAGCTCGAAGCGACGCTGGATGAGCTGCGGTTGTGGTGGAAAGATTCGCGACAATGGGTCTTCAGCCGGGTTACAGGCAGGTCGCGGCCTTTGAGCCCCGATACTTCGGCGCCGTACTCGACAGCCCGTAGGCGTTCTCTCCGCCGGTCCGAGGCCTACGAGTTGTCAGACCGGGATCCGCATTCGGATTAGATTTCGCCTGTAATTGCAGCGAAACGCCCACAGATACTGCATCGCGTCACATGGAGAACCCGCCTGCGCCTACACTCATTGCACCGAGCGCCATACCTTCCCATCCCGTGCCCAGCCCAACGCCAGCTTGCGCGCGGAAGGCGGCGACGCTCATAGCTCGTCCGGGTACGGCATGAGGCCCATAGCTGAATGGGCTGAAGTCAGTCTTCTTCCCTCGAGCAGGAGGCGGCCTCTGAATTTTCAGACTCACCCTTCACCACCTAGGACGGTCGCAGGATCTGCAAGTCGAGCGCAAATGACGAACCCGTCTTCTTCGTTCAGAGCGTAGCCGGAAGTGCTGCTTGACGCGCGGACATCAGCCCTTCGGCCTTGTCTATAGAGGAAGACACTCACCCGTAGCAAACCGATTGCAAACTCGGCTTGAGGTACGCTCCTCCGGCGACGCCTGCCAGTACGCAGGGAGGGACAGCGCCACTCTCGGCCTCCTTCTTGCGAGCCTGCGCGACCTTGTGCCGCTTTTGCCGCTCACGCAGCGCGTCCGACTTGTTGACGAACGTGACGCAAACGAGCTCCGATGGGTGGGTCGCGCTGTTGTCGGGATACCCGCGGGCGCTATACTCGGCGCGAGTTGGCGCGTCCACAGTCGACGCGCTCCCGCGGATATGCGACCGGAGAGCAGAGATTGCCAGCTTGGTCTGTCCGCCAGTTCGACTGGCGGTGCAAGCGCAGAGGCTATAGGGTACTCGGTAGCGAGCCTGCTCGGCGGTCATCAGTTCGCTGAGCTGGAGCCTTTGCACGCGAGGAGGACGCACCATCCATGCGTCCGAGGTCTCGTCGAACAGGCGCGCCAGCGCAGACTCTTCGATTGCGGGATCATGGTCGACGAGACGGCCGACTTCTGAGTGAATGTCGCTCAAGTACGTTGGTTTGAGCAGGTGAGTCTGCCAAGCTAGTTCCTTTTTGCACGCGGAATCGCGTCAGCACGATCAGCACGCCAAGTTGACTGGCCGAGACGTACAATGTCGACGGTCGGTATGCAAGTGAGGGGCGGATTCGCAGCGACGACGTCCATAAAGCCGTGATACCGCGCGATGATTCGATCGAGAGTCGCGGTATCCTCGTCGAGCTTTCCCGGAGTGAACCATCCGAGCTTGGCCAGATCTCGGGTAAAGTCCGCCTCACGTAAGATCTGAGAAGCATCGACAAATCAGCGTTGCGATCTGACAGAGGACGGCTTGTGAGCGTGCCAGAGGAACAAGGTCGACCGAGAACGGTTCGCCGCGGATGTAGCAGTTTAGGATACCGTTGATACTGCTCGAGGCGGTCAGGACAGGCTCGGTTGCGGCATGCTCGAGCCGACTCGACGTACCCTCCTTGCTTGTACATCCCGAGAGCGGATAGGAAGCTCTTCTCGATCGTATCTCGGTCCCACTTGTACGCATTCGCCAGATCTTGAGGACTGTCGGAACGTCGGATCTCGAGCGAGCGGGCCATACGAGTGGCGACCCAGCGAGCCCCGGGCGCTCCTGCGGGCTGTTCGGGCAAAAGCCATGGACTGACGACAGTCCCGCTGTCAATGGAACGCGGGATCAGCCGTCGGAATTCTCTCCCTGGTCAAGGGAGTGCACCTACGCCAACGTCGCGAGCGGGTCGTCCTTGCATCTGAACACGTCTGATGCTAGCTTGGCGATGCCGAGGGTTGCGTGCGTATAGATCAGGCCGTCAGGGCTCTTTGCTTTGAAACCTTCCTGCGCGTAGCCTGTCTTGTCGGGCGTGATCCAGGCTGGACGACGGCGAGTCAGCGCTACAGTCGCATCGCAATTAGACCGTTGAGGTGACTCACGAACGTCTATAGAAGGGAAGCCATGAATCTCGGGCGTCATGCGAGTCTCGGTCGTGGCAAAGTATTCGAGCGGGTCGTAGGGGGTGTTCGTCAGGTCGGTCCAGACACTTTGCATTGCGGGGTTGACCGGTAGCTCAAAGGTCGACCCGTTTATCGCGAAAGCCTGTAACGGAGCACTCGTCAGTAATGCGGATGCGGGATATCCCGAAACTCGCTCGATCTCACGACGTCGGACAGCAGAGTCCGCTTCACCCCGCACAGAGGCGGTGCGTCGCG
The DNA here is from genome assembly GCA_037974285.1 of Rhodotorula glutinis. Lineage (NCBI taxonomy): Eukaryota > Fungi > Basidiomycota > Microbotryomycetes > Sporidiobolales > Sporidiobolaceae > Rhodotorula > Rhodotorula glutinis. The sequence goes on along the minus strand of JBBPFV010000010.1, from coordinate 156,599 downwards.
GAGCTTGTCCTCCGCATAGCGTCTGCGAGGAAGAGGAAGCGTCCGAGAATAAGTTGGCGCTCCTTTGAATCGGCACAACACGTGAAACTCACAAAGGCTGAAGCATGTAGGCGTGCAGGGCCATGGCGACGTCAAGCGGTGGGAGGACCTGCTCCGTATGACCTTCGTCGCTCATCATCGACATGACGCGCAGGAACATTTCGAGCCGATATATGGCGACATTGACAAACAGCGACCACCTGGATTTCGGATCGAGGTCCGCTCCGATCCCGGCACAACCCGCTTCGACCTTTTGCCTGAGCCGCTCGAACGCCGCGAGGAGTCGGACGTGTGCCTGTACGTCGGAGCGAATGATGAACAGAGTGCCGGTCGATTCGCGGTTCGGGTGATGCCCGACCGAGTACGACGTCGGGAAATCGAAGGCGGGCGGAGGCAAATCGTCTAGTTCGTCGATATAGTCGGGGGCGACATGCGCTCCGTTGTTCGATTCGTATGAAGGCGGCTCGTCGTGAGGAGGCCGGCTACTGTCATCGCTCGTAGCGGTGCCACCATTATTGCGACTGAGCAAGCGACGCAGGAACGGCATTGTCCGCGAGAGACTTCAACCAGCGTAGCTTGTACTAGTGTTTCGTTGCTCGGGTACAACGGACTCGCTTGTGTTTGTAGAGCAGCGCCTCAGTGTTCTCTTGTGGCAGCAAAGGAGGAGCAAATTTGGGCGACACAAAGCGGTCGGGCACTTTCTTGGCCCCACGGCGACCGGCGAGCAGACCCGGAATGGGCCGAAGTGGGGGGAACGAAGACGGTGATCGACTCGTTGCGTCATACCAGCACGGGCTCTTCGCTGAGACGACTTGAAGCCTGAAAGAAGGAGGCAGAGAGCGCCTGAAGAGCAAGCGAAGACCGCTTCACAGAAAGTTCGGGCGGGCCACAGAGGACCATTGCATCGACTCAAACTGCGCGCTCAAGTCTACGCCGTTCGCATAAGGATGCGATAGAGGCATGAATTGGCGGCGCTTATCTCCAGTTGGCAGAGTCCCGTCGCAACGGTGAGACTCGGTGCCGCTTCGCCGTCCCCGCTGCGGACGGGAAGAGAGCCCGCCAGATCCAGTTCCGACGCGAGCAGAGGGCGCACAGCCCTTGCTTGCAGGTACGGCGATCCGGAGAGGGTCCGGAGCGTATCTCCGTCGCATAATCGCTCGTGCTCGTCGGGAAATGGCAGTGTGCGAGACCTTGCGCCGGCGAGTCGACTCGAGCCGGGACGCACGTTCAGGCCGACCGCTCAGACGCCCAACGACGGGACCTTGTCGAGCGGCGGCAACCTGCCTTCGACGCCGTCTGTGATGAGCGCGCGAGCCTCGACGTACTCGTCATCGGGCGTGAGGCGCGCCATCTCGCGGCCGTACATCTGGCCAAAGAGCTCGACGGCCTTCGGGACAGTGTCGAGGACGCGGAGCGGCCCGCCTTGTCCGAGCTTGCCCAGCTTGCGCATCTCGGCTTCAATGTTGGTCGACGAGACGTCGGCGAGACCGCAGGCGATGATCTGGTCGAACCAAGCCTTGGTCTGCTCTTCCACGTTGAAGCTGAACCCGTGCAATGAGATGCGGCGGCGGATATGGATGCCGATTGAGCCAATCTTGGTCGTCGGTGACGTAAAGACGCCCGTGTGTTCGAGCGGGTAGACGGGAACGGAGAGGCTTTTGGCAAAGTTCTCGAGGAACCGCTCGAGGTGATCGACGTAGCACCGCGTCGAGAGCTGAACCATGGTGTTGGCCGTTAGCTGCACAGCTACCTCTCGCTCGCAGATCGACCAACTAACTTGAGCAGCACCGAGATCCATCAGCGAGTAGCCGACGAGTTGACCCGGTCCGTGGTAGGTCGTCTGCCCACCACGCATTGCATGAACGTAGTCGGCCCCGAGCGCCCGAAGTCGGGCGCCTTCCTGCTCCAGTTGCTCTGGGTTCTTCTCCCTGCGGCCGGCGGTAAAGACGGGCGTGTGCTGCAAGAGGAGGAGGATGTCGGTCTCGGCGACGCGTTCGAGCGAAGCGCGCTTGTCGGCGTCGTTCGGCGGGTCGAAGAGCGCGGCTTTTGCCGACAAGCGGGCCTGCACGATCGACTCTTGCAGCAAAAGACCGCGCTCGTAGGGGAGTTGACTCGGCAAGTAGGTCCAAACGACCGGACGGCGAGCCGATGCGGCGGCTTTTGTAGCGGCCTGCGAGGCCGAGCAGGCGGAGCGGCGAGCCACAGTTGCAAGCATTCTTAGTCTGATGGTGAAGAGTCGCTTTCCGGGGTGAAGCGCGAGAGCGAGTCGCGTGTTCGCGAAAATGGCGCATCCTGGCGCGCGCGAAATCCGCGCATCCGTTCCGTCGAAAGTCCGCCTTGGCGACGGCGTGGGCTCGGCCCTCCCGCGCAGCCCAAATCACGCGCATCTGCATTCTCATCACTCCGAACGCCTGTCGAGTCTCCCTGAGCGATACCTATCGTTAGCCTGTGCTTCTAGCGCTGACAACAGCTACCGGACCCTCCTGACAACCCAGCCATCTTGTTCCCGCGCCGTCTGCTTGCCTCCGAAGGTACCTTCACGCCCTTGCAGGCCGACGGGATTTGTACAAGGCTGCGACCTCTTTTCGCGTCTTCCTACGTCTTCCAGGTGAGCCACAGGACGGCGCCGAACTCACACAGAAACTCTTGCCATTGTACACCGTGCTCAGGGCGAGGAACTCGCTGGAACGCGGGCGCGAGAGCGCACACTTTGCAGCGCGCGAAACCGGGCAGTCTGCGCACCCGGTGCCGTCGCCTGCCCTCATCTCGGGCTTTTCCTGCTCGAACACCTGTGCAGACAACCTGAAGCAATGCATTCAATAGTACTGTACTTTTGCCGGCATCCAGAGTCGCTGAGGAACGAGAGAGAGGAAAGCGGCGACCGGGCAGAATTTGTCTCAGGCGCGAAATCAAGGTCGTCGGGGCGGCAACTTCAGGCGAAGAGCCGCCGCGTCTTGCCTCGCTCTTTTCTCTACGCTCACACCACTTTGATAGTCCGCTCAATCTCGTCTCCAAATGAAGCTCGCTCACGCTCTTGCTGGCCTCGCTGCCTTGCCCCTCTTGGCTTCGGCTCACTTCACCCTCGATTATCCTCCTTCGCGCGGGTTTAACGAGGACCTCGAGCCCCGTGAGCTCATACACTCGCCACGTTTCGTTCTTTTTCTCGCATACAAGGCACTGACTCGTGGAAGCCACTCGTGCCAGAATTCTGCGGCGGTTTCTCGACGCCCTCTGCCGACCGGACTCCGTTCCCGTTATCGGGCAGTGCCCCCGTCTTGATTGACTCGCACCATGCGTCCGCCATCGTCGGCATGTTCATCTCGTTTGACTCGAACCCGTCCAACTTTTCCGCCTTCAACCAAACTGCCTCGGGTCAGCAGTACGGCTTGCTCGACCCGTTTGGCGGCATCACGGGCACCGGCGAGGTACGGCTTGCTTGCTCTCGATCATTTCTAGCTAAGCGGTTGCTGCACCTTGACATTGACCCTCTCCTCTGCGCTACAGTTCTGCTTCCGCGTCGACATTGCCTCGCTTGGCGTTAACGGACTGTCTAACGGTTCAGTCGCGACTCTGCAGTAAGTTTGCGCACGCCTCGGGCTCTTCGCGGCCGCCAGGCGACTTGGTGCGCGAGAGCCCGTCTCTCTAGAGCAGTACTGACTCGGTTGCCGTATGCCGCAGAGTCGAATTCAACGGCGGCGATGGCAGTCTCTTCCAGTGCTCCGACCTCGTCCTCGTCGACAACTACTCTGTTCCTTCCAACGTCACCTGCCAGAACGCGACTTCGTCTGCATCTGCGTCTAGCTCGGCGGGCGCGAGCGCTTCCGGCTCGACGGGATCCGCCGGAGCCAAGTCGACGGGATCGCCCAGCAGCGGCGCCGGCCGCATCCTTGCCGGCTCGGCGGCTGCGACCGGTCTCGTCGCGGTTGTGGGCGCCTTCGCCCTGATGATCTGAGCGTTTAAATAGCCTGTAGAGCCCGCCCCCTCGCCTTCTTCTCTTTTCCGTGGTACCTGGTCATTTTCAGCTCCCCGGTCACTCCGCTAGGAGCTTCGAGAGAAAAGTGAAGCGTACAGCGTAGAAAGATATACACAGCCTACTCTACTTTCTCCCTCTTCGGATCTTCCGTATCATCCGGGTCGAGGTCGACTACCAGATCCTGTATTCGCGACAGTCCCTTCTTCACGAGCCATTTCGACGTGACGAAGGCGAGATGCCCGGCGAAACCGATCGATGCTGCCGTGAACTGGGTGTTCACGGAGTTAGCGAGAGGAGGCGCCGCTACCGAGACACCAACCTTACCAGCACGGCTAGAACCTGGACAGGCGCAAAGAGACGATCGTCGCGCCGGGCCTTCTTCAAGGAGAGCCTAATCCATGTGAGGAAGTCCATACTCTGTGAGAGGACAATGTCAAGTACCGCTGCCAAGCGAGATGAGTGCGGATAAGGCTGCAGTGCTCACAAAGGCGGCGAGGAGCGGTGGCGCATATCGAACGGTCGGAACATCTGGTTGAGGGATCCAACGGGGACGGTACATGCGGACGCCGAGGTTGACGACGATATAGAAGCGATCTGGAAGGCGCCGCGTCAGCTCAGATACACGCTCCGCTGAGGCTCGAGATGCTCGACACTGATGCGAAGCCGACTCACGAACGTTGCCAATAAAGGCTTCGAGTAGACCGATGAGAGCCATTCCGCGCAGCCACCGGAGGGCAAAGTTGACACGCGCGCCTGCCCTGACGTGCTCGTCCGCCTCGACGTTCCAGAACCGACCGCAGGTCGTCAGGTTGCGCGAGTTCGGGCGTTGCACGATCATCCATCCTGTCCCGTCGTGCCACGTCTCGTTCTTAACGATCCAATGCTCTTCAAGTGCCGACGACCAGCGGCAGTCGCCCGCCAGAGTCCCAACAGTCGACGAGAACTCCCTCAAGCCGTCCCCGAGTGCGCGATGATTGATGAGCGAATAGGCTGTCGATCGAGGGGTCGTCAGCCTTTCGTCACACTTGCCCTTACACCTGCTCATCATTGCGCTCACACAAGCGGTCCCTCGGCAGCAAGAGGTCGCGCTCCGTGTATCTCATTGCGGCATCGGCGGGCCAGCTGGCGAGGAAGCCAAAGACGACGAGCAGGACTGCGCAGATCACGCGGGGTGCGACTGTACACAGCGGCCAGTCAGACCCGCAGACCATTGGCGCGCACTGTACGAAAAGAGAACATCCGGCTTACGACGATGATTGAGGAACTTGGCAGAGCCAGAGGAGCGGAACCGGTACTTTTGTCCGCACTGAGTGCACGCATAGAAGCTGTTCTTGCGGTCCGCCTCCCTCCAGCTGCGAAGGCACCCCTGATGAACGTAGCGGGCCTGCGGGAGTGTAGATACGAGAAGTCAGGACCAGTGTTCATGTACCGGCTGTCGACGAGCGAGGCTGGACGTATGATCGGACTGACCGTTCCGCTACACCGGCAAGGCGCGATCAGTCTCCCATCCTCGTCGTCACCGTCGCAGAAGCAGATCCTGCACGTCCGGGCGTCTTGCTCGCCGTCGGGACCTTCCTCGGTTGCTGGCGATGGCAAAGTCGGCCTATCCTCCTGTTTCGCCAAGGCGGACTGGTCGACGAGCATGAGTGCGCTCTCGAGGGCGGTGCTTCAGGATGAACGAGCACGCAAGTCGCCAAGTACTGGCTGAGGCCTGCGCGCGAGATGTTCGACGTCGGTCAAGAGGGAAGAGCCGAGGTGGGGCGGACCGCAGCAGTGCACCGCTGTGTCAGTTGCACACTGCACGGGTTGTCTTGGAAAGACACACAGGGTGCTGCGCGAGATCGCGAGAGCGACTTACAACCGATGGGACCAGCGGGGAGAGTACATGCGAACTTTGTACCGACGGCACCAGGCGCGATGCCCGAGACGCAATCATTCAGGGAGATCCGGAAATGGGTGGCTGCATGATGGCTACAACAACTTGAGATGAGGAAGTATGGCGAAATGTCCCGCTGCAGGAGACTGCGCGAGAGGTATCATTCGGGGCGGAAATTGAGGTAGAACGCCTTGGCTTTCGCTTCGACGGCTTCAGGCGTCGATTCGGGCAGTTGGCCGACGAGGACGGCTGTCTCCAGAGTACGGACCGTATGTTAGACCTTAGTGGAGCCGAGAGAAAGAGCTCAGAGAAAGCACGAGCGAGCGCGAACGTACCGGGACTTCCGCTCCATTCCGTCAGGCTCGGGACCACCGTCCCCGGACCGACGACGGCACCGTCGGCGATCTTGCAAAAATCCTTGAGAATGGCGAGCGACCCCTGCAGACCGAAGAAGCGTCAGTCAGTATACACGGTGAAATCGCGGACAGTTTGCGATGAGAAGCTGCGGGAAGGACCCGAGCCTAGAAACAGCTCGGGGATGGTCTTGTGCTGACGCGCGCATACCACGACAGAGGAACGACTCTCACGAGCGCCTCGATGAAGATCAAACTCACGATGATGCAGTTCTTGCCGATTTCGACGCCAGTTCCGATCGTTGCGGCCTCGACAACGGACCCGGCTCCGATCGTAACGAGGTCGCCAATCTTCATCGGATAGTACGAGAAGACGCTGCGCAGGTAAGCAGTAGTCAGCTAGAGCAAGCGGGACAAGGGCGGCGAAAAGCAAACGTTGACGCACCCCTTGTAGGTCTTGTACGGCGGTCGGAGGACGACGCCTTCGCCGATGTTGCAGTATTTCCCCATCGCGAGCGTGACAGTTCCCGTCTCTTTCCCACCTGGCCCGGCTGCGCCTGCCCTGCGCAAATCACCGCGGAGGACGCCTCCCGGTTGAAGGATCGACTTGCCGCCGAGGACAATGTTTTGCGTCCCCGTGATTGTGCATGACCGCGAGACGAGGTTGCCCGTGTCGGTCTTGATCCATGGCGCTTTGCTCTTTGTTTTCGTTGGCCGTGCGATCGAGGTTGAGGATGACGACATGACGGCCGGCCGATTGGTAGTTCCTCGTTCAGCGCCTTCTCGCTACGCTCACGCACGGACGAGCTTGTCTAAGCGAAGCTGTCCAGAACGCGCTTCACAGCGCTGTAGCGTTCGTGTCGGGCTTTCGCCCCGGTCAACTCCGGTTCAGAGGGAGGGCAAGAGGAGTTGGACCGAGTCTCGACCTCCAACTTTCGCTATATAGCCCTTTCCCGCTGCCGCCATTCACCCTCCTGGAGGAGACAATCACCGCCATAGCTCTACGCTGATCCAGCTATCCTCGAAGCGCGGTCCCTCGCAGTAACCTCCTCCGTCCGCACGCCGCTCTCGGCTGCTCCTCTTCTCCGGCACCGACTCTACAGCAACCGCCTCTGATACCGTTGACCATGACTAGCGCAGAGACGACATGCGATATGGGCTCTAGGTCTCAATTGCGCCTGAAACGCGGGTGGCTAGGCTATATCGATCTCGCTCCGTCCGGCGGCAGCGGTCCGACATCGCCGGTCGATCACGCATTCACGAAGCGGATGCAATCGATCGCTCGCGTGGCTCTCGCCTTGCTTTGTTGACTTGCTCTCGCTGCTGCGTCAAGACTCTACAGAAGGGGCTCACGCAGAGCCATTCGGCTCGAGACTCGCTCGAGAGGACGCTCCGCTCCGCTCGTCGTCACTACACGCTGCAATCGTCAAGCCAAGTCGCCAGTCGCTGCGACTGAATCACACGTATCCCGCCTCGAAGATTAACAGGAGGCGTCTCCTCGGAAATGCGTGCTCTACTCGCCCTGGCAGCCACAGCGACGCTGGCGTCCGCCCTTTCAGCCGTCTGCCCGGTGCTCGACGTCGACAGCATTTTCGCGCAACCCGGCATTTGCTCGGCGAAGCCGTCAATTCAGACACCGCTGACGCCGGGCCTCAACCATGAAGGGGCGCGGTTGAGCGTCTCTTCGGGCGATGTCTCCCATCGCTCTCACGAAGATTCGTCTTCGCCGCCCTCGTCACGGCAAGCCAGTACTCGAAGATCCTCCTTTCCCGCTCGGGCGGCCACTCTCCCGACTGCTGTTCCGACAGGCGAGGTCATCGCAGGAGACTACAGCGGGAAGTACCGCCCGCAAGTCCACTACTCGCCGCCCAAGGGTTTCATGAACGACCCGAACGGCTGCCACCGCGACGACGACGGTACCTACCACCTCTACTACCAGTATAACCCGTTCGAGTACGTTGCCGGGAATCAGCACTGGGGCCATGCGACTTCGCAGGACCTGTACAACTGGACGAACCAGCCGATCGCGATTTACCCGCCCAATTCGACAACTCAGGTCATCTCGGGTTCAGCGGTACTCGATCCGAACAACACGTCGGGTTTCTTTCCCAATCAGACGAACGGCGTCGTCGCGGTGTACACGCTCAATTCGCCGACGCTGCAGGTCCAGGAGATCGCGTATTCGCGCGACGGCGGCTACTCGTTCACGCGATACGACGGCAACCCGGTCATCGACATTGGCTCGGCGCAGTTCCGCGATCCGCACGTCTCTTGGTACGAGGATAGATGGGTAATGGCGGTCGCGTACGCCACCGACTTTACCGTCGGGATCTTCACCTCGCCCGACCTCCGATCTTGGAAGCACCAAAGCAACTTTACGCACCAAGGCTTGCTCGGCCTCATGTACGAATGTCCCGCCTTGATCCGGATGCCGTTCCGCGAGGACCCTTCACGACACGCTTGGCTCATGTTTGTTTCGATCGGGCCGGGCGCACCTCTCGGCGGATCCGTCTCTCAGTACTTCGTCGGCGATTTCGATGGGAGCGAGTTTAAGCCGTACGACTCGGCGATGCGGCTATCGGACTTTGCCAAGGACAATTACGCCTCTCAATGGTTCGCCAATACAAATGACGGCGAATCGATTTCGATTGCCTGGTGAGATCTGTGAACGCCACTCTCCTAGAGCCTCAGTGGCACACGAGGCTGATACTGCTACCGTGTACAGGGCCTCAAATTGGCAGTACGCGCAATCGGTTCCGACGGTGGACCAAGGGTTCCGCAGCTCGATGAGCCTCCCACGCCGAAACTACCTCACGAACCTCACTCGCCTCGGCTGGGACCTCGTCTCGCTCCCGGTCGACTTGTCGCCCATTCTTGAGTCACCGCTCGCGTCGTCAGTGAGCGTCGTCAACAGCTCGCAGACGGTCGACTTTTCGAGTGTCGGGTCGAAGTCGGTTTGGTTCAGTCTCGACGTCTCGCTTCCGGACGTTGTGGTCAAGGACCCTTCGCTGTTCTCGTCGCAGGCGAGCCTCAACATCACCTTCTTGCCCTCGGACTCAACATCGCCCTCCTCGTCGAGATCAGGAATGCAGATCCCGGCCGCCCAGATCGTTTACTTCTACTCGGGCTTGACGAACGGCGCTTTTGCGCTCGAACGGCCGTCGGCTTCGTCCTCATGGGGTAGCGACAACCCGTTCTTCACCGATAAGTTCAGCTACACGCTCGTCGACCCGTTGACCTCGCTCGAAGGCGTTTTCGACCGCTCTTTGCTCGAGGTGTTCCTCAACAGGGGAGCGCACTCGGCGACGATGCTGGTCTATCCGGACGAGGAGGTCGGCAGCATGAAGGTCGAGACGCAGGACCTTCCGCCGGGAACGACAGTCCAGCTCACGGTCAATGGGCTCAAATCGACCTGGCAGACGTAATAGGGCCGACTGGCTTCTCCTTTTCTTCGCCCGCCTCGGCGTCTATCACATAGATCTCGGAGTGTGAAACCGTACAATTCTCAGTACTTGAACATGCAGAATGGCGCGCGAGCACTTCAGTAACACTGTGATCAGCTGCGAGGCAATTCCCGTGTCTAGGCATCCTACTGCTCAGCAGCGTCGGACTCGCTATACCCGCGACTGTGGAGCACACGAGCCAGCGCAGGTCGGAATCATCGCGCGTGCGACGCAGTCGTACGAAAGAGGCATAGCGCGTCTCTCATCGGACCGCAGCGGCCCGTCCGTCACGGTTCCCATCGATGAGGGTTTTATGGATCCTATAGCTTGCTGCGATTCCACTCTCAGAGTCGCGCTCTGAAGGGCCTGAGACAGCACTACAGTCGCACCGTTTGACTAGCAGATCGCTCAAGAAAAGAAAGGGTTCGAAACGGTCGCTGTGAAGACCGAGCTCCGTGGGCCGGGGATGACCTTCTTTGGATTAGCGCCATCGACGTCACCTCGCCCCCACTCTGCTTGCATTTCTTCCCGCGCCCGCTTTCCACGCGCCGGTTCTCGCAGCTTGTCGTGCATCTTGTTCTCCCTTCTTCAAATCTGCAGCTGAGCAATCACCCACCAAAATGCTCGCACTCCTCGGCTTGGCCGCTGCGGCGACCTTGGCTTCCGCTGCACCTGCTGCCAGCTCGCTTTCCGATGCTGCCGGTCCCGTGACGACCGGCGTCTTCTCGGCGGTCTCTTCCATCCAGTCCTTTGCGACGCCGCTCATCCCGAGCGGCGCGTCTGTTGCGAGCGGCGCCTCGAGCGTCTTCTCTGGCGGGATCCCGACGCGGTCGTTTGCGACCTCCGCGTCGTTCGCCTCGTCGATGGGCAACATGTCGATGCCGTCGACGACAATGATGTCGACGGCGAGCATGGCCTCGTCGACCGCGACCGGCACCGCGGGAGGAGTCGGCGGCGTGGGCAGCGCGAACAGCTCGTCGAACGGCGCTTGCTCAACATCGTCCTTCCCAGCTTCGGCGACGAGTCTTCCTACGGCGGCCCCGACGGGTCAGGTCATCCAAGGCGACTACAGCGGGAAGTACCGCCCGCAAGTCCACTTCTCGCCGCCCAAGGGATTCATGAACGACCCGAACGGTTGCCACCGCGATCAGAACGGGACCTACCACCTCTACTACCAGTACAACCCGTTCCAATACGTCGCCGGTAACCAGCACTGGGGGCACGCGACTTCGCAGGACCTGTACAACTGGACGAACCAGCCGATCGCGATTTTCCCGCCCAACTCGACCACGCAGGTCTTCTCCGGCTCGGCGGTCCTCGACCCGAACAACACGTCGGGCTTCTTCCCGAACCAGACGGACGGCGTCGTCGCGGTGTACACGCTCAACTCGCCGACGCTCCAGGTTCAAGAGATCGCCTACTCGCGCGACGGCGGCTACTCGTTCACTCCGTACGATGGCAACCCGGTCCTCGACGTCGGCTCGAACCAGTTCCGCGACCCGAAGGTCTTCTGGTACCAAGATCACTGGGTGATGGCTGTCGCGTACGCCAACGACTACACCGTCGGCATCTTCACCTCGCAGAACTTGACGTCGTGGGACCACCAGTCCAACTTTACGCACTACGGCCTGCTCGGTCTCGCGTACGAGTGCCCGAACCTGATCGAGGTGCCGTTCCAGGACGACCCGTCCAAGTCGGCGTGGGTCATGTTCATTTCGATCAACCCGGGCGCTCCTATCGGTGGATCGGCGTCGCAGTACTTTATCGGCGACTTTGACGGCAAGGAGTTCAAGCCGTACGACTCGGCAATGCGCCTCGCCGACTTTGCCAAGGACAACTACGCCGGTCAGTGGTTTGCCGACACCGAGAGCCGCGAGTCGATCTCGATCGCCTGGTGATTCTGGTTCCGGAACCGAGCTTGAGGGTGTGGAACAACCATACTGACACAACATGCTTTGCTGCACAGGGCTTCGAACTGGCAGTACACTCAGTCGGTCCCGACCGCCGATGAGGGTTTCCGCAGCGCGATGAGCCTCCCGCGCCGGAACTACCTGACCAACATCACCCGTCTCGGCTGGGACCTCGTTTCGCTCCCGTACGACCTGTCGCCGATCGTCAACTCGTCGCTCGCGTCATCGGTCAGCGTCGTCAACAACTCGCGGACGGTCGACTTTTCGAGCGTCGAATCGAACGCCGTCTACTTTAGCTTGAACGTCTCGCTGCCGGACGCAGTCGTCCAGAATGCGTCGCTGTTCTCGTCGCAGGCGAGCCTCAACATCACCTTCTTGCCGTCGAACTCGTCGTCATCGTGCTCTTCGTCGTCGAACTCGGGATCGCAAGTTCCGGCCGCCAAGGTCGTTTACTTCTATTCGGGCCTGACGAATGGCGCGTTTGCGCTCGAACGGCCTTCGGCTTCGTCGTCGTGGGGCAACGACAATCCGTTCTTTACCGACAAGTTCAGCTACACGCTCGTCGACCCGGTGACCTCGCTCGAGGGCGTGTTCGACCGCTCTTTGCTCGAGGTGTTCCTCAACAGGGGAGCGCACTCGGCGACGATGCTGGTCTACCCGGACGAGCAAGTCGGCAGCATGAAGGTCGAAACGCAGGACCTGCCGCAGGGCACCACGGTCCAGCTGACCGTGAACGGTCTCAAATCGACTTGGCAAACGCAGTAAGGGCCCTTACCCCTCTCCCGTCTTGCTTCCCCTATCTTCATCTCTATCCCAACGTCGACACCAAAAAGTAGCATATGCGAAATGATTACAAAGCAGTACAGACTCTTCCATGATCGCGCGGCCGTTTGCTCAGTGCGCGCCGTCGAACCCGTGTCCACCGTGCGATTGCGCGCCAAAGCCAAGGAGGGCGATGTACCGTCCGAATGCCATTTCGCCGCCGACCAGCCCGACGAGGATCGCGATGAAAAAGTAGGCATTGAACGTCATGACGGCCAACATGAGGAGGTAGGCGATGAAGGCTTGCAGGCCAAAGAGGAGCGACCTCGGCAAGTCGATCGCGAGGGAGAAGGGCGGCGAAAAGGGCATGTGGTCAGCCGACGAGCCTGCGGTTGGCATTGACCCGAGGGAGGACGACGACGACGACGACAGGTTGGCGGGGGTTTGCGAGTAGGCGGGAACAGCTGCGCCGATCCGTTCATCTTGCGCTTCCGTCTTGGCGCTGTCGCCCGGTAACGCGATCGGACCGTTGCGCGCTGCGTTGATGCGTGACCTCCGTTGGTGCAAGTTACGGGCCCAGGCGATCTCGGCGCAGACCTTAAAGGCCGAGAGGAACCTCGACAGAGCGGCGAGGAAGGCGAGTCCGAGGCAGGCGCCGAACGTCGCGCCGGCGGAGGAGGGTGTCCAGCCAGAGAACCACAAGTTGGAGGTGCCGAGCCCTGTCGTGAACGCGGTCGCCATGTGCATGGCCGTCGTCGAGTTGGACATGCCCGAGTCTGACGACGAGCAAAGTGTCAGCCGAGCGAGCGCTCCAACTTGCGCGGACGACTCACCCATGCCCATTCCCGACATGTCCGACATGCCCATATGATCCATTTGAGGCGCCTGTATGGTTGCGAGGAGATACCAAAGCCGACAGGTGAAAGAGCCGAAGCGAGAGCAGAAACCGACGATAGGCAGAAACCGAAAGGGTTTTGGACGCAAAGTTTCTGCCCTTTCGGCGTCGGGCGGCTCTTCGCTCCTGGACCGCTTTCGGCGTGCAAGAGCAAGCGTACAACTGCTTCTTGACCGCTTTTGAAGCTGCGGCGAGCTCGTCGAGACCCGACTGAACGCTACCTGCTAGTCTCTGCACCCCGGCAACTCGGCAACGCGACTTCAGAGGGGGAACAGCCAAAGTCGCTGCGTCGCCAACTTGGAGGAGGCGCATCGGCCGAGCAAGTCCTTCCTCGCTAGCTATCGAAGCGCTGGCGGATTATGTCCGTCTGTTGGAGCGCCGCCGGCGTACCGGAACCTTGCGGCGGATGGAAAAGTGAGTCCGCCCGTCCGCTGCGACAGCCGCGATTCCTGCTGACTAGTCGGCTTGTCCGCTGCAGTCTACGATTCTTATACGACAGATCCGCGCTTTCAACGTTACTTCACGGCGGCGTGGGCTGGCACGCTCGCCGTCGTTCTCCTGCGGCGCCTCCCCGCCCTGATCGCCTCGTTGAGGCGCGCCGACTGGTCTCGGACCGGACTTGCAGCGTGCTTCGCAGGGTCGTTCGGCGTGTATGAGCGAGGAGAAGGCGACTACAAGCCTCTCGCGTCGGATCGCGCTTCCGAACTTGCGCAGGGACGCGTCCGAAGCGGACCTTCTGCCGCGATCAAGGCACCCTTAATCTCCTTGACGGCCCTCGTGCGCTCCGTCTCCCGCCGTACGCCGCCCACACCTTCCATTCTCTCTCGACTCCTTCCTTCTCGGTCACGCGCCGCGCATTCCTGCCATCCGACGCGGACTTACTTCGCGGGAAGCGTCGGCCACCTCGCCTGGGCCCTCCTCATCCCGGCCTTCATCCTCGCGACCCTCTTGCCGCAATCCGAACTGCGTGCCAACCCGAACCGGTTCGGATTCCTCGCCCTCGCCTGCCTGCCACCCATCTTTGTGCTCAGCGTCAAGAACGGACCGATCGCTTGGGTCGTCGGGCGAGGCTGGACCGCCGTCAACTTCTTGCACAGGTGGCTCGGACGCATGATGGTGCTGCTCGTCCTCCTCCATTTCTACTTCTGGACTGTACAGGTACGCACTCTTGAACGCTATCTGCATGTGTGCGCAACGAGCGAGACTGACCCTTTGTGAGCAGTACTCGGGCGCAGCGCGAACAGCCTTTCTCGCGGGGGAGAAGGAACGTCGCGGCATTACAGCTCTCGCTTTCCTCCTTGTCATCTTTGTCTCGTCCCTTCCGCCCATGCGCCGCTTCTCGTATCCAATCTTCTTCCTTCTCCACTACGTCGGCCTGATCGGCTTCCTCGTCTCAATCAACCGGCACACCGTCTACGCCGGACCGTGGGCGACATACATTGTCATCGGGATCTACGCCTCGGATATTCTGGGGCGGATCGCCTCGATGCGTGTGCGCTGGGTCGAAGCTGAAGCGCTCCAATGCGGCATGGTCAAGCTTTCGATGCCGGGCGTCGCTGGCGGCTGGCGCGGTGGGCAGCACCTCCTCGTGCGCTTGTTCTTCGTAACGCCTTCACCGATGGTAGACTCGAAGGTGAGCCGAGTCCGTCGATGGGGGATCTCCCTCGCAGCCGGTCTCCGCGGGGCCGTCCGGCCGTTCGAGGCGCACCCCCTCAGCATTGCGACCGCGCCTGCTGCACAATCCCTCTCGCCCGAGGGAGACCGCGGTATCGAGCTGTACTCGCGCTCGTGCGGGCCAAGAACCTGGACCGACGACCTGTACCGATACGTCGTCGAGGCCGCGACGCCTATACCGACTCGCTCGCAGGAGCCGGCCAAGCCTCGCAAAGTTTACCTTCCTTGCCTATTCGAAGGTCCCTACGGCGGCGTCCCGGCACACGAGGCCTCATCGCTCATCAACGAGACCGAGACGATCGTCCTCGTCGCGGGCGGGAGCGGCATGTCGTTCACGCTCGGCGTCCTCGAATCGATTATCGGGCAGCGCCTGAGCAAGAACGGCGGCGCAGCGGGACGAATCGAAGTCGTCTGGGTGGTCAGGCAGAGGGCGCACCTCGCCTGGTTCGCGGATCGTCTGAGCGAGGTGGTCAAGGCGGTCGAAACGAGCGCGGTCCGCGTTGTCATTCAAGCCTTCGTCACGTGCGACGAGACTCTCACGACAGCCGTACCAGAGGGCACAGCCTCTTCACCTTCCGACGCGACACGGGGCACTGAAGATGCAGCTGCACCTCCGCTCGAAGCGACCATCGCGCGATTCGCTCAACTTGCGACGGTTTCGTACATCCGCCCCTCGCTGCACGACCTCGTCCGCGAATCGGTCGATCGAGCCCTCGCACCCTGCGGACATTGCTATCCCGTCTGTCGGTGCGGAGAGCTCGCAACCGGAACCGCTGCGGGACTTTGCGCGAATGACGAGGAGGAATGTGTTGGTGGTTGCGGTGGGATTGCGAACGCTCGCGAGTTGGTCATTGGCGTGGGTGAAAAGAGCGACGAGGACGAGAAGGACGAGAAGGCAGGCGATATCGACGAGTTGCCGACCTTATCGGCGCGCAAGGTTGGACCTGCGACGTGCTGCGGCGGGCAAAAGGAAAAGACACTCGCCGCCGCCGACGACGGGGACGACATTGTCGAGCTGCCGAAGATGCCGAGCACTCCAGCTGTGATCGCAGGCGCCTCATCCTGCTGCGCTCCGAAGACCGCACCCTCTATCACCGGAAACGGATCCACTACCTCTGCGCCGGGCTGCGGCGGCTGTTGCTCCCGGACGAACGGCGGCGGGTGCTGCACCGGTCAGACTATCGGACCGGTCGATTCGGCAGCTGGCGATCGCGACGAGCGCGATCGGCAAGACGGTCGACCGCTCCGAGTCAGGACGGGCGGGATGGCGGTTGTTATTTGCGGGCCGGGCCACATGGTGGTGCGTGCCGCTCATGCCGCATTTCGAAACTTCACTTGAGCTGACCACCGACCCGTACCTTCCTCGCGATCCTTCAGGCTGAGACGAGAAATGCGATCGCTCGGATCCCGTTGGCGAAACAGGTCCGGATTGGCGGGATCGCTTGCCACGTCGAGCAGTACAGTGTATAGAGTTTTCCCTTCCTGCTCCCAGTGTCACTATTACTACCCGTGCACCACGAGAGGAGCACCTCCGATCGCTGTGATGCGTGAAGCCGCCTACGCGAAGCTCAGATCCATTCATAATAGACCGCTACGGCGCTAAGACCCAGTGCCTCCTCCTCCTCCTCCAAGGCTCTTGAGCAATTCGTCAATGTCCATCATGTCGGTACCACCGCCCGTTGTCAACATCGAAGACCAATCCGGTACCACCGCTCCGGCCGTCGAACTCGTACCAGAAGGAGCGGTCCCGTTCGCTCCTCCTGCCCCTCCTCCTCCTCCTCCGCCGGTCGCGGTTCCCGAACTGAGGATCGAGAAATCCAACGACGGGGCCGACGCCGTACCTGCGCTTGTGCTCGCAGTTGCGGTATCGTTTCCAGTACCGGCGGGAGCAGAAGGTTGCTGCGGAGGGATCCCAAGGCCGAGGCTGGCGAAATCAAACGACGAGAAGTCGAAATCCTCGGTCGCTCCGAGTGCAGAGGCGGTGGTCGCCGTCGTCGTCGTCGCAGCGGCTGAGGCAGGAACGGCGCTTGCGAAAGCCAGTGGAGGACCACCGCTGCTACTGGTCGGAGCGGTACTCGCGCTCGTAGCGAACGACGAGCTGCTCGAAGTGGCGGGACCAGATGCGACTGAGACGGACGTGAGTGCCGTCGAAGAAGAAGAAGAGGGGGCGCTGCTGACTTGACCTGGAGCGGGAGGCAAGACGTCCAGTCCCAAACCGGTCGTCGAGATTGCCGGCGCCGGCGCTGAAGAGGTCGGCGCGACGTCGAGCAAGAGGGACGAATAGTCGAACGCGCTACTCGTGCTGGCTCCCGGCGGTGCCGACAAACTCGAAAGATCGAACGGGAGTGAAGTTGCCGCCGCCATCGGGTTCGAACTGGATCCGAGCGAAGAGGCCGGAACTGTTGCTGCGGAGGAATTGAACGCGGGCATGTTGAGCGACGAGAGGAGCGCGTCAATGTCGTCGGCGGTACTGTCAGGGAACGAAGTAGGCATCCCTTCGTTCGCCGCAGAAGTCGCCGTGGCTGCGGCAGGCACGGACGGCACGGTCACAGTGGCAGACGAGGCGGAGGAAGGAGCTCCTGCCGCTCCGGATGTCGGCAACTGGAACGGCAGGTCGGGACTGGTCGACATGACGGTGTCGCCGGCCGAAGCACCGTCGCCCGTCAAATCGAGGACGGCCGGTGCGGATCCAGGAGCAGAAGCGGCTGCGGTCGAGACGGGGAGCGCGAACGGCATACTCGCTGTCGCTTCGTCCGACGCGGTGTCATGCTGTGCGGTCTGCTGAGGCGCCTCTGCGCCTGTTGCTGACGCGCTCGAGTTGACAGCAGCAGCTGCTGCGGCGGAGGGGCCGACTTGCGGCAGCGGAGGGACGCCGTTCTTTCTCCTGACATCTCGTTCGAGGACGGCGATCGCTCGAAGCTGTGCGGCGCACTCGCGGTCAGTTTGATGTGTCTGTGTGGAGTCAGATTATAGAGGAAGAGTCTGTACGATTCGGAGTTGGACTTGAGTGCAGAGGTTGTCAAAGTGATGAACGGTTTCCGCGAGTTGACGGGAAGCGGTTCGAGTCGCCGGCGGGGCGTAGTGAGCGGTTCCGAGGGATTGTAAGCGAGCTTGGTACGCCAAGATGTGGGACAATTGGAGTGTCGTTGCCTGTCCAACGAGAAGCGGCGTGTGTCAGTCAGTCCTGTAGACGGGGACGAGTGGGGCAGCGCCAGACAGGCTCACTTTGAGAGACTGTTCGAGCGCAGCGCGGGTCTCGCCGGTCGTCCTCGTGACGGCCGACATATTGTACGGATCAGAGCGCAGGTTAAAAGCAGCAGGAGAGCGAGCGAAAGGGGCCAACGAGACGCCGAAAGTCGCCCAAGTTGCGTTGCGCCGCTTCCCCTTGCCCCCGACTCTATAGTTCGACCGACTCTTGCTTGTTCACACACACGGTATAGTCAGCCATCGGTCGCCCCTCAGAGCCTGCTCCTCTCCTCGTGTGTCGAGTGAGCCAGGTCGGGCTACTCGGTCATGGCACCCGACGCGGACCGCTATGACCTCCCGCTCGCAGCTGAGGACCAGACACTACCAGATCAGGTGCGCTACGACTCCTGCTCTCTCGGATGGCGACCGAGCTGAAACTTGTCCCTGTTGGTTTTGCTCGGCTCGTCCACTTGCGTCTTCACCCCCCCACTTTGCTCGCATTCCCGTTGCAGCGCCGCATCGCCCAATTGAGCGCAATCCTCGTCAGGAACCTCTCAATTCGAGACATCCGACCCGATCGGGCGGGATCTGCAGTCTCGGAACGGCCCGTCGACCATCATGACGATGACCCGACACGAGATCGTCGACTCGACTGCGGCCGCGACAGTGCCAACGAGATCCAGCCGCTGGCGGGCAGGAGCAGGGTCACAGCACCGCAAGGTCTCGGGAGAGACGATGCGGACCAATTGGGCAGCCCCGCAACGGCGACGGCGACGAAACCGCCCCGCCCGTCCGGCGCGTTCAGGAGATCCGCCAGCGCCGGAACGCTCCTCCAGAGAGCGCCCGGGTCCTACAAGTCGTCCCTGCGAGCTCATGTAGGCGGAACGACCACGATCGCAGAGGAGGTATCCGCCGCCAATGAAGCGAGCTGCACACCAGGGTCTGCTCGAAGCGAGTTGCCTCGAGCGAGCGCCGCTTCCTCCTCTTCGACTCGGAGGAGCTCCGACACGCGCCTCTTCTCGGAAGAGCGCCCACGTGTACGCACACGCGCTCAAGCTGAGGCGGACCGACGCCGAACCGCCCTCCGCGAACGCCTCGTCGACTCGTTCGTCTCGCTCGAACTCCTCCCCGCGGCTACCTCCTCGACGCCTGACCCTGCGTGCTCGGACCCGTCTCGGACTGCCTCGACTTCGGGAGAAGCACCCGCCTTGGAACGTCGTCACGTCCATGGCAGATCGAGGAGCGGCTCAGTGAGGAGCTTGTTTGCTCGTCCGAACGGGAACGGCTCTGCGTCCGGCCGCGCCCCCGGTATGAGTCGGAGCGGCAGCGCCAATTCGTTTCACAAGGTCGAGGCGAACGGCGCGAGTCACGTGGGTCCACCCAGCGCGTTTGCAACTTCACCGCGAAAGACGATGCGAAGGCGGACGACCGTGTCGGCCGATTTCTTTGCGCCGCTCCCTACCTTTCCTGCGAGCCCCGCAAAGGGCTTCAGTGTTTCTTCTGTCTCGACCACGACCGCTGAACCCGCTCATTCGCCGATTCCTCCTCCGCATCTGCCCCCGCCGTCTCCCGCTCGCCCGTTCTTCGTCTCGAATCTCTCGAAAGCGTCAACGCACGCGACATTCTTCCTCGATCCGGACCAAATCACCGTTCCGGAGCCGGACTCGTCGATGGCGGGTTTGCCTGCGTTTCCGGAGCAAGTGCGGGATTGGCCTGGCTGGGCCGAGGGTCGGATCAGGGCGACGGTCTGGGCGCAGCCGACCACCCACGATGAAGAATCTTCACCGAACACTCGAGCCGGAGAGGATGTTGCTGGGAAGGGTAAGGAGAGGGCAATCGTGGATCAAGACGATTGGCGCGTCGTGGCCGAGTGGGAGGTCGACCTGGCGGGCTTGACGAGCCTCGGTCGAGATGTACGTGCTCCCGCGTAGCAGGACCCACGTGGATAACCACTGACTGACGCTCAATGCTCTGGGTTCTACTGCAGCCGACCGAGTTCCCGACTCTACCGCCCAATACCCTCGTCTTTGCGCTGTCCTCGACGGGCGTCGTCCCGCGGTTCCCGAGCGACCCGTCGACTTCCTCTGCAGCGGCAGCCGCTGATGACCTCGAGTACTTTACTGCTCCGATTCCGCTCCTTCAGCGTGCGCATCGGCGACGACTCCGAGCCGAACGGCGCGCCCGAACGGCGGTCACTTCGACACGATTCGATTCGGCCGCAGGCTCGTCGCCGCTAGTGCTACAGCAACGAAGTTGGTCCGAAGACGAATTGTCGGACTACCTCGAAGAGTGCTGTGACGATTCCGACTGTTCGGATTGTGGCGACGGCGCCGACTTCGGCGAGGGGGTCCGGAGTGCGGTGCCATTCAGAGGCTCGGATGACGAGGTCGGCAGCGGAGGCGGCGGATACACTTCTGATCCGGGAATGGGCGGGGACGGCGCGGTCGTTCGAAGGGCGAGGAGCGACACGATCCGTTCGAGACGGTCAGGTTGGTCAGGCGGCCGTCGCGGCACTTTGGTCTCGCACGATCCGACTTACTCTAGCTCGACAAGCGCGTCGCGCGATCCGTCCTCGAGGCAGCTCCGACCATCTTCCCGCGCACCAAGACCCGCGACGATCGAGACGGCTGAAGAGGTCCGGCGCCAGAACCGCCGCAAGGCGCAGGAAGTCCTCGAGAAGAGTCGGAGGGAGACGAGGATGGTCCGTGCGGCCGAGTGGGAGGGTATGAGGAGACTGTGTGAGGCGAGGTGGGAGTTGGAAGGTGTCAAGAGGGAGATCGAGGAGCGGCGAGGATCGGTGGCGCGACAGATGGGCGACGAGGAGGAAGGGTGGGGCGCTCAGGTGTGTTTTCAGGAGCGCAGTCAGGTGTGCACAGGAGCTCGCGGGCTGATGTTCTTGATACTCGCAGGACCGCCTGAGGGCGGAACTGCACGATCGGCTCGAGGATCTCGAAGGCGTCAAAGAGGCGGTCGACAGCGAGTTGTCTGAAGGTCTGCTTGTTTTGAGCGCTCCTTTCGCGAGAGTCCTCTATACGTCGCTGACCTGAGACCTTCGCAGAGCAATACGAACTCGATATTCGTCGGGCTCGGCTGCGACAGAGACGGGAACGACTGGAGCGTGCGCAAAGACTCGATCAGAAGCACGGAGGGGACCTCGACAAGGCACAGCAAGAACTCGAAAATGCCTCGTGAGGCAGACTACACGAGTTTTTCGTATCGCGTCGACGACCCTGACCTTAAAACGTACACTTGCAGTGCGACTCACCAGGAGCTCTCGCAGTCGGCACGGACTCGCCGCACTCAGCTCATCACGCTCCTCTCGCACATCTTCCCGATCGAGCCCGTCTTTACTGCACCAAAGGGCATCTCGCCCGACCTTCTGTTCTCGATCCTCGGCACCCCACTTCCGAATTCGACGTTCCCTTCCTCCTATTCGGACGATGCCGTCTCGTCCGCGCTCGGCTACGCAGCGCAAGTCACACAACTCATCGCGGCGTACTTGTCTGTGCCGCTCTGTTACCCGATCACGTGTTGCGGGAGCAGGAGTACGGTTCGGGATGAGATCAGCATGATGAAAGGGCCGAGGGCGTTCCCGCTCTTTGGCAAGGGCGTCGACCAGTACCGGTTCGACTATGGCGTGTTCCTCCTCAACAAGAACATCGAGCAGGTGAGCCTGGACCCCAATGCTTGATGTCTTCACTTGGATCCGGAAAGCTGATCCTTGGACCTGGCTACAGCTGATGTACGCGCAAGGCCTGACGGTCCTCGATTTGCGAAACACGCTCCCGAACCTCAAGACGCTCATCCTCAGCCTGTCGTACGATCCTTCGCACGACGACTACCTCGCTTCGACATTGTTACCGACAGGACCATTTGCGGCCGATGAAGGGGACGACGACGAGCAGTTCTCGGAGCGGCACTCGGCAGAGGACGACTCGGTCGCGGCAGGGTACCTTGCCCCCGACTCTGCAGATCCGTACGACGAAGAGGCTGAACGCTCGACGATGGTAACGACGAGGTCGTCCCGGTCGACCTCGAATGCTTCGACGATCCGGCCGTCAAAGCTGCTCCTCGGCACGAATGGCCAGCGCGAGTCCTCCGCCGCCGTTCCCGAGGTCGACGCCTCTACGCCGGATCAGATCGATTCCACCGACCCGACTGTACCTCCAGACTTTGACTCGTCGTCGGCGTCGTTCCCAGCCGATGCTCCGCCGAAAGTTGACGCGACTCAACGCAAATCGCGCCGAAATGGGCGTCGGCGATCGTCTTCCAGCGCGAGCGAAAAGGTTACGCTGGTCAAGACGGTACAAAAGGCGCACGGACGGTCTGCGTCTGGTGGGAGTACTGGCAGCAGCGGTAGCGGTCACGGAGGCGGAGGATACGGAGCCAAGTTGCGGGAGGGGCTCTGGTCCGTCGTGGCTGGCGGCACGGGGCGGCGAGAGTCGTCGGCAGCAGCGGCCGAGAATGGCTCTCAGGCGTCCGGTCCAGTGGAGGTAGAATAGAGCGTAACCTTCTGTCACCTCGACAAGTCGGACTCTTCTGGACGTGATTTCGTGTTCGCGACTATCGCGATTTTGTCACAAGCGGTCGCGACAACTGATTGCGGTCCTGACATGATTCTAGAGCAGGCCAGGCCAGAAAAGGGAGAAGGGCATCGATGTGCACGGCTGTACGATTTATGCAGCCGCGGCGGGGTGGAGGTGCTGCGGACGTCCAAGTTTGGGCAACCCGGCATTCTTTGCTCCCAGCTGCGCGTCCTCTAGGGAGCGATCAGATTGAAAGTGCTCACTCGCTCTACAGTCGCTTCGCCCTCAGCACGGCTCGGCAACCAGAACGCGTCTCGAGTCGCCGCGACAGTCCTCGAGGCCGCGCCCGTCGTCACTTCGAAGCGGTAGCGGCGCACTACAGCATCCTGCCTGCCGAACGCGCGGCCCTACCCCAGTATCTAAGCCACTGAGGCGACCTATTCAGCTCGAGCACGACTAGCTGGCAACAACGGTCCCGATCGACTTTGCCGATCCCGTCACCCCGAAACATTCGGTCACAGCGACACGCACCAAGCCGCCGAGATTGCGTTAGATCACTATGAGTTGTGAGCACCATACAGAGGTTCTTTCGCTGTGAGCCAAGCGGAAAAGTTGACCGGGTGACGCTCCGCGACAGCCGGCAGCATCGCCGGGACTGACGGACCCGCGCCCAACATTGGACCGGCGACCCAAGTCATTCCTTCGTACGGTCTCGACGGGAAACCGACAACGACCGCGGCCCCATCAGAGGACAACGGCGGCGACGTGTTCCCGCTCGGGGCGATCGCCTTGCTCGCCATTATCGCAGGCGTCGCGCTGCTCGTCCTCGCGTACCGCTTCTACCGCTGGTCTTACCTCCGCGCCCAGCGGAGCCAGGCGATCGACGACTACTATGGGCCCGAATCGCACGCGCTGAACCCGTCGGCGCGGAGTCCAGGTCCGGGCGGGTTCGCCAGTCTACCGAGTCAAATCAGTCTCGGTCAGGGCGGGATCGACAGCATGGGCCGACGGTCGATGAGCGGGTTCGGAGGCGCCGGCGTCCGGAACAGGCAGATGAGCTGGGGCGGCGATTCCTGGGGCGCGGCGGCCGGTAGTGGAGGTGGACTCCGCGAGAAGGACGGTGGTGATTTCTCGCCGCCGTTCCAGGGCTCGCGAGCCGGTTCGCCCGTGATGCACGACGCGTCGAGGCCGTCACTGAGCGGAATGCCGACTCAATCGACTTCGCGGGGTTCGTTGGCCGGCCCGCCTCGCCGAGGCATCTATTCCTCGTCGACGTCCGGTTCGCAGATCCTCTCGCCGACTCGAACCATGTCGTCGTTCTCTTCTCCAGCCCTCGGCGGTGGCGCCAATGTCGGCATCTTCCCGTCCGGAAATCGAATCGCCGGCGCGCCGCACAATCCGCGCTCGCGGATCGAAGTCGTCCCGCCGTCACCGTTGGCGCCTCCGCCCGGGCTCGTCAACGCGATGGACAAGTCTACGCTCGATTTTGCCCCGACGTCAGGGATCGGTCACGCCACCGCTCTCTTTGGCTCGAACCCAGCTTTGGCCGCGGCGGCAGCAGCTGGCACGACTGGCTCTGGTACGAGCGCGCCGATCGTTCCAGGCGGGAGCAGTAGCGGCAACGCGAGCACGAACGAGGAGTGGGACCTTATCTCGGGCGAGGAGGCGCAAGAACACCTCGACGCGGCCCATGACGCCACGTCGCCGTACTCGGCGGCACCTTCCTTGTCTCCGATCATCCCGCCCTCGTTGCCTTCCTCGTCTTCCTCTTCATCGTCGCTCCCGAGAAGCGCGCCTGTCCATGCGGATTCTCAGTTGCATCAGCCTGGACCTCGACTCCCGGCTGGCGCCGGCCCGACGACCGCGATGCCCGTCTCCTTCGACTCGGCCACGGTCCCATTCTCTGCCCCGACTGCTGCCTCTGGATCCGGTTCTCGGCATCCCCGCCTGCCTTCGATCGATACCGGCGGCGGAATCTTTGCCGGCTCGACGAGGCGAGGGGACGGCGGCGGCGTGGAGGAGGAAGCCGGTCCGAAGAGTCCGCTCGAGCAACTGCAGTTGCAGATTGAGCGGGAGCGCAAGGGCCTCAGCCTGCAGCACGAACTGGCGGGTGTCAACCTGTCGTGATCTGCTGTCCGGCCTTGGGTTGCAGAGAGCCCCGGAGACCGCTCGCCTCTTTCCCACGACCACTCGTCCACTCTACATGTCACGTCACGCCTATATCGACGACGCAGTGTACCACCACACTCTCGATTGCCTATACTATTGTAGACCTGCTATTCCTCCTCTCCCTTTGCAGACACTTTCAAGAGCGAGTTCTTGTGCATGCCGCAGTCGAGAGTCTTCCCTCTCGTGAACCTTGTTTCGGTTCTGTTGTGGTCCTCGTTGGACTCAACTCGTCGCGCCAAGGCTGGCAGGACCGCCCTTTTTGACTTTATCAGAGTCGGAGTTAGAAGGTCAGCGAGCGAGCGCAGTAGTACATACTCGCCTCCAAAGGCCCACCCCACACTCTACTCGTCGTTCTCGTCTCTCACGTCGCTCTCGGTCCGAGACGCTTCCCCCCTTGACGGTTTGCATGCGCGCACGATCAGCCGCCCATCAGCCTCATCACCACCACCCGCACCACCACCTCGATACCCTCCCGGCTCCGTCGTTCGCCGCCCGCGCGATCCCCATCTCGTCTGCGCCGTCCACGCCGGGAACTTCAGTCCCTTCCACCGCAGACCCTTCGCCGACTCAACACGCACAGAGCGCCCTTCCCGACTCGCTAGGGTACTTTAGAGCCAAGAGGCCGCCCTTGCCGAGGACTAGGACCGGAGCAGGAACCAACGCTTCACCAGGGATGAGGCGCGCTCTCGAAGGCATCAGGGCGTTTGTCGCGTCAAAGAGTTGCTACGACATCCTCCCAGAGTCATTCAGGTTAGCCTGCCAGCTTGGACCGGCTCGGGCCCTAAGCCGTCGATGGGAGCTGAACCTTCGCTTCATTCCCCCCCACTCCACTCTGCCTATTGAACCGCGCAGGCTCATCGTCTTTGATACGCAACTCGGCATCACCAAGAGCTTGCAGGCTCTCGTCACCAATGGTGCGCTCCGACCTCAGACGTCTCGAGCGATTGCTGAATCCGTTAAGCTAACCCTCCCAATCTTGCGATCCGGACAGGCGTCGTCTCGGCTCCGCTGTACGACTCGACCACGCACCGCTTCGCCGGCATGTTTACGCTCGCAGACGTCGTCCATCTGATTCAGTACTACTACTTGACGGCGCACAAGTACGAGAACGTGATCGCCGAAGTCGAGGCGTTCCAACTCGAGAGCCTGCGAGGTGCGTCGAGCTGAGCACCGTCTGCGTGCCGGTGCTCGCACGCGTAGGCTGACGATAGTCTCTGACGGTGCACAGAAATCGAGCAAGCGATCGACGTCCCGCCTCCTCCTACGGTGTCTGTCCACCCTGATCAACCACTCGCCGACGCCTGCGCCGCTCTCGTCCGAACACACGCGCGTCGGCTACCGCTTGTCGACCGAGATGACCAAACTGGCAAGGAGACTATCATCAGCGTGTTGACTCAGTACCGCGTGCTCAAGTTTATCGCGATCAACGTGCGCCTTTTTCCTACTCTTTCCTGCTCACCCCGGAAAAGTACAACTGACGGGACCTTCCGGCTCGCAGTGCGCGCATGATTGTGCTCGGCTCGACATGTCTATAGGAGCACTCGGCGTCGGCTCTTACGCTTCATGGTACCAGCCCGCCGAACCGCTCCCGGCACCGCAGGGCAGCTCGACAGCCCCGTCTTCCGCCGACACATCGGCCGCTCCTTCCGCTCGACCATCTTCTGCGACTCTCGCCTCACAGAACGGGAACGGCGCGGGCGACTTGAGTAGGTCGTCGTCCCTCTCTGCGAGTATCAAGACGAGCGAGAGCGATTCGCCGCCTCCTGGAGTGGAGGAAGGGACGCCGAGTTCGGAGCAGACGGATTCGACGTTGCGTCCGGGCGACGTCGCCAGTGCTGCTGCTGCTGGTGGTGGTAGCGGCAGCAGCGGCGAGACGAGTCGGCAATCGCTCGTTCCGCCCGCAGTGCACGCTGGAGCCGTCGGCGGTGGAGGCGAGACGACGCCGACCGGAATCGGAGCCGAACAGCACGAGGCGCCGCTCTCGTCGACCAACGACTCGTCTTCTCAGGATCCGACCGCCGAGTCCATGTCGGACCGGGCCGCTGCGGCGAGCCTCGGCGTGTCGGATCGGTTCTGGCCGTTGTCGACCGCGACGATGCAGACGAGCGTGTTTGACGTCGTCCACGTGTTTTCGGAACGAGGGATCAGTGCGGTCCCGATTGTCGACGAGGACGGCGTCGTGCTCAACTTGTTCGAGACGGTCGACATTGTCGTGAGTCGCGCGCGAAAATTGCATGAGCGACGCCCCGGGGCACCGAAGCTGACTTGCATTCGACTTGCGCACAGGACCTCGTCCGCCAGAACGCATATCAGGTTCTCGACCAGACGATCGAAGACGCGCTGAACCAGCGGTCGCCCGACTTTACGGGCGTCATGACGTGCACGCCGGCCGACTCGCTCGCGTCGATCCTCGCGTACGTCCGGGACCGACGGTGTCACCGGTTCGTCATTGTCGAACCGGAGGATGTTCCCGCTCGCGACGGGATGCCGGCTCGGAAAAAGGGTTCGCTCGTCGGCGTGTTGAGCCTGAGCGACGTCCTCCGGTTCATTGTCGGTCACGAGAACCTCAAGGGGATGGAAGTGCCCGGCTTGGGCGTCCATGGCCTCCGCGGCGTTCAGCAGCAGCACCACAAGCCGGGCGCTACGGGAGGTGCGGGCGGGTCCGGCGGACCGGGAGGCGGAGTCGACTCGAACGCGGTCGATTTCGACTATGATGCGGCGTCGGCGACGGATGCGTCTTCGTCCAAGGCGACGAGTCGGCGTGGGAGCGAAGCGACGACGGACGCGAGCGTGTCGGGGAGTCAGGTCGACTTGAGGCAGGCGCACCAGACGGCGGCGGCTTTGGACGATGTCATCGAGGGCAAGGCGGCGTCCTGAGTTGCGAGGGCGAGGGTCATCAGCGAGTTTCTCCCTTCTGCCTGGCCCGAGTATTCTACGGCGGTCTCGCGACATTTCTTTTGCCCCTTTGTTGTAGTAACATCGAGTTTATAGTCCGACTGTCATTGGTTCAAGATCGAGGAGCAAGACTTTTCTCGCTTTTTCCGAGTGTGCAGCATTCGCTCACCTTTTGCCGCGACGTTATAGCCCGAGAGCTTCGCTGTCTTGCGCGCTTCCTTAGCCTCGTCATAGGCTCAGTCTTTGCTTCGCTTTGCCCTGTGTGCACCGTTTGATGCCCCTTGAGCCCGCTGTCAACAATGGTAACAGCGTGAGTCTTCACCGACTACAAACTTGACGGCGCACCGATCCCGCTGCAGCGCTGCGAGCGACAGAAGGACTGACGCCACAGCTGTATCGGTCTCGCAGAATGGACAACCTATCGAAACCTTGCTCGGGTGCCGCACCGATGCCCTTGGCTCAACTCAGCACAGCAGCACCCGATCTCCCGTCCTCCTCGCTGAACCGCCCCACCCGCCCGCATTCACCGGAAACGCCGAATTACCGGCGTTCGCCAGCGTCGCCTTGAGCGCCGGCTCGAGCACGACGGAGGTGGACGTCGATGGCGGACGTGTCGAACCGGTCGAGCAAGAGCTCCCGTCGAATCAGGATCGCGCATCATCGTCAACCGAACGCGAATGGGCAGCGCCTTCAGCAGAGGCACTTTCCAAGCGCGAGCTAGCGTACTCGTACCCGCCGCCGCCTGCAGTCAACGGCAACGCCGCAGGAGGAGACGACGGCGCCTTGCCGTACCCAACTTCGACGCCGCACTTGACTCGCGCTCCAATCGAGATCGCGACGCGAGATCCGTCGGTCGGTCGTGGTGTCTTTGCGACGAGCGACATTGGTGCGGGCGAGACGATCGAGATCAGCCCCGTGTTGGTCCTCGGAGAGGAAGAGTACACGGGCCGCAGAAAGGGAGAAGACGCCGGCGACGGTCAATTGCGCGGCGTCGAGGCGAGTCAGCTGCGAGGATACGTCTTTACTTGGGGACGCGATGGCAGCATGGCGGTCGCTCTCGGAATCGGTAAGCAGCGATCCGCGCCTTTCGGAAAAGTCAGCTTTCGTTTATCCTCGAGCTAACATTCCTTCCGCTGCAGGCTCACTATTCAATCACTCGGCATCGCCCAATGTCACTTACTCGCTTGACTACGCTCAGTACACGATCTCGTACCGGACCGCCAAGCCCGTCGAAAAGGGTGAAGAGCTCACCATCTTTTACGGCCACTCGGTTCGGTTCTCCGGCTCCGCCGACCCTGCCGCGACCGAACGTGACATCCTTGAAGACGAGTCACAGTCTGTCAATGACGAATGGGGCGGACTCGGCCGGCTCGGTCCCTTCGAGACCGGTAGCGATACGTCCTCCGACGCAGGCGGGCGGCGTGATAGCTCGGATCCCGGTCGCATTGCGCGCCAGGCTCGAGTCGCGGAGCTCAAGGCTATGTCGCCGGAAGACTTGGTGGAGCGCGACAACGAGATCGTCGGGCCGACAGACCCCGAATTCCGGTGGAAGAAGGTGACGGAGCTGATCGACCCCGAAGATGCTACCCTGACTTTGAGTGAGCCTTTCGCCTTCGCGCCAAACCTCTTTCGAGTCGCTGTGACTGACACCGTGTACCTCCCCACCCAGCGACTTGCTACGCCATCGACGTGCCTGCCCGGATCTCGGCTTCCGTCTTCCAGTTTGTCCGGAAGCATACGGGCCGCAAATTCAACGAGCTGGCGCATCTCAAGCGCGTTCGGCCCGTGTATCCACCGTCGTCGAATCCGTCCACTCCGGAGCAGCAGACGGTTGATCTACCAGCGGAGCAGAGTGGCGAACGGCCCGCCTCTCCAACGGGGAGCAGCAGCAGCAGCTCGAAGCGGCCGCGCCAGCCTCGGACTGGTCCCGACGCTCTGCAGTCTGTTCTGCTGTTCCCCGTCTCGTCCGCTCCCGACAACCTCGCCGAGCTGTTGCAGGCCTCGCCGGTCGGACAGGCCCTCTTGCCCAAATCGGTACCGCCGCTCTATACGGTCGAAGTCCCCGCCGAAGCGGCCGTGACGGACTTGCAGGCGTCCGAATGGGGCAAGGTGTGGCCGGTGCAGGTCATGCACATCCGGGAGGGTGCCAAGGCTCTCAAGCGGAAGAAGGGATGGGAAAAGGCAAAGCTGGAGTGGATCGAGTCGCAGGCGCGCAAGGTCTGGGAGCGGGCCCTTGATGCAGGTCGGCGAGGCGAGGTGAGTCGCCCTTTGTCTGTTGTCGCAAACTTTTGAGATTCGCGGCGGAGTGCTCAAGCATGAATCGCCTGCAGCATCCGGTCGCTTGCCGCGTGACCGACTCTTGGACCACGGGCTTCCACACTTCGCTAAGGCCACCCGTGACGCTCGTCACGGCTCACGACACTCGCGTGTCGACCGGCAACGTCTTGACGCACGCCGCTTCGAACGCGATCGACGCCGTCGCCTATCTCGATTGTCAAGGCGGCCGCCCCGACCCTGCCGTCCTCTCTCCCGACACCTCTCTCCCGCCGTATCTCCTGACCGGCCTCAGCGTCTTCCTCTCTCACGAGCCGTGCCTCCTCTGTGCGATGAGTCTCCTCCACTCGAGGATCAAGAACTTGTTCTACATCAAGCGCGCGCCTGGCGCAGGAGGATGCGGCAGCCTGTACAGCGTTCACGAAGACCGCGGGCTGAATCATCGGTTCGAGGTGTACGAGTGGGACGGCGGAGACTTTGAAGGGATCGGGACCGGGTTGCAGTGCGAACTCCGGCTGGACCCATAAGCCTTTTGCAGGTGGTCGCAATCAAGGCGATCCCGACTCGCCACAGCAATAGATGTGTCTCGTTTGCCACAATATCCTCCGTAATTGCAGTGTTCAATCCAGCTTTGGCTCGCGTAGAGGCGAATCTAGGAAGACTCCCTCCGTCTGAAGATCAAACTCCGAAAATGACGGTCTTCGCGCCCCATAATCCGCACACAAGACGAGAGCTGGTAGCGCTGCCTCCAGTACTTCCGGCTCCTTCTGCGACATAGAGCGGGACAAAGTGTTCTTCCCGAGGATGCGCAGCGCGGAACCCCGGGTGCTGCGCTAGATTGGCCATCGCGCGGTGACGCTCTTCCGGCTGCATGTGACGATTGTGTACGATCCAGCTTGACATCAGCTTGACTTTGAAAGGAAAAGGTAGCCGGGAAGAGACTTACGATAGTTTGCGAGACCGCTTCCACAATACTCTTTTCGAAAGCTCGGAAGACGGGCTTTGCGGTTTCGGGCGAAAAGGCGGAGAAGTCTCGAAAGGTGTGCACAGTCAGGCCGCCGCTGATCAGCAAGATGCCTTCGGATCGCAAGGGGGCCAACGCGGCGCCGAACCGGTACTGCGCGGCGGGTGACAAGTCGGAAGGAATCGAGACCTGCGCGCTTAGGCAGCGTCAGTTTGTGATGCAGGCTTAGACCGGTCTGTGTCCTAGGTGAGTCTTACCTCGATAACCGGTACTGGCGCAGACTCGCCAAACATGTGAAGAAACGGGACGAAGACACCGTGGTCTGTACGAGGTGCGCGTCAGCTAGGCCGCCTTTGTAAGTCGAGTCCGAAGGCGAGCGTACCAAGTCCTGGGCCTTCAAACCCGCGGCCATCTTGACCACGGGCTTCTAACTTGCTCGTCAACCGGGCAGACTGGATTCCGGCGGCTTGAAGCACCTCGACGACGCGTTCGGAAACGGCGTGATCGCCTTCGCTCTTGAACTTGACGCGGTACAGCTGCCAGTACAGATTTCCGCTCAGCTGACATCCGACGTTGACATGCATCGGACCAACAAGCAGCGCACCTCGTCGGGGAAGCCGAAATAGTCAAAGAGCAGCGGATTTTCGGCGCCGTAGTCCGTGACGAGGCCGCCGCCGGCCGATTCCCAGTGCGCTGAAAGGACGACGATTGCCTTCGGTCGATACTTTTCGAGGAGAACTGGTCCGAGGTCTTTCAAGAAGGCGGCAAGGGGGCCATTCGGTCCCTGGATGGCACCGAGGGGTCCGCCACGAGCTTCGGCGAGGTGAGGAGGGTGAATCAGCATGGGTCTGGAATTTGACAGTGTCAGCTCACATAGCTGGCGTACACTGACGTATCAGGAGTGGAAGCAGGGAAGGAGACACTCACGACCCGTGGGCTAGAAAGACCGAAGGCAGGACGCCGTTCAGAGCGCTGGCATCCGGCAAGCCTGCAAGCTGCTTGCGCCACAATTCTGGTGTATCAAAGACCTCGGCGCCGTCTTGACTCGAGCTTCCCGACGCCATTTCTGGAGAAGCCGCGGCTCGACTTTCAGGTCGATCCCCCTTGGTGTCTAGCGATGTCGACGCGAGACCGATTCGGCGCAAGACGTTGTGCATGCGATGTGGATCGCTAGAGCTCCACCGGATGGCTGGTGAAGGTGCAGACCTGACCAGGCGAGCGGCAGCACAAGCGACAGCGATAATGGCAACGCTCGTAGCGCACGCCAGGAACAAGTGTCGAGAGCGGGGAATCGTGTCGGAGCCTATATAGACCGCGCGTACAGAGCTCCGCGCAAGATGAGTGAATTCCAAGGAAGCGGACTCTGGTCACACAAGGCAATCGCTGACCTGTGCGCTGACCAACTTGATTACGTTCGCGCCGTCTTTTCATCTAATCTCCGCGCAGCACTGCGGTGATAAAATGGTCCGCTCGGCTTAAGCTCTCGGCCGATCGCCGGGCCGGTCGAGTTCCCGGATCAGTAACAATGGACAATCGACTCAGTCGGCTCTTGGTCGACTCCGGCTGACACGCCGACGCCTGACCGCGCGGTATGAGGTCTGCAGCGATATCAGCGACGAAGCTGGTCCGAGTGCTTTGCTTGCTTCCTCCGCCAACTGCAGCGGACGCGAGCGGTGCTTGCACGCTCCGGCCCTTGGGTGTCCAACCGTACATCTCGCTCAGATCGGCTCCACACCATGCAAGGCGGCTTCCTTCGAGTGCGATCTGCTGTCTTCGAGCGAAGTGAAGACCTATGGTGTGCACGAACCAGCGAGGGCAAAGCGGTCTGGGATGGCGTCGACTTTGAGCCCTGCTTTCGGATACGGTCAGTCGCGCATTTCGAGCCTCGTCCGCACTCGCACAACCTCCGCTGACGACACGCGCTACACAGAGTGTTCGATGGCTACATCCCGCTTGTCTTTCTCGTCTGCTCGGCCTCATTCCTCGCTCTTCACGCCACGTACGCTGTCAGCTCTTTCCTTCGAACCCGCCGACGGAGCGACTATTTGCCGGTACCGGACGACGTGAGCGCGGTCGGCAGGACGGCAGAGGGTTCGCGACCCATCGCCGTCGCCGAAGCGCATGTTTTGCAAGACGTCGCCGAAAGCGCGAGTCCCGACTGGACCGACCCACGTACGCAGGAGGAGTTGCTCGGACCCGAATCTGCCGCCCGTCAGACCCACGAACCGAGCGCAGACGCCACGCCGCCGAATGCAGTCTGGCAGGCACTCTTGAGCTGCAAGAAGGATCTCCTCACAGTTGCCCTCTCCTTCGGGTTAGCGGGTTTGGGCGTCAGCAAGTCCGTCGCAGCCCTTCGGACCGGGACAGCTGGGAACGCCTGGCTCGCGGTGCAGGCGATAGCCCTGGTGCGCTCCGACTGAAGGCTCGATGAGGGGGACCGCGGCAGGCTGACTTCCTTCCACTCTCGCCTCACAGGCATGGGCTTTCCTCCTCGCACTACTCAGATTGGTCCTCGCCACGCAGCATCGCGCCATCACCCTGACAGGGCCTATTATACCGTACCGCGGCACACCAGAGCTGTATTTGACGCTCGAGAAGCACTTGGCGCCGTGGTACATCGCTTATGGCGGGGTGACTGCCTTCGTCAACCTTCGGTCTGCCATACTCAACTACTCGACGGCGCCGACTCGTGCGTACACGAACGACTTATACCCGGATGTCGCGATTTTCGTCTTTGCGACCGCCCTCCTCTGGCTCGAGTTTCTCAGCCCTCGACCATCGCGATTCTCAGACGCTTCGTATCCGGCGCATCGCGATGCATGCGCTCGACTGCCGGCGCCTGAAGTGAACGCCTCGCTCTTTTCCCTCGTCACCTTCTCCTTCCTCGATCCTTTCCTCCTCGGGGCGGCGTTCCCGAAGAAATACGGCGTCGAGCCGATCTCTCCGCAGACGATACCCGACCTGAGGCCAGACGACAAGACTGCGCGCGTATTGCTCGGATACCGGCAATCCGTGCGCAATCTCGAATCTCGACTGTCGCGCTTGCCCGCCTTTGTACGGCATCGCATCGTCCCCGAGGGTAAATCCGTCGAGGAACTCGCCTTGACGTCGAAGCTCGTCTACCACTTTTGGCCGCTCCTGGTCGCCCAATTCTGGTGGGCGATGCTGCCGGTATTCGCAAATGCGGTCCCGCCGATCATGCTCAACCAATTCTTGACCGCCATCGCGGCAAGGCAGCGGGGCGAGCATATCCCGAGCCATGTTCTCGCCCTCTACGCTTGGATCACTTTTGTCGCTACCATTGCGGTCAGTATCGGTCGGGTCATGGCGCTACTCACGGGGCGCCGAATCTGCATCCGCCTTCGGTACGTTCTCGCGTACCTGCAACAAGCTGTAGCTCACTAATCCACTTTTCGTCCAGATCACTTATCGTCGGCGAGGTCTTCACGAAGGCGCTGCGACGGAAAGATCAAGCGGGCCACTCTGTCGCCGGCGACGGGTTACCGCGCCAGCCAGACATCAAGACGAACGCGAGCGGCGAAACTCCTTCGACGGGGCCGACGATCGAGCTGAACAACCGCAGCTCTTTTGACCTGTCGGACGCCGAGGCCGAAGACGATGCGTCGGATGTCGCGGTTGTGGTAGAGGAGCTCGAGAAGGCCACGTCCGGCAAAATTATCAACTTGATCAGCAACGACACCTACCAGCGTGCGTCTCGCCTACAAGCTGTAGACGTGCGGTCTCCTACTGACGACCTCCCCTGTCCCTGCAGTCTCTGAAATTGTAAGCACCCCGAAGGTTCGAGCTTCGAAGCTTGCTGA
The DNA here is from genome assembly GCA_037974285.1 of Rhodotorula glutinis. NCBI lineage: Eukaryota > Fungi > Basidiomycota > Microbotryomycetes > Sporidiobolales > Sporidiobolaceae > Rhodotorula > Rhodotorula glutinis. The sequence goes on along the minus strand of JBBPFV010000010.1, from coordinate 121,839 downwards.
CGCGTTCCCGGCGCAGGGGGGCTACCTGCACTACGTCACGAGCGAGATGCCTGGAACGCTCATCGTCTCCGTCTACTTGCTCTACCGACTTCTCGGCGCGACTGCCTTCGTCGCGGTATGCTCTCGGCCTTTCTATGAACGTCCGCCCTCGCTGACCCGTATCTTGCGCAGATCATCATCCTCGTCCTCATGACCCCGCTGCAGGGGAAGATCGGCACCCTCCTCAACCGATACCAACAGCAAGTCCTCGCCGCTTCCGACGAGAGACTGGCGCTCGTATCGGAGGTGATCGGCCAGATTCGGATCGTCAAGTTCTTTGCCTGGGAGCAGCCTTTCCTCGCCAAGATGGACGTCACGCGCAGGAAGGAGCTTGCCGCCTTATGGAAGCGAGGCCTCACCATCGTCGGGACGACTTTCCTGGCTCTCGGAGCTCCGATCGTCGTATCGGTAGCTGTCTTTGTGACCCACACGCAAGGTCAGTCCGCGGTGCTCTGTCTGTTCGTGACTATCCGAGCCGACTGTTGACTCCGCTACCCAGTCTTCAAACGCGATTTACCCGCCGAGACCGCTTTCACCGCCCTCATATTGCTGCAGATACTGCGCGCGCCGCTCGAGTGGCTCGGCGAAAGTCAGTGCCGCATTCTAACACTTCAGCCCTAGGATGCGATCGGCTGACGCTCTTCCGCTCACACTCAGTGACCGTGCACGCCTTGCAGGCGCATGTATCGCTGTGCCGGATTGACGAATGCCTTCACGAGCAAGAAACGCAAAAATACGCGGTCCTGGCGGGGGCCTCGTCGACAGCGCTCGACGCGAAGGTTGGATTCCATCGCGCGACATTTACGTGGTCGGATGAGACTGCAGCACGCGGCGACGCGTCAGTCTTTAAGCTCAGAGACTTGGACTTGGTCTTCCCGCCGACGAAGCTCTCCCTCGTGCTCGGGCCGGTCGGTTCCGGGAAATCGACACTACTCCTTTCCCTTCTTGGCGAAACGAATCGTCTCGCCGGTACTTCTTTCCTTCCCTCGCCCGTCGTACGTTCGACCGACCGGAACCCTGAGATCCTCAGCAATACGACCGCGTATGCGGCCCAATCTCCGTGGTTGCTTTCCGCCTCGATCCGCGACAACATCGTCTTTGGCGCGCGCTATAACGCGCAGAGATACCGAGCAGTGCTGGAGGCATGCGCATTGACGCCCGATCTGGCACAACTTGAGCTGGGCGACGAGACCGAGGTCGGCGAGAAGGGGACAGTCTTGAGTGGCGGTCAGAAGGCGCGAGTGTCGCTCGCACGCGCAATCTACTCGTCCGCCCGGGTGGTATTGCTCGACGACGTCTTGTCCGCCGTCGACAGCCATACCGCTCAGCACCTCGTCGAAAATTGTCTGCAAGGCCCGCTCATGTTTGGCCGAACGTGCGTTCTCGTTACGCACGCAGTCGACCTTTGCCTCCCGGTCGCCGACTTCGTCGTCTCGCTCGAGCATGGGCGCGTCACTCGGGCAGGCGCGCCGGCGCAAGTCAAGAGGACAAGAGTTCGAGCGGAACCGGTGAAAAAGGCAGAATCCGACATCGCAGATTACGATTCTAGCGGGTCCGTAGACGACGACGATGAGCCAACGCCTTCGGACCGACATCGCCGGATCGTGGAGCTCAGATTGGTCAAGGACGAGACTGCTGCCGAGGGCTCGGTCAAGTGGGAAGTGTACAAGACTTACCTGAACGCCTTCGGAGGATGGGCTGTACTCGTTGCGGTGATCAGCGTGTACGGAGCTGCGCAAGTTGCCGAGATAGGTACGTCAAGGCGCTTTCCTGTTCGTGGGGGTCGCCTGCTGAATCTTTCTACTTTCCGCTCAATAGCCGTCACGTTGTCTCTGCGGTACTGGGCGAGTGCCTTTGACGAGCGGCGCGACGCGTCAGCGTCAGATCTGGACCGCCGGGTACAGCAGGTGTTCGAAAACCGCATCAGCAATGAGGCTCGGCTGGTCGGGAGGTCTCCCAACTTCTGGCTCGGCATGTACGGTCTCGCAGCGTTTGTCAGTATCGTCCTGGCCAACGTTCGCGGCGCCTTCTGTGCGTCCTCATTCCTCGGTATCTCTTTGTGCTTCGAGAATAACACCCCTTTAACAGTTTATTGGCGTGGACTCAAAGCGAGTACGGTGCTGTACGACCAGCTGATCTCTCGTCTGATGACCGCCCCGAGTAGGTCCGCTCACCCGCTCTCCGAGGCTCATTGCTACTGACGCGAGACTGGTGCGCAGTCCGCTTCTTCGATTCGACGCCTTCGGGCCGAATTCTCAACCGGCTAAGCCGCGACGTGCAAGTGATCGACGAGAACATTCCGACCAGCGGCATGTTCTGGACGTACGAAGTTCTGGCGACGCTCGGCATTCTCATCGTCATCTTTGTGAATCTACCCGCGTTCCTGCTTGCCGGCACCGTCATAGCGATCGCCTACGTCTTTCTCGGCTTCCTCTACGTCACCTCCTCCCGACAGCTTAAGCGACTCGGTGAGGCAGCTTCAACAAAGCGGGCCCGAACGTGAAGCCATGCTGACACCGCTAGCGCTCCCCCGCAGAGAGCGTGTCAAAGTCGCCGATCTTCTCGGTCTTTGGCGAGTCGTTACAAGGAGTTGCCACCATTCGAGCGTACGGGGATGCGAGTAGGTTCATGAAGCAGATCTTCGAATTGCTCGACGACAACAACAGACCCTTCTTCATCTATGGTAAGCGCTGACAACCCGAATGCAGACATTCGGATCCACGCTGACATGCCTACTTATAGCCGGACTCGCGCAACGATGGCTCTCCTTCCGGGTCGACTTTTTCGGCGGCGTTGTTGCGCTTGTCGCGACCATCTTCATCATCTTCTCTCCGGCAATCGACGCTGCCCGAGCCGGCTTCATCCTTTCCTTCGCCCTGACTCTTCAAGAAAAGCTATTGTGGGTTGTCCGCCTGAGCGCAGATCTCGAAGTCGAGGCCAATTCGGTCGAGCGTGTACACGAATGTAGGTTCCCCAGTGCTCTGCCTCCACACTGCTGCTTATTGTACCTGCTCACTGTTTCCATCACAGATCTGACGGTTGACCAGGAATCGCAAGGTGGTGTCAGGCCGCCGGCTCACTGGCCAAGTCGCAGCGGCTCGATTTCAGTAAACGCGCTCACGGCGTCTTACGCACCCGAGCTCGACCCGGTCCTCAAGGGCGTCTCGTTCGAGGTTCGCGGCGGCGAGAAGGTTGGCATCGTCGGACGGACGGGCAGCGGCAAGAGCTCGCTTGCGCTGAGCTTCTTCCGCTTCATCGAGCCGTCGAGCGGCAACATCACGATTGATGGCTTGAATATCAATGACCTGCGGCTCGAGAACTTGCGAAGTCGGTTGACGATCGTGGCGCAAGATGCGGCCCTCTTTGCGGGCACGCTCCGCTTCAACCTCGGTACGCGTCTCTAGCACGTGTGGTGTGCGGCTGAGCAGCGCTCTGACACGTGCGGTTGCAGATCCATTCGGCCAGTACGATGACGCCGAAGTCTGGAATGCTCTCGAGCGTGTCCAGCTGGTCGCGCCAGACATCAAGCCGTCCCTGGGATCGCCCGATCGCGACACTGCTCGTGAGATGGCGGCAAACGATGTAGGAACGCTACCCGCAGAGGGCCAGGAGCACTTTGTGGTGAAGAGCCTCGACATGGAGGTGTCGGAAGGCGGCACGAATTTCTCGGCAGGCGCGTAGGCGCGCTCTCAAGCGCGGCAGAAGCTCAGACTCACACGCACGACAACCACAGGTCAGAGACAGCTGATTTCGCTCGCAAGGGGTATCCTCAAGCTCAAATCTTCGTCGATTCTGATCCTCGACGAGTCGACTGCGAGCTTGGATTCAGCCTCCGACGAGCGCATCCAGCAAACGATCCGCGCCGAAATGGCTGGTGCAACGATCCTTTGCATCGCTCGTGAGTACTTCAGCTTCCTCGGTGTGCAAGTCGTTAATGTCAGAGCCCTGACTTCGGCTGCTTGGCCCCCTCAGACCGCCTTCGGACTATCATCGATTACGACAAGGTCCTCGTTCTCGATCACGGCGTCGTCCTCGAATACGACAGTCCGATGAACCTGCTCGCGAAGGAGGATTCGGCATTCGCGGCGTTGTGTCGCAAGTCGGGCGAGTTTGAGCTCTTGAAGGCAATGGCTCAGAAAGCCGAGTCTGTGTCGACGTAGAGCTGTCAGCTGGTAGAGCATCGGTGTTATGGCGCAAAACCTCGCGATTGCGCATAGTGAGAGAGAGCGCACTGCTCAGCTTCGGAAGCGTAGTGGCTTCCGGTTGACGTGGCGACCGTTTTCATCTAAAGTCCGCTCGGCTGCCGCGGACCTTTCCCAAAACCGCGTGGAATCGCTCACGTCTCGGCCGGGGCAAACGAGAAAAAGACGGAGACGGCAAGCCTGACTCGGCGCGTGCCTTCTTGCTGATCACTGCGAGTCGTCTTCACCGCGAGTCAGCCTCTATTGCTAGCTCCTGGGCTTGCGCCCACCGCTTGACTCTTGTTCACGCGCCGTTCGCGACGGCCCGCTCCTTCGACGCGACACTGTCGCCCAGAACGCCAGCGCCTGCTTATCGTTCGGCGGGAAACCCTTCCAGCGGGACATTCACTCGAACGACAACCATGACTGAGCAGTTGCGCTTCGGGACACCGGCTTTCGTCGAGCGCGCCAAGGCCGACGCATGGTGTCGGCACGAGGAAGGAACGGCTCCCTGGGACGGCGTCGACTTTGATCCTTGCTTCCGAACGCGGTCAGTCGCCTAGAGCTAAACGGGTTCGAATAGCGAGCCAGCGCTGATAAGCAGGATTGCTGGCCCGCAGAGTCTTTGACGGCTATATCCCCCTTCTCTTCGTCGTTGGCTCCATCTCGTACCTCCTTTTTCGGGCCTTCGCCGCAGTCATCTCGCACTTCCGCAAACGCCGCATCCGAGACTATAACGCAGTCCCGAAGGACATCGGTCCCATCGGCCGGACGTCGGATGGCTCACGGCCCATCGCGCTCGCCGAGGCGCGCGTCCTGCAGCATGTCGCCAAGGTCGAAAGCCCCGATTGGGCGGACCCTGTGACGCAGAAGGAGCTGCTCGGCTCGGGTCACGCAGCCGAGATGGCGAGCTATTCGGCGACTCTTGTATCGGATTTGAGCTTGCCGTACGCGATCGCTAGGGCGTTCTGGGGATGCAAGAAGGATCTGATGGCGGTGGCGCTCTCGTGCGGAACGACCGGCCTTGGAGCTTGGAAACTCGCGATCGGTTACAAGCGGGGAGAAGCTGGGAGGGCGTGGGTTATTTTCGAGGTCGCAGGCTCGGTGAGTCGCCGGTGCGGGAGCCAACTGATCATCCCTCCGACTAACTCGATCTTGCGCTTCTAGGCATGGGGCTTGATCCTCGCGCTCGTCAAGCTCGCTTTCGGCGTTCAGCACCGCCTGTACGCTCTACGGCACCCGGACGCGCCGCATCGAGGTATCGCCGAGCTCTACACCGCTCTCGAACGCCACTTGATCCCGTGGTACATTGTCTACGCGGCCCTGACGGCTTTCGTTGATCTTCGGTCGGCGGTCATTGAGCGGGCAGAGACTCCCACCGCCGACAAGGCGGAAGACGTCCGAGTCGAAGCGGCCATCTTTGGTGTGTCGACCGCCCTGCTCCTCCTCGAATTCTTCGCCCCGCGGCCTTCTCGCTTCTCTTCGCGGTCAAAGCGGTCTTCGGCGCATCAGGCGTCAGCACCGAGGCCGACTCCGCCCGAGATGAACGCTTCGCTCTTCTCGCTTGCGACGTTCTCCCACATCGACAGTTTCCTCATGAAATCGGCGTTCCCCAAGGCGTACAAGGCGGAACCGATCTCGGCGGGCAATGTGCCGGACCTGCGACCGGACGACAAGACTGCACGGGTCTTGCTGTCGTACCGTCAATCGGTCCGGAAGCTAGACTCGCGCCTGGCCCGACTCCCTCGTTACGTTCGTCGCCTCGTACTGCGCGATAACAAGACGATCGACGACCTCGGCTTGACGTGGAAGCTCGTCTACCACTTCTGGCCCATGCTCGTCGTCCAGATCTCGTGGGCCGTCCTGCCGGTCCTCGTGAATGGCATTCCGCCGATCATGCTGAATCAGATCCTGTCCGCCATCGCCGCCCGCCAACGCGGTGAACACATTCCGAACCATGTCCTCCTGCTGTATGCCTGGATCACGTTCATCGCCACCATCGTCGTCAGTATCGGTCGGAGCATGTCGCTATTCCTCGGTCGCAGGATCTGCATTCGTCTTCGGTGCGCAAGCTGCTCTTGGCCGGGGCCGACGCGCGTCCTTCTAACGATGCTTGTTACCGCAGCTCGATTATCGTCGGCGAAGTCTTTACGAAGGCACTTCGTCGCAAGGACCAGGCGGGCACTTCGACTGTCGAGGAGGAGTCGAAGGACACCCCGTTGAAACCGACCGTCGAGGCCGACGGTGGCGAGACCGCGACTCCCGATGGCGTTTCGGTCCCGGCCATCAAACTCAACGGCGATGCTGTCGAAGAGGGCGACGCCGCCAAGGAGCTCGGAGCGATCGAGGAAGAGCTCGAGAAGGCCACGTCCGGCAAGATCCTCAACCTGATCAGCAGTGATACCTACCAGCGTGAGTCGGTAGCCCGATGGCGCGCGGTCTAGAGCAAAAGCTAACTCTCTTTTACTCGCAGTTTCGGAAGTGGTAAGACATGATAGAATCACGTTTCCGAGAGGAGCTCAATGCTGATGTTGACCTCGCAGTGTGCCTACCTTCACTTCATCACGAGTGAGATGCCCGGCACGATGATCGTCTCGGTATATCTGCTGTACCGGCTTCTCGGTCCGAGTGCTTTCGTTGCAGTACGTGCCTCCCTGACGCGCGCATATCGCTGGAACGGCGGGAACTCATATCACCGCCGATCACAGGTCGCCATCCTCCTGCTCCTCATTCCGATCCAGGGCAAAGTCAGCAGCCTCTTCAACCGCTACCAGCACCGACTTCTCGCCGCCGCAGACCAGCGTCTAGCTCTCGCGACCGAAGTCATCGGCCAGATCCGCATAGTCAAGTTCTTCGCGTGGGAAAAGTCGTTCCTAGCCAAGATGGACGCTACGCGGCAAAAGGAGCTCGCCGCGCTGTGGAAGCGCGCTTTGACCATCGTCGCGTCGACCTTTATGGCTTTTGGCGCGCCGATTTTCGTCTCGGTGACGGTGTTCACGTTCCACACGAAAGGTGCGCCCGGGTTCCTGCAGGCGCTTTCAAGCGGGAGCTGACAAGCTCATCGCTCAGCGCTTCACCGTGACCTCAACGCGGAGACCGCCTTCACGGCTCTGGTCTTGCTTCAGATCTTGCGCGCACCGCTCGAGACGATCGGCGACAGTGAGTCAATCTGTAGGAGAGCCATGTCCATCGGCCTGTATTTACTGACCGCCATTCTCCGAAGTGCTTGTCCACGTTCTCCAAGCGCATGTGTCTCTTCGCCGCATCGACGAATACCTGCATGAGCAGGAGACGCAGAAGTACGCCGTCTTGGCCGAGACGTCGTCTTCGCTTGTCAACACCAAGGTCGGTTTCGATAAGGCGACCTTCACCTGGGCGGACGAGGCGCTTGCGCGCGAGGACGCGACGGTCTTCCGTCTCCGCGATATCGATGTCGACTTCCCTCAAGGACGGCTTAGCATCGTCCTCGGCCCCGTCGGTTCCGGCAAATCGACTTTGCTTCTCTCCCTCCTTGGAGAGACAAACCGGCTCGCCGGTTCCGCGTATCTGCCTTCACCCGTGATCCGCTCAACCGACCACGACCCCTCTCTCCTCACCGACACGACCGCGTACGCCGCGCAGACGCCGTGGCTGCAGTCTGCCACGATCCGCGAAAACATTGTTTTCGGATCCATGCACAATCAGCGGCGCTACCAAGCAGTCCTTGAAGCATGCGCCTTGGTTCCTGACCTGGCTCAGTTCGAGCTTGGCGACGAAACGGAGGTCGGAGAAAAGGGCACGGTTCTCAGCGGAGGCCAGAAGGCCCGCATTTCGCTCGCCCGCGCGATCTACTCGTCGGCGAAGGTCGTCTTGCTCGACGACGTTCTGTCCGCCGTTGACAGCCACACGGCCCAGCACCTCGTCGAGTGGTGCCTGCGAGGGAAACTTATGCGACACCGGACTTGCATCCTCGTCACTCATGCCGTCGACCTGTGCTTGCCCGTCGCCGGTTTCGTTGTCTCGCTGGACCAAGGAAATGTCGTCGACGCATGCGTACCCGAAGGCGACGACTTCCGTGCGCGTCTGGAAGCCGGGCGGCCCGAGCTACACCAAGTGTCCGAGTCGGCCTTCACGATCGAAGAGCTCGCAGGTGACGAACCCGATGAGATCCAGGCAGCAGACAGGCGGCGACGCATGGAGGAGCTCAAGCTCGTCAAGGATGAAACGCGGGCGGAAGGCTCGGTCAAGCGCGAGGTCTACGCAACCTACATCCGCGCTTTCGGAGGCTGGTCGATCCTGATCGCCGTTCTTGCTGTCTACGGAGCCGCACAGCTCGCCGATATCGGTCAGTGTCCCTTTGAGACAACAAGGTTCTGTCTGTTACTGACGCTTTATCCGCAGCTGTCACGCTGACCCTGCGGTACTGGGCCGGCTCGTTTGACAAGCGCCAGGCTTCCTCTGCCGGCCTGCTCATCACGAGCGCCTCGTATGCTCAGACTCGCATCATCCCGTCGCGACTCCACACTTTCCTCTCGACCTCATCCGTTGGCATCCTGAGCGGCGAGCCTAACCTCGGCAAGTCCCCCGACTACTGGCTCGGCATGTACTGCCTCGCGGCGCTCGTCAATATTATCCTTGTGAACGCGCGTGCCGCGTTCTGTAAGTGTATGCCGTCTGCTTCGTTCCTACACGGAGCTCTGACTATTTATTCTCGCAGTCTATTGGCGCGGCTTGAAGGCAAGTTCGACCCTGTACAGCCAACTGATCACGCGTATCTTGGGAGCTCGGAGTACGTTCATTCTCATCCTCGTGCGAGCTTCATGCTTCTCGTCGCTGCTTCGTCTGACATTAGCGAGGAACAGCCCGCTTCTTCGACTCGACCCCGTCCGGCCGAATCCTCAACCGTCTGAGCCGAGACGTCCAGGTCATTGACCAGGATCTGCCGACAAGTGGCATGTTCTGGACCTACGAGATTCTGGCTGCTCTGGCGATCGTCATCGTCATCTCGGTGAACCTGCCGGCGTTCCTGCTCGCTGCGGTCCTAATCACGCTCGCGTACGGCTTCCTCGGCCATCTCTATGTCACTTCCTCGCGAGAGCTAAAGCGTTTAGGTGAGTGTCACGATACTCAAAGCTTGACAAGCTTGAGAGGCACCTACTGACGGTGTGGCGACCGTGCAGAGAGCGTTTCGAAGTCGCCCATCTTTTCCGTCTTCGCCGAGGCTCTGCAAGGCGTTGCAACCATCCGTGCCTACGGCGATGCCAGTCGATTCATGACCAATATCTTTGGTCTTCTTGACGAGAACAACAGACCGTTCTTCACGCTCTGTGAGTTCTGACGAGAAGCGAGACTGCAAGCCGCGAGCCTAACGGCTTTCCGTTCGCAGGGCTCGCCAATCGCTGGCTCTCTCTCCGTGTCGACGCATTCGGCGGTCTCGTCGGCCTTGTCGCGACGGTTTTCATCACCTACTCTCCCTGGATCGATGCGGCTTTGGCTGGCTTCATCATGTCGTTTGCGCTGTCGTTCCAAGACCGGCTTCTCTGGGTCGTGCGGCTGAGTGCGGACCTCGAGGTTCAGGCAAATTCCGTCGAGCGGATCCAAGAGTGTGAGTCGCGTCCAAACCGTGCTGCCGGCAGCCTGAAGTGGCATTGACGCTCTGCATTGCAGATTTGACGGTCGACCAAGAATCGCAAGGCGGCGTCAGTCCGCCCGCGATCTGGCCGAGTCGCGGCGGCTCGATTTCCGTGAACAAGCTCACAGCGTCTTACGCACCCGAGCTTGACCCTGTCCTCAAGGGCGTCTCGTTCGAAGTTCGCGGCGGCGAGAAGGTCGGCATCGTCGGTCGGACCGGCAGCGGCAAGAGCTCGCTTGCGCTGAGCTTCTTCCGCTTCATCGAGCCGTTGAGCGGCAACATCACGATCGACGGGTTGAACATCAATGACTTGCGGCTCGAGGACTTGCGAAGTCGGTTGACGATCGTGGCGCAAGATGCGGCCCTCTTTGCGGGCACGCTCCGCTTCAACCTCGGTAAGTCTCGCAATCCCGTTCTACTCGAGCTGTGTACAAAACCTTGGGTTTGACGCGAGCGCGTCGGCAGATCCGTTCGACGAGCACGAGGACCGCGACATTTGGGACGCCCTGAAGCGCGTTCAAATGGCTGCGCCCGGCGCGAGCGGCATCACCCCGCGGCCAACACCTCGCCCCACCCCTGGTCCCAGCCGCGCTCCGAGCATCAAAGACGGCGACTCGGACACTATCGCTGCGGCAGATGAGGATCGCTTCGTCGTAAAGACGCTCGACATGCAGGTGACGGAAGGCGGCAAGAATTTTTCGGCGGGTCAGTCGAGGTTGCCATCACGGCGAGAAGCAAAGCTTGAAGCTGATGTTGCTGAGCACTTGCAGGTCAACGTCAATTGCTCGCTCTGGCGCGGGGCATCTTGAAGCTCAAGTCGTCTTCGATTCTCATCCTCGACGAGTCGACCGCCAGTCTCGACTCGGCGACGGATGAGCGCATCCAGCAAACCATCCGCGACGAGATGGCGGACGCTACAATTCTCTGTATCGCTCGTGCGTGCTCTCCGTGTGCAAAGTACCGCGGACCTGCACTGATGATTTCTGCTCGGCATCGCAGACCGCCTGCGGACAATCATCGACTACGACAAAGTCCTCGTCCTCGATCACGGTGTGGTCCTCGAGTACGACAGTCCGACGAACCTGCTGGCGAACGAAGAGTCGTCGTTTGCGGCGCTGTGCCGGAAGTCGGGAGAGTGGGACATCCTGAAAAAGATGGCCGAGGACGCCGATGCGGCTCGCCGCAAGTAGATTGCGGATCTCTTCCCCTTCCGCCCGCTCTACCCTATCAGTATCGCATTTTAGACAGTAGGATTCGCTCGCAACATCTTGTACTGGTTTCGACAAGTTGCGCGGGCTGATGCACGTGACTGTGCAGTGATTGTCGAAAGGTTGGCTCACGATCTTAGCTCGCTTCCGCCTTCAGCCTTACTGCAGACTAGCCTAGGCGCTTCTCTCGTCCTTATCAGCGAGCTAGCCTGACCCGCCCCGGCTCCATCCCGGAGGATTCTTCGCCTTTCTCGCTCCCGGACATCCGCCTCGAGGGAACTTTCTCTCTCTCTCGCTCTATAAGCGACGCAGGCACGATGGCCGGACAGATCCGCCTCATGTTCTGGGGCTTGCTACTTGGTTTGCTGTCGGCGTTCCTGCCGCGGTACCTGCCCGACTCGGTCTCGTCGCGGTTGCCGTTCTACTCTGACCCCCACCACCGACTCCGGTCGACTCCCATGGGCAAACGGTGGTCCGACACGCTCCACCGGTACGTCTCGTCGAACCCGATCGCCAAGAATCACGAGCACTCGCGCGAAGCCGAGTGGGAAGCCGAGATCGAGCAGCAGTTGCGGTTCGGCAGCAAGGACGGCGGGAAGGAACTCGAGAAGGAGTACAAGCGGCAATTGCGCGAGGTCGAACGGAGGGCAGAGCACGCCGGCTCGGAGAACTTGATCAAGGACATGCTGCCAGTCTATTACGTCGAAAAAGGTGAGTCTTCCGAAGCTTGCAGCAGCTGCCGAAGCTCTCTCAGACTGACTCTCCGCGATTTCTCCTCTCGCAGGCAGCACGGGATCGAGTGCAATCGAGCAAGTTGCACGGGAAATCGACGAGCTGCGCCCGCAGAGCCTGATCCTTCTCGTCGCCGAAGAGTGAGTTTACCTTGAGATGTCGTTTCTCGTCTGCGATCCGGTCTCACGCCGCCGTTGTCTGCAGTTCGACCTCGTCGCACCTGGTCATCTCTTCGGGCCCGTCCATCCACTCTGCGGGACCCTCTCCCGTGTCTTACGTCGGTTCGCCGCGGCTGGCTTCCCACCTCGTCCGCGCCTTTGCGCATGTCGAACCCTCCGGCGTTCCGGCCACCGGTTCCGCCATGATCAAACTCGATCCCGCCGTCGCCGAGACGTTATCCGCACTCAAGATCGAACGTGGAGTGGAAGTCGTCCAGGTTCTGTTGCCGGTCTTGGCGGGCGAAGAAGGTTGGGAAGCGGAGAAATGGTGGGATGCTGGAAAGGCGCTGCACGAGTACTTGCACGCACATGACGTTGCTGTCGGCAACCGTCGCGTCTACAAGAACACGGTCGTCCTGGCGATCGGTTCGGCCAAGCCAAAGCACGTAAGTTGGAGCGCTTGCCTCGCGCCCGCCACAGCCGATCCCTGACTTCTTTTCCGCGGTCGCGCCGCCACAGGCGCCTCCAGTCTTCACCGACTTGATCGACACGGCTCTGACGCATCACACATCTCACGCCCGCGACTTGGCCCTCCACGCCCTGTACAGCGGGTCGAGCGGGTCGAAACCTCGGAAACCGATCCGGGGCGAGCTGGTCCCGCTCTACGTCGCGACGGCCGCTGCGGGAGAAGGAGAGGGACACGCCCTCGGTCACGATGGTGAAGGGTGGCGCTTTGGTCACTTGCCGCTCCGATAGTAGCCACTGCGTCCTCGCTCTCGGCCGCAACGAAATGGCACAATCGAGGGATTGCGATATGTTCCGATTATGCATGCGTAAGCAGAGGTGTTGAACGGAGTAGGGAGGCGAGGGCAGAGCAGGTATATGGTCTACAAGTACACATACGACGAGAGGAATGATCCGCCGAGGCTGCTCTAGCCTCGGGGGATGCCTCTCCCCGAAAATTCAGGGCTGAGTCTCTAGGTTCCTTGAGCGAGCGGACGACGCGCTGGCGAGGTTGCTCAAGGAGCGGCACACCGAAGCGCGTGCCTTCTTAGGGCTTTGGTGCCTCGGGCGCCTTGGGCGGTGCGGGACCTTCTGCCGCGGCCTTTGCGGCCGACGCGAGTTCGGCTTCTATCCGCTCCTTGGCGCGAACGATCTTGGATTGAAGGTAGTGCGACGAGTGCGGCTTGCCCTCGGCGGTCAGGGGCGAGTTGGCCTGGAACAGGTGATCAAAGTTCTGGAGGAGAGTAAGGGAGTCCAGTCAGCTTTCTGCTGGTTCACGGGCGCCCCTCGCGATAACAACGAAGCAAGGCACCTTGAGCATCTTTTGGAGTTCGGTCTCTTCTGCGGCCTGGATCCCTGCCCGTTTCACGTTGAGGATGTTGGCGGCTTCGTCGATCGTCATGCCATGGTTCCGGGTGATCGCATCGACGTTGCCTGCCCGACCTCCCGAAGTTCCCGCAGCTGAACCGGCAGCTTCCCCTCCAGCCTTGGCATCTGGCAGAGCACAACAAGTAGTAGTAGGTCAGCCAAAGCGAAAGTTTCGAGGACGGAGAACGGCAGACCCGAGACTCACTCCGCGCTGCTTGCCGCCACGCTTGGACGAACGCCTTGCCGAGAATTTGAGAGCCGAGGATGACGACTTGGGCGATCACTCGTGGTGCAGACTAGCGACCGAGTGCGCGAGTTTGTCGAGAGAGAAAGAGTTGAGCCGACGGGATGGAGACGAAGGCGAGTCAGTCAGGCTGCAGGGCCGCGAGCTACGAGCGAGCATCGAGGAAAGCAGCTCTAGTGACTGCTTCGTCGACTCACCATTGTACGGGGGCTATAGAGTCTGTACGGATCAGCCTGGAACGGTGGCGGTGCTCGCCTTTTCGAGATTTCTCGCCGACCCGAAAAATTTCCAGCGAACCGCCCGCAGCAGCCGTACAGGTATCGTAGAACAACAAGACCGGATTCGCATATACGCACGAGTGGGCGGCTCGTGATAGCAGAACTTGACTCTGGCTATCCGTGGTCCCAAAATCAGGCCGTGGCACCTCACGCGTTACACGCACGCCGACCTCCTACATGTCCGGGTTCAAGTCGAGGTCAAACACAAAGTCCTCGACCTCCGGTTCTGCGCCATCGACACCCGCTCCTGTCGCCGCAGCGGCGTGCGCTTTCGCTTCGTGCTCGAGGCGAGAAGCGGTGTCGGCCGGTTTGCCGCCTGCAGTGGATGTCGGATCGGGAGGAAGAAGAGCCCCGGTCGCAGAGTCTCGTCGGCCTGCGCGAGAATTCATGTTTGGTCAGGAGAGCTTGATAACCGAGGCCACGAAGAACCTTCGTGAGAGAGGAAAGAAGAGCACGCGTACCTGCTCCGACTGGTTCCGTCTCGCCGAGGTAACCCTGCAACAACCCTTCCCGCCCGAATTGGAGTCGACCTCTCCGCATCGTCGCCTCAGTCGGGAACGGCGGAATCGCTCCGGGCGGTAACGTCCTCCCCGTCGGGTCCGTCGCGCCGACTCCTTTGAGTTTCACTTCGGGCGGGAACAAGCTCGCCGGCGGCGCCGAAGTGAATGGCGCGATCAACCGCGCGTACGAGAGTAAACGGTCGGGAGTCATCTTGGCTTGCTTGGCGCCGTCGATCGCGATCCGGTCGAGTTTGCCGGAAGCGAGGATGGGGTCGAGTTCGGCGACGCAGGATTCGAGCCGAAGGGCGGACGTCCGCCAGTTCGAGTCGAGGCTCGAGAGCTCGCTGATCAGCGCCTCGATCCGACGCTGTCGTTGCTGATGCGCGTCATACATGCTGAGCAAGGCCGCGAGCTTCTCGTCGACTTGAGCGAGGGCATCATAAACCGCATCCGTCGGCGCTGCACCTCTTGCGCCGCCGGCGAGCGACGGTGATGTCGTCGAGATGATGGCGAACAGTTGAACGGACAGGCGAGTGAACTCGGACAGGAGGTGCGAGATCTGGAGGCCGATCGGGAGGGCGGCCGAGGGGATCTGGGCAATCTCGTCCGGAGTCAACGGTTCGACCTCGATCGGGGCCGGTTGGTGCGTGATTGCCATCGTGAGAGAGAGGATTCTATGTCGGGCTATCAAAGTGAGACGAAGCTCGGGGTCAGTATCGGGTGGACGCGAGAAGAGGTTGTTCCATCGTTCAGGCGTGACGGGCTCTTGGTCGACGACTCCTCGCCGCAAAATGCGGCCACGTCTTGGGCCTCCCAGTTCCTCCCAACGCCTCGACGACAATGCTTGCCTTGTCCTCGCGTGCCGTCGTGACTGAAAAAGTCCTCGTGCGAGCGATGGAAAGTGATGAACGAGGAGTGAAGATACGCACCCGGTCCGCGAGTTGAGACCCAGTGGCAGGAGCTGTTTTTGCTCAGAAGCTGTATAGCTGGACAGGTATCCTTTGTGGATCGCCGTGGTGTGAGAGCGTGTTCCTACTCCCCACTTCGGCTGTCGAGTTCGAGGTTGAGCGAGTTGACGTAGCTCTAGAGAGAAGAGTGCTGTCGGCTGGTGCGCAGTCCGAGTGATGCTTGGCGTTCGTACAGCAGAAATAGCCCTGACGAGCGATGCGTCGATGTGCAGAGGACGCAAGCACACAAGCGACACTCGAGGAAAGTTACTCTCGGCTCTCTCTCTCGCCACTCTTGCGTCTGCACATTCATCGTGCAGAGCCTTGATACGCGTAAACGATGGGCGTTCAGAGCTTGACGACCTATGTCAAGAAGCAAAACCTCGGCTCGTATGTCGTCTTGCCCGACCCACTCGGCGAAACGGGAATCCCCCTCATAGTCGACGGCATGGCCTGGGCATACAACGTCGGACTTGTCGATACTTTCCAAGGCGGGAGCTATGCCGCGATCCGTGCAAACACGCGAAGATACATCGAGTACTGGCGGGCGTGCGGCTTGCAACCCGAGGTCGTGTGGGATGGTGCGTACCCCTCTTCTCCTCGTTCAGGTCTGCGTGAGCTGATCCCTTCCTCATCTGCAGGCCCCTTTGACAGCTCAAAATTGGCGACCGTCATCAGCCGCTCTGAGCAATCGCTCGAACGATCGATCAACTATATGCGCGCGCCCGACGCCCTCCGAGGAGACTACAAATTCTGGTCAAAGATTGCCCGGTTGCCACCGATGGCTCACATGGCGATCGCGGCCGAGCTCATAGCACTCGGTGTACCGAATCATAATGCGCAGGGCGAGGCGGACAGCCCGACCGCCGAGCTTGCCCAGCGGAGGAACGGTTTCGTCCTTTCGAACGGTGCGTCACGGTTGCCTCTCCTTGCACACGAGCTCTCCTGACGCTGGACGTCTTCGGCAGACTCGGACTACTTTATCTATCCTGCCCAATGTCGAGGCTACGTCCCTCTGAACTCGGTCACCTACGGCCCGTACAACGTGGCCCGCCTCGAAAAGGTCTCGCCGACCGACCGGCCGTCGATGCAGTTCCTCGTGTACCAACCCGCCGCGATCGCACACTCGTTCTCTCTCCCCGTCACATTCCTCCCCGTCCTCGCTGCTCTGATCGGTAACGACGTTGCAAACTACGCTGCCGAGATCAACACGAAGCGGGCGCCGAAAACGCAGCAATGGGCCGGCCGCGTCGACCCGCGCGAACTGCTCCGGATCGCCGGGACGCTCTCGATGTGCGCGGCGATGCCGACCGAGACGCTCGCGCAGGTCCAAGACGTCGTGTTTGCCGTGTTGCCGCGGTTGTTGGCACGACCTTCGAACGACCCGCTGATCGTCGCGAACCTCGCAACGGCTGCATGGTCGTACCGCCTCGACTCGCTCGACTCGCCACATCCGACATATCCGCTCCATCCACGTGCGTCCGACTCGCCTGCGCAAGCAGCAGCTCGCGCGAGTTACGACGCCGCGTACCGCTCGTCCCGGTTCCCGTCCTTCGTCCTACACGTCCTCAAGCACGGGACCGTCCTCCTTCAAGGTCAGGTCGAGATGCCCGAGTACCAGTCGCCGGTGGTTGCGCTCGGAGGACCGATCCGGAGATGGATCTATGCTGTCGTGCGGGAGGTGCTCGGCTCGGGCTCGTTCGAGAACGCCGGGATGCCCGCGGTCGTGTACGAGTACGCGCGCCGAGGCGAGGCGCTCCTCCCAGCTCAAGTCGCCGTTCCTCAGCTCGTCGACTTGTTGCTCGAAACGGGAGCGGATCCGACACCGTTCCTCGCGGCGCCAGTGCTCGCCTTGCCTCGGGCGACTCGACTCGGCCTTGTGTTGGCGGCCGTCTCGTTTCAACCTGCAAATCCCGTCGTCTCGGCTGCGGTCCTTCAGCCCCCACTCGCGCATCACCTCCCCCTTCTCCTCGCGTTACACCACATCCAACTCGTCCAGGGGGCCAAACGCCCCTGGACCTCCCACGAGATCCTCGCCGCCGTACTCGTCTCGGTCCTGTTGGACCTCGCACCGACTTCGATCCCGGTTTTGATCCGGACTTCGAGACGAGGCAAGCCGGGCTTGATGGCTCCGAGGCGGGCTTCGATGCAACGGGGCGTGGAACTCGTCGTCACCCTCGTCGCGCTCAACATTCTCGCCCAAGTATTGCTCCTCCTCCCGCCCGCCCCCTCTCCATCTGCTTTGGCAGCACCGATACCAGACTCGCCGCTCGACCCAAAGTGGACGGAACCGCACTATTTGTACGACGGCGCGGCGTTCCACGCGTTTTTGGAAGTCGACGAGGCGACGCTCCGGACGGTCGTGGCGGGATGTCCGGTCGAGGTGCAGACGGCGGTGGCGGGGTTGCTGGCGGCGCTCGAGAGCTCGCTCGGGATACCCTTGATGGGTTGACCGGCCGAGGTCTCTTGCTTGCGAACGGACCCCACGGGCGCGCGGGGAGGCATACGACAGCGTCTCTTTCTGTGCACCTTTCGACTATAGACTATGCCTAGATTGCGCTAGCTTTTCTCGCTTGCATCTGCGTGCAGCGAGCTTTTGCATAACAGTTTGGCCGGCATCTGGCGTCTGCAGCATGCACTTTATAGAGAACAAAATCTTCCATTTCAGCAAAATCGGGCATACGACCCTTCGCAGAGCCGCGTGTTTTCGAGATGTACATAGGGAGCCAAGGAGCGACCTCGAGAAGCGAGACGACTGTATGCGGACGCGTAGCCGGACGGAGGGGCCGGCGGCGGGGTTCGGGGCACGCGGCCCTCCGCGCGGTGCCGGCTCGCGTTCGTCGTCTCTTCTCTCTTCTCTTTCCCTTTGACAACTCGTTCCCATACCCATCCACATCCGTCTGCTTGTTGGTCTAGCACTACCCTAGACTTTCAAACCCCTTTACATCTGCCCACCACGTTTTCCAACTCGCTCAACGTGAGTCTGCGTTTCCGTCGACGAAGACAACGGACGCGGGGTCCATCGGGGCCAGAAACTCTCTTGTCGCCTCGCACTCTGGGGTCGATTCTTGAAGCGATAGCGAGTTACTGACCTTTCTCTTTCCTCTACTCTGCCTCTACGCGTTCCACTATGCAGTCCGCTCACAACCGTACGTTCTCGTTCGAGGCCGAACTCGGTCGTCGATCTGATCGGGATCTCGGCCAAGACAAACACAAACCGCTGACCATGCGATCGCGCGCTGCGGCCACGACAAACAGAGTACAGGGGGTCAGTCCTGAAACGCGTTCATCTCGCACACTGTACGAATTACTGACGGAATGTGTATCGTCCGTCAGATCCCGCCGCATCAGCGCCCCTGGCAACGAAGTCCGCTCAAACTAAATCCACAACCACCTTCACGTACACTCTCCTCTTCACCTCTCCTGCAAGCATGTCTCCCATCGCTCTCGCCGACACCGTCTCGAACGGTAACGGCTACTCGCATCACGATGCCGCTTCGAACGCGACCGACTTGAACGGCGCCATCGAGCAGCAACCGGTCGACCCGACCGCCGCTCGTCGCCCCGTCGAGTCGATCGAGGTCGAGTCGGACAACCTGACCTACTCGGACGACGCCCTCCTCGCCCAGTACACGTTCCACTCGACCGCGGTCAACAAGTCGGTCGACGAGAACGGCCAGGCCAAGTACAAGGTCAAGCCCGTCGAAAAGCACCTCGAGTTCCGCACCGAACGCAAGGTCCCCAAGACTGGGTCAGTTGCCCCCGTTCTCTACCTGTGCGATAGAGCTGTGACTGATTTGACGGAGCGATATGATGGCAACTCACAGCCTCATGCTGGTCGGACTCGGCGGCAACAACGGTACGACCCTCGTCGCGACCGTCCTCGCGAACCGCCACAACATTTCGTGGGGCACGCGCGACGGCATCCAGACGCCCAACTACCTCGGTTCGCTCGTCCGCGCGTCGACGATGCGCCTCGGCGTCGACGACAAGGGCGACGACGTCTACGTCCCACTCAGCGACGTCCTCCCGATGGTCCACCCGAACGACCTCGTCGTCGGCGGGTGGGACATCTCGAAGCTCCCGCTCGACGGCGCGATGCGCCGCGCCAAGGTCCTCGAGTACGACTTGCAGCGTCAGCTCGCGCCCCTCATGGCCGAGTACAAGCCGCTCCCGTCGATTTACTACCCGACCTTCATCAACGCGAACCAGGGCGAGCGCGCCGACAACGTCATCCCCGGTCAGGACAAGCAGGCGCACCTCGAGCAGGTCCGCCGCGACATTCGCGAGTTCAAGCAGCAGAACGACCTCGACCAGGTGATTGTCCTCTGGACCGCCAACACGGAGCGGTACTCGCGCCTGATTGACGGCGTCAACGACACGGCCGACAACCTCCTCCGCTCGATCGAGCAGTCGCACGACGAGGTGTCGCCTTCGACCATCTTTGCCGTCGCGTCGATCCTCGAAGGCGTCCCGTACATCAACGGCGCTCCCAACAACACGTTCGTCCCCGGTGCGATCCAGCTCGCCGAGCGCGAGAACGCGTTCATCGCCGGTGATGACTTCAAGTCGGGCCAGACCAAGGTCAAGTCGGTCCTCGCCGAGTACCTCGTCAACGCCGGTATCAAGGTGGGTCTTTCCCGCGTGTGCTGGTTAGCCTTCTTGTCGCCGAAATTGACTGTTTCTCTTTGTTACGTAGCCGCGTCTTATCGCCTCGTACAACCACCTCGGCAACAACGACGGCAAGGTGGGCTGCGAACACCTCAGATTTCACTATGCGCCAGACCGCTAATAGCCGGATTTCGCGCAGAACCTCTCGGCGCCGGCCCAGTTCCGCTCCAAGGAGATCAGCAAGGCCTCGGTCGTTGACGACATGGTCGCTTCGAACTCGCTCCTCTACAAGACCCTCGCCAAGAAGGAGGCCGACTCGGAGGATGGTGAGCAATCCTAGCTGGATCTGATCGCAGGGGCGCCAGCTGACCAGTATCATGCGCGCGCAAATCAGGCTTTGTCAAGGGCTCGAGCGTCGAGCACCCGGACCACTGCATCGTCATCAAGTACCTGCCGGCTGCCGGTGACGACAAGAAGGCTCTCGACGACTACACGTCCGAGATCGGCATGGGAGGTCGCAACACCCTGTCGTGAGTTGCTTGTTCGGCTGCGGTCCCTCTGCTCTGCTTGAGCTTGCGAAGCTGACCCGAGAACGGTCGCCAGGATCTACAACACGTGCCAGGACTCGCTCCTCGCGACGCCGCTCATCATCGACCTGTGCCTCCTCGCCGAGTTGATGACCCGTGTCACGTACCGCGAGTCGGGCAACCAGGAGTTTGAGCGCCTGTACTCGGTCCTCGGACTCTTGTCGTACATGCTCAAGGCGCCGCTCACCAAGCCGGGCAAGGCGCCGATCAACTCGCTCAGTCGCCAGCGCGGCGCGCTCGAGGCGTTCTTGCGCGCGTGCCTTGGCTTGCAGCCCGGCAGCGACCTCATCAACTTTACCCAAATGGAGGTCTCGGCTTGAGCGTTTCCTGCGCGCCTGCTTCATCCGTCAGGAGCTCCCCGTACCTGGCGTGTAGTCGCTCTGCCCGTCAAATATCCGTAGCGTGATTCTCTGCCAAACCGTTCCCTATCGTGGTTCGTTCGATCACTCCGCTCACTGAAGAAATCGGCGTGCAAGCTTTCGGCAAGGCACTGCTTCGTGAATTTCAAATCTATGGACACAGACAAAAGCTGCAAGACTGGCGGTTACTCGTTCGTTTCCTGCGAGGACGAGCATTGCAGTCAGCACGCAGGAACGATGCCGAGAGCACGAATATCGCCGTCGCTCACCCCGAGGACCTCCTCGCCTGCTTCGTCCTTGCCGTGACCGGCAAAGTACAATTCGAGCTTTTGCGCCTCGAAGCCAGATAGATTTTCGTTGGCGGTGTGTCCATTGGGCGAGAACGCGAGCCAGGACGGCGAGTCGCGCGAGAAGGGCTTCCATTCGGGATCTGGTGTGAGCAAGGGAAAGGGAAAAGCCGAGTCAGATTTAAGTGGACTCGTGTAGGACCGAGTGACCCTCCGCATGAACGGCGGAGGTCGCCCAGTCCAAGTGACAGTCGCAGACACCTCCCAAGTCGAACTCACCCGGGTTGCCGTGAATCGCAAACCGCATCCACCTCCTCCCGAGCGCCCTCGCCGCTTTCGCATCTTCGCCATCCTCGCCTTCTCCCTCCCACAAGCTCTTGGCATTAAAGACGAGCGGCAAGTCGACCGCGTGAAAGACGCCAAAGTCGACGGGGGCGGCGCGTTCGATCGCACGAACCGGGGTCCGGACGCGGTACAACCAAACTTGAGCCGGTTCTGGCGTTAGACCAGACGATGTCGAGACGGGAACGGAAGCGAGGACGGAAGCTTGGTCCCATACAGGGTTCACAAAGATCATGTCGGCGATCAGTTTCGCTCCGGGAGCGATCCGCGGCGGTAACGGTCCGTCGGGGTGTTTTCCCTCCGGATAGGGCGGGTTCGCCTCCTCGAGGTACTTCTTCTCGATCCGACTGCGCGTCTCGGCATCAAACCGAGCGAGGAACGCGTCCCAAGCCGGTTTCGAGACGATCCCCATGCCCATCGCGAACGTCGAGCCTTCATCTTCAGTCGTCCCGATCACGACTTGACGCACCCAAGGGTCCCTCTCCCCCTTTTCGAACCTCTTCATCGTATCACGAGTCCAGATCGCCGATGGCGAAGACGCCGGTTCGAGCGTGAGCGAGAGTCCGGTGAACGAGTGCGAGGCCATGTGCAATTGGAGGAGCGAGTCGTTCGGAGCGGTCCGGAGCGCCGAGAGGCGTTCGGAAGGGGAAGCGGTCGGAGCGACGCCGAGCGCTTCGAGGATGGTCGAGTAGGCCGTGTATGCCTTGTCGGCCGGGCGGAGCATCTGTGCGGTCCCATCGCCTCTGGCATCAAGTCAGCTCGTCTTACCCACATTTAAGATCTGACGCAAGCGCAAAGACAGGGCGCACCATCGTGTTGGCCGCGCCACTCATACAGATCGCGCGCTGGAACAGCTTTTTCCCCGAGACGAGCAAATGAGAGATGAGGAACGCGCCGGCCGATTGGCCAAACACGGTGACGCGGTCCGGGTCACCGCCGAACGCGCCAATGTTGGTCTGGACCTGCGGGTGCGCGAAACCGTGGCGCAATCAATAACCGCGCCTGACGGAGGCGAGGGAAGGAAAGGATAAACGAACCCATTCGAGCATCTTGACACAGTCGTACAGGCCATAGTTGCCACACAGGCCGTCGGGATCTTCAGCCGCGAGGTCCTCGCTCGCGCAGAAGCCTGTGCGTGTAGAGGATTGCGAAGAAGAACATCAGATGACGGTCCGGTCAGTATGTAGACCCTTCTTCCGATCTGTCTGAACGCCGACGCACCGAAAATGTTGGTGCGGTAGTTCCCTGTTACGACGATACACCGCTGAGGTTCCTCTTGACTGCCATCGGTAGTGGACGAGTGCGGCTGCATGCCTTCGCGGATCCATTCCGTTGATGGAAAGGCTGCATGCGAAGCGCTCGAGAAGTCAGACTACGGGCGGCAGATCGCGGTCGACCGGAGCTTTCATATGGCGCTGACGTCAGGCGAAGCAGGATGCAGCCAGACGGCTTCTGCTATGGGCCTCGGAGAGCGAGCTGGCGAGTTGGAGAGGCCGACAAGAGGACGGCCCCACTCCCGGCCACTCCCTCGAGGAGGACAGACAACAGGCCCTTTCGCTCGCTCCTCGCAGATCGCGTACGATTTATTCGGAGCGCGCGAGCATGCTCTGTGTGCACTCGAACGTCGTGCTCGCTCCTACCCCTCAGCCCGGCCGCCCGGCTCGCTTTAATCGCCTTGCTCTCAAAAGCTCGTCTTGGATGGTCTCGCCGGCTCGGTGCCATACACCCATTTCCACTCAGCCGAGGCATAAATGGGAGTGATTGTTTGCCCTCGATGCCCGACATTTTGTTCCCGCTTTGCCATGAAGGCGCTCGCGCGCTTTCACTTGCGACTCGGCGAGTCGCCACAGCTCGCGCGCCGCGTACCGGCGTAAAGACTCCCACGCCCGCCGTCAGTCTTCGCTTCAGGCGCTCAATCAGTGCGAGGAGAACGGACGCCGACACTTTACGTCGCCGCGACAGTGGTACGGGTAGCATGACGGACAATGTGCTCGAAACGAATGGCCGCTTGAGCAGGGACGTTGTCCCCTAAGGCGAAGCGCATCGACGACGACTGTGGCGACCCCGGTGCGCCGGATGAGGATAGCTCGGACAAGATGCTCCTCTCCACGAGCCCATGGTGACCAATAGCGGCGGCAAGAGCAGGACCTGCTCAAGCAGATCGAGCTCGCTCCTTCGTTTGGTCTGCGCACAACTACATCGCCAGCCTATCTCGGACGAGCCGAATATCACCAGCTGTATCAGCCGTTCTTCGGGACGCTCGTCAGCTCTAGCCGAGTGCCTCTTGTGCGAAACGATGCGTACGAGACGTCTGTCAAGCTCGCGACTATACTCGACTCGGACGAGACGCTTCAGTCCGCAACGGGACACATGACTCTTCCCGAGGCGTTTGCTCATCGAACTGCTCAGCATCATCTTCAAGCGGGTCTCGGTCGTCGACGACGACTCGGGTTGCCTTGCATTCCGCTCGGCTACATGCTCTCGGCGCCAATCTCGAAATCGCGCGTCCTGAGCCACCGCCGCATTATGCGACGCCTCCCTGATAGCCAGCGTACACCTTACCATCTAGTCATACGGCCTTATCCACCTCGCGCGCAATTCGTACGAGCCGAAGGCTCGTGCAAGAGTGTTGATGGACCGGTGGGAAGGTCGTTGAACCGACCAACATCTCTTACGGATGCGGACCTGCCCGAGCAAACTTTCTCGTGTGAGAGAGAGTGGGTGGAGGTCTACGCGGATCACTTGGGACGAGGCTGACTGCGTCTACCGATTCCGTCGTCGTTAAAAGATCTTTCCGTCAGAAGGCCTCCCAAACCGTTTCCCCTATACCGCCCTCCTGCCTATCGTAGCTTCGTTCTGTCCGGCACATAGCCGATGCGTTAATTCTTATTCACTCGCGAAGAGGATGGCGATGCGGCTTGCCTGGACATGACTTTGGCCTTGCGCTCTGATGAAGCGCTTCTGCCGCTTGCCTCCTCCTACTTCTGAGCATCCATCCCGCGTCAAAGTTCGGCCGGACCTAGCACACTCTAGAATACAGGATACAGCAAGCTCGGTCTCGTAGGTGCTGCACCGCTGGTGAGTCCCTCCGGCGGCTGCATCTAGTGGCGACGAGGCCGCAACGGAGTCTTCACAGCTCTGACGGGCGTTTGGCTCTAATGCTATGCATGCACTGAATGCAGTACGCCGAGCTACAACACACATCTCCCGCTCTCGCTTCTCCGGGACCGTACAGACCGCATTCCGACGGTCGAATCCGCCTCGTTCTGTCCCCGCCTTTCTCCCTCTTCACGCTGTCTCTCGCCCGTATCGCCCCGACTGACCCTTCCGCGCACGCCGAGTAGGAAGATAAACCGGGCGCATATTCTTGCGCGTGGTCCGGTGCTGGTCGGGCGCGATGGAGCATCCGGAGTCGACCGAACACTGGGCCGAACAGCTTGACGACGACATCGCAAAAGACGACGCAGAGGAGTACGCTTGTTTTGCGCTTGCGGTCCCGGACTCCATCGAGAACGGCGACGTCAAGTACACGGCGGACGAGGAGGACCAGAATCAGGAGGACGACGAAGGGGAAATCGACTTCGAGGAGGACGCCCCTCCGCAGACTCCGCCGGTAACTGCCCGCGCCGACTCGGACCCCGGACCTGGACCGCGCACGGCATCGCATAGAGCGGCTGCTCTCACCGCGGAGGCGCCTGACGGTAACCCCCGCCAACACGGTGCTGCGGCGAACCGTCGTCCCGAATTCTCGCACCTCCCGCCCGACTCCGACCCCTGCTGGGTCCGTGTGTGGGACGACGTGGGCAAGACTTGCTCGCTTCTCTTCTTCCTCAAAGCCAGCGTTGCGCCCTCGTACAAGCAGCGGCGCGAGCAAGGCCTGATCGACGCCCTCAAGAAGGCCGACGCCCGAGACCTCGCCCCCGAAACGCTCTTCGCCGCGCTCAAGGAGCAATTCGCGTCGCCACTTGAGTGGGGAGTTACAGAGCAGGAGCTGCAAATGATGAAGCACCAGGCGCGGATTCGCCGTGAGCAGGGCCGGAGGGGTGCAGGAAAAGCCGTCGACGCGAAGGGGAAGGGCCGCGCCGATCTCGATTCGGACGGGTCTGGCTTCGACTTCGACCGCTCACCTCATCATGATCTCGCGCTACCGGGCATCGACGCGCAGTACGCCTGCGAGTGGGATCTCGACGACCTTTGGGATGGCTGCAATCCCTTCGCCGACCACGACGTCACGTACGGTCCGCTCAAGACCACCCAGCGCGAGGCGCTAGCGCGTGGCATCCGTCGTAACGTCTGGGGCGGTGTGATCGTCGCGCACACCTGCCCTCTGTACGGAGGTCCGACTCTGAACGCGCGCAAGGCGAACGAGGACGGCGAAGAGATGGGTTGGGCGGAGAACTGCGGAACGGCGAAGGAGGTTCATTCGATCATGGAGGTCTTGCAACTCGCTTACCCAGACGAGCCGATAAACGGAACCGTAAGTTGTAATTACTCTCTCCCCTCACATCGATGCAGGGGTTGACTCCGATTTGGTCTGACAGGACGCTTCGCCGATCATGTGCCTCGGAGGCTCAAATCGTTTCGACTATTTCCTCGAGCACGGCAAATATCCGACAGAGAGGACCACGCCCACCGCGACTTCACTCTCTGTGCTCCGCACTTTGACGGCAGGTGCGGCTTCCGGCATGTTTTACGCTCCCATGCAATACTCAGTCATCTGACTCATCTCTCCACTGCAGGGTACTTCTCGCGCCTGGTCGAGCACGACGGGATCCGCATCCGTTTTGCCATTACCGGAGGCGGGGCTGCTGCCTATACGTACGGTGCCTCGACGTCCTCCTCCGCTCGCGGCCAGGATCTTGCCGTCTGCACATACATCTTCGGTTACCCGTTACCGATCTCAGCACTTCGTCATTTCAACGCCTCGGCAGCGACACTCTCCGCCCGCGTACACGGATGGTTCATGCTCGAACGCGCGCTGAGCCTCCGCTACCATTTCTTCGCTGAGACCTTGCCGCTCAGTTCGCAAACTTTGCTCGCAACCTTCGACGCGATCCCGCCCGCGTCAGCCCAAAAGCTGCTCTCGTTCAGCCTGACGGACGCAAAAGAGGTCTACTGCCTTCTGCGCGACAAGAGCGGTCGAGCCAAGCGGTCGATCACTTTCGAGGAGGCGCTCTCGACTGCCGGTCTCGAAGGTCTGACCTCAGGCGTCGATGCCTGGCGAGCGATCTCAGCGCGTCTCCGCCGGTGTCGTCTGTTCCTACCGGCCTACTGCGTTGGCTCCGACTATCAGAGCAAGTCGTCGACGACGAAGGAGATCTCGGCCGACTGCGACGATCACGGCCAGTCGTCGACGAAGAAGGTCTCGACCGAGCAGTACACTCGCAACCTCGCGTACCTGAGCACGAAACTCAACCTCGAATGCACCGCGGAAAAGGAGAGCGACCGTCACATGAGCAAGGCCGAACTCTCCCCGACTGCGGCCGGATACCTCAGGATCGTCTTGGGGGAGGAGAAATTCGACGCCTTGCCGGATGAAGTCGATACGCTGCTTTACGAACGGCAAGACGGCGAGTCGTTCCGCGTGTCTTTGTTGCGCTATGCACAGCTCCAGATGACCGCTTCGCGCGCTCACGCGATCAGGCGGAATAGCCTACGGCGGGTTGGTCGCGTACGCGATTGCTTCACTTGCCAGCAGGAGGTGAGTGACCCGTCAGGGGAGGATTGAGCTTCGAAGATACATTTCCCACTGACATTCTGACCGCACTCCTGCAGATGGAGCACAACGGCATCAACGTCGAAGGCAACCGGCAGTGCAAGCGCTGCTACACGTTCTGGCGCAAGCACGGCTACCTCCCGACCGACGACGACCTCGCCAAATGGCAAGCTTTCGACGTGTGGAACCTAACGCGCCTCTGCGAAAAATGCGGCAAGTCCGTCGTAAGTTTCCGCACTCGCGAGTCCAAAAGCGTCGAGAGATCGGATCCTGATCCATCCTGTCCTGCAGGGCACGCGCTGCAACCTTGGCCCGGACGGAGAACACCTCTGCGACAGCTGCTCGCAGAAGACGAAGCGCATCGCTAAGCCAACGCCAAAGGCCGCACATCTGCGCGCTCTTCACGAGAAATATCCCCGCGACGTTGTCCACGACTGTACGACGCCCGCATGCCCGAACAAGGTACGAGGCGCTTGATTCGAGCTCTCCTTGAAGGCAGCAACGTTGACTTGTCGCACTACAGATCGACAGGTCCAAGGGCAAGCAGGCACGATACATCGGAGACAAGATCATCTGCCGACAGTGCGACACTTTCAAGCGCAAGCACGGTCGCTTGCCCAACGCGGCCGCAGTCAAGCGCCGGAAGACGGTAAAACGATCGGAGGCTTATCCGACGGGCGTGACGTACGATTGCTCGATCAGTGTCTGCGGGAATCGGGTGAGCCGCGCTGTTTCTGCCGTTCTCTCGAGCTACACCTAGCAACCGTGACTCAACTTCCGCCGTGCTATGCAGGTTAGCGGCGAAGAAAGGCGTTTCATCAAGGACAAGATCGTCTGCCGCTCCTGTCACAACTTTCACTACGCCCACGGCAAACTGCCCGACGAAGACGACGTACAGCGCCGAACCGGCCCGAAGTACAAGAAGGCTCCGCATGCCGGCGACGAAGGAGACGTTGACATGCTAGACGGTGAAGAAGAGGAGGACGAAGGCATGGAGGAAGGCGGAAGCGCGGACGAAGCGGACGGAAAGCGCTGGGTCAGGAAAGGCGAGAAGGAGAGGAGAATGGAGTCGGATGATATGGCACTGGACGACGCCTGAAGTAGGGCGAGGAGGGGCAGCGCCTGTCAGAGCTTGGAGTGGTTACTTTTGTTCTCGCATCAGCGCTTCTGCCTTGACTCCTGCTTCTTGCGCGAGAATGAACTTCATTGCCGGGGTAGGCTCTTCGGATCGCGATGCTCTCCCTTCTGCGAGACCTCCTACAGATTGACCCCTTGTAAAGAGGAAAAAAAGGGGGGAAGGAAGGGTACCGATCGGTCGAACCATTATTAAGAGCACCCCCACTGTACAGGCACGCGGGAGTATGTAATACACCTTGCCGTCAGTCCCACTGAAGATCTCGACTTGAAGTGCAAGTCGCCAGACGAGCGGAAAAGAAGACTGACTAGATCCAGACGAGGACGGGCAGCTTTTCTGCTTCCCCCCGTGAGAAGTCGCCAGGGACAAAGACGTTGAGAGAATGCGAGTCTTCCGAGACGGGGATGTGGTCGCGGAGCAAGTAGCCGGGCATTTTGGCGAGCCTGTGCGATGCTCACGCGAAGGGAAAAGACATCAGGAGCGGCGTCAGCTGAGAGTGCCCGACCACCGAGAGTCAAAGAGCAAGAGCTCGTACGCACAAGTTTTCCGTCATCGAAGGCGGTTGCGGGAACGCCGACCCGAACTCGAAGCATTCTTTCGGTTCAGTCCACGGTTGCGGGTCCTCGGGGCGTTTGAACCGGTCTGCGCGGGCGTACGGGATTCCCTGCGAGAGTGCGGTTCAGAGTGTATGGCAGTGCAGATTCATCGAAGCATAGGTGGACGTACGAGCCATTTGTAAACGGGGAGGCGGTCGCCGGCGGACGGGTCGAGTTTGGCAGACGATTCGCGAGCGAGCTTGTGCGTGTCGATAAAGCCCTTGACGGGGCCGTGCGCGGTCTGAGCGCAGAGTGACATCCTTCTAGAGTGCTGCTTGTGCTCCCAGAGACGAGCTTGCGCAAGGAAGAGAGAGCCGACGAAAGCGATGAAGGAAGGGCAAACGGTCGAAAGAACTCGGGGGGACCTCCTCCCTCCACCGCAGCTCTTACCACCGTATCCTGAACACGCAACTAAAGCAAACGACATGGCCTACTGCGTCCTGTCGTTCCGATCGCTCGAGCAGTGCTACTCGCACGTTTGGTCCTCCGACTCGACTCCCGACTCGGACTCGTCCGTCACTTCGTCGTGCCGCTCTACGATCCTCCAAGCAGCCGAATCAGACTCGGACGGGCTT
This sequence comes from Rhodotorula glutinis, assembly GCA_037974285.1. Lineage (NCBI taxonomy): Eukaryota > Fungi > Basidiomycota > Microbotryomycetes > Sporidiobolales > Sporidiobolaceae > Rhodotorula > Rhodotorula glutinis. The sequence continues at coordinate 92,362 of JBBPFV010000010.1, read as the reverse complement.
ACTATTATCGTCCGAGTCGACTCGGCGAGCCTGAACCCGTGGGAACCTGCCGTCGACGCTGCGGGTGCGAGTTCCTCTTCGGCCCCACTTTCACTCGACCGACAACGGCAACGACTCGGAGGACCCACTCGCCACTTCCTCGCCCTCGAACAGAGTCTCGCTCAATTGTACAGCATCGCAACTGACTCGTACGTCCGACGAGAATTGCTTCTCGCCAAAGTCGACGTCGTCGTCGAACCGTTGAGGAGGCAACCCGTGTGCTTGCCGTCGAACGCACCCTCGTTCAAATGGGACTATGACGACGCGGTCGCTCAATCAGAGGTCACAGCACCGCAGCAAGGGAAGGGCAAGGCGATGGCCGCAGCAAGTGACGAGCAAGTACCGGTTACCGGGCCCGCTTCGGACGACGAAACCGGACCCGACCCATTCCCCGTCGTCGCACTCGGAGGCACGTTCGACCACTTGCACGCCGGACACAAGATTCTCCTCACCATGGCCGCATCTCTCACGAGCCGGAAACTCATCGTCGGCGTGACAGGTCCGTCGCCGCGCTCATTTGACGGAAAAACTCGGGCAAAGCTGACGATTTTCTCTGCGTACCCTCGTCATTGGGCAGACGACGCGTTGCTCGTCAACAAGAAGCACCGCGACTTGCTCGAACCGCTCGACGTCCGGACGCGCCACGTCGAGCAGTTTGTCGCGCTGATCCGGCCCGAGATCGAATGCGCCTGCGTCCCACTCCAGGTGCGTCGCGGCCCTCAAACCTCACTCGCATCGCAGAGCTCTCTGCCGTTAGTAGGAGTCGCGACTGATCCATAAAACGGTCGAACGCACAGGACGTGTACGGACCGACAGCGAACGACCCCGAGATCGAGGCGCTCGTCGTCTCTGAAGAAACCCGCGCCGGCGGCGAAGCCAGTGCGCTTCGCCCTCTCTCTACTCCAGACTCCTTGCCATACGCTAACTCACGATCCTGACTTCTCGACATACTCTCGCTCGCTCGCTCTCGCTCCCGCGCGCCGCAGTCAATAAACTCCGCGCCGAAAAGTCGCTCAGCATCCTCCGCGTATTCTGCATCAGCCTCGTCGCCGACTCGTCCTCGTCCTCGTCCTCGTCCACTCCGGACTCCTCAGATCCCATCTCCGCAGGGAAGAGCGACTCTGGACCTGGAACGGCGGCGGCGGCGGCGGGCAAGGTGGTCGTTAGTCCCGCGACCAAGATGGGGAGCACTGGGATCCGGGAATGGCTCGCGAAGAGACGACAGAGGGAGAACGAGGAGCAGCGGCGGCAGCAGGCGGGGGAGGGGCAGTGAGAGCAGCTCACCACGCGCGCAGAGAAGCAGTAGGAAGCGCATTTCGAGATCGCAATAAATCAGAGGATCAGCCCGAGATCCGTTCTGATCACTTTTTCTTGCGCAAGTAGGCTGTTCTCTCTCTCCCTCTCTGTCTCTCTCGTATAAGCTCTCGGTAGCGACGATCAAGAGAAGCTCTGTACTGGTGTCTCTGTAGTTGCAAGCAATAAGATCCAGACCCGCGTCGTCGGGGTCGCGCGTTTGATTTGTACTTTTTCTGTCGCCTTCATCTCTTTTACGTCTGGAAATCCGCTTAGAACCTGCCAGTTCCAATGCGTCAGCGACGTGCTCGTACTCGTACGCGTACGCGGAACACCTCGCGCGGTACAGCATCGGTACGGTGGTGGCGAGCGAGCGAGAGAGAGAGAGGGAAAAGAAAGGTCCGCAGGCGGGGCTCACTTGAAGACCTGCTCCTTCTTGTAGTCGCAACTCGCGAGGACGCCAGTCAATTCACCCTGGTCCTTCATCGACTGCGCGCGCGCGCGTGGTTCAGCAAAAGTTAGCACCCCATGTTATCGCGAGTTGAAGCAGCAAAACTCGGATCAAAGGAAGCGTTCGGATTTTTTTTGCCGCAGTCGCACGTACCTTCTTGGGTCCCGAAATAGCCTTGACCTGACCGGGCGGTCCGCACACAAAGATCTTGATCTTGTCGCCCTTGTCCGGCGTCGTTCCAAACTCTTTCAACGCCTGCTTGACAACGTCGGCGTTGACGTAACCCGTCGGACCGGACCAGTTGGCGGGCGGTTGGTCCAACGTGAAGACGATCTTGAATTGGTCAGGCTTGCGGGCGGCCAAGTCTGCCGACGCGAGGGCGTGCGGGAAAAAGAAAAGAAGAAGTGCGCGGTCAGAGAGATTCCGTCTCTATTGGCTTTGAGACCGGTCGCGAAAGCGCATGGCGGCGTCGGCAAGAGACTGACCTTCAAATTCCTTGCGGAGGAGAATGTCCTTCTCGGTCACGTTCGAGAAGATCAGAGTTGCCTTGGTCTTGTCCTGCGGGTTCGAGCTGCGCGCAAAACCGTACGTGAGCGTCAGTCAGACGCAACGACTCGACGACCGAACGGGTCGACTCACTCAATCTCTTGCAGGACCTGCCACCTGTGAGTCGCACGCCGGCAGACATGGTCAGCCTTCCCGTCAGATCGCTCGATCGAAAGCCGAACTTTTCGAATGGCGGCACCGACTGGCTACTCACATGGGCGTGATTCCGGAACCGCCGGCAATCATGGCGACCGATTCAAACTCGTTGGCCTTCCACCTGTGCGCGGGCGCGACAGATGATTCGATTACGGCAAAGTCAGCGACGTGCTGCTCAAGAGCTGGCTTTTCTATCGCGCGGGAGCGACGCACGGGTGCTTGGGGATCGGGCCTGTGCGTCGACGCCAAAACAAGTGCTATCAGCCTCTTCTCTCCGAGCTGCGCGCGACAAGCGAGAAGAGGAGCCGAAAAGGTGTGCCCCCGCGACGCACCCTTCATGGCGATCGCGTCGCCCTCCTTGAGCTTCCAGAGGTACTCGGTGAAGGCGCCTCCCGGGTAGTGCTTGATCAAGAGTTCCTGGGAGTGTGGGCAAACATGCACGCATCAGTGCGAGGCGGGCGGTACGCGCAGAAGGCGGGATCATCTCGGTGGGTTGCTCACGAGCTTGCCCTCCTCGTTCGGGGCGGTGACGGGGGTGTAGGGCCTGATGACGGGTTTGCCCTTGTCGTTGAGGCACTCTCCCTCCTTGGCGGCCTTGACGACGAGCGCGCTCGCGACCGTCAACCCGCTCGAAGTTCCCTCGGGCAAGTCAAACACGAACCGGCTCGTGTTGTGGTTGTACGGTTTGATCTCGCTGATGGTCAAATTGCGGAACTCGTCCGGCGACAAGGCTGAAGCCTTTTCGGTCGAGGCGGTAGCGGATTCGGTTTTGAGGGCGCGTTGGTCTCGGGTCGAGTAGTAGAACAGGGCCGAGCCTGCGAGACCGGCACCGAGGAAGTAGGGGGCGAGTCCGGCATTGCTGCTGCTAGTGCCGGTAGCGGTGGCGTACCCGCGAGTGGCCGGAGTCTGAGAGCGAGTCGCCGAGCGGCAGAGGGTCAGCGATCCGGCGATGTGAGGCAGAGGCGAGTGTGCACGCGAGGCGAGGCTACGTACGGCGGAACGAGCAGTGCGCAAAGTGGACTGAGCGAATCGACTAAACATGGTTGCTATAGAGTTGACTATAGAGAGACAGCGAGCGAGCGAGAGGTCAACCCCGTTTGCCGTCGTCGTCATTTCTCGTCGTGCTGCTGCTGGGATCGGCGACTCACTCTTGGGCGTCGTCCTCGTCACTTGCTCCCAGCTCGAGCTCGTCTACAGATTCGGGTTGCAACTGTTTGCCAAACCTATCCTCGAACCTAGGCTATCAAGCTATTCAGGCAAGGCAAGGCGAGTCGAGGCGACTGCCGTTACCGCCCCCCACTCGGCCGACCGACCGACACCTGGCTGCACCCTCGTCAAACAGCACACTCTGCACCGAGACAAGCCGGGAGTCTGTAATCCGCGCTATCTATCTAGACGAACGATCAAGTCGAGGCAGACACTCCGATCCGAATCGGGCTACAGGGCGGATTCGTCGCTCCGAGTCCCTTCAGACCAGACCAGTAAACGAGACCCTTGCCCACCCCTCTGAACCCAGTACTACCGGCACCACCATGTCTTCGAAAGCCGCCGTCGCCGACCGGTACCAACGTCAAATCCTCGCCCTCGTCAAAGAACCGGGCAACGATCAATGCGCAGACTGCCGCGCGAGGAACCCTAGGTGGGCCTCGTGGGACCAGGGCGTCTTCCTCTGCGTCCAGTGCGCGTCAATGCACCGCAAATTGGGCACCCACATCTCGAAAATCAAAAGCTTGACCCTCGACACGTGGTCGAGAGAACAGGTCGACGTGAGCGCTCGCTCTGGCCCTGCGCGCGAGTCTACTTTACGACAGAGGACTGACCCTCCCTATTTGCACAGAACATGCGCTCGCTCGGTAACGTCCGCGTCAACTCGTTCTTGAACCCGGACGAACGCCGGCACCCGTCAGTCCGCAACCGCACATTCGCTCGTTTCCTCTCCCTTTTTTTTTTTCTGACGGCCACTTGTTCGCGCAAACAGCCCTCCCGCGGCCGATTCGGGCGACGAACGCAATTCGGACCTCGAACGCTTCATCCGGAACAAGTACGAGTACCGCGTCTTTGCCGCCGAAGCCGGCAACCTCGACTCGGCACCTCCTCCTACGTCGACTTCGAGTTCCAGTTCTCGGTACGCGCCTCCAGCCGGTCCGCCGCCACCTTCGCTACACGTCACGACGGATGAACCGACTGCAGCTTCGACCCTCTCGCCGACATCGCCGCCTCCGCCATCGTACGGGCAAGCCGCGTTCGACCCGACCGGTCCGCCTCTTCCCGCTCGACCCGCCGCCACTCCTACAGCTTCCTCTCCCTTTGCACCGTCTCCGAGCGCAGCAACTCAGCAGCAGCAGCAACATACCAACTCGCCCTTTGCGAACTTTACAGCGACGGCGTCAGTCCCTTCCCCGGGTCCGACCTTGCCGCCTCGAGTCGTCGCGAATCCTGCCGGGCCGAGATCGGTCCATTTCCCGGAGGCGCCGCCGACTTATATCCCTTCTCCTCCCGACTCGGATGACGATGACGATGACGAGGCAGAAGGGGACAACGAAGGCACCGGAGGAAGCCGCCTGCCGCTCCGGAGGTCGAGCACGCTCCGGCCTCCTGCAAAGGGCATCTTGCGCCACCGACCGAACGGAGGCGACGAGATCCTCGTCGATTGGGCCGCTTTGACCGCTTCCGCCGTCAATTATGGAGATGGCGACGACGAAGAGGAGGACGTCCCGCTGGGGCAGTTGGGCGCCTTGGGGGCGAGAGGCGCTCAAGTCGGCATGATGGGCGTTGTCACGATGCCGAATTACCCCGGGGCGCCGCCGGGCCAGATGCAGCTCCAGACGATGTATGGGACGAATCAGGGACAGGGGTGGATGGCCCATCAACATTTGGCGGTCCCGTACGGCGCGCCGGGCGGTCGTTCGACGGGAGGCGGCGTACCGATCGCGACGAGTCCGCAGCAGCAGCAGCAAATGCCGACTGTCGCGCCGCTTCAACCGCAGTATACCGGTTCGGCAAAAGGGTACTTGCACCAACAGCGACAACAACAGCAACAGCAGCAGCAGCAGCAAGGGCAGATGCCGGCCGTCGCACCGCTCCAACCGCAGTTCACCGGGTCCGCGAAAGGCTATTTGCATCAGCAGCGCCAACAGCAGCAAGGTCAAGGCGGCGGCGGCGGCGGCGGCGGGATGGACTCGTTTCAGCAAATGTTTCAACCGCCGAATCAGAATCAGAACCAGCAGACCGATCCGAACTCGAATCGCTACGGCGCCACCCCGACCGCCGTCGCCGCCGCTGCGCCCTCGGCGATCGATACGAATCCGTTCAGGTCGCATTTGTTTCATCGGAATCAATATTCGCCGTCGCCGCAGCCGCCGTATCAGCAATCGCAACCTCAACAGCAACAGCAGCAGCAGCGGCAGCAATTTCAGGCGCCGGCGCACGGGCAGCAGCAGCATCAGCAGACGACCGGCTCGGCGAACGATATCTGGGCCGACCTCAACTTTCTCGACCTCGGCGGTCCGTCCGGAACGTCTTCGGGACCGAACGGCCCTGCGCAATCTTCGAATGGCCATCAGGCGCCGGCGCCGCTCCGCCCGCAATTGACGGGCTTTGTCCCTTCTTCTTCGTTCGGTCAGCAACTCGCGCGCGAGACGGCGACATCTTCGCCTGCGCCATACGCGAATGGCGTGTCGGACCAGCAGCAGCGCCTGCCTTCGTTGACGCTTCAGATTCCGAGCAACGGGTTCGGGTCAAACTCTGGCTCGTCGTCGCCTGCTCCGTTCGCGAACTCACCGGCCATCGGAGGGGCAGGTCCCTCGCACTCGCCGATGAATGGCTCGCCGGCGCCGCTTCGGCCTCAGTTGACCGGCTTTGTTCCGTCCTCCTCGTTTGGTCAGGAACTCGCTCGTACCTCTGGCTACAACACTGGCGGTCCCTCCGCCTCTACGCCGACGCTCGCGAATGGCGCCGGCGCCCACAGCGGGGGGACGATGCACGCACCGCAACCGCTCAAGCCGCAGCGAACTGGATTCGTTCCGAGTTCGCGGTTCGGGCTCGAACTTGCGAAAGAGTCCGGCGGCGGCGGCGTCGGCGGCGTCGGCGGCGGTGAAACGTATGGATTCTCGAGTGGACCGTCGACGCCGAGCGGGGCGGCTGCGAATGAGCCGGCGCCGTTCGACCTGAGCCCGATGACGCCGAGGGCGCCTCAGCAGCAGCAGCAGCAGCAGCAGCAGCAGCAGCAGCAGCAGCAGCAAACGCAGTCCGGCATGGACGCCTTTAGCAACTTCTCGAGCTCATTCAACAACGCGTTACCGCCATCGCAGCAGCAGCAGCCGCAGCAGCAGCATCAATACGCGCAACAGCAATTCGCCCAGCCGACGGGGATGCCGCCAAAGGCGAACCCGTTCCTCCGCCCTCAATTGACGGGCTACATGCCTCAACAGCAGCAACTCCCGCCGGGTCCGCCGCAGCCGATACAGCCTCAGTTGACTGGGTTCGCGGGCGGCGGAGGAGGTCAGCCGAGGCAGACGAACCCGTTCTTGGCGTTTGCCGGTGCGGGAGGGCAGCAGCAGGGCTGGCGATAAGATGGACAGGCGCTCCCGAAGACGCGCAGACTGTAGAGACTAGATTTGTGGCCGTATACTTGTTGTTGTCCGAGCGGTGAGGAAAGGGACTTTGCTGCTGCGGGGAGAGTGAAAGAGTTTTCCTCGATGAAGTCGCGACGAAGCCCGCGACCCTTTCCTTCCCTCCTCTGCCCACGTCCCGCCCTCGGACCAAGGCATTGACGCTCTTGAGACTTGTCTACATCGACGGTGCATCCGCTAGACAGCCAGCCGAGCCGCACGACATGAGCTCGAACAACTTCGCCGTCTTGCCTCTGGCTGCGCAGCCCACTCGCCTCGCCGCCACGCCTTCGATGGCTGGTCCGCCCGCCTCGGTCGCCTCACCTTTCGATAGCCTGCCCGACGAGCTTGTTGAATTGATCGGAGCATACGTCCTCGATGAGCACCCGTGGTCGAGCGAATGCAATCGCGCGAGCCTGCACGCTTTCAGCAAAGTTGCCCGCCGCATGTGGACGATTCTCGAGCCTCTCCGCTGGAAGGTGAGTGTGGCTTTCGCCTCTGCTTGCTACTGTAAGCCGTCTGCTGATCCTTCTCCGCCAGTACCTCGAGTTTCGTGCCGGACGGTGTAACCTCGACCGCTTAAAAGGCCTACTCGCCGAGAAGGGTCGGCACACCGCAAGGGTCGGCATTTCGCTTGCTTCGTACGAGACTTCGGTCGTTGAACCTTTGGCCGAATGCCTACGCCAGTGCCACTCGCTCTCAGACTTGCATTTGACGACCCGAGGCTGGAACATCAGTGGCATCTGGTCCTTCAAGCTATTTCCGAAGCTCTGGGCGGCACTGCAAGACTCGGGAGCCCAGCTCCAGGCTCTGAAGCTGCGGGACATCGCCAGTAACCTTCGCTTTATAGGCCCGGGCTTCGCATCTCTGCTTCGTCACGGCGCCACGATTCGCGTTTTCGAGCTCGATGACATGATCGGGTCTGACTCCTCAGATACGACGGATCAGGAGGTTTCGGCAGCAATCGCGCACTTGTCCACTTTGCGACTTGCCAGATTGTCGTTGACCGGCTCTCCCGCCCTCGGCGATCAAAGCATTCCGCACTGGCCGCACTTGGCTCATCTCCACCTCACCGTGGATAAGATGCGAGGTTCTGCACCCCTTTTGCGCCTTCTAGAGCCTGTCAGAAGCACGCTGCACACCTTGTCTCTGCAAATCGACCTGGAGACAGCCGACAGCCTTGTTCAGACTGAGATTGTGCCGGTCGAGTTCCCCAAGCTCGACACCCTCAGACTTGGCACGGCTCACGCCGAAACGTGCTTCCGCAAGCTCGTCCACCCGGCGACGCCTTTCTCGACCCTCTGTCTTGACATTTCGAGCAAACAAGGTCTCGCCGAGATACTCGACTTCGTCAAATCGCAACCGATCAAGACTCTGTCTTGGATCCTAATCCTACAAGGCCCGACACATTCGTTCTACTCGCCCGCGATTCGAGGCTCGGCGGATCAGAAGGATGTCGCAGCGTTCAAAGCAAAGGCGGAGCAGATCGGGGTCTCGGTCACGGATGCGGACCAGACGGCGTACGAAGCGGAGGTCGAACGGCGCGCCTGGCAGGAGTGATGAGAGCGCTTGTGCTCGCAGCTTGGAATCTAGTTTGTTTGGCGAAGGGTTCGCCGCGAGCTTACAGTCGAGAAGGTCGATGCCGGAAAAGCAATACGTTTCTGTCGGAGCGTCTCGTCTGTCGTTGCAGTGGTTGCGTCTCTTCGACTGTTCAGTCTACAGTCAGACTCCGCATTCCGAGTGGCGCACATTTACAGCGCGGGCCGTGACCGACATCAGCAAGCTTTCCGGCTCGAGGTTCCGTCTCCGCAGACGCTACTTCTGAAAGCCGGGATCGCCTGTTGCACATTCCGCATGACAGTCGCTACACCTTCTTCCACAGCTGCTTGCTCTGCAGAAGACGCACGGCGACAATGCACGCCGCCGAAGCGAGGGAGAGCGATCCCGCATAAAGAATCGCGGGTCGGTACGCACCAGCGCCCTGGTCGGGGCCACCGTATGCCTGCAACAAGTAGCCGGCGATTGACCCACCTGTCATGTAGCCCGGAGACCACGAGGTTAAGAGCATCGAGAAAACGACGCTGAGGCGCCGCGTGCCGAAAATCGAGCCCAAAGCGCCCGGAATGAGGCTGAACATGCCGCCACTGTAGTTACAGGACGGTCAGCACGTAGTCAAGCCGCCTACTATCATCTCGACGCACGCGCAGAACCCGTTAATGATGGCAAAGAGGACTCTATGGGGGGTTGGTCGATCAGTCCTCCTCGATCGAACGAGACCGACCGTTCGACGAAACTCACAGCGGTCCGATCGAGGTCGCAAAGGGCCAAATGAGCAACGTGCTCAGGCCGACGAGTATCAGGCACATTGAGAGCGAGTTGAGCGAGCCGAGAATTGTGTCCGCTCCGAATCCGAACCCGACGCGACCAGCGCTAGATGACAAGTTCCAGCCGGCAAGGAGAAGTGCAGAGGTCGTCGTCGAGAGACCGACTGACGTACCGTACTGCGGCAGGAAGAAGGGCGGCACAAAGAGCGGAAAGAGCGCGATCGCGGTCCCGACGAGAAGAAGGTTGAAGCGGGGGTCTTTAAACAGCGAGCTGGAGGACGCGATCATGGTGAGTCTTCCCAGCAGGAAAGCCGAGCGAGCAGAATCGACGCACGCATCAAAGGTCTTGACCTGCGTCTTGGTCTCGCTGCGGAACGGCTGCTTCGCCGCGCGTGCCTTGAGCGTCAAAGCCGCCGGAAGGTTGATGCCGAGCATGACAAAGCCGATGATTCGGAACGTCCAGGGTAGCGAGACGCGCTTCAGGAGCTGGTCGGTGCAAATGGCAAAGATGGCGCCGCCGATACCGCTACCGGCGTAGACGAGCCCGGTCGCCTGATTCCGTCGGCGCAAAAAGTCTGAGGGAGAGGCAGATCAGTCATACAATTCAAGTGAGCCAATATTAGAGGAATTCGCTGACACTGAGAAGGTAGCGTGGCAATCGAGAAGAAGCAGAGGGCCTCGCCGACGCCGAAGAGCAATCCCTCGGTGATGAGGAGGGCGGCAAAGTTGTGCGTGCACCATCCCGCGAGGATCGGTCCAAGACCGGAAAAAATTGCGCCGGCAACGGCGACTCGTCGTGGGCCGTACGCGCGGACAAGGCGCGCGATTGGGATCGCAAAGACGGCTTGAACTGTCGCTTGGGATGAACCGATGAAGGCCAACTTCGATGACGATGCGAGCCCTTGAGCAACGAGGGCGTCTTGAAACACGCCCCACGAGTATACGCCTCCGACAGTCGTGGCGAAGAGCGCAAACGAAGCGGCGACTTGGATCCAGGCGTTCCAACCCGAGTCAGGGTACGAATCGAACGCTTCTTTGTTGTCGGCAGCGCCAGACAGGCCCGTCTGGTCCGTCTCGGGTTCCTCGGATGTCGCTCGTCGTTCTGAAGGTGTCGGCGGATAGGAAAGCGTCGGCGTTCCATTCGCGGCGCTCAGGCCATCGGAAGTCTTGGTGGAAGCGAAAGAAGGAGGTCGCGTGCTTTGTGCCGCAGAGCTTGTCGGCGCCGCCAGCTCTACTTGATCGACCATAGTGCTGTCTTTTCCTGCTCTCTCTAAAGCTGTTTCGAGTGCAAATGACGAAGTAAAGGAGGAGCTCTTGGCGGCCGGAGTGGAGCCGACGGAAAAAGAGATCGGCGAGTCAAAGTGTGCGCGTTCTCCCACCTTCCAGCCCCTCGGAGCGCGACCTTCCGCGTATCCAAGCCTGAGTCAACTCATACTGAGACCGTCAGACGTTGCTGAACATGGCCCGTGCTGCTGCTTTCGCTCGCGCCCCCACGCCGCCTTCATCACTCACCACATCGACAGCCTCGCCTGCTTCGCTCAACTCGCAGTTCGACCGCCTGCCGGACGAGCTCATCAAAGAGATCGGCGTACATGTGTACGACGAGGATACTTGGTCGGGGGATTGCGATCGCTCCAGTATCAAGGCCTTCAGCGCTGCCGGTCGACGATTCTGGACCGTCTTGGAGCCTCTACGCTGGAAGGTCAGCCGACGAGATATCAGAGTGGTCATCTCACTCACATCTGGGCTCCTGACGCGCGGACCCGCAGGTTCTGCGCATCGATACGAGCACGGCCGACTTTGCTCGCTTGAACGTCCTCCTCGTCGAGACCGGTCGTCATGTCACTCGCCTCCACCTCACTCTCGACGCGCGCTACGCATATTCCATGGATCAGCTTACAGAGGGCTTACGCTTGCTCTCGTCGGTTGCCCACTTCAAACTTTTCGTTGTTGTGTCGCAGCGCGGGACCGATGTCCCACCGCAACGTCTTACCGAGATCTATGAGGCTCTCCACGAGGGCACAACGCGGCTGAAAGCAATCAAATTACGCGCACTGTACGATTCGGTCGACTTTTTCGCTGCCGGTCTCGCCGAGCTTTTACAGCAAAACACCCTTTTGCGCGTCGTCGACATGCGCAGGGGTTCCCTCGACAGTCCGCCTCCGCATCACACGGGCTTTGACAATTTTCGCGCAGCCCTTGCCGATCTGACGGAGATCCGGGTCGCTCACCTCGACAGGGCTGTTCTTTCCGGCGTCGGTCAACGCGATCCGCAATGGCCGTCCTTGTCTTACGCCTCCTTTGAGATTGGATTCCGGAATTCAGCACTCGAGCTCGACTTGATCCTTCAGCATTCCCGCCACTCGCTGCGGGCCATCGTGCTCACGGCTTTTTCGGCGGATTCACGCGTAGCCGAGGCGAGCGGCCCGCTACGCTTTCACCAACTTGAGACGGCCGTGGTCACTACACCGGATGCATTCAGCCTGTTCCGCCAGCTCGTACACGTGTCGTCGCCGGTACGCACCCTTTACATCGCGGAGGTCACGTCTGCGGTCGTCCAGGCGGTTCAGGCGTTCCAGGACGACCAACCGACGAAAACGCTCACTCGGCTCCTCGTCCCGCCCGAAAGACCTTGGACCACTGACGTCCTCGATCAAGTGGCACTGCGGACGCTCAGGGACTGGGCCGGTCCGAGGGGCATCGCAGTCGACGAAGCGGACGAGGATTCTTTCTGCGACGAGCTGCAAAGGCGGGCCTGGCAGGGTTGGTAGGGGGCTTCGACCGTAACGCTTGCAACTTGCTTCTTTGACGTCTATCCCTTTCCGAGCTGATCGGGGAGAGCGCGAGCACGCCTTGCATGGTGATGAGCGGCCGTCGACTCCAGCGCTTTTGGCTTTCGCAGGCGATTGCAATTTGCCTACTGCGAATGCGGATCGTCGGGCTTATTAGAAGCATAATCAGCAAGTCTCTGTGAATTACGGCAGGTGTACAGTTGGTGCGAAGCGTCTCTGCCTCCGCCGTTCGGGAATGCGACAAGCTGCTACTGTCCATCCGTACGCTACGGCCAGGAGCCTACTCGCCCGACGCTAAGCGCAACGAACCACTGCACGACGAACCAAACTTCTCTACTCACGGCCCCCCGCACGAGCGAAGAGCGAAGCCATGCCGCCGCCTCTCCTGCCGGCCAGCGTCATCCGCCGCATTCTCGACATGTATGACGTCGAGAACGTGGGCCGATTTGCCCGCATTCGCAAGCTTCTGTTGATCTCGCGTACGTGCAAGGCGTGGAGATCTATCGCCGAGCAAGTCGCGTTCCGTCATGTCGTCGTTCGGATCGGGGACGGTCGCTCCACCTCGAGACGCTTGCTGGTGCGCCTATGGACGACACCGGCGCATGCCAGTCACCTTCGAAAGCTCGAAGCCGATCTGTTTGTCTCGAGCGATTTGCACAAGAGGAAGATTACGCTTGCATCTTTCGCTTCTCTCCTCGTCTCGCTAAGCGCCTACCGCAACTTGTCTTCGGACGAAGCGCGCGGCCTCGACTCGCTTTGGGTGACGATCAGCGTGAACGGCCCGATGCTCGATGTAGAGGAGCTGCACGTGGTTTCGACAGCCCTTCGCACTCTCGACTCTCTCCGTCACCTGCAGGTCCACGTCAATAGCATCGATCTGGCAGGAGACGACGGCAACCTCAGTATGACGGACCGCAATGGAGTCGAGCAACCGGAAACTACGCAAAACATGCGCTTCGCCGTCGACAGTCTGCAGATTGGCAACGAAGCTGCCCAAGGGGACGATGAGGAGCCCGACGTCTCGCTCGCCTTTGCGCAATCGTTCGTGCAGCCGGCGTCGCTGCAGAAGCTGATGCTTCTGAACGTTGCGCATGTCGACTCCCCATTCTGGTTGGATCGCCTGGTCCAGCTTCAGGAGCTTCAGATTGTTCCCACGACGTACAGCGCTTCCCGCGACATCCTCGAGGCACTCCTACCGGTCTTACCGCGCTTGGAGAAGCTCGCAGCTTTCTACATAACATCTCCAAAGCTTGCGTTCCCGTTTGTCTCGCCTCACGCGGCGGCTCCGGGCAGTCTCAACGATGCGTTCGCTCGTGTCCCGCTGTCGAACGTACTCGCGGCGATCCCGAAGCAGTGCTCGTTCTTTCAGATCGATCACTTGATCTTCGACCAGCCGAAACTGGGGGACATGCCGCTCCTTGTCGTCGGGTCCGAGTCGGCGCTTCCACGCCTCCCAGTGGCTCGCCTATACTTGCGGGTCTCGAACGGGGACCACGCAGCCGCGGCCAAGCAGGATATCATCTGCAGACTGGTCGAACTCGACGGCTCGGCGGCCTGGGCCCTGGTGCACATACCTTGAGTAGGACGCTGAGTGCTGGCGGCAGTTTGCGGCGATAAACAGCTCTTCTGACGCCGCTCTTCTACCTCCGCAGAAGTATTCGCCGCCGGCAGCCGCGAACGAGTCAAGACAACACGCCGCACTCTTCACCGCCCGGCTGGCGGTCCCGCATGTTTCGCCTGGCGCATCTCATCCACGCCGCAACGAGCTTTTCCTCTCTATGTATCTTTCCAGCTTGCAATTAAGCTCACAGCTCGATCAACGCTACCCGTCACACTTTCGAGGTCTATGGTCGAGAAGCGAACGTGCGCGTATCACAGCGACTGAGGCCAATGCGCTTTCTCCGCGTAAGTGGAAAGAAGAAAGGAGTGATTTCTTTGCGGCGCATATAAGGTTACAACAGACAGCTCGGTCTATATGTACTGTTTCTAGAGACAGCGAGGCGCGACTCGAGCGATCATCGCCCGCTTTGCCTCGCTGCGATCGATCGTCTAGATCTTTTCGGCGCCCATGACTCGCATGACGGATTCCCAGACTAGGAGAGCCGAGGCGTTCTGCATGATGCGATGCGCAAGATTAGCGAATGATGAGCATAGACGAGAATTGAGAAGACTGGGTTCTCACGGTCGGGAAAGCACGCAGGATCGCCGGCGTGAAGCCGTGGTAGAACGCCTGCGGACGTCCATTACTCGGTAAGCCCGGCAGAAGCGAACGCGAGCATAGTCCTCGATGAGAATGCTCACCCTCGCGCCTCCTTCGGCCCACATCGCCCGTGCGCACATCATCCATGACTTGTACTTCGGATTCGTCAACGAGTCGGTCATGAGGCGGCTAGCCAAACGAAAGTGCGAAAGGAATCCAGTCAGCCTGGTTTCTGTAATGAAAAGACGAGGTGCGGGAGAGGACGCACTTTTTAACAGCGTCAAAGGGGAAACTCGAGACCCAGAACGCGTTCGAGGCGAGACCGCCCGAGAGGAAGTTGGCCGTGCCCGGGTTCATGTCGGGCTTGTACCGCTTGAAAGCGCGCTGGATCAACTCGTACGACAGAAACCTGCCCGATCAAGCTCCAATCAGCAAGCCGAACATCAAGTGAGTCTCGGGAGGAGGTCAAGATCGAGACCGACATGGTACCCATATGACTCCGGAACAACAATGTCGCGCCGAACCCGTGCCACAACCCTTGCCACCCTTTCACGGCGACAATCTTTTTCGCGCAGTCGATCGGACCCGAGTACAGTTTCGGTCCCGTCATTTGCATCTGCAGGCGCGCCTTCAAGTGCTCGGTCGGGCATGCGATGAAGCAGACGGTTTGGCCCGCGAGGAGGCCCGAGATCTGTGCATGCCAGAGAGCTGGATTTGATCAGTCGTCTGCTGATAGGTGCGACCGCTTTGTACGTCGCTCCGGAACGCACAAAGTGACCCGGCAAACTGAGTTTGAGCGCATTCGCCTCGCCCGCCTTGTCCTTCCCGGACCCATCATCTCGCCATCCCGAAGGCCATCCCGACTCTATCCGCGCGATAAAGATTCGATACTGCGGTGCGAAGTGGGTCAGCTTGGTACGCTTGCCAGAAGGATGCGAATGTCGTCGAGTCGCGGGACGGACTTGGTGTAAAGAGCCCTGCATGAGGTGGATGCGGTTGAATCAGTCTTCGAGTTATGTGCTCGTCGGCTTGTCCAGAGTAAACAGTTACCATGAGCAACGAGTCCGAGAGTGTCCAGCCGAATGCCGGCGGTGTCGCGCCTGCGTCGGATCGAAGCGAGTCAGCTTTTATGCGCTTCCTCACGGCAGAACAGTCACCCGACTCGACGAGACGCACCTTTGTACAGTGCTCTCGGACCTTCAGACTGGACTGTCCGTTTCAAGCAATCCCACGGGCCGGCGTATGCACCTCGAGGAGAACATTGCAGTCGGACCTTGATCACGTCGAACGGGTGCCCTGTATGCGCACCGCAACAGGCGGCTATCAGCGACGGCTCGAGCGAAAGGCTCTCTGAGCAAAGAGCGGAGAAGGGAGAAGCAGAAGTTCAGGACGACGCACCGACGACGAGTTTTGTCAAGCCGCTCGCGGTTCCCGCCGCGAACCCTCTCAAATCGATCGCGCTCGCCTCCTCCTCCTTGTGCGACTTGGCCTTAATAGTCTCGAGCAACGCCGAACTGAATTCGTTCTCTGACCGGAGTCGTCGTTCGAGTTCGCCGTGTTGGTATTCGCCGATCCCCGGGACAGAGCCTGCGAATCCGGTTTCGACGGGCGAAGCGTGGTGCGACGGGAGTGCCGGGACGGGGAGCGGGTCGCTCGTAGTCGAAGTCGACATAGCAGAGCTGCGATCTGAGTCCGCGCTTCAGAGGGAGGGGATAGGCTCGTCTTTCGCCCGGCAATGACGGAATTTCCTCTCGAGTTCGGCGATTCGGCGGTCGGCGGAGTTGTACGCGCGCCCCTCTAATCAGCTAGATTGGCGAGCTTGGACCCGCCGGACGGATCTCGTGAAGCGACTGCGAGCCTGAGGAAGCTGCCCGATGACGAGCGAGCGTACGTGACAGAGTTGCACAAAGTCGCGATCTCTTTTGCGAAAGATCTCCGGCAACAGAAAATTCGACCAGCAAGAGTCCGGCGAGATATGACTGCACGCCTAGGTCAGCAATTCGCAATTGCGCAATCCCATGGACAGGCCATTCGTTTGCCCTCGCGGGGACCGGGCAGAGAAAGAAGGCGTTCTACAAGCTGCAGCAACTGTCTCACTCTCGCGCCGTTGTTGTCCATAACAGCGTCTTCTCTTTCTCTCTCGACCCACAACCTCCAACACGTTGGGCCAATAAGTTCTGAAATGAGCATGGCCCGTCATCGGGCAGCGCTACAGACGATGTTGGAAGTGACGGGTAGCCGTGACGCGCTGAGGTCGGCGCGGGAAGAGAGCGAGTCGAGTCGGGTCGGGTCCGGATCGGTCGAGGGCAGATGACCTATGAACATGAAAGCGAGCGCGAGTCAGTGATCGTTTTTTCGCTCCGGACAGTTCCGAGGGTGCTTGGTATGGCCAATAGGGACCAGAAGGAAGAGAGAGATAGAGAGAGAGCAAGCCATCAGGCACGGTTAACGAGCCGCATGAAGGTGTCAGCCAACGAGTGGGCTGTAGGATCAATTGGATATGAAATAAAAGGGCATCATGTGGGCTTGTCCTTGGCTCTCTGGGAGTGCGACGAGGTCGACAGACGGGGAAAAGGATAGACGAGCTTTCGGAAGAATGAGAGCCCTCAGTGGCTTGACTGAGCGAAACTTACCATAGAAGCAGAGTCGAGTGTCAGAGATGTCAGCGAGCTACCTATAGCCTATCCAGCAGACGAATAGCGATGTGCCCGGGCAAAAGAGTGAACGGCAGAAGAGAGAGAGAGAGAGTCTCGTTGTCGCCGGCGCCCGACTTCGGGCGCGTGTCGCCTCCCGTCAGTCGCTTCGCTGCGCCGCGCCGAACCACCTCCCGTGTCTCGACCGACTGCTCCCGGTACAGCCAAACGCACGTATTCAACATCGTCACGCTCCCTTCTGCTCCCAGTCGCCCGCGCTCACCTTCTCAGAGACGATACGAGCCTGAGGACCGCTCTTCGGCATCATCATGGCGACAACGTCGGGCAGGTCCATCGCCCGCATCTACCCCAACGCCAACGAGGACCGAGGCAAGAGTTGGTGGGACTATGACCAACTCATGGTCGCGTGGGGAGTACAGGACAACTATGAAGTCGTACGCAAAGTCGGTCGAGGAAAGGTTAGTCTTCGGCCGCGCCTAGTGTTCGCTTTCGTAGCTGCACCCGTACGCCAGCCAGAGACAAGACTGTACTGACGCGCCTTTCACTCCTCCTTGTGCACCTGCTGTCACTTGCTCCGCTGGTCTCGCTTGGCACCACTCTCGCGACTCGTCGACACCGCCTCTTGCCGCTCCCTTCCCGACTCGTCACTGCCGAAACCTGCACCATCTACCCGCGCCGCCACATCGCCACGCGCAGTATTCCGAAGTGTTTGAAGGCGTCAACGTCGTCAGCGAAGAGAAATGCGTCATCAAGGTCCTGAAACCAGTCAAGAAGAAAAAGATCAAGCGCGAGATCAAAATCCTGCAGAACCTTGCCGGCGGCCAAAACATTGTCATGCTGTACGACGTCGTCCGCGACCCGCAGGTACGTCGCGGGACCCGCGCGAGCGGCGGGACCCCGAATTGGTTTCTCACGCATGCTCGCCCCGCAGAGCAAAACGCCGTCGCTCGTGTTTGAGCACGTCAACAACACCGACTTCAAGGTTCTGTACCCGCGCCTGACCGACTACGACGTCCGGTACTACATCTTTGAACTCCTCAAGGCGCTCGATTTCTGTCACTCGCGCGGCATCATGCACCGCGACGTGAAACCGCACAACGTCATGATCGACCACGAGCAGCGGAAACTCCGCCTCATCGACTGGGGTCTCGCAGAGTTCTACCACCCGGGGACAGAGTACAACGTCCGCGTCGCGTCGAGGTATTTCAAGGGACCCGAACTCCTCGTCGACTTTCAGGGTGAGTGCGGTGCGGACGGATCTGTTTCTGGCGCAGGCACTGACTGATGCGTGCGACGTGCACAGAGTATGACTACTCGCTCGACATGTGGTCGCTCGGCTGCATGTTTGCGAGCATGATCTTCCGGAAGGAGCCGTTTTTCCACGGCCACTCGAACGGTGCGTCCTCTCCTCGTGTTCCGGATGATCTCTCGCGTGCCAGTTCTCTCTCTCTCTCTGTGCGCTCAAGAGCTCATCCTCCGAAACGTCGTGCTCCGCACAGAGGACCAGCTGGTCAAGATCACCAAGGTCCTCGGAACCGACGACCTGTACGCGTACCTCGAAAAGTACGACATTGACCTCGCGCCCGAATTCGACGATATTCTCGGCCGGTGCGTGCATTGCTCTTGGTCGTACTCAGCTTTAGGTCGCAGTCCCGTGACGGTCAGTCAGGCTGACGCGAGCCGGGGCCGCTTCGCACAGGTACGCGAAGAAGCCGTGGATGAAGTTTGTTACGAGCGAGAACCAGCGGTATATCGTCAGTCGCGCACACTCTCTCTTGTCCGCGTCTAATACTCGTCGCAAAGCTGACCTCGATCCGCGCGCGTTGCAGAGCAACGAAGCGATCGACTTTCTCGACCACTTGCTCCGGTACGACCACCAGGAGCGGATCACGGCGCGCGAAGCCCTCGACGGGCACTCGTACTTCAACCCGGTCCGCGAGGCCGAACAGAGGTCAAAGACCGCCGGTCCGGGCAAGATTGAAGAGGTTGTCGGGTCGCCGCAGCAGCAAGCAGCAGGTTCGGCAGCGGCGGCATGAGTGGGCGCCCAGGGTTGACTGCGCCGCTCCGTCTCTCCCTTTGCGTTCTCGTGTTTGTAATGTATCTCCTACTTTTATACCCTCTACTCATCGAGATGCTCTGTTTTGCTCGAATCTTGCGTAGCCAATGACAAGCGACCGATCAGTTCAAAGGTGGAGGCAGAGTCTCGCTTTTCGCATCGTCTAAGGCAAAAGATGACGCTACCCCACTTGGCCTGACCAGTCCCTTTCTGCTTCAAGCCAAATAGTGCATGCCGCTGTTGGGTCGGACGCTCTTTACTCGCTCATTCTTCGCTGCTCTCTCGCATCGCCTCCCGCTACTTCCTACCTCGTCGCTCCCCGCTTCCTTGCAGTTCCGCAATATGTCGACCAAAGTCCGCGTCGGATCGGTCGATCTCCTCAACGATGGTCAGATGTGCGTTGCATTGGCTGGACTCTTTGTTTCTACAGCTCGAGAGTTGTTCAATGCTACAGTGACAACGAATCGCTGATCACCCTCCGATCCCTACCTCGCCCCGCAACGGGCAACTCGCTCTCCTCTCCCACTCCCGGTTCACCCACTGTACAGGAAAGAGATCCCGTTCCCGAATGAAGACTCGGAGAACAAGGTCCTGTTGTCCAAGATCAAAGGCCAGTACTATGCTACGTCGAGCAAGTGCACGCATTACGGCGCGCCGCTCGCCAAGGGCGTCTTGACGAGCGAGGGCCGGTTGGTCTGGTGCGTCAAACCGCCGCCGCGATCGTTGCTGTCCTGTGGGCCTCGGTCTTTGGGCGTACAAACTGACTTGACATGATTGTTGGCGCACAGCCCATGGCACGGAGCTTGTTTCAGTGAGTTTCGAAACGACCGGTTCCCGCGTGCGCCTAGGCGCATTCGGAGTCCGATTGCTGACTCAACGCCTGCCCCTTCTTCTCACAGACGTCTGCAGCAACGGAGACATTGAGGATGCGCCTGGTATCGACTCGCTCCAGAGCTTCAAGGTGAGCCCAAATTTTGGTTGGTCGATTGGCTGCGGATCTCGACTCGAGCTGACCATTCCTGCTCCCCTATCTCTCGCCTCGCCCTTGATCGCGATCTTCCGAACTTGCTCGCATACTATCCGCTGCGTCGTCATCGCATCAGGTCGAGACCGATGGCTCGTCGGTTTACATCCACGCCGACGCCGACTCGGTCACTCAGACCCGTCAACCCGCCGCGCCGACCGTCGACATCTCGTCCGACTCGTCGCACGTCGACGTCCTGATCGTCGGCGGTGGGCCCGGTGCCGCATTCGCGATCGAAGCGCTCCGCGAGGAAAAGTTCACCGGATCGATCAAGGTCGTCACGCGCGAACCGCACTACCCGATCGACAGGACCAAGATCTCCAAGGCGCTCGTTAGTGACCCGGAGAAGCTCGCGCTGAGGAAGCCCGAGTTTTACAAGAAGCGAAAGGTCGACTTTGTCCTCGGAACCGTGAGTTGCGTCATGGCCTGTCGTCAGCGCTTCAGCCCTGATTGGGATTTGCTGACGTATCACCGATTTGACGCCCTGTCACAGGACGCCACCAAGCTCAAGTTCTCGGACGCGACTGTCGAGCTCTCGAACGGCTCGTCCGTCACGTACGACAACCTCATTCTCGCGACCGGCGCGTTCCCGATGAAGCTGCCCCTCGACGGCATTGACCTCGGCAACATGTTTACCGTCCGCGGAGTCAAGGATGCCGAGGCGATCAACGCTGCTGTTGGCGAAGCTGAGAAGGACGAGGACAAGAAGAATGTATGTTGCAGCCCGCTCCGACTCGTGGCTCGCTCGAGATTGAGACTGACTCCTTGGACTGTGTAGGTCGTTGTTGTCGGCTCTTCATTCATTGGTATGGAAGTCGCGCTCGCGTTGGCTGCCAAGGCCAAGGTCTCCGTTGTCGGTATGGACAAGGTGCCGTTCGAGAAGATCCTCGGCGAGCCGATCGGCAAGGGCATCCAAAAGGTGCGCAGCTCGAGCGATGCACTCGACGAGAGCAGCGAGCTCAAGCTATGCGTTGACCATGCAGTTCCACGAGGGCAAGGGCACCAAGTTCTACTTGCCGGCCGAGCTCTCGCACTTTGAGCCGAAGAAGGACGACTCCAAGGTGGTCGGCTCCGTCCACCTCAAGGACGGCACGACGATCCCCGCCGACGTTGTCATCCTCGGAACGGGCGTCAAACCCTCGACGGAGCTGCTCAAGGACGCCGGACTAGACCTCGAGAAGAACGGGACGGTCAAGACGAACGAGTTCCTCGAGATTGAGCAGCTCAAGGGCAAAGGCAAAGGTCGTGTGTTTGCGCTTGGTGACATTGCGACCCACGAGACGCCAAAGGGCGTCAACTATGTCCAGGTGCGTGTTGTCATTCCATCGTGGAGCCGAAGGGCTGAGCAGTTCAGGCTAACGCGATCCCCTTTACCCGTAGCACTGGTGCGGTGGATTCTGGAGATTTCAGGGGTTCAGCCAGGGCCACTCGAGCTGACCTTTGAGTTACCTTCGTGACGCCGCGCAGGAATGTCGCTGCCGTAAGCCTGACAGTGTGACGCCCGCGTGCTCGGATCCGTACTGACGCGCCTCACGATGCAGAACCACGGCCGGAATATCGCCCACACCATCGCAACCAACAAGCCGCAGCCGTTTGACAAGATCGCCGTCTGTACGTTCTTTTCGCGGTCCAGACTCTCTCGCAGCGAGGCTGACGAGATTCGGGATATTTCGCCCGATCCAGTCTGGAGCGCGCAGGGTCAGCAGCTCCGCTACTGCGGTACCACTCAGGCATCAAGCTACGATGACCTGCACATTGACGGCAACCCTGAGGAGCTCAAATTCGTCGCGTACTACTTCAGTAAGCTCCCGTGCTTTATTCCTTCCTACCCAGAAAAATCTGTTGACGCCACAATGGCGCACAGAGGGCGAGCAGGTTGTCGCCGCTTCGTCGATGCAGCGCGATCCGATCGTCGCGCGTGTCTCCGAGCTGCTCAAGCTCGAAAAGATGCTCACCAAGAGCGAGATCAAGGCCGGAAAGGTGCGCTGCCGTACTGCGTTCCACCAAGATGGTCACCCTGCGTGCCCTTCGCTGATGTTCTTCACGTGCTTGCGTACAGAGCCCGATGGACGTCCCTCTCGCCGCGTAGGATGCGGATGCCCCGTCTGTCGGCGCAGGAGGATCTACGACCTCGCAGCACGCCCGTCTGTAGAGTTAGCGCTCTCCGATTTTGTCTCGTTGCATGTATATAGCGGCTGTCTCATAGCTAGGTGTATCTGGCCTGCGTGTCGGAAGCTGCTCGCGTTCTCATATCGAGGAGTGTCGATCCTCTGGGCTTCCCCCGCATGCCGGCAATGACGTCGATCGCCGGCCTTCTCAAATTGCGCGGGCGATCTCTCTCGTTTGCTCTCTGTTTCCCGTTCACTCTCTTCTCGACCCCTACAGCACTGTAAGCTCTCTGTCGAGTCGGTGCTGGACACGAGGTACTGACGTCCTCGATCTCTCGTTGCCCGCCGACGCTCGCGACTGCGTCGCCCTCATAACGACTCTCACGTCCCGCTCTTGAACCGTCCGTCTCGTGCTCTCTCGGCTCTCCGCTCTACAGAGATCGCAAACATGACCAAATCCGACGAGCAAGTCATCGAAGAGTTCAACGGTGCGTCTGCTTGAGGTTTGACCGAAAGAGAGGCAATGGTGAGCTGACGAGATCGCACTGCTCTGCTGGTCGAGCAGACTATGTCAACATGACGCCGGATGAGCTGCGCGACTGGCTCGAGACGGAGGATTCCCAGTCCGCGGGATGGTCCAAGGATAACTCGGGCAAGGTCAGTCTGACGCGGCCGGGGAATGTGTTTCGAGTTACGTGCTCCAAGGCTTCGGCTTGCCCGGGATACGGCTCAGATGACTTATACCTGGCATGTTACTGAGTGCTTTATGCATTTGGACAGGTCGGCGAGGGCGAAGAATCGGTTGGCCACGAGAGCGGGCGCAAGATCGTGCGTCTCCAGCTCTCAGCCCGCTTCAGGCGTGCCCTTGCTGCAGGCTTGTACGCTGACTCGGTTCTGGTCCGTCATCGAAACGCACAGATCGACATCCTCGAGCGGAACCCGAAGAAGGACCCGAGCAAGTACACGGACGAGGACTTGCAGCACATGCGCAAGGGTGAGCCTTTTCCCGCTCGTCGTCCCGTCAACGGCGCTCAAACCCGGCTCGACGGACCGCTGACTACGCTATTCGAGCCCGGACCGCAGTCGCTGCCTATTGCGCTCGGCACACGAAGCAGGAGAGTCACATGCTCGACGAGAAGTCGGACGAGGAGCTCGAGAAGACGAAGAGCGTCCGGTCGGTGAGGCTTTCTGAATTCCCCTTGGCTCGTTGCCACCCCGGCGAATTTGTACTGACTGAATTCCGCTCGTGAAGCTCCGCAACTGGGGCCATGACCCGCTCAAGACCAAGTAGAGCTGCCGCTCGTGAGGTGGCGGAGAGGAATTGTAAATACATGGCGGTGAATGCGATCGGATTTACCACTTGTTGGAATCGATTCGAACAGGACACAAGACTATGGAAGTGCTTGCAAATGACGAGAAGAACGAGCTCGAGTTCGGGCCGAGATATTTCGCTCGATCACTCGAGGTTGGCTCCCGTTCGACTCTTGACGGGCCGGGCAAAGGTCAACGACCCGCGGACCTTCTCTGTCCCGCCTTTTGTATCGAGCACCTGCACTGTACACTGCTGGCTCAGTACCAAGCGACCCTCGTCCCGTAGTGCTCTCTATAGTTTTTGTCCGCGCGATCGCTCGACAATCGCGTCCGAGTCCGGTCTCGTGCGATCTCTCTCATCCTCGTCCCGCTCTCGCCCGAGCAGGCGCGCACACGCAGCTATGGCACACCCACAGAGCTACACTCGACGCTCGTCTTCTTTCGGAGGTCAGGACCCGTATAGTCCGCCCTCGAGGCAGCAAGGCGCCGCGCGTTCCCCACCGCCTTCGTCGTCCGCCGTCGATCCGTCTCGTCCGACTTTACTCCAAGGCCAGCACGCCCGGTACTCGTCGGCAGACTTGTACGCTCTGCAGGCGCAACCTGCGACGAGGCAGTCACAGCAGCATCAAGCGGGGAGACCGTCCGGGGAGACGCCGAGGCGCATGTCGAGCCAAGCGAGAGGTTGGGAATCGGACGATGAAGACGCAGACGACGACGACGACGACGAGGATGACGGGCCGGGGTTTGCTTCATACGGTGATGCGCCGGCTCAGAGGAGGTCCCAGCAACCGGCGCCCGTCCAGCAGCAGCGGAACCAGCAACAGCAGCAACAGCAAACGATGTACCAGAACCCGTATCAGTACCAGGCGCCCGCGGAGCAATGGACGACTCGCCCTGTCGCACCTCCTATCGTCTCGTACGGGCTCCTCTCTTGCTGCGTGTCTGATGCAGCCAAGCTGACCCCGTGGGCGATCCGTACAGGCATCCGTCGCGCATGACCACCAAGTCTGCATTCGACTTCTCCATCGCCGAACCTGCCGCCGCTTCGACCGCCAAGATCGAATCCGACTGGATCGACGCGCCGATCCTGTCCAAGACGGACTGGAAGCACGGCGAGGCGCTCACGGTCAAGCACGAACACGACGCCGAGAAACAGCGGAGGAAGCGAGACAAGGTCAAGGGCGAAGTGATGGACCTCTCGCTCGATTGCGGCGAGTTCGTCCGGCGCAACTGGAAGTGGATCGTCCCGCTCCTCGTGTTTCTCTCAGTCGCGTGCGTTCGGCCGTCATCCGTGTCCTGGATTGAACCGGGCATTCGCTGACGAATCTGACATCACGGAACAGCGCGATCCTTTGCTGCTACTTTTTGATCCCGCGAACCCCGACCATCTCGTTCGACTCGCCATACGCCCCTTCGCCCGCCTTCACCGCAAACGACAGCTCGCCGTACATCTCGTCGGCCGACCCGACCAGCTTCAGCTTTGATGCGAGTATCGCGCTTGCCAGTGCGTTGGGCGTACCTCCTTCTCGGGTCCGGTAGCCGTGAACTGATAAAACTATTCGCATGGCCAACGTACAGTCGACGCTTCCAAGTCGTACCTCACCGTCAATTACCATTCTTTCGACTTCACGGTCCGAGTCCAGGAGACGGGCGGGATCATCGCGCAGCAGTCGTACGGTAGCGGCGACATCAGTGTGCCCGGGCGCAAGGTGACGAGCTATGAGGTGAGCACACTGGCGTGCCGGAAGCGCTCAGCAGTAGGATATGCTGCCGCAAGCTTTTCTCGCGCAAGCTTCGTTTGCTCACGATCGCCTTGCTTCTCTTTCCCAGTTCCCGATCACCTTTGCCGGCAACTACACCAACTCCAACAACCCAACTTGTACGTTATCGGACTGTTGATTCTGCGCTCGCGGTTGATTATAGCCGTACTGATTGCCGCCAAACCCGCGCGCAGACCAGATCATCCGCGACGCCTGCGCTCACAAATATGCGACCATCTACCGCCCGCCACTTAACCTTACAGTCCAAGTCGACAGCTCAATCATCGGCGTCGTCAAGTCGCCGAGCCGGATCGCACGATTGGACGCGGTTGATTGCCCCGTCGAGTGGCTCAAGACGGCGTCGTGAGCGGTTTCTCTGCCGTTCGCCGTCAGCCCACATCGCTGCCCCATCTGTGCTTCCCCATTGTATCTGTTGTCGTAGCTCTTCTTCATCCTTGACGTCACAGACACTGCATCTCCGTTCGTATGTGACCCGAGCGGGCGTGCTCAGCAGCTTTCCTTTCTTTAACTCGAATACATCGTCGGCGAAGCTTCCTACCTCAAGCCGGTGAAAGAAAGCATCCTGGCCAGCTTTCCGGACAACTCTCGAGCCAACACGGGATCGGATACGGAGCGCAGATTGCAGTGTCTGCTGCTACCTTTGTCTCAGTACTTCCTCCGAATCGCCCGCTGCATGTCTTGCAGCCTCGTCACGTGTGCACCGGCATTCGGCGCCGACTGCAACCCCATCAGGTACCGACCGATCGCCGTCTCGACATCGGTTGCCGGGAAGGCGCGTGAGATCGAGGACGGCGCCGAAGAGGCCTCGGCGAGCCATGTCGAGAGCAGTTCGACTATGTCGGCCGCGAGGAAGACCAATCCGGCCGAGGTGTGCCAAGGCGGAATCTGTAAGGACGGACTCGGTGAGTTGGTGCAAGAATTTGATACGCGGACAGTGCCTGATGACGCGCACCTTTGCGGTAAAGAGCTCGTCAAAGACGGGGAAGATCGCCTCGAAGGGCACGTCAGCATCTCGGATTGCGTGAACTACCCAGCCAGGTTGCGCCTCCTCCTTGTGCTCAAGGCTGAAGCGTTCGAGGAGAGCGATGATATCGGCTGCCAAATAGAAATAAATTAGCTTCTTCGAGCAAGCGGACGAAACAGGTTCGGAGGAAAGAACGCACGCAAAGGGAACGCGACGTCGGAAGAATGGAATCGTTGACCGAGCTGCGTGACCTTTGCCGAGACGGCATCGACAGGGTGATCGGGTTTCTCTTCTTGCGCTGCGCAGAGTCTGATCAGCAATCGCACAGGCATTGTCAGTTACGGCGCAAGCGGTCTCACCTCTTGAAAGGATGGCTTCCCACGTCGCCGTGACGAGGAAAGGATCCCGGTGGTCGGAGACGTGGAAAATGAGGAGAATCACCTCGAACAGCTCGAGAGGCTCGGCAAAGTCGGAATACAGCTGCGAATACAGGCATTAGCCACGCACGACTGAGATCGAGATCTGAGCTCGACGGCGCACCTCCGAGATGGTGTACAGCCGGTCTTCGACCTTGTCGAGCCATTGCTGCTTCTCGTCCGAGGGAAGCTTGCCTTCTTCGACTGCACGGTAGATCTCGATCTGAACCTGCGCGACTTCGAGCTTCTCCTCGACTTCCGTCAAGAACTGGACCGCGTCCCCTCGACTCGTCGACGGAGTCTGCGACTTGGCGTTGCCGACTGCGAGCGAGAGGTACTCGACTCGCTGGTGCAGCGAGAGGGGGAACGCGGTCGTGTCGGCGAGAGCCGCGAGGACTGATGCCGCGGCGGCGTAGCGTGCAGTCCGCACAAAGTACTGCCAGAGCAAGTCGGTCTTCTCGAGGGTCGTCGGCTCGCGGGAGAGGAAGCCCTCGAGATATGCAGTCCGGGTCTGCTCGCGGTGAGTGTCAGGTTTTATTGGGTGGAGGCACACTAATATGATCAACACGCACCTCGAGCAGCTGATTTGACCGTCCGCGCGACAGGTACCAGTCGTAGAGCTCGTAGTGGAAGAACTCGTCTTTCACCGACAGAGCCTTGTTGTAGGCGTTCGTGCGCAGGCTGTCCGCTTCCTCGTCTTTCGAGAGCACGAGGGTCAGTAAACGTCAGAGGCGTATCAGTGCAGCACGTACAAGAGGTCGATCCGGCCGGTCGATTCGGTGCGGACGCGTCGTCGAGCAAGTGGTCCATCGCCGAAAGCGAGTCAAAGACGAGCTGATGACAAGACTTGCGCTGCTTGTACGCGCCTTCACGAGCATCGCCGGACGGGCACTCGTCGAGCCAGAAGGAGACGGCTCGATCTGACTGGTCCCAGCGGTGCGCGCACGCCAGTGTGAGGTCAACGACACCGGCGGTGTAGCGCATCGAGGTGTACTCCTTGCAAATGTCTTGAAGGCGCTCGAGCGAAAGATGTCCAGCAGCCTTGGTAAAAAGCCTGTCCAGGATCACTGGGTCAATCTCGCAGCCGGAATATGGATCATGCCACGAGCACGCACCGCAAGCTTTCGCGCAACGACTCTGTCCGTTCCGAACTGTCGTAGGTGTCCTTCGCGCGCCGCATCGCTTCGATCGCCTTGTACAGTAGGACGTCGTCGGCGCTGCAGAAGCTGCCGCAGCGTTGCTGCAGCGTCTCGCTAATCGCGTCGACCGAGAGGTGCCGACCGATTTGCTGGTTGATCACGGCGCTGACGAGGCCGCGCGCGACACTCCGACCCGCTTGAGTCGTCAGCAAGTCGGCATACGTGAGCTGCGCGAGCTCTTTCTGAAGTTCGGGCTGGCAGCTTGCAACGATGTCGGACAGCTTGTAGTCGATAAGAAGGAGGACGAAAGAGATCGCTTCGACGGACTGAGTGAGGAGAAGTCGCAGGGCAGAAAGGGATGCCTGCTCGGCAGAGTAGGCAGCCGCGTTGTGTCCGGCGCGGCTCGAATCGGGAATGTGGGTGAAGAGGTGTTGCTCGCTGCAGGGTAAAATGCGTCAGGGTCGTATGGCTCGTCCTTCCGCTCGCGCGAATGGCAGACTCACTGCTCGACAAAGGTACGCAGCGCAATCAAATCGCGCTGAACGGCGCTGAGCACCGACTCCGGCAAGTTTGACATCTGCTGAGCGGGCGTCGCTCCCGCATACGTGATCCGCTGCCGCCAGATCGGTCGCAGCAAGCGCGCAAGGTAGAAGGCGAGACCTTCGTGACGACCAGAGAAGATAATCTTGCTGTCGGAAGGCGCTGCTGTAGCGCCGCCGCCTGTTCGGACGGTTGTCAGGATCGCGAACCACCAGCGAGAAACAGGGAAGTGAGCCGTACCTCCGTAGCCGCCGCGATCGATGCTGACGGGTCGTCCGCCGCCTTCAAAGAAGAGTGCCTTGGCACGTTCGGCTGTTGCTGCACTCGTATGCCGCGCTCCGGCGTGCCCGGCCTCGTGCGAATCCGAGACTGCCAATTGCGAATTCGACGCTGCGATCGGCAGCAGCATTGCGCATGACTGATCTCGGCCGTAGCTGTTGCGCGAGTGCGAGATCAGCAAATGTGATTTCGAGCTCAGTGCGACGCTCGCCGTGCTCACCTCTCGAAGAAGACGCCAATCTCGCCGTGCCCGCCCGAGTTGCCGTTCATCCCCATTACCTCGAGCACATCGACGAGCGTGTCGACCGGACGCTGTCGGCTGATCACACTCGCGCCCATGTTGGTCAGGACGACCCATTCGCGCCTCGTCTGAGTCGGCTGCGTCGCGAGCTCGTTCAGCGCAGTCCCTCCCGCCGGCGTAATGACCGCCCGCGGCGTGATCTCTGCAACGTCCCACGTCCGACCCGAGATCTCGATCGTTCCGGCCACTTCTGAGAACGGCCGACTTTGCTGCGAGACAGTACCGGTGGCGGTCGCAGCGGAGGAGAGCGATTGCGATGCCGTATCCGGGCAGGTCACGAGCAGAACGTCCAGGTCTTGGGTCAAGTTGTTCGCAGCGATGAGCAAGCCGCCCGAGGCGTACTTCGCTTGACTGATCGCGTTGAAGGGGATCGAGGTGGCGCCGGTCTGGCCCTGCTGTTGCTGCTGCTGCTGTTGTTGATGCTGCTGCTGGGTCGAAACGAGTTGACCGTACATGCCGTTCGCGGTCGGAGCAGGCGCCTGCTGCGCAGTCGGTGCCGGAGGCGGACGGACGTGACACAGCTCGAGCGCGGCCGCCGAACCGGACGGGCCGTAGTAGTACCCGCGGCGCTGGTGCGTAAAGTACAACCGGACGCCGGTGGTCGTCACGGCAACGAGGCCGATCTTGGCGTTACCGGCCTCCTTCTCGCTGATGACCTCGAGTTCTGCGATCCGGAACGAGCGGAGCATCGGGTTGTTCGGGAGGAGCATGTTGGCCGTTCGCTGCAAATCGCCCGATTTCGCGACCCGCGAAGGGACTCCATCGAACGCCTTGCCCGGTCCAGTCGACGGCAGCTGGTACATCTCGATCGTCGAGTTGCGCAAGAGAGCGTACAGGAGCCCGCGCTCGTTGTCGATTTCGATCGAGGTGATCCATTCCGCCTGCGGGATTGCCGAGAACGACCGCAGGAAAGTCGGCACAACAGATTTGACAATACCGCCCGACGTCAAGTTGTTGAGCGTGCACCGCTTAACAAACCAGCCTTCCTGGGCCTGGTACGCGAGTTCGTACAAGCAGCCGTCGCCGCCGATCCCTCCCGGTGTCAACGGGTCCGGAGACGAGGCGAGGAAGATCCGGCCGCCCGTCGTACCCCGAATGGTCGTGAACGAGATGCCGTCAGTCGGTACCGAGAGGCCGGTCAAGTAGAACGTAACCTCCTTCTTGGCGCCGGGAGTCGGCGCGGCGTACCCGAGTCCGACGAGGGTGATCTGAGACGGGGTCGCGAGGACGAGGAGGTGCGAGATCGAGTCGACAAAGACGCCGGCGCGCGGCTTGACGAGCGCAACGCCGACGATGACGTCCGTCAACTCCTCAAAGGTCGAAAAGGATGAACTGCGGGGCCAAGAGCGGCGTCAGCTTGAGTGGGCCGTCTGCGCGGCTTACTGTCGCGGACTCACCCATCGGACCAATCCCAGAGCAGTAACCGATGGTCGACCGTCACCCAAGCCCGCTCAATTTCGGGTAAGAGACCCATCGAGCAGCGCGAACGCGTCACTGAGCAAGGGGAGCGGAAACCCGTTTCAGCGGCCGACTTTGAGAATGAGCCGTCAGCTGCACGAGACTCACGATCGTGTTCCTCGAAAAGCCGATCGGGCAGCAAGACGGTGCGCGTCTTGGTGAAGGGCGCCCAAGCCGGACTAGGCGGCAAAACGTAGTCGGAAGAGGAAGCACCTGCCGCGCCGAGCAGTCAGCCCGCTGATTCCTTTCGCTGGCCACAAGCACGCGCCATGGGACACTCACCGACGAGGCTGTCACCGACGCCGACCCATTTGTCATCCCTCGCGAGCCGTTCCTCGACGACCTTGCCAGCCTTTTCGAGCTGTCCGTACACCGAGTTGATCGGTTCCGCCTGGGTCGCCTGACCCTTTTGAGATGCCTGCAAATGTCCCTGAGTCGCCTGTTGCGGCTGTTGCGGTTGTTGCGAAGATGACGACCCGGCGGTGAGTGAACGAGTCGGCGGTGCGTCGTCGCCGCCGCCGCCATGGTGCGCGGACGACGTGGACCGCGTCAAAGCGCTCATCTGATAGAGCTTCGGAGTGTCTGCTCTAGGCTGTAGAAGAGCGCTGTAATGGCGGAAGGTGCTGCCTTGGTTTCCTCACTTCTCGACGACCGACGTCGGTCAACTTTGTCTTCCTCCACACATTTCACTGTTGTTCTCAGGCGGTACGAGCTATTGCTACTTGTGGCTCGCAGCTTGCCTTGCGTCGGGCTCGCGTCCGCATCGTCCGCTCGAGCTCTTGCCTTCCTGCTCGGCTTGTGCTGCCGCTTCGAGATTTCCTTCTTCGGCCGTTCTACTCTCGCTTGGTATGCCGCGGGCTTGGCCACAGCATTGCACTCGCTTAATGAAAGCGGCGCGGAGACATGGGCCGATGAGGCTGCCGGATGATGGACCTTTCCTCAAATCGGAAGACATTGTTTTTCGTTCTCGACAAAGGTGCTTGCTCTACAGCTCATCGTGGGCCGTCTTGGCCTGCTCACCACCCTCACGCTCGTCGTGCAAAACCATCTGCTTGATCGCCGGCGACCACGTCTCCTTGCCCTGCGGTCCTTTTCCCTTGAGCAGCATGCCCAAAAACTCTTGCACGAGGTCGGCCGCCGCCATGCCCGTCAATTCGGCGTTCGTGTCGTACGCGGGCGAGACTTCGACAATGTCGAGGCCGACGAGGTTGAGCGAAGACAAGCCACGGAGGATCGCTTTCAGTTCGCGCGTGGTCCAGCCGCCCGATTCCGGCGTGCCCGTCGCCGGGGCCATGGACGGGTCGACGACGTCAATGTCGAGACTCAGGTCTGTTGCGTGTGCCTCCGTGAGTCAGTCCTCGTGTCCATGGCAGTTGAAGGCAAGCTCGGGCCGGAAAGGCGGACTACGCACAGACAGGCGTCTCGCCGACTCGCTCCTTGATCTTCTTGATAATCC
Organism: Rhodotorula glutinis; assembly: GCA_037974285.1. Classification (NCBI taxonomy): domain Eukaryota; kingdom Fungi; phylum Basidiomycota; class Microbotryomycetes; order Sporidiobolales; family Sporidiobolaceae; genus Rhodotorula; species Rhodotorula glutinis. Next base: position 60,464 of record JBBPFV010000010.1, on the reverse strand, counting down.
CGCTCGGCTTCAGCTCGTCAATGTCATCCGTCGTCAGCAGCTTGAAGCCGACGTCCGAGTCGTGGGTCAAGTCTTCAAACTCGGACAGCCGGGTGCGGATGCCGGCGTGGATCGAAGACGTGTTCGAGACGAGACCTTCGGTCGACGCCTTCCAGAACATGGAGCCATGAGTCTGTACAGGCGAAAAGTAGAGTCAGCTGTGATGCTCGCGAGTGACGGATCTCAAACTGCTCACAATCTGAGACTGCGGAGTCAAAGCGCCGTTGTACAGGGCGCCGTTCCAGGTGTCTGCAGCTTGGATGTCAGCCTTCGCGGGCGCGAAAAGCCCACATCCGATCGCCCAAGTCCTCACCGAGATGCGCATCGAAATGCAGAACGGCGACCGGGCCGTACACCTTGGCGAGCGAACGCAAAATCGGAAGGACAATCCTGCCGGAAGGGAGCTCATCAGCTCGCCGGACGATCGACATCACGGATCGAAGCACATACGTGTGGTCACCGCCGAGCGTTACAATTTTGGGGTGCTCCTTCCCGTCCAGCGCAAAAGCCTTGGTCCCGCCGTGTTCTGCGGGTAGACAACGAGGATCAACAACCTGCGCCGCCCCAAGGAGGAGGAACAGATTCGGCTTTTGGCGCACCTCGAGTAAAAGCCGTGTCGACTTCTCGTGCGAGCAGCGTCGAGTAAGCCGTCTCCATCTGGTCGAGCGCGAGCGAGTTGTCGTAGGGCGAGATCGGGACGTCGCCACAGTCGATGATGCTCGCGCCGGCAAGGAACGGGTTGAAGTTCCTGTTGGACCGGTCGATCAATTGCTGAGTGAGTGACAGCGCTGGACGTCGCAGCCGAGACTTACCAGGGGATCGAGTAGCCGCGGTTCTTTGCCATCCGCCTCGAGCCTTGCCGGATCGCATTCGGTCCGAATCGCGCGCCCGGTCGGTATGAGACGCTGGTCTGCGAGCCGCAATCATCAGTGAGGTGACCAGACAAAGCAAGAGCGTGATCTGCAGCATGAGACTGACATCATACGGCATTCCGAGGACGGCAATGTCAAAGACAGTGTCGGGCTTGTCGAGGCATCGCTCGTGCGGCAAGCGCGCAAATGTCGAGATACCCGAGAAGCTCAAGTCCATCGACGCGCCGTACTTTGCGGCTGTACAGGCGCTCGTTGAAGTCAGCTTGCGTATGAAAAGTGGGGAGCCGGCGACGCAGAAACTCACTCCAGGCTTCAGTCGGGCCAGCGCCATGTCCGGCGTGAGCAGTGACAGCCGAAGCGGCAGCAAGAGCGAGTGAAGCAAGGCGGAGCATAGTGCCTGTAGTGAAGGAGAAAGAGCGAGAGAGGAGCTGATTGCGGCAGCAGATCCGCCAGTCGAAGCGATCGGTTCCCTCGCGCGGCTGTACAAGCGGCTCCTCCAGGTTTCGGTCGCACCGGGAAAGACTTTTCCGCCCCCTTCTCGGCGGCTGCCGCGCACTTTCTTGCAAGAGACGCCGCTGACCGGCAATTGGGATCAGCAGCTTGAGACGCGGCATGCACGGACCACCTATTTCTCCGATCCGTCAACTCCGCGGTTCTCACATCGACGCTCGGACCCTCTTCCAGTACATCTCGCGTTGAGAGGTTGTGCACAGAACTCGATCTCACGGCAACCCTTCTCGTGTTGACGACTCGTATGATGACTCGTATAATGACACAACATAGAGAGACACTACGGCCGTAGACGAGGAGAGTGGGAGTGAGATCGCGGATCCGCCAACCGGCAACTTGCACGTGAAAGCCTCAGGCGGTGATGGGCTCGTCGAGGTGCGCGACCTGGCTCGCAGGACCCTTGTAGTGACGGCGGACTTCAGCGTACCACGCAATGACGCCGAAGAGGACCGCGACAGCCGAGATGGCAACCGTCCAGTTCATCTGCAGAAGAAAGAATCGTCAGCCTCGAGTTGCGCCTTTCCGCAATCAGGGCTTTGCCAATTCCGACTAACGTTCGACCTGCAACGTAGAGTAGAAGGATCAGTTTCCATTCGGCAGTCGAAGCTCGAGCGTAATCGTCACTCACGGAGTAACCGGGTAATAGTTCGGCATGCAGAACAACACGCAGATGAACAGGATGTAAGCGAGCGAGATGGCATTACAGACCTGCGCGAAAGCTAGATCAGCAATGCCGGTGATGGCTATATTGCAATATTGCTCACCTTGGCGACGCCGTCCGGAAGACGCCAGTAGGCCGGCGGGAGGAGGTCACGACCGCGGAAAAGTCCAAGGGCGATCGGGATGAAGTAGCTCGCGAGATAGCCGATTGTCGTGAGCTGCGAGGATGCGAATCGTCAGCCAGGAGTGCGTACGGCTGTGGGCCTGCATGACGTGCCTGGAAGAACGAGTAGAAGATGATCTCGGATCCGAGGTAGATGAGACCGAGGATTATGGGCACGACGGTTTGCAGACCGAGCGCCCAAATCGGGACACGGAAGTGCTTGTTGACGCGACCAAAGCTGAGAGAGATGACGTCAGTCAAGCGCTAGTGGATAGCGTTCCGAGTCGAGAACGTACAGCTTGCCAAGCGGGAAACCGCGATCGCGCGACATGGACCAGACTGCACGCGAGGAGGCGCAAACGATGCCGGCACAGGCGAGGTACAGGATCACGAGGTTGAACGCGAAGGCGGCGGCAGCTCCGTTGAGACCGAACGAGTCCTGCGGAGAGAGCGAGTCAGTACAACAGCCTGTGCGGTGGGGCAGAAACGGAGAAAGTACCTGGAAGATCTGAACGACCGGAACGGGAGCAGCGAGGACTGCACTGACGTCGGCGATCGAGAAGAGGAGCGCAATGATGTAGCAGAAGCCGACCACGCCGACGATGGCGACGCCGCCGAAGACGGCGATCGGTGCCAGTCGACCAGCATCGTTAGCCTCTTCGCAGAGGTGCGTAGCGGCATCCTTCAGTGCAAGCAGCGTCAGTGAAGGTAGAAGCCTCGTTGGAAGGACTACGACGCTGTCTTACGTAGCCAATGATGGTGAAAGAACTTTGCAGGAGGCCGAGGAGGAAGGCGAACCCGTCGCTTGACCAGCCGGTCTCGTTGATGAAGCCGGTGAAAACGAAAGACGGTGTAGCGTGCACCGGAGTGCACGCTGCCAATGCGATGATGGTAGCGATGACGACCGAGATGTTGATGATCGCGAACGACGCCGTCATGCGGTCGAGGACCCGAACGAGGAAAATCTGTATGCAGCTTGTTCGTCAGGTAGAGCGATGACGATTGAGCTGAGGGAACCCACATTGAGCACGAAGCACGAGAGCATGACCAGAATATAGACGAGAACGAGGTGCCACGGCTGCTCGACGTAGGAAGGATGGAACGCAGCAGCGAGAGCTAAAGTTCCCGAGCTGAAGATGTAGGCGCCGGCGGCAAGCAGCGCTGCGAGCGTTAAATGTCAGCATACAGCGCCGAGAGAAATGACACTCGTCACTGACCCCAGCCACCCTGCGGAGAGTGGAACAGTGTCAGGAGAAGCAAGAACGGCAGGCTGAGTCTGGTATGCAGGACATACAGCAATGTTGAGCCAAGCAGTCCAGAAGGACAGCAGAGGTGCCCAGCGGGGCGGCGCGAGATTGAATGCCCACATAGCCTGGCCCGCGCTGTGAGGCCAAGCCGAGCAGAGCTCGGCGAGACTTGCGGCAATGGCGAGACTGATGATAGAGACGATGAACTGTTACAGGCACAGGTCAGCACGCCTTCTCGTGGTCTCATCAACCTGAGGTAGCCGTAGAAGCGCACCCAGCCCCAGAGAACAGCGATGGGCCCGCCGGAAGTGAGGGCAGCTGAAGAAGGCCAGCCAGAAAATCAGCATTTTCTCAACGAGCACGCAACGCCATGCCATACGCACTCGAAATTGAACCGTTTATGGCCGTTGTTGGCGCTATGTATAGTCATCGTCAGCTCTAGAGCTCTATAGCGAGCTCAGCGGTGCGACGAAAAATAGTGTCGGCAAGGTGGAGCCCAAATGACCCGACGCCTCCCCTGCGTCAGCATTGACACTGAGAAAGAGCGGCGTCTTTGTGCCGCCATGGCTGCCAGCCAGCACAAGCTACCTTATACACGGTAGAAGAGGGTCCCAAGCGAGACGCCGGGCAAGATTTGGGCGAGGGGAAGCGGAATCGCACTGACCCATGTTTGCGTACTGTGGTGGCGGCCGGGCAAGTCAGTTCTGTACGCTGGTCCGGTATCCTAATATCCGCGGAACTTACAGCAAGACCCAAGAGAGCCTGGCAGAAGGTAAAAAGCAGAGTGAATCGTTAGTCTACGAGATCAACATCGGTCCGAGGGAGTCGTTTCTTTCGCTCACCCATACGCTCATCGACACCCGCAGCTCTTGCTTATGGCCTGTCAGCTCCTCGTAGGTCCCTGAGACGCCGCCGACGGCGAGGACTTTCGAGCGGAAGTCGGCCGGCTTCGCAGAAGCAGCGGGATACCGGTCGGCATCATCTTTGCTCACGGAAGGGGTGTTGGAGAGGCTCTTCTCGAGGGACGAAGTCATGGTCGACGTTGTCGAAGCGCAGGCAGGGGCGGAGGCGCAAGGTCGAGCGTGCAGAAGGAAGAGGAGCCGTATCTCAAAGCAGGTGTTCCTTTCGGTGCGGAGGCGGAGCTGCGATAGCAACAGAGTCGCGGCCCCCGACGGCGGTTAAAACGATGAGAAGCAGGTCCTCGTGCAGCCGCCGCGATCGCTGTTTCCTGTGGGTGAAGCCGCCGACTCGAGGAGACCTCGCGAATTCGCAGTCAATCTCCCGTACCGCCCTGTCGACCTGGCTGTGGCTTACGCCAGCCGCGCTGCCCCTGCGCAGGCTGCTCAACACGCTTCAGCCGCGAGCGACGATGAAGAAGATAAGGCCGCGTGGCCGGAAACGCCACGTGTGCGCGAAAAGAACACCGGGGCCGGCGATCGTTTCCTCCCTCCGGCAGACGCGCAGTCTCATCTTGCTCTTGCCATCTCGTTACGAGACTAGATGCAGTTTGAAGACAGAGCGGCATACGGATCGTAACAGAGCGTGTAGCCGTGGAATCGAGCAGGTGCATCTCATTGTACTCGGCCTGAGTGGAATGCCTCCTGGCAGCTGAGAAGGCCCACTTTTGCGTGCTTCGCCTTCGCATGTGCATGAAGGTGCTTGTACAGCCAGGCGGAGGACACCAGAACCCGGCAGAAGACTGTACTCGGGTTCTCCGCGGGCGGTCGCAAGGCGGCCCGTTTGTCTCGCGTACAAGCCATGCGCACGCAGCTCGTGCGTGCAGCGAGTGCTAGTTGACGCCCGGAATATCCAGCTAAGCTAGACCGCTCCGTAGTAGCTTCGTAGTGCACTGGCCAAAAGTCATAACCAGAGCGCGCGCGCGAGCATGTCAAGTGAAGCGGTAAAGAGACGAGGTGCCGGAAGCAGTCCGGCTGGCGGCTGGCCTATCTCCATGACCCCGTCGCCACGCCCTACCTCGACCTAGTCGAGCGTTTCAAATGCCAGAACAAGCGAAATGTAAGCACCAGCTATGCCAGCACGTGATTGGGTGATGAAGGCAGCAGAAACATGGGTCTGTGCGCACCCCAGCTCGGAGACGGCAGACTCGACGTGCAATCTCATTTCCGTGCGAGTACGTCCGCGAGTCGGTACCGGCGCGACTCGATCGCATAGTCGGCGGCATACAGGTCAACTCCGTCACACCCGAGCTGCACTGACGCCAAATAGAGTGACCTATCCATCGTGTCAAATCCACAGGGATTGTGGCTCATCTGAGCCCCGATTGGCATGAACGCCGCAGGAATGCGGTGTGAATGGACAATGCCTGACGACTCCGATGTACAGCAGTGTCTGACAGTGTGTAGAGCATTCGTGAGAATCACCGTCCGGGCGGGAGAGCATGCCGCCGCCTGCACGCGAAGTTGCAGCCATCAAGCGCCGCCGCCTGCACGCAAGGTTGCAGCCATCAAGCGGGTATTACAGCAAGGTCGCTCGACCGACGACTGGCGGACTTCTTTGTGCACTACAAGCGCTCGTCCCACCCGGAAGTGAAGAGCCGACGCATCAGACTGAACAGACGTGATCGAGTTGCTGCTCTTTTAGGTGTGGGGAAACTACTCTTGCCGCGAAAGAATCTATGCGTCGATGTTGAAGAGAACGATACCGGGTGCGCCGGGCTCGGCAGCCTCGACAATCTGCTGAACGTAGCCGGGCTGGCCATCTTGTGCCCGCTCGGCGTCGTCCGAGAAGCAGACTTCGATCTGGTCCATCTGCAGCGACCGCTTGATGTACGGCATCGCGGCATCGAGCGTCTTGATCTCGTCGAACGTGATCTGTCGGTTCATCGCCTCGTCGAAACCGAACTGGGCGATGCGCTTCTTGAGCTGTGCGATGAACGGCATGTACCGCTTGTCCTTGATCAGGCCCTGCTGCATCAACGCCTCCTTGACCTTCTTGTCGTCGACTGCCTCGCCGGTCCACGCGTCCTTGACAAAGTCGACGGCGCTCTGCTGCCACTGCGGGAAGCCCTTGGCAACCCAGACGCGGCACGCCTTTGGCTTGCTCGGGTCGAATCCGCCGGCTCCCGCACCCTTGCCCTTCGCCTTCTTCTTCGCGAACGACAGCTCGGCGTCACGGATCTCCTTGGTCTTGGAGCGGACGTAAGTCGCCGCGTCCGAGATGGACCGGTCGACCGGCTTCGAGACTTCGGGGAACCGGGCGTTCTGGATCGACGACGACTCGCCGAGGATGCCGGACCACAGGTGCTCGGCAACGTGAGGTGCGATCGGGGTCAGGAGGAGAGCCTGAACGCGGATGAAGCGGAGCGCGAGGTCGACGTGCATGCCACCCTCGGACGAGGTCGCGAGCTGGTACAGGTCACGCGCCGACAAGAGCTGGTAGAAGCCGACCTTGAGGGCGTCCTTGTACATCGCCTTGTCGTACGCCTCGTACGAAAGCTGGATCGCCTCGTTGATCTCGTTCATAAAGATCCTGTCCCAAATGAGCTCGTCCGACGCGCCGCGGCGGAGCTGGCCCTGGTTCTTGACGAGCTCGTCGCACCACTCGATCAAGGTGTGGAGACGGAGGATGGCGGCGTTCGCGGTCGCCTCCTCAAAGTTGGCGTCCTCGATCGAATCACCGGCGTCGGCGAGCGTAACACGAGTCGCGTCGGCACCAAACTTGAGCAGCGATTCGCGGAGCGTCAGCGAGTTGCCGGTCGACTTGGACATCTTTTCGCCGTTGAGCATGAGGTGACCGTTGGCACGCATCGAGCGCGGCCAGTGCTCCTCGCCGAAGAGCGCCGCGTGAACGTAGATGCAGAAGGTGAGGTGGTTCGGAATCAGGTCCTTGCCGGACGAGCGGATGTCCATCGGGTAGAAGTACGAGAATTCGGCCTTGAGGTGGTTCAGCTTGTCCTGCGAGATCGGCGCCGACGGCGGGTACGCGCCGTTGGCAAAGATGTACTCCCACATCTCGTCCGTCATCTGCTCGGCCGTGATGCCGAGCGGTCCGACCTGCGAGCCGTCGATGGGCGGACCGTGCAGGAGGTGCGAGATCGTGTAGTACGCCATGTAGATTGTCGAGTCGGACAACGATTCGACGAGGAACTGCGGGTCCCACGGCAGCTTCGAGCCGAGACCGTACGAACGCGCGCAAGCCCACTGCCGGAGCCAGCCGAGCGTCCGTTCAAAGCCGTGGCGAGTCTCCGACTGGTACGTGTTCATCCGCGACAGGAGGCTGCGGGGTGCGTGCAGGCAATTCAGTTTATGGGAAACCCGCGCGAGCAAGTCGAGTCCGAACAACTCACAGTTCGGCCTTCTTGAGCCAGCCCGCCTCGCCATAGTCGAGGTACCACTGGTCGCAGAGCGCGACGACGCACTCGTCCTGCGAGCGACTCATGACGAGGTTTTCCGGCTCCGAGTAGACGAACGCGCAGTCCATCGAGACGAGCTCGTCTCGGAGGCGAGTCTTGATGTCCTCGACCTTCTCGCCCTTGAACTTGCCGACGAGCATCGTACCGCCGTAGAAGCCCTCCTTGTAGGCGATTTCCTTGGCCTCGGCGAGCTGCTTGATGTCCTTTGGCGAGTTGATCTTCATCTGCTCGACGAGAGCGACAGCGGTCAGGTCGCCGTAAGTCGGCGTCGTCAAGACGGGTACCGGCTCGGCCGCCACCCAGGAAGGGTCAATGTTGTAGTATTCGGGCTTCTTGCGCAAGTCGAGGGTCGTGACCCAGTCGTCGGGCGAGTCGGCCGGCATGCAAATGACGATCGCGGTACCCTGTCAGGCTGCGAGTCAGTCTCCCATGCCGCTGAACCCGACGTTTCCGCTCTAACGCACCTTGTTGTCCTTGATCGACTCCATAGGGACGACGTAGACCTCCTTGTTGGCCGAGAGCGCCGGGTGAACCTTGGTTCCGAGGAGCTCCTTGCCGTCAATCTCGCCGATCTGGTCGACCTTGTCCTCCTCCTTGAGGAGTCCCTGGTACGCAAGGTTGCGCGCCGCGCGCGGGGTACAAATGTAGAGCGCGTCCTGACCGCTCGAGTTGCCCTTGGTAGTGGAAGCGCGGTACACGCCGTACTTGACGGTCGGGCTGACAAACACGTTCGTGACGCCGTACATGGTCTCGGACCGGAGCGTCGCTGCGAGCATGAACACTTTTTGACCCTGCGCCTGCGCCGACGCGACGAGGTCCTTGACGCGCGCGGCGCGCTCGCCCCACTGCGTCACCTCGAGCTTCATCGCGACGTACTCTTGCGGGCCGACACCTTCGCCCGACTGACGGTCGTGGTCCATGCACGGCTGGCCGTCCTTGGGCGAAAAGATGGTGTACCGCTTGCCAAACTTGATGTACCCGAGTCCGTGCAGCTTGTTCATCTGCCACCGGACGAACGCGTCGTAGTACGGGTTGATCGGCGTCGTGATGAACGACCGACGCCAGTCGATCCTCGCACCGAGCGAGTTCAGGTCGATCTCGGCGATCGGCGGGAAATACCCGAGCCAGTGCTGCGGGTCGGCGAACTTTTTGATCTCGCTCCGCGGGACGCCGATCGACTCCATGATCTGGAACTGGTACTGGAGTCCGGTCGACTTGGCGGCGAGCTTGCCCTTCTTGGCCTTGCTCGGGTCGGACGAGACGGTCGTAGTCGAAGTCGTCGCGACGGCGGTCGCGTTGCCCGGCTCCTCGGTCGGCGTGACTTCCTGTAATGCTGTCTCAAGTCAGCACAGCGTCACTTCTCGCTGATACATACCGCTCTAGCACGCACCTCGGCCTCGGTCGCCTTGCCGTAACCCTCAAAGTCGGGGCCAAACATCTCCATCTCGCGGATCAGCTTGTCGGCGGCGGCCTTGATGGGCATGCCGGTCTACGCGCGAGTCGATCATCGCTTGTCAGTGATACGTTCCGAGTTCACGGGTGCCGGCTGCACTCACAGCGTGGAAACCGAACGGCCAGAGGGCGCGCTTGCCGCGCATCCGCTCAAATCCGGTCAGGAACTCGATCTTGGAAATGGTGAAGCCGTGTCCAAGGTGGAGCGAGCCGTTCATGTACTGTATAGATCGATTCGTAGCGGCAGGTTAGCTCGAGTAGAGAGCGGGATAGAAGTGCCAGCATGGCAAGGCAAGGCAAGGACTGACGGGGTACGGCATGGTCGCGAGGACCTTGGGGTACTTTTGCCTGAGCTCCTCGGCGTGCTTGGCAAAGTCCTGTTGGGGGATCTCTGCCTCTCCCGTCGAGTATGGCGAGTTTTGCTGGAACAGTTGGTCCTGCTGCCATCGCTGCTGAGCCTTGGCCTCGAGCGCCGTCAAAAAGTCACGCTTGGCCGTGTTCTGCGCAGGAGGCGCAGTCGCGTTCGGGGCAGCGGCGGGGGGCGCCATGGTCGCTTTCGCACGAGTTGCTGCGGCTGTCGCGATCAGAGTTGGTGAAGAGTTGCGGCGCGACGGCGAGGCGGTGAACAAAGTCAACAGGCGGCGCGCGTTCAGCGTTGGTGGCAGACGCAGCGTGGCCGTGATGACGGAAAGGGTAGCACGAAGCTGCGTTCGACTCTAGGCTATAGCTGTGCGAGCCTGCCGTCTGTCAAGTTGGACCGCTTCGGCGCCTTCCGGACTTTCGCCAGACGGAGTCAAGAAAAAACTTTTCGATCGCTGTTGGCCATACAGAGCACATTGCCCTGAAATCGTTATTTTAGCTACTGCACGATAGGTCTCCCGCATGAACCTTCCGGCAGCATGCGTACTCCCAGACTGACCGGCAGTCCGCTCGAAATTTCGCTTGGTCGCCCAGTCAGCGCGTCAGCGCAAGACTCGACCTGGGATCTGCCGTCTTTCATACCTACGCCAACAACTGCGGTCCTTCCGATGCTGGCATCTAGGAGTAGTCGTGTCGGCGCGGGCAGGGGCGCGCCCTTTTCAGTCAGTCGGAAAGAGGTCGGAACAGGAGAGACTTTCGCGATTCGCCACTCTGCGACGAGAACCGCGACGCACTGCCACGGGTACCCAAAGTCTGGATTGAGCCGGATCGCCAGGTCGCTTTAGCCAAGTTGCGGGGTAACTGAAGCCGGTGGATCGTCGAGTGTGTCCTGTACGGATGTCCGAGGCGCGCACTCTCAGTCCAGAGCCCCGCCTCCGCTCGAGCGGAATCGTTACCGTCGCTGACAATCTCGAACAGCTGCGCGAATGTCGACGAAACTGTCTGTGTCCACGACGGATACGAGGCGTAAGTCGAGTTTGCGCAAGAAAAGTCGGGACGCCGCAGGCAGTTGAGACGTACCGCGAAGCGGACGCATCTTTCTCGATGCGCACGTGCGGCGATAAGCGGAAGCACTGATGTACTCGACCGAGAGATTCGCTTGCCGGAGTCGAGCTGCGTCTTCGAAGCGAGATCAGCTCCTTGGGTTGCACTACCAGACCCGACGTTGACGTTGCCAGCGCAAGTCTTCCCTTGTTCGAAATTTTATCTTAAGGGGCCGAGACGCGATGGGATCGCCGCGTCCTCAAAGAGCGACAGCTATTGCGGATCCGCCACCGCAACAAGGCTAAAGCGACGCGCAGCATCGTGGTTATCCGGCCAATCTGCCGATGTCGTACAGCGGAGCCTGGCATATCCTTGCGCTCAGTCGAGAGGGCGAGCACTGCGAATTGCGAGTAAGCACGGCGGCTTCGTATAGATGGATCCGGTTGTCGAGGAAAGGAGCGGCCCAGCCCCGGGTGCCGGCAAGAACTGCTACTGAAAAGCAGGGTACGCGAGCGCAAAGAGAGCCGACCGCGCCATTCTGCTCCGTCTAGCAGTTTGACTGATTGTGAGCAAGATCATGGCGTCCCTGCTGCGATGCCAGGCGAGATTCAGATGGCCACGTGAGGAAGCGGTGATGAGATTGCCGCGGACGGGCTAGAGACTACCAGGAAAGGTCGGCCCCGGAACAGATCAGCGGAGCTGTCTCAAACGCTGATGTGCGACATTTCCGCGGGTCTCTCGACGCGAATGGGATAGGTGAAAGGGAAAGGGGACGGAACGGCGAAGTTCGGCGAGGAGTCGTCGCTCCACTTGTGTTCTGTAAAGCTCTCACAGCGGCTACAGCTCTGCTAGAGGCGGGACCAGAATGGACAGCGACGCTCCGGTTGCGTCCACTTCGCAGCTGCCTGCTCCATCGACGCTCGCGTCCGTTCAGGCTGCTATCGCTTCGCTCACTCGCCGCGATCGACCCGATGCGGCACAGCAAACGAGCCTCTCGCCGACCGATTCTGCTCAGGCCAACACGATGAGCATAGATGGTCAGAGCGAAGACGAAGTTGAGGGCGCAGAGGCGCAGGCGACTGGTAAGGGCGACGCCAAGTCGTCGAAACCGAAGAACCGGAGAACAAGGAACGGCTGCCTCGTGTGCCGCAAACGGAAAAAGGTACGGGTTTGCATCGAGCGACCGAAACCGAGCTAGAGAGCTGATATGATAATGCTTGCAGCTCTGCGACGAGCAGAAACCGGCTTGCGGCGCGTGCAGCCGACTCTCGCTCCACTGCGAATGGGAAGACCGCGTTCAGGCCGCACTCGAACGCCGTCAGCGGCGCATCGAAAAGATGCGACGAAAAGCGAAGGAGAAGGCGGCGACGGAAGCGAGCACGGACACGGGGATGTCCGCGCCTGGCGATTCCGCGCTGGCGTCCGAGTGGCCTGCGATCCAAGTAGACGACAACGCGGCAGGCGAGTTACCCTTGCGTATAATACAGCTACGATTTCCCGACTGACAGACGTGTATCGAATAGGCTATAATCCGTCAGCCCCGAGCATCTTCCCTGCATTCCCAACTTCTCCAGCAACGCTTTCATCGACGAGCCTCCCTTTGCCGTCTTTTCCGACTTCCCAATCCGTACTCGAGTCCCCTGCTACTGAAGCGACCTCGCCCAATTCCTGGATGCCGTTCCTCGGCTCGTTCGCGCCGGCGGGTTACGAACCGGCAGCCGCGCCCGATCCGCTCGCTTGGACCGCAGGGTGGCCTCCCGGGTTCGGCTATCCGCCTTTCGGTCACACGCAGCCGTACCCGCTCCTTTCGTACTCTGCTCTCGAATCGCCACTCCGCTTGCCCGATGGCGACATGGCGGCAAACGAGCCAAGCGCTCAAATCCTCGACTTGGAGGCGATCGCCCGTCTGGAGGATGTCCAGACAGATATCGTCCTTCAAGTTCAAGGCTACTCCGCTCAAGCTTCGGACGACACGACTGCAGCACCGGCAGTCGGAGACGTTTCATCGACCGGTTCCAGCCCGCCTTTCGATCTTTTCGCTTTGCTGCGGTCGCCGTCCCCGGTGCACCCCTTCTCATCCTCTGGCGCGCTAGGCAGTACGAGTGGCCTCTCGTTCCCAATGGACGTAGCGACGAACTCGACATGGCCAGCTCCTATGCAAGCAGCAGCGCACGATAGGCAAGAACCGCGCCGCACTCTCGAGACGACCTCCGACGACGCGCAGCTCGCGAAAAGGACAAACGAAACAGCCGCGGACTCGGACCACGGAAGAGGACGGCAGGTGCAGGTGGGTCGGAAGGGTTTACCGGCTGCGGTCGGACACGCGGCGAGCTTTCTCGCTTCGGCGGACTGGGCGTTCACACAGGCGTACCTGCTTTCGCATTGTGAGTTTGAGCCCGGTGATCTTGACGGGAGCTGGACTGATTTTTCGTATGCCCTGTGCAGACACGTCTTCTTTGGCGCGCCTCGTCTCGATCGCATCTTCACCGTCGTCGAACGGAGGCGATTCTTCCTCCGGCTCTGACCGACCAAGGAGCCGGCGCGGGCGCTTCTCGCTCAACCGGTCTCAGAAGTATGACTCTTCGCGACCAGGTAGCTCGCACTCGCGGCCGCGAGACTCGGCGACTGCGAGGTCCACGCGAGCCTCGGCGAACCTGTTCCTCTCGCTCGTCCCGCTCGCGAACCGTCACCCGTACTTGCTACATGCGATCTTGGCGTGGTCAGCAGCCAACCTCGCAGCGGCCTCCTCGAATCACGGTCAGGCGCAGGGCGTTCAGCCGGAATCAGCGTCACCGCCGAGCGGCGGGAACAGCGTCATGGCGACTTTATCGGATCAACTCGGACACTTGGCCGACGAAGAGATCTCGGCAGCCTTGCCTGAGCTGGAAACGTACGCTGCGCAAAGGAAGCAGGCCGGCCCTGCACGTGCTGTCGGGGACGCCGACGAGGACGAGCCGCCAAAGAACTGGGAAGTCCTGCTCGCCGCGCGCCTCATGCTTACGCAAGCCGCGATCTGCCAAGGCGCCGTCGACCTGTGGCGAGTCCGACTCGGCGAAGCGGCGCATATCATTAACCTCGTCGGCGGTGTTCAAAGATGCCGGTCCCCTCTCGCTCGACAACTCGTCAAGAACCTGCTGTATCACGACGTGTTGAGCTCGACGAGCCGGCGGGACGGTCTCTTGCTCGATTACAGCTTCCTGCGACATCCCGGAAGCATGGGCGGAACACCTTCGACTGCTGCGGCGAGCGGGACGAGTCCAGCCGATGCGAGTCAAGGTGGCGACGCAACTACGCCCGGCGAGACAGACGAGGAGAGGCGGCGGCGTGAGGCCGGGGAAGACGAAGAGGAAGTGCTGGACACCTTGATGGGCTGTGCCGAATGTGAGTTGCCCCTCATAGGCGTCTCTCCAGATGGACTGACCCCATTGTCCGTGCAGCCGTCTTCCTGCTCATTGGGCGGATTACGTCACTCGCAAAGGAGAAACGTCAAGCCCTGCTTTCGAGCAATGGCAGTGTCGCCGAAGACGACCTCGCGACGTTCTCCCGCCAGATCGATGAGCTCCGCTCCGAACTCGAGCGGGAGAAAGAGCGTATGGACGCGTTCCTCATCGGTGCGTCTGCGTTTCGATACGCGTGCGCTTGTCACGAAAAGAGCTGACTTGCTTTCTCCCGGCACTGCATGCAGAACGACCCGACCTCGAACCGCATCGCTATTTCCACGAGGTGTTCCGTCTCGCTGCGCTCGTCTACCTCGAGATGCTCCTCGAGTTGGCGCCAACCTCGTATCCGATCTTGCTCCTCGTTCGGAAAATGCTCAGCTTGGTGAGTCTCAGTGTGCTCGAGAAGCTCGTTCGCCGGTTTCTGGAGGCTAACCTCGAGATGGTCACATAGACGGAGGTGATTGTCAGCGAGGGACTACCCGGGCTGTGCTCGATGCATTGGCCGCTCTTCCTGGTGTGTAACTCCAGCGTCTTCACCGCACTTCCGCATCCATGCTTACAGTACTCACTCAATGGCAGATGCACTTGAATTCGACGCCGCTCATCTCGCCGCATCACGCGGCCGCCGCGACCGTCGCTGCGGCCGCACCTTCGACCTCTACGTCCTCTCCGGCAAACACAGCGTCCAGTGACGCGCCACCCGCCGCAACTTCTCCTCCGAACGCGATGATTCCCGCTCACTCGGACCGGGCCCGCTCGACGGCGTTGTTCGATGCGCACATGCACGAGTTTACGTTCATGAATACGAAGCGGAGTCGCGCGCTGATCGACGAAGCGTGGAAGAGGTCCGAAGGAGGGAGGCAGTTTGTTGACCCGGATGCGATCCTGGATGAGTGGAAGTGGGACTTGAATTGGGCGTAGCGTGAGAGGGGCGTTCTTCTTCGTGATCTCGCACGCACGGTCAATTTACCGATCCTACGGGCGAGATGACTTCTTGCGGAAGAAAGTAGTGTTTACAACAAGATGGCTCGACAAGCAAATGCGGACAATTTGTGCGGGCCGGGCTATTTGACGCTGACCGAGGCCTTCCCTCCCAGCCAAGTCCGCATCGCCTCCTTTGTACTCTGCGCTGGCACAACGCCACTGGCACCAGCACTGGACGCGACGCTGTCGAGCAACAGGCGCGAGAGGAGGAGGTCCATCTCGTCGAGCTTTTTCGGGGACAGGGACGGGTCGTCGTGGCTGCTGCTCGGAGCGGCGCGTAACCGGCCGAGGCACTGCGCGCATCGGCCAAGGAGTGAGCACAAGCTCTGAACGGCAGATTGGGCGCATGTACGGAATGAGAGAGAGTCAAAGAACGCACGAGTTTCGCTCCGACGACGGCTCGCCTCGCTGCGCCTCCTTTTCGGTTCATGACTTCCCGCTCGGTCCCCTTTTCCGTCGCCATCTCGACCGTCCTCAAGAACGCCTTGTACGCGAGCGGGTAATCTCCCGCCGAGTACGCCGTCTCGGCGTATTTGAGTTGGACAAACGGGTCGTGCGGCGCGAGGACGATCGCGTGATCGAGTGCGGTCAGCGCGAGCGGGTACTGGGCGAGGGACGAGTAGGCGGTACTGAGGACGAGCCAGGATGATAAGTCGAGATAGTACGTGTCGAGGTAGGCGACGAGGAGGGCGATCCCTTGAGTTTGAGAGAGCGACGCTGACAGGTAAGGTGCCAGGTTGGGCGAGGCTGGACTCGACTTGTTCGAGGACCCGGCTGTGGGCAATTCGATCACTGGGGACGACAAGTGCAACGCGGCGAGTCGTTTCCGAACAGCCTGCGGGGATGCGAACGAGGGCCACGACATTTAGTGTCCGGAGCAAGAAGTAGCGCCCTCAAAAGAACAAGAGGACGCACGACGTCCGTCTCGTCGTCTCGGAGTTTCTGTTGGTAAAACTCTTTGGCGCCGGCGAGGTCGCCTTGGGCTTCGAGGAGCAGGCCGCCGAGGTAGTTGACGCGGTGGAGGCCGTGCGGTTGCTCGCGGAAGTGGGCCGTCAAGCGGGCGATCAAGGTCTGTTGGAACGTTGTAAGCTCGGCGAGGATAGAGTGGCGCCTCTCGCGTGCAGCAGTTACCTTTGCGAGTGGGATGTGTCCCGTCTCGAGAGCGGCGGTTGCGACTTGTTCGATCGCGTCTGGACAGAGCGAGGGGAGGATGAGCTCGCGTTCGCAGACAGTCACTTGTAATGATACGCGCCTGTTTTGCTCGGTGTGGCTTTGAGTGCGTTCCTGTGTTCAAGCGAGTGACCGATCCGAGCGACGAGGAACGAGTGACTACGGTCGGGCCATTGCCGGAGTTGCTCAAGGTGACTGAGCAATTGCCCACTCGAAGCAGAATCAATCGAAGCAAGGTCCACAGTCATGGCGGGGCGGGCAATCGAGACGGGACAAGAGAGAGAGAGGCTTCGTCGTCGTCGTCGTCGTCGTCTGTCGTCGGCGAGCAGACCAGCTCTTTGCTCACTCAGCAACTCAGCACCTCACGTGTACCGTTCGGAGCAGTGCGAGGTCAACGCTCGAGGATACTGCCCCGCTGTCCTGTCCCTGTGCGGCCTCTATAGCCTGACCTGGCCCTCCGACTGGCTCCCCCCCACTCGGCTCGTCACTCCACAGCGTCTCGATCCTCCTACAGACGCTTCCCGGGGCTCAGTAATCTCTCAAGCCAGCGAGGATGGTATCCCCTTCACCGGCGGCGCCGCCTGGGCAACCGAACGCGCACGGCAACGACCCGCTGACGGCTTCAATCCGGTCGCTCGTCTTCAACGCGACCGTACCTATCCGAGTCGAATTCCACCGCGACGACTTGCCCGCTTCCGCCAGTAGGGGGATAGAGTACCACTATGTGAGCCAGCGGACGCGCCCGAGATTCCCGGTGGGGGAGGTCCAGGCTGACAAAACAGTGTGCGCAGCTGCAAGCGCCTCGGATCGCCTACCTCGCCTTGTTGCTCGCCGATATCCGGAGACACTTTGTCGAACTCGTCCTCGGAGGTGCAACGAGCGCACGTGTGCAAGACTCGGACCTCTGGTTCGAGACCGAGGACGGGACTCCGTTGCGGTGGTGCGTCGCGGCTCGCATTCGCTTACAGCGCTCGGCTCGTACCTTGGGGAGCTAATCTCTTCATACGTCTGCAGGCACTGGCCTATCGGACTGCTGCACGACTTGCACCACCTCGCGTCCGAACCGGCCCTGTTGCCCGCTCGACCTGTCGTGATCCCTTCCTCGCTCGCGAGCGTATTTGCGCCATTGACCGGATCCTCCCATCCCGCGAACCGATCGTCAGGCCGCGCGGATGGACCGGATCTGAGCTTGTCGGTCGGCGGCGGCGGTTCGGGGGCAGGAGGAGGAGGAAGAACGCCGAGGATGGGAGGGATGGGCGGCAGTGTCGGGACTTTGAGGACTCCTTCGGCTTCGTCGGGAGCGACCCCTCGACAACGAACGCCTTCAAGCTCGACAACGGGAACGTCACGCTCGGCTACAGCAGCAGCAGCAACTGCTCCAGCGATGAACCGCGTCGCATCCACCGCTTCTTCTTCTTCGGCAAACTCGACCTCGTCCTTCCGGCAGAGCAGTTCGAGCTTTGCGGCACCTCCTGCGATAGGCTCGGATCCGTTCTCGGGTCACGCGATACCGTCTTCTGCCTCATCAAAGGCAGGCAAACTCGGACCGGCAGTCCAACCTTGGCGGATCGTCGTCCGGTACAAGAATGCGAACGCGGTCGGTTCGACTACGGCGGCGGCTGCGGGAACGGCGGGAGCAGATACGATCGGCAGTAGCGGTGGTGGCGCTGGGGTGCTGCTCAGTGGAGGACATAGAGTCGACGAGATCCGGACGGGCTTCATGGCGATGATCAAGGTGCATTCGAAAACCCGCCCGCTTCTGCCCTCTTTCAGGATTTTCACCCTTTCCTCGAGGAGGGTACGTTGACAGCTGTTTTCTCTTGCGCTCGCACAGGAAGCGGATTATGTCCGGTGGGGCAGCACGAAGCGGGTCATGAACCTCCGGCAGGAACAACAAGACAGCTTGTGGGAAGCCGTCGTGCACAGTGCGCCTCAATTCCCTGCGTTCCTCTGAGGTTGTCCAGTACAGCGTGACACCGACGCTGATACTCGCAAGTGGTTTTGTCCCGCACAGACGACTTTGAGCGGTACTGGCAAGTCGCGACGAAACTCGTTCCTTTACCAGCTCCGCCTGCGACCGTCGGCTCCGCTTCGACAAGAGGAACCGCCTCGACTCGCTCGTCGACTCCCTCGCAATCGCCGGCCGAGGGTCGACTGCCCGATGCGAATGGGATGAAACACGTTCCGATCAGGGTGTACTTGCCGGAAGGAGGTGGGGTCGTCCAGGAGATGGTGGCTCCCTTGAGGCGAGACGGTGCGTTTCGATGGGAGAGTCTTGTCGGATCTGTCAGCTTGGTGGTCTCGATTGACTCTCGACAGCTGACTGCGGTTGTCCTTCTCCGATGCACAGGCTCGCCAACGACGCTTCGACAAGCGCTGTCGCAACTCGTCCCGCTTCTTTTCCCCACTACCCCTCTTGCCTCCTCTTCCTCCTCTTCAACACTCTCCGCCTCTTCCCGCGACCCGCAAGCAGCGCAGCAACAACCCTTACCGCTCGCATACCCGCTCATCCACGGCGTCTACCCGCCGTTCGAGACCGAGGTCGGGTGGCTCGGCGCTTGCATGGCCGGAACGGACGGCTGGGTCAGCGTTGTGCTCGTGCTGGATACGAGGGATCCACCGCTCGGGAGGTAGATCCGCTGTTATCACGGTTGAGCGGAGGCGCAACTTTAGATCCGAGTCTGGCGGGTGGTCCGCGGACAAGCCGGAGGTGACTATGCGGACACTCGATCTCACCGTGAATCGCCGCTCGCTCTCTCCTTCTGTGACTAAGTCTCTTCCATTCGGGCGAAGCTATTCCGATGGCACCGCGCGCTACGATGCTACCTACTCGACCTGACTGGACGTCTCAACACCTCGATTCACCGCGTCCGCTGAACAGCTTGCGCGCCCGTCGATCGTTCACTACTTCCGGTCAATCATCTGCTTCGACTTGGTCCGAAGAGGGCTTTCCGTTGAGCTCGCTCCGTTCCCGGTCCGCCGAATGGAGTCGCCCTCGAAGCGATAGCGGCAGCAGCTCGTTGTCGTCCTCTGGCTCGGAAGGCTCGCACCTCATTCACGACGCTGTCGAGGCGAGACATCTCGCGAACAAGTCGCAACCGATGTATGGTCGACAGAGGTGGGAGATGCGGAGTCTCGAAAAGAAGCGCGAGAAGGGGAGCGGATCGTCTTCTTCCTCTTCGAACTCTGACAGCGGAAAGAGCGACGTGGTCAAGGAGAAGCATCACAGCCGCCATCACGGTCATGCGCACGATACGCTGGTGCGGTGTGGCTCCTGTGGCTCTTCGCAACTTGCAGGCTGACGCGCTTCGGCTGGGCCGCAGCATCTCAGCAAAAAAACCAAGGGCATGATCACGTTCGCCTTCATCGTCTTGCTCCTCGCGGCGGGCGGATTCGTCGCGTGGAAATGGGGCAAGCAGATCTACGCCGAGGTCAAAGACTTTGTCGTCTTTCCCGAAGTCACAACGCGTGTGTCCCCGGTTGCGCTCGTTTTTAGCGAAGTGGCGAAACTGACGAGTTCGGTCTCGATGCAGCCGTCGATGTGACCGGGTTGGCAGGGAGCATCTTTGGCGAGGCGACTTCGCGTGAGTTGGCACGGGAAGTTGCGGCGATGGTGACAGACTTGCCCTAACGAAAGAGGGAGACGCCTCGACAGACATCGTCGGCGCCTTCAACACCGCGACCGCTGCAATCGTTGGGGCAGAGGCGACTGCAACAGCGGCAGTCGCCGGAGCTGCTCAAACTGCAGCAGCTGCAGTAACGAATGTCGCAGCCGACGCCGGCGACAAGATCAAGGGTGAGCTTGCGGGAGATTCCGCGCAGCGGTCAGGCGGCGCTGACTTCCGCTCCGATGCGGCAGACGGCGTCGGAGATGCCGGAAAGGCGATCGGGGGACTCTTTGGCGGTCATTGAAGGCCATGAAGGGTCCGACTGTATGGGCAGTGCTGCATCGACAAAGCCAAGCGGCGTTCTGTTTTCCCTTTCCCTTCTTTTTGCCCTTCGGTCCAAGCAAAAGGGTCGTAAAGCTCCCGTCTGCCCCGGTTGGACATTGTCGATCGCCGTCGAGGTTTATGGATATGTGAGATCGCGTAGCATTCTGATGGCCTCTTCCGCTACGCCCAGTTCAAGTCCCACTTCCACTCATCCAAGATCGCATCCGGGTCGACGAACTTCGTGCCTCCCTCAGACCTCTTCCACGCTTCATCAATCAGCGCACGACTCCGCTTCGTATTCATGAACGTGAACTCGTGCATGTGCGCGTCGAATAATGCCGTCGAGCGGGCCCGGTCCGAGTGAGCGGGAATCATCGCGTTCGCGGGAGATGCTGCGGCGAACGGAGCGTCACTGGACGCTGTGTTTACCGGAGAGGAAGTAGAGGTCGAAGGGGCGGCAGCAGCGGCGTTCGCGGCGGCCGCGTGATGCGGCGAGATGAGCGGCGTCGAGTTCAAGTGCATCTGCCATCGAGTGAGCGTGGTAAGCATCGATGCGGAAGTGCGAGGAAGCCGTTGGAGCTACACACCAGGAATAGCGGCCAATGCATCGAGCACAACCCGGGCAGTCCTTCGCTAACGATCACCTCCGTCTATTGTGACCGTCTCGAGGTTAGCCTCCAGAAACCGGCGAACGAGCTTCTCGAGCACACTGACACTCACCAAGCTAAGCATCTTGCGAACGAGAAGCAAGATCGGGTATGAGGTTGGCGGTAACTCGAGGAGCATCTCGAGGTAGACGAGCGCAGCGAGACGGAACACCTCGTGGAAATAGCGATGCGGTTCGAGGTCGGGTCGTTCTGGGCGCAGTGCCGGGAGAAAGCAAGTCAGCTCTCTGAATGACAAGCGCACGCATATCGAGACGTAAGCGCACCGATGAGGAACGCGTCCATGCGCTCCTTCTCCCGCTCGAGTTCAGAGCGGAGCTCGTCGATCTGGCGGGAGAACGTCGCGAGCTCGTCTTCGGCGACGCTACCATTGCTTGAAAGCAGGGCTTGACGCTTCTCTTTGGCGAGCGACGTGATCCGGCCGACAAGAAGGAAGACAGCTGCGCACGCGAAAGGGTCAATCGTCTGGACCTGGTCGGGAGAGACGCCCATAAGGGGCAACTCACATTCGGCACAGCCCATCAAGGTGTCCAGCACTTCCTCTTCGTCTTCGCCGGCCTCACGCCGTCGCCTCTCCTCGTCTGTCTCGCCGGGCGTAGTTGCATCGCCACCTTGGCTAGCGTCCGCTCGACTCGTCCCACTTGCGCCAGCAGTCGAAGGCGTCCCGCTCGTACTCCCCTGGTGTCGCAGGAAGCTATAGTCGAGCAAGAGGCCGTCTCGTCGACTCGTCGAGCTCAACACGTCGTGGTACAGTAAGTTCTTGACGAGCTGTCGAGCGAGAGGCGATCGGCATCTTTGGACACCGCCGACGAGGTTGATGATATGCGCCGCTTCGCCGAGTCGGACTCGCCACAGGTCGACGGCGCCTTGGCAAATGGCCAGTTGGATGAGCATCAGTCGGGCGGCGAGGAGGACCTCCCAGTTCTTCGGCGGCTTGTCGTCGTCGGTAGCGCCTCGTGCAGGACCGGCCTGCTTCCGCTGTGCAGCATACGCTTCCAGCTCTGGTAGTGCAGCCGAAATCTCTTCGTCGGCGAGGCGTCCGAGTTGGGCGGACAGAGTCGCCATGACGCTGATCCCGCGGTTCTGCGGGGGCATTGCTGCCTGCTGGATGCCCTGCGCCTGACTGTGGTTGTCCGAAGCCGTCGCGAGGTATGCGGCTGATGACGCCAGGATCGCATGAAGCAGGTACGGGTGTCGATCCGCGAGCGAGACGAGCGAGAGGAACAGGTTTGCCGAGGCTCGGGTAGACCGCAGAGCTGCCGAGTCTCGCGGCCACGGTTGCGAGCTACCTGGGCGCGACAAGTCACGCGGAGGAGTCCTATCGCGCGAGAACCGCCCGCGCCGAGTGCGGGACCGATCCGAGCCTGAGGCAGAATCGCCACCGCTCGGTGCAGACGAAGACGCGATCGAGACGAGGCGCGCCAGAGAGGACGTGTCTGCGCGCGAAGGGAGATGCATGAGTTTCAACTCGCGCGGATACAGCCGCAAAAACTCACAGTGCGACAACAGGTACGCCTGCGTGAACGCCCAGTCCGCCGAAGCGAGAAAGCTCGCCGCGTGGCCAACCAGAGCAGGTAAAGCCCTTTGGCCCACCTGCATTTCCCTTCCACTGCCGTCTGAATTGGTGGCGGTCTCGCCTGTTGTCGACTCAGGCTCCGCATCGCTCGAGATCGGCTCGATCGCGCGATGCGGTTCTTGGATGTCGAGCGGTGCTGCCCGGGAGGGAGTCGGCCACAAAGAGGCTGTCGACAAATCGACTGGGAAAGAGACCCTCGCCGCGCCGCCTGTTGCGCTGGAGGATGAAAAGGGGTGCACTGGCGACGGCGACCGCAACAAGGCGAAAAGATCGAAAGGCGGGCTTGCGCCGGCCGGCGAGACTCCTTCGACTATCGGCGCTGCAGGTCTGCCATTCGAAGCTTGAGCGGGGTAGCCTTGCGATTGGAGGACCATACCGGTCTGGAGATCCTCGAGGCGAGCCATCGCCTCCACGTCGAGGACTGGCTCGCTTGACTCGTTCGCCGCAGGTTCTCCAGCGGGCAAGCGAAATGGCGTTTGGAGAGCAGGGTGTGACGGGAGTGGATACGGCTGCGTGTGACCGAAGGGCGGGTACCCGAACCCGGGAGGCCACCCTGCGGTCCAAGCGAGCGGATCGGGGGCAGCTGCCGGTTCGTAACCCGCCGGAGCGAACGAGCCGAGGAACGGCATCCAGGAATTCGACGAGGTCGCTTCAGCAGCAACTGGAGACTCAAGCCCGGAGTGCGAAGTCGAGAATATCGGCAGAGGAAGGTTCGTCGTGGGAAGCGTGGCGGGAGAATTTGGGAAGGCAGGGAGTATGTTCGGGCCTGGCGGATTCGAGCCTAATTAATCCGGGTCAGTCAGCTCCGATTACGGTAGACCGTAATCGTTGTCATGCGGAGGAGCGACTTACTTGCCGCGTCGTCGTCCACTTGGATCGCAGCCCATTCGGACGCGGTCGCCGAGTCGCCGGCCGCCGCCAGCCTGATGCGCTCCGACGTGCCCCTGTCCGTGCCCGCCTTCTCCTTCTCTTTCCGTTGCATGTAGTCGATGCGCCGCTGACGGCGTTCGAGTGCAGCTTGAAGGCTATCTTCCCATTCGCAGGGAAGCGACAGTCGGCTGCATGCGCCGCACGCCGGTTTCTGCTCGTCGCAGAGCTACAGAGCCTCGCTGTCAGCTCTCGCGTCCACCTGTCAAGGCCGTTTTCTTCACCAGAGCACACCTTTTTCCGTTTGCGGCAGACGAGGCACCCGTTCCTAGTTCTCCGGTTCTTTGGTTTCGCCGACCTGACGTCGCCCTTGTGCGCCTGTCCGGTCGCGTCGTCTCCTCTGTAACCATCTATGTTCATCGTGTTGGCTCGGACAGAATCGTACCAAGAGAAGCCTGATTGCTGTGCTGCGTGGGGTTGATCGCGTCGATGGAGCGAAGCGAGAGCGGCCTGAAAGAAAGATAGCGTCGACGGGGCGGGCAGCTGCGACGTGGACGCAACCGGAAAGTCGTCGGCCATCCTGCACGTGGGCGTAGCAAGTGCCGGAGAGGCTGTCAGAGCTGGTCGGAGTCAAACAAGTGGAGCGACCGAATTTCGCTTCTTCTGCTCCTCGACGCCTGCAGTACCTCTTTCTTCGGACTTGCTGAAGCTGCTAAGCCGCGTATACCAGCTCTACAGGCAGCTACGTGGCTCTGAAACGCGTTCGGACCGCTTTACACGCTCTCTGGCCCTGCCTCGACAGTCTCATCGCCGCTTCTCACGTGGTCAGCTGACACCCGCGGCTGCCATCCCCGCAAGCGCGACGCGATTGTGCTCGCGATTAGCGCCAGTGTAGCTCGACGACGCGCGTAGGCTTCCCTCCAGCTCACATGTCATCTTTCCTAGCGCCTTCTTGCAATTGCTCGCTTGCACCCCTTATCCCCTTACTTTCCGTTGCGACCAAGCATTCGGCTAGACAAGCTCACGTCTGCCCCGGCTGGACATCGCCATTCGCCGTCGAGGTCATGAAGACCATCTGAGGGGCTCCTGTGAAGAGGTTTCTTACCCGTCAGCGGACCGCTCTCGCGAAGGCGCAACAGTCCGCCGGACAAGATGAGAGGCGCTCCTCACCTGCAGCTTTGCGCGTCTTCTCCTCTTCGCGCTTGCGGACTTCTTCAGCTTCGCGCACGGGCGCAAAGTACTCGTGCCGCATCGCTTCGGCGGCGGTCGGGCGGTCCGTGTGCTCGTACTGGAGGAGGCGGTCGATCAAGTCGATCGCGGCGTTCGAGATGAGGTGCTGGTTGTCTGTGCGTGGGGTAGTCCTAAGAACAGATCAGCACAGTCCTCAGGGAGGGTACCACGCTGAAAGAGCTTCGGTACTGCACGCACCGGACGTGACAAACTTGCTCCAGGGCTTGCGCGTGTGCGTTCCAATCTGCGCCTCAAAGCCCTGATCGAGGTCGAGACCGTACTGTGACCAGAGAACGTGTGAGCGTCTTGTCGCCGAAGGTGCCTATCGGAGATAGCTCGCAATGCGCGCTTCCCCCCGAAACTCGTCCTGCGTCGACGCCGACTTACGTGATCGAGGTACCGCCAAAGGTCGTCCGTTCCGAGGACACGGGCGATCTTGACGAGTTGGTCTTCGTTGCTCGCGCCGTGGAAGAGAGGATCGCGGTGGAAGATCTGTCGTGGGCATGAGCGAGAGTAGTCAGCTGCTAGAACTGGTCCACGGAGTATCAAGCACCGCCGCGACCGCTATGCGCGTTTGTACATGAAGCGGATCGTTCTGGGCTCACCATCGTCCCCATTGTGCAGCCAACGCTCCAGACTGCGCGCCAAAGAAAGGCTTTCCAAAGTCAGCTTGCAAACCGCCAGCGGCTTGCTAATCTGACGAAGCAGTCTGCTGAGACGCACGATCGAGCGAGTAATCGTAATGCGTGTAGTCGACGAGGAGCTCAGGGGCTGTGCGAGGGAGAGTCTACGGGCGATTAGCTTGCGCCACTCTTGAATGACTGTCGGATGCCGATCGTTCCTGGTCCCGTGCAACGCACCTTTGTAGTACCGCGAAGCGACTCGAACGTTGAGCTCGACGCCCGGGTGGTAGAATTCTGCGAGACCCCAGTCGATGAGACGGAGCTGCGGGCAGGAAGCATTCCGGTGAGACGAGCACGCGATCTGGCAGCCTGTACGATAATCCAGGCAAGGCAATGATGGTGGGATGCATCCAGATCACCTTACGCTGCGAGTGGTCGATCAGGATGTTCAAGGGTTTCTGCACGGAAGAGCGAACTTGTCGTCAGCACGAAGCGCTACGTAACCCGCGCCTCCCGCAGATTCGCGACAGCTCGGTGAACGCACCACATCGCGGTGGATGATCCCCTTCGAGTGGCAAAAATCAAGCGCCTTGAGGAGTTCATAGACATAATAGCGGACGTCGCCGTCGGTGAATTTGGGGTACAGGACTTTGGAATCGATGTTGTCGACGTGCTCGGTGATCAAGGCGGGCGTCTTGCTCTGCGGGTATAGGAACAATTTGGCATCAGCTCCCCGCACAAAGAATGAATGCTCAAGATCGACGCTATCGTGGACCATGCCACGCGGTCGAGCAAGAGCAATCGCATTTCGGTCCGGGCGACTGACCTGCGGATCCCGGACGATGTCGAGGAGCTCGATGATATTGGTCCCGCCGCGCAGGTTCATCAAAACCTTGAGCTCGCGCTTGACCTTCTTCCTCTTGATCGGCTTGAGGACCTTGATCACGACGAGCTCGTTGTGGTTCGAAATGTCGACGCCTTCGAAGACTTCCGAGTACTGTTGCGCATTTTGTGCGAGTGTCAGCCGCTTCCCGCTACACGCTCGCAGCTTCAGTCCGTGCATGATGCGCGGCGCGTCCTGCTGTGAGAGCTTGCGCGAGAGCACAAGCGTACCTTGCCCCTCCCGAGTTTGCGCGTGATCTCGTACCGGTCTTGCGAGCCCTGCACGATGGGAGAACAATGCGTCAGCTCCAGATGTGCGCACAACAGACTCCTCTCGCGCTGTCTTTCGTGGACGAAGCAGCGCGCCAGCAAGTCGAAGCACGGGTGAAGTGGCTGCCGACGACTCACCCATCTCAACTGGACGTCGTCATAGTTCCACCAGCTCGGACCGAGTTCGGCGTTGACGTCCACATACTGCACCGCGACGACGAACCAGTAGCGAGTGTCAGCATGCTCGTCCGAGGTCGCGAACAGTTCAGACGGCGAACTGCGGGGAACTCCGTGGCGTGACTTGGAGCTGGCGCAGAAACGCCCGGCCAAGCGGGCGGACCGATTCGATGTCTAGCGCGGCGAGCCATCAGATGTAATGCAGCACGAGACGAGTGACTCACGGTCCGCGCGACTGAGGGCGGGTTCGGGTTGACGGGCTGGTCCATGATCGTCGCCGAGTGCTTTGCGGCAGCTCCTTTGCCCTGCAGCGCCTTGGTCGCCATACCGAACGACAGCATTGAGTCTCGAGTTTCAGCTGGTGTTCAGGCAAGCAGAAGCAGCAGTGCACGGAGGAGGAGAAGACGAGCGTTCGTGGCCAGAGTCCGAAAAAGAGCACGAGCCCCGCAGCAACCGCGTCCACACGGAGTCGTCCGCCCCCGGTCCGGCCGCAAGCACCTCCTTTCCACCGGGAACGCGTCGCGTCTCTGTTCTGATTCGTGCACGCTTACGAGCAGACGTCTAGGCTGAGCCAAACAGCCGCATGCACGAAATCGTTTTGTCCCGATCTCCGCCTCTCAATGAGACGGCTTGAACCTGAGCCATGCACTCATGTCGAGCAACAAGCTGCCCGGCGCATCTGCATCAAGCTGCTAGCCAGTATCCGACATGATGAGGATATGTCGATGTACGCTGGCTCGAAACCCGGATACGGAATTTGGGCGACTTTTCGTCGCGCGAAGGGGCAACACTCGACCTGGCTCTCTCAGCTTTCCACGACATACTGCAGCCATCGATGGCGCACAGCACCTCAGAGAGTACCCTGTGTACGCTTTGCCCGCCCTCGCGATATGCTGTGTCCCTCGTGCGAGACCGCCGTGCCGCTCGACCGACTCGTCGATTGAGATCATCGTTCAGCAGCGCTTTCGTCCCCAAAGCACTGCCTGCAAAGCGATCCTTGCCTGCACGAAAGTGCAACAGCGCCCTCGTTCTTCGCCTCGTCGAACGGCATTGCCTCGTCGACCGGCACCGCGGACTGAAGCTGCCATGGGCCACGACATGGCTCTTTTACACCTGCTATGCCACAACCAGCACAGAGGAACTCCAGATCCCGGGCATTCTTTCCGACCCGGAAGCCTCTTGGCTATCCCTCTCGCGCCTTCGACTCGAGCGGATCTCGCTCTTCCGCGCCCTCCCTTCCTCCCTTCCGCATTCCGCCGCCTTCTATGCCTCCTTCCACCTCGATCCCGGCCGTGCTTCTCCCGCCTCTTTAGAGGTCGAACAAGAAGCGCGGTTTCGGAACGAGGGCTATATGGAGTTTGGGCCTGATGGGCAGCGAAGATCGACTCGGCTTCTCTTCCGACTCCTGACAAGGGGTTCGGGAGAGTCGGCCGTTGCACGTTCATTTGCTTTCATCTTCCGAGCCGGATTCAGTCTCGAGTGCCTTTGGGTGCGAGAGCCGTGTCTGGCTGACTACGAGATGAAGCTTCACAGGCGTGCGACACTCCCGTTTCTGTCACCCTTTTCCGTTTATTGCGCTCGCAATTGCTTACTCTGTGTCTGCTCTGGCTTGCCCGACATCTGCTCATCTGCTGGTCAGCATCGCTGCAGAGTGCGTGATTGCTTCCAGCTCAACTTCTCCTTGAAAGCTCGCAGTCGACTGTGCAGGCTGCGCTACTCTGGCTTCGCTATAGAACAAGGACGGAGGCAACGCGACTGCTGCAGGCCGCCGGCTCGTCGCACAAGATCTGTACGGAAGGCTGACGAATGTCTCGAGGGTCGTCACGGTGATTCGCCGCGTCCGGCTTGTCCGCGGAGCGTTCCCTGGACCCCGACGTCCTATCACTCGAAGCGAAGCTGCTCGTCCACTACTCTCAACGGCGCACCGATCTCGCTCGAAGACGATGTTGGTTATATGAGCGAGTCCGCAACTGCCGTCGAATCGTGAGTTCGCTTTCGGACTGACGAGATGGCTTCTTGGGCAGACTCGACGGGCGACCATTTCAGCGGGACGAACGCCCTCCCCTCCTCGGTAGCATCGTCCGCGCCTTCGATTGCGAACCTTACAGCCGCATCTCTCGGTATCTTCTCGCCATCGCGCGCGCCCATCACCACGACCGCCGCCGCACCGCCCCGAATCACCGAAACCTCCTTTTATCCCAGGTGGTTCCACTACTTCTCGTGGACCTACCTCGGCTGCTTCATCGCCTTCAGCATCGGGTGCTACGTCATGGTCTGGTGGAAGATCAGGGTGGCGGATCGCGAGGCCGACAAGAGGGAATTGGAGGAGAAGAGGGAGCGGGTGCGGCGATTGATGCAGCGGCGGCACGGCGACGAAGAAGCAGAAGGAGTAGGATGGGCATCCTCGGTCGATGGGGATACGTCGTCCAGCGAGTCTGAGTCGGAGGACTCCGACGTTGCGAGGGCATTACGGCCGGCCCGACGACCAAGAGGTACAGCTCCGAGGCGCCCGCGTTCAAGTTCCGACTCGACAGAAGGCGCGTCTTCCTCGCGCGACCGAGAAGGCGATTCGCGAGTGCGCACGCGCGGCCCTGCGAGGGTTTCAAGCGACTGGACGGACAAAGGAAGCGATTTGGAGGAGTGGCGACGGAGTCAGAGGCGGTATTCAGGGGTTTAGGGTCGTTCGGCAAGGCTGTATGAGACGTTTCTCTTTGTGCATGGTCTGAGGTGACTGGTCCGCCCGACTATAGAAGCACTCCTGCCACTGTGCAGAGCCATACCGTCAGATGATACATGTTTTTTTTCGTGTTTTCTTTTCTACTATGCTTGCCGCCCTATCCTGCTCAGGCTGTATCGTCTGTATGCAAGCCGGACTCGGTGTGTGAGAGAACAGAGAGTTGCGTGGAAAATAGCGCGTCGGTCCGCCGTCATCGCCGCCGAGAGGGGCGATCATCAACCGGAACGAGTCCTGCAACACCCGGACAGGCTCGTACGCGGTCGTCACAGCTCAACATGCAGTCTGCTCGCTGGCCGACACCTTTTGCGGCCCTCCGACGCGCTACAGCTCCGTCCGGGCGCCTCTCGTCGTCGTCGTCTCCCCACTTTTTCGCGAAGTCCGGATCGCCGCTGCACTTTAGCCGCAACGTCTGCAGCACGACGACACGGACCCACACACACGGCGCCACCAATTTTTTGCGATCCTACCGGCTCGCAGTGGCGCTCGCCTTGCCGGTCGGCGCGTTGACGCTCGGCGCAGTCGGAGGATCGGCACCGCACAAGTCGGCGCTGCAGTGCGCTTCAGCCGAACGCGCATACGCGACCGGACCGCCAGGTGAGCACGAGACGCGAGATGCTAGACCCCACTGTAGGTCGCGCTGACTCGCTCGTTGTGCCCGCAGTTGCTTCGGACCCGACGGACCTGACTGAAGCGGAGAGTATCCTCAACGTGCGCGACCTCGGCTTCGGCACCGTCAGCGGGATCTGTGTCGGCGTCTTTGTCAAGAAGGGACTCCGGGTGCGTGGACTTGCGCTCCCCCGACGCGTGTCCCCGCCGGCTTCGCTGACTTCTCCCGACTCTGCAGGCAATTGCGTTCGCCCTCGGCGGTGTCTTTGTCCTTCTGCAGGTGCGCACAGCCTCGTACTGTTGTCATCAAACAGTGCACTGACTCGTCCGCGCCCGCAGTACCTCTCGTCGCGTAACTTTGTCACGGTCGACTGGGGCGCGATCTCGCGCACGTACGACTCGAACGTCACCTCGCGGTTCGGCCCGACCGCCGCCAAGGGCGGTAACCGCCTTCAGGGTGCCTGGGCGTGGTTCCTCGATTTCGTCGGCGCCAACATCCAGAGTCGGGCGACGTTCGTCCTCGGCGTCATGCTCGGGTTGCGACTCGGTTGAGCGGGGCGGGACCTGTCGCGACAGAGTAGAGCGAGCGTCGTATATATGTATACAGAGATCATATACTTGCTACATGTCCGTTCCCCGTGCTTCTGAGCGAGACCGGCTCGCCCGAGCCTGCAAGTCCTGCTCGCTTGCTGGCGGATCGTCAGCCCCGAGGGCGAGATTCGCGAGAGCCCAATCGCCGGCAATGTCTTCTTGTACCGCATCATTCCAACTCGGTGGCTCGGTGGCTGACGCTGCGGACGAGGGCGGCTGGACGGATGCGGTCGCGTTGCTCGACGAGGCGGCGGGCAGACTGGGAGCAGCATCGCAGAACTCACGCCCTGACGAGGGGAAGAAGCTAGACACAGGGCCGCGCGACGAAGTCGAAGGTGACGCAAATGTGGTAAGGGCCTGCTCAGAAGATTGATAGGAAGGCGGAGCCGCGGTGTCGGCGGGAGCTGCCGGTTGGGAGAGCGAAAAGGCAGGCAAAGCCGCATGCGTATCACGGTCCGTACGCTTCTCCCCCCGTGATACGGCAGCTGTAGGCGAGCTCGACGGTTCGTACGGCGGTAGCAGCGAGTTCTCTGCTGAGTCGTTGGGAATCGCAGCGACGGGTGATACCGAGCCCGTTCCGTACAGAGCGGCGAGAGCAGGGTAGCGTTCGATGTCGATTCCTCGCGCAACCGATGTCGGCAGCCCGTCCTTGCGAGATAACTCTGCTGTCTCGGACTCGGACTCGTCCGAATCATCGTCGTCGTCAAAGTCGCTATCGGAGTTCGGCGAGTCTGGCTCAGACCCCGCCCCTCGCAAGTCGACGCGGACGTCGCAAGCTCGGATCTGGCGAAGTGAGTCGCGACAGGCGATGCCGACTTCGGCGATAAGATCGTATCTGCGGAAGTCAAGAGGCGAATCAGCCAGGATCTGGTTTCCTCCCGGAGCGCGCAGAGTGCACTCACCGAACTTCGGCCCGGCAAGTCTCGACACGGATCGGCAGAGCAGAGGGCGCCGTGAGCTTCTCCCGGCTTTTCGGGCAAGGCAAACCCTGAGCAAAGTCGCCCGGTGGGAGAACGAGGTCGCCGTCAAAGACGAGGAACAGCTCGTGAGCGCGGACTCCAGGTTCATCAGCGGACCCGACGAGCCGCATCTCTCGACAAACGTCACGCCGAGTGACGCGTACGCGGCCGATCGTGACTTGGTCGACCAGAGGTTGCAGCGAGACGCCAAGCGGGAGGGCTTTCGCTTTGCCCTTGCCCTTGTCCTTGCCGGTGTCGCCGGCAGCTGCATTTCCTTGGACCGGCAAGACCATGGTGGTTCGGCGGACGAGGCGGAAGTCGGTTGCCGAGACGAGACTTGCCAGTGTCTGCTCGGCCTGCAGCAGGTCGTTTCCAATGTGAACGCCAGCTGAAACTTCGAGGCGCATAGAGAGGGAAGCTGGGCCCGCGGGAGCCGTGGTAACGCGATGGATGAGCTGCAAGGGATAGGCTCGCTTCAGCGGTTCCTCGCAGAATCGCTGTGTGATTCTCGAACCAAGAACGCACACGCAAAGTCGGGCAAGGCAAATCTGGTCCGAGCAACGGCTGAGGACCCTTCTCCAAAAAGCGCCGGATTGTATACAGCTCGTCTTCGCGCTCGAAGCGGCTGAGGCCGCCGACGTCGAGACCAGCTGACAGCGCCTCGTCCGACAACATCGGCGACGCAGACTTGTCGGCCACAATCCGGACTGGGATTCGCAGGCTGTATTGCTTGTCGCCGATGGAGGCGAGCTTTCCCTTCCAACCGGACCGTGCCTTGGCGTCCGAGCCCGTGTGCGCTGTCAAGTTGAACCAGTACCGAACGACGACCGGTCCGTCCTCGCACGAGGATGGCAGCCACCGCTCGGTCTCGCCCGTCCCGCAGGCGCATTGGCCACAGAGCGGTACACGGTACTTCCCGTGTCGTACTTCATTCGAGGCGACTGGAGCTCCCACTGGAGCGTCGACGTCCAGCTGCAGGCTGTCGAGCAGAATCTCGTGTTTGTCGTCGCAGCGGTTCCAATCTGGCGGTTCCGGCTCCCCGAACCGATGACCCAAGCGTGCCGTATAGAGCTCGACTTGACATTGTAGCTGAAGCGAGAACGAGAGCGGCTTGCGCGAGTTCGGGAGGATGCTGGCGCAAAAGACGCTGAATGTCGTTCCAGCGCGGTAGCCTCTCGCGCTATCTGGGTTGGGCGAGATCGAGCCGAGGCACCAGTCCGTTTCGAAGCGGTACTGCGTCCGTCAGGCAAAGGTCAGGAGCTCCTCGCGGCTGGACAGGCGTTGCTGGCGACGTTTCCCCCACCTGGTAATCCGATAGCGAATCTTCATCGCTGCCGCTACGGGATATCGATGAGGACGCGTAGGAGCACGAATCGCGTGTTATGGCGGAAGCTTCTAGTTTTCCCATATCGCGGGGCGCCTTGGTCGAGATGGTAGCGGTCGCTGAGCGGATGGTTTGCGGTAGCGGGCCGCGGGGGCCGCCGAAGCGTGCGAGGTGCGAGCGGCTCTGAAAGGAGGGCTACGGTAGCAGAGTATCGCTGCAGGTGACTTTGGACATCGAGACAGCCGCGCCTTATAGCGATGGACGCCCGACGGACTTCAACAGAACGGAACGAGTTGTCGGGCCGACAGCCGGGCTCTCGTCCGCAGCAGGTAAGGGCAAACTTTCGCAATATGCTACAGGAAGGGACTTCAGCTGCGACCAGCGCAGACCGAGACTACTGCGATCAGGACGACCCGCGGCTCGCGCTCCTTGCATCAGTCTGCTGGCCTGACCCATCCTCAGCTCCGAGCGCCGCGCTCGCAACCACCCATTCCTCGGCCATATCGTCTCGGACCGACTCTTCCCAGCTCGGCGGCAGTCCTTGCTCGCGCGGCGGCGAAGGTGAGGGCGCCGCCACCACTGAGGCGGGATGTATGCGCAAAGTCCCCCTGACGTTTGCGTTCGGATCCGACTCGCTCTGCGCAGTTGAGCGATTCCGGCGCGTAAAGACTCGCGAGAGGAAGCTCGGTCGGCTTTGGCGCTCACTAGTGGTGTGACTAGCCGAGTCTTGCGCTGTCGATGCCGAAGAACCGGCGGGAGCGGTTTCCGCGGGGTATTTCGGCGGCGCGGCTTCCCGCGCGAGGACGACCTCGAGTGAGTCGCTCGCTCCGGCGTGACGCTTCTCGTCGCACAAAGACGCGTCTGTCCTTCCAGCTGGCGCCTCATACGCTGGCAAGTCGTCGCCAGATGTCGCAGCCGGTAGAATCGAGTTGGGCGTGGTTTGGCCTCCGAGCGATCCGAGAGCGGATGGGGCGCTTGGTCGACTTGACAGAACGTCTTGAGACGCAATGACCTTCTGACTGAGAGGCAAGCCGGTCGCAACCTGTCCGATGGCGATGTCGACAGCTCGCAGGCGGTAGACTTGATCGGTCGAAGGGTGATGCAGCTCGGCGATCAAATCGTACCTGCAGGAGTACCCATTCAGTCTCGAGAGTTATAAGCAGGTATAACAGCAGGTCAAACACTCACCGAACTTCGGCTTGACACGACTGCACCCGGACCGGCGGAATGATCTTGATGCCGTCCTTCTCGTCTTGCGCCGAAAGCTCCGCGCCGTAATCCGACATCGCCAGATTCACTTCGGCGTACAGCTTGGTGAGGACCTCGTCCTTTTGTCGTCCGAGGCCAGGTTGGGGTTCGGCGCAGACATTGTGCTCTGAGACGGTCCAGACTTTGCCGAGGCGTTCCTCCTTGACGAGTGCCGCCTCGGATGATGCGGTTTCGACGAGCGCCTTCTCGCGCGAGCTGGCACAGAGTGTGCTCGTGACGCGGACGACCTGGTACGTCGCCGTGAAGCTTTGCGCCCCGACTTGTCGCCACAAGTCCGCGTACTCGCCCTTGAAGTGCGAGCCGAACGAAACTTGAAGCGAGCAAAGGAGGGAAGGAGTGCGAGCCACAGAGGTCGTAATCATATAGTTAAGCTGTGCATGCTGTTGCGTGAGCTTACAGACCTTGGGTACTGCGTCAGAAAAGGAAACTCACGGTCATGCTCGGCGTCGGAACGCCTTTGACGAAAGAAGGTTGTTCGCTGGGTGCAAAGCGGCGGACAGTCTGGACACCGAAAATCGTCGTCGAAACCTCAAGGCTGTCGTCATCGGTCGGCATGCTGAAGAAACGGGGCGACTGCCAAGCGCCGACGAGCCGGACCGGAATCGAGACGCGCAGCGGTTCGTCCGCGGTCACTTCGGGCGCGCGCCCTTTTCCCTTCCACTCGAGGCGTTCGCGCTCATCCGTCAACCGTTGCCCGGTCATCTCGAACCAGTACCGGACCTGAAACGGCCCGGACTCGCAAGTCGAGGGCAGACAACGGCTTCCCTTTTGGCACGCGCAAGTGCCCCGGTCTGGGATTCGGTACGTCTGCCGGATCGGATTCTTGACAGGGTCGTCGAGTGTGTAGGCGTTCGGGCCGAGGAATGTCATCTCGGTGACGGAGCTGTCGAGGACGAGCGCATGCCGGTCGGTCCCGGCGCGCTCTTTGCCCTTCTTGTTCGAGTGAGCAGACGCGCTATTATTCCCCTCGAGCTGCGACGCGTCGATTTCGACGACGCCGCAGAGTTTGGTCGTGATGCGGATCGGCGCCAGCGCCTTGTCGACGCGGTACTCGAACGCAAAGACGGTCCCAGGCTTGTAGGGCCGCATCGCGTTCGGATCGGGGTTTACGGTCACTTTGATCCAGCCGGCGTCAAAGCAGGCCTGCACTTCCGGGCGTGAGCTTTTCGGACCAGTTGCAGGTCAGGAACAGCACACACCGCCGATTCAGGCGAACCCAACCAGAGCGACTCGTCCGGCTGCGGCGGTGACGGCCTCCGATTCCAGAGGAGGCGGTCCAAAGCGTCCTCTTGTTTATGAATGACGTAGAAAGACGATCCAGCCGTCATGGCTTCAGCGTGGTAGCGAGCGAGAGGAGCACGTTCGTACCGAATGTGGGGCCGAACAAGCGGCGCGAGGTGAGGCACGAAAGCGTCGGGGCAGCAGTCAGGAAGAGACAAGAGTAGCTCCGAGCCACTACCGCGAGCGTCAGCCGACGATCAAGCATGCCTTGGTCGGCATCAGCGACCGTGCTAAGCGATGAGCAAAGTCGGCGAATTTGCCAATGAGTCTATGCGCCCTCCCCTCAACGGAACAGGGCAGTTTGTAATCACGGAATACTTCACCTCGCCTATTACAGCATTACCGCTCTGCTTGCTCTGTTCACCGCGACCGTAGGCTCCCTCACGCTCGCACTCGGACCACTTGCTTGCTCAGTACAGCTATTGCAGCTTGCTCAGCGTAGTGCGCGATCGCCTGCATCGCCCCGTGTACGCTCGACCGCTGCCGAACTGCTGAACGCCCCGAGCCGAACGCATACCGCGCTCGTGCTGTTGCGAAGCCAGCTCGCCACAATAGTAAGTCTGCCCTTTGTCTGTGCAGCGGACATCAGCTGACACGGACCGTGAACGCGCAGCCGCCCGCAATGCCGATCCCGCACTTGCCCGTCGAAATCGTCCGCCTCGTCCTCGACCACCTCGTCCAGGCTCTTTCGGCAGCGCGCTACGATGACCGCTTTGCCGTCATGGAGCTCGCGACCGTCTGTAAGAGCTGGTCTTCAGTCGTTGTCGACGCGGTCCTGTCAAGAGTCGAAGTCTCGGTCGACAACATCGAGTGGCTCGTCCCGGCGCTTCTCGAACGGTCGCGTCTCTGCGAGCGCATGCGCATGATGAAGCTCGATCACAAGGCGGGAGGCGCCGCGATGCCACCAGAAGAGCGCGCCCGTCTCCTCCAACGCATTATGTTTCCAGCCGAGGATGATCCTCTCGTTCGGGTTCTTGCGCAACTTCATCACCTTACGGAGGTGGAGGTAACGGTGCTGCTACCGAACCTCTTCCTACTCGGAGCACTAGAGAGGGCCGGCGTCCTACCGCGCCTGCGGATCCTGCGCCTCTTCCTGTGCGCACGCGGCGGCGTCGTGCTAGCCAAGCCGGCGCGCGCGGCGATTTTTGTCTTCCTGTCGCAATGTCATGCCGTCGGCGAACTTGAGCTGGTTGATGTCGACGACTATCTCGCAAAATCGCATCCGACCAATTTCCAGGACGACAACCTGCTACAAATCGCGGTGGTACGGCTCGCCACCTCGTCTGTTTCCGATCCCTCGACAGCGTTTTGGAACCTTTTCACCTGCATCGACCCAGCCGCGCTTCTGAAACTCGAGTTGTATTCCTTCCCGCTGACGGACGCGGCTGAGGTGTTGGGCCGTTGCACACGCTTACAAAAGCTCGATCTAAGTTTCGGAGACCGCGACGCCTTTGACGCCTCGTGGCCGGACTTGGAATCGCTCCTAGCAAAGCTTGCGGCGCTCCGCTACGTGACGATCACCGTTCGCGGACAAACTGATGACGCAGTCGAGAACTCGCCCGTGCCTCTGGCAGCGGTATGCGACGCCGTGGAAGCTCATGGCGCAACGATCCTCATTTCCATCGAGGGCCTCGTTTTTGCGCTGCCAGAGCACCTTCCGGCTCATAATCCTGCCGTACCTGTTCATGCAAGGCGCCCTCGCAGCAATATTCCTTTAGTCGTCCGAATACCGAATACTCGCCCGACATCGACGCGCTTCCGCATCCCAGTCCTCGACACGGCGCAATACGGCGTCCTCCGAGAGGGCAGTGGTCTGTTGGGTATATACCAGCTGTACGAGCTACTAGATGTCTCCTTTCGACTGTGCGTTCAGCTGACACCCTTTTCCTACAGCAAACCCGGCCCTCTCCCTCCGTACCTTCGCCAACTCGCTTCGGCTCCGGAGGCTTCAAGGATGGCGGACGCTGCTGAGCCGAAACCGAACTCGCCGTCGAATGGCTCTAAGGGCGACTCGCTTGCGGCGGATCAGGACGGGAGCTAGCGGCGCGCGCTTTCGCGAGACTTGATCGCAAGGGAACGAATCTCTACTTGCGTGGTAGCTTAGCTTGCAGAGAACCTGAGTTGTGCTTTGAGTGTCACCCGCACGAACGAAAACGTCGCGCAAAGGTACAAGAGGAGCGGAAAGAGAATGCAGTGCAGAATGGTTGACAACATACAGATAGCGGCCGCGGGGTATGTGCAGGGTAAGGGGAATAAATCACGATCTTTATG
This sequence comes from Rhodotorula glutinis, assembly GCA_037974285.1. Taxonomy (NCBI): domain Eukaryota; kingdom Fungi; phylum Basidiomycota; class Microbotryomycetes; order Sporidiobolales; family Sporidiobolaceae; genus Rhodotorula; species Rhodotorula glutinis. The sequence goes on along the minus strand of JBBPFV010000010.1, from coordinate 22,891 downwards.
GAAGGCGCACCTCAAGCTCTTCGATCGCCGAGAAGCTCGACTTGTCGCCAAATCGCCGCTTCGAGCTGTACGGGGAGGAGGGAGAAGTCAGCGGCGCACTCCTCGGATGACACTCGACTGCCTGACAGCAGCTCACCTCGGCAGCTCGGACGGGTTTGGCAAGGTAGGCGTCCATGCCGGAGTCGAGACACCGCTCGCGGTCCCCCTTGATGGCCGAGGCGGTCAAGGCGATGATGCGCAGGTTGCGAATGTGCCGCTCGGAAGATTGTCGGATCAGCTTAGTCGCTTGGCTGCGTACGCGAGGGTCAGTCTCGAGAAACGGCGCACTCAGGACGGACGCAACAAACTCACTAGCCATCCAGATGCGGCATTTGGCCCTGCACAAGACGCGTAGGCGTCAGTCTGCTGCAAGGACCGCTGTAGAAAAGCTCGGGCGACTTACATCCATGAGCACGACGTCGTACTGTGCATTCTTGAGCTGCTCGAGGCATTTGTGGCCGTCTTCGACAGCATCGATGGAGAACTGCAAGTCGACGTATCGTCAGCACACCGTTTAGGAACTTTGATCCACGCAACTCACGCCCTTGCCCTTGAGAGTCCGGGTGACGATTTGTCGAATCAAGGCATTGTCTTCAGCAAGGAGGATCCGCACATCTTGCGGCGCCATCTCTCGACGACCGTGCTCGATCTGTTCCTCGACCTCACGCAACTCGATCTCTTCTTTCCGGGTTTCGGGCGGGACGTCCTGCGTCGTCCCGACAAAGTCGACCACGTCGAGGAGAGGCGCCTTCGCAAACGAGAGGGTGACGGTGATGCAGGAACCCGAGCCGAGTGTTGAGTGTAGCGAGATGGTGCCATCCATCAACTCGACAAGCTGCATGAAGCGGGCGTCAGCTCAGCTTTCGTATGATGAGGACGATAGTAGGCCCACCTTTTTCGAAATTGAGAGCCCGAGACCTGAACCGCCGAATTCTCGGGCTGTGCTCGGATCGGCTTGTCGGAACGGCTCAAACAGGGTCGGCAGAACGGCCGAGTCGATGCCGATCCCGCTGTCTCGGACTTCGAACTGAACGACGACGCGCTTTTCGTCCTCGAAGAGCTGGCTGCAGCCGAGGGTGATGTCGCCTGGTGGGCGGACCCGAGTCGAGGTCAGCCTGACGGGCATGAGACGGCGCGATGAGACCACTTACCGGCCTTGGTGAACTTGATCGCGTTCGAGAGAGCGTTGGCGAGGACTTGCCGGAGGCGGAGTCGGTCGCCGAGGAGGGTCCCTTGGTAGAACGGCTCGATGTCCTCGACGAAACCGAGCCCTTTCTTCTGCGCGATGACGCTAAAGAGTCGGGCGTCGTTCAGAGCTTCGCTGAGCAAGAAAGGTCCAGTCTCGAGCGCGAGCTTGTTCTCTTCGACTTTGCGAAGGTCGAGGACGGCGCCGATGAGCTCGAGTAGCGTGTCGGCACTTCGAACCGCCTGCTGCACGAGCGACCGCTGGTCTTCGCTCAGGCGGTCCGAGTCTCCGAGGAGCAGCTCGCAGATGCCGAGGATGCCGGCGATAGGCGTCCGAATCTCGTGCGTGATGGTTGTCAAGAACTGCGTCTTGAGGCGGTTCGCTTCGCGCGCGGCGTGTTCCGATGCTGCGCTTTTTTGGAGAGCCTCTTCGGCTTCGACGAGCTCGGTCACGTCCGACACGACAATGATGCAGCCCGTGATCGCGTTTGCGTCAGGGTGGATCTGTGGGATCGCCGGATCGCCACGGAGGGCCAGGAGCTGCGCACCAAACCCGGTCAGCGCGAGGAGAACCGATGAAAGGAAGTAGACGCGGCCGCACCCGACAGCGGTGATGGATCGTCTGACCCGCTTCGGTCTGCTCGCTGATCTGGACATAGTCGCGTTCGACTTCGCCGTCGAGGATCCGCTGTACCGCATCCTGCAAGTCGCATGCCGGCCAGAGCTCGGCAAAGTTGGCGCCGACGAGGCATGGCGAGGTCGTGTCCGTCATCGTCAACGGCGGTTTGCCCTCGAACAGGATCACCTCAAGACGCGGGCTGACGGTCAATAAGGAGATGTCTGTCCGCCAGAGGGGGTTCAGCGTTTCTGCTCGTAGAGACGGAACCAGACGAACGCGTACTCACCCGACCCTTCTAGGACCGCCTTGATCCGTTCTTGCACGAGAAGAGCGTCGTGCCGCGTCTCGGTATCTTCGTGGACGTCGATCACGTTGCATATCCAGCTCTCGAGTGAACCGTCGGCGCTCCGGACCGGCGCTCCGACGCACGCGTGCCAGCGCAGGACGCCGTCGTGGCGCTTGATCCGGTACTTGAAGCCGAAGGGCTCGCCCGACTGCATAGCGCTCAGGTAAATGGGCAGGACTTCCTGCAGGTCGTCCGGATGGAACATGGCTGCATGCAGGAAGCGGCGTGAGCTTGATTCGATCTGAGGCGGCTGCCCGCAGCTAAGAGACTCACACATCCAGGCCTCGAACGTCATGTTGAAGTCAGGGTCGGCGCCCGTATAGCGGTACCACGCTCGGTTCAGCCACACGACTTGACCGTTGAGGTCGGCCATGAACGAGATCTGGGAGATGAGAACGCGTCAGCCGCGGGTCACGAGAAGCGTAGAGTACAGGCACGTAAAGCGTACCACGGGCATCGTCTCGACCATGTCGGCAAGTTGACCAAACGAGAGCGCTTGTCGCCTGGCGGCTGCCGGAGGTCCTGGCGTCGGCGACGGAGGTTTTGAGCCGGAAGCCATTTCGGTATCCGGAGTGTCGATAGTAGGTTGCGGCGTTCTTTCCATTGAGCCGACAGACCGCAAGTCGTGAGCGTCTCGCTCGTCTTGGGTCGGGACGCGGAACGGCAGAGGTCGACCGGCGCTCCGGTCCGTGTTGTCGGACAATACTTCGATTCCGCGATCGAACGACTTGCGCCGGCCGACCAGGACTCCCACGGACTGCGGGAGTTTCTCTTCAAGTCGCGCGGTTCCCTCGTCGGATTCTGTTGATCGGGCCCACGGCGGCGGCGGGCGTCCGTCAATCGGTGAAGTCTGTCGCGTCTCGGTCGAAAAGGTATGGTTGCCGGGATCAGTCAGGCGGCTGGTCGCGTGCGCGAGCATGCTCGTGAATTCAGGACTGAGCGGCAGGTTTCGACGCTCTGCGCCGACGGTGGGCCGGCTCGTTCTCCGCGTCGAAGCGCTCGTCGACTGGCCTGAACTGAACGAGGCGGATCTCGACGTTTCGGACGCGGCGTCGCCATTGTTCAGCTTCCCTTTTAGCAGGAGCGACGAAGGCATAACGGAGCCTATCGCTGGTTCCGCTGGTCGATCGGGCGGTGGTGGAGGAGGAGGGACGCGCGACGAGAATCTCGATTCGGGAACGTGCGACACGAGCGGATCCGGCGACGACAGGGACGGCATGTCGCGCGGACGCAGGAAGACGATCTCGATGGTGCCGTTCGACGAAGCGTGCGAGACGACGACTTCTGCCGAAGCCGGCGCCGAGTTGCTCCAAAAGTGCAACAAGACACCCTGACCCCACGGACACCGCGACGATTCCCTCGCGAGTCCCTCGAGGAGATCGGCTGCTTCTCCCTCCTCGAGTTTTGCCGGTTCCCGCTGTCCTGGTCGGCGCAACCACTCTGCGGCGCGAAATGGCGAGTTGCCTGCCGTCGCTGCCAAGTCGAGTTCTCGTGCGGCGGCCTGGTTGTAACCTTTGAGCTTCAGGTCGCCGCGGGTCGACAGCGTCACAATCGGCAACAGCTCCATGGCGAGCGGTCCTAGCCGGTTTCCGCGAGTCGTATCGTAGCAAGCGGGTGAGTTTGTCGGATCCGAAATGGCCGGGTCCGGCAGTCGGATCCGGGAGAGCTAGAAAGAGAGATCTGGAACTGTAGCAGGCGAGCTGAGGCGCGCAGGATCCGGACTGGATCGTGTATGCTAGTCCGGGGTTGTTGCGTCGTTCGCTGGCAGCCGTCGAGGAGAGCTGGCTCCTGTTCGGCTGTACGTTCTGACTTGTGCGTCGATCAGATCGGCAATTTCGGAGAGCGACGTTTCTCGGTGCACGTGCGCGCGAGGAGAGATCTGGGCCTCGCATGACGCACGCGTGAAAAGGGCCTCGTCCACGTAAATGTAAGGCGGCTGTCGAGTCTATTGCAGGTTGCTGTGCAAGCTCGAATGTCACCGCTACTTGGCGCTACCGCCACCGGCGCCGCCGCCAAACAGTTTGCGGACCGAGAAACCGTTTCGACCGGGAACGGTCCGCATCGCTTTAGGGATTTTCTGCTCCTCCTGCTCGCGCTTCCGACGTTCGTCTTCGACTTCTTTGCGAGTCGAGACGGGCGCGGTCGAAGTCGCACCGCCGCTGTTGACGGAAGCGAGGTCCCGGTCCGATTGGGACCGATCGCTGCTCCGCGTCGTTTTGGATCCGGTCCGGCTGTGCGATCCACCGTGGCCATGTTGCTGCTGCTGGTGCTGGTGATGAGAGTGGTGGTGATGACCGCCGTGATGCGCGTGGTGAAGGTGACGGTTCTGCGGCGGCTGCACGCCGACGAACGAAATACCGCCGGGACCTTGTCCGAGGACGGGCGCCTCGGCTGCTTCTGGCGCAGTGGCCGAGTCCTTTGAACCGGAACGGGTCGAAGTCGGCGACGCTGCACGTGCCGACTCGAGAGCTCGGCTTTTGGCGGGCGTGCCGGTCGCTGGCAATCCTGCTGCTGTCGACGATGACGAAGACGGAGACAGCGGGGTGAAAGAGTCGGCACCCTGCCGAGGCGATCGCTGCTGCTGAACTGACGAGCCTGGCGAGTGGCTTCGTCGGCTCCGAGTCGGCGAAGGCGGCAACAGGCTCGCGCGTCCTTTGGCTGGAGATGCCGCATTCCGGGCTGTGTAGCGGCGAGTCAGCTTGTCATTCCTACAGCTCCGCTCTCCGGAACGTCACACACCCTTGCTAGTACTCGTGCTAATCGTCTCAAACGTGTAGCCTCCGGACGAGGTAGGCTTGCCATGTCGACTCGCTTCGAGCTCGCGTTCGGCGCGCAGGGTCTTGCCATATGCCGCGAGCTGCTCTTTGAGATTCTTGGCGTTCGGCCCGCCGCCTGACTTGGTAGCGATCGCTTGCGGGGTCAGCACTCCAAGGGTGTCCTTGTCCTTGCCGTTGCGTGGTCGACTTCGCTCGGCTGGGTCCGCAATGGGGGCCGGTTCATCGCGGGAGGCGGATCGCGGCCCGAGAGTAATCCCGGGCGAGTTGGCTTCATACAGAGGCCCAAGCTGACGCCGATTCGTCAAGTCGAAAGCTTGGTTGAAGTAGCCACCGACGTCGGGGACGGGCGTTCGGATGCGCTTTGACGGGCTATGCGGAGGAGCCGTCGTCGGGGCCGTACTCGTCGAAGCGGTCGAGAACGTCGGACCGGACCAAGCCGACTCGTGCGAGGACGACGAGACGGTGTACGAAGCGTCCGTCGAAGCCGAATTGCTCCGCGCTCGTGTGTCGCCAAAGGGTGGGTTCGTGGCAGGCACGGCGAGGGTCGTTGCTGTAGGGCGTGTGACGGTCGACGATTCGTTGTTAGCACTGCTCTCGCGGGACCGTGGAGCGCGATATTGCGTCGCGTGGAGTTGCTGCAGGAGCGGAGATCGCGAGTCGGGGTTCGAGACGGCTCGGGGTCGGTTCGGTCGCGGCGAGTCGGCAGCCGCGAGCCCTGGCGGCGGCGATTCGTCCTCAAAGACTCGCTCAGGATGCTCGTCGTCCTCTTCGATCGAGGGACGTCGACCTGTGAACGAGCCTTTCGAAAGGCCACTGCTTTGACGCGGCCGGTAGAACCGTTGCGGTGGTCCCGGTCGAGTCGGACTGACGGGTCCGCCGCCAAGCGCGGTCGACGCCCTCGTCTCGGTCGGCGTCGGATCCGGGTCGTCCATAGAGCGACGACCTCCGAGTGTCCGCGAAGACAGATCGAGCGATGCCAACGTCGGCAAACCGGTCTGCATCGAGTCTTGCCGCAGCGGCCGGTTCACCTCCATGCTCCGTCTCCGCTCGGCGAGCTCGGCGGCTTCGGCTGCAGACGCGCTCGTGTCTTCGGGGCCTGTCGTCTGCCAACTCCCGACAGTTGCGACCTGTCTTGGCGTCGGTCCGGATCCGATCGTCGACGACCGGACTCGCAAAGAATCGGCGACATTGCTCAGGACGGGTCGGACTGCCGCCGATCCAGGCAGCGACGGTCGCCGGCGAGCCTGTGCGAGCCCCGTCGTCGCCGCAGTCGCGGCCAACAAGGAGGTATCGGTCGCACCGAGTGAGATCTGACTCGATGACGCGAACGGCGTCAATCCGCGGAGCGAGTTGACCGACGTCGACGAGCTCGACGCGGCGCGGTGGGCGTGGTGCGCAAACTTGGTCGCGAGGGCGTCGAACGACCGTTGCGCCTGGACCTGCATCGGTTCGAGCTCGTGCCGGTGCCGCGAAGAGTGCTTTCGCCGGAGGCCGCCGAGCGACCTCAGGCTCGCTCGGTGCCGCGTATGCCCCGAACGACTACTCCCCGAGACGCTGCCGGCCTCGTCCGGGTGTTTTTCCTCGTACAAGATCGCCGCCTGGTCGAGTTTGAGCGAGTACGAGTGGAGCAAGTCGGCCGCTTCGAGGAACCCGTTCTGCGCCGCGATCTGTTCCGCCGTCGCGCCGTGCTTCTCGGCGATCCGTGGGTCGGCGCCGTACGAGAGCAAGAGGGACAAGACCAAGATGTGACCGTTTGCGGCGGCGAAGTGGAGCGGGGTCGAGCCTGGGTAGGCGGGCGTGTCAACGTTAGCTCGCAGTGCAGCGGATTTTTCCGTCACGGTTCGGTGTGCCTCACCCTGCGTGCCGACCGACTGTCCGCTCGACTTAGTCCCTTCGCGCGTGTACCGCCTCGACAACCGCGGGCTGTTGACGTCGGCGCCGGCTTCGACGAGCATCCGGACGACGCGTTCGCTACCGGACGACGCGGCGGCGTGGATCGGCAACACGCCGTCGAGGACCGAGTTGACCGGTTGACCGTTCGCGAGGGCATACTGGACGAGGCCTGCCAAGAAGGGGTAGGACGTACATCAGTTCGCGCGCGCGGGGGGGGGCAGTTTGGCTTGTGGAGTTATTCTGACGCACCAATGTTGCCCTTGGCGGCCGCAGAGTGCAAGTTCAAGTCCTTGTATGCCGTGACGATACCCAACCGTGCGCCCTGTCTCGATAGCGCCGACGTCGAGGCAGAGCCCCCACCTCGGGACGAAGACGACAGCGACGACGCGAACGACGAGCTCCTTCGCGGCGGAGTCGGCGAGACGCTGCTCATCTCGCGCGCGGACCGGGGAGGATGCTTGTCGTCGTCGTAGGCGAGTGTTGGAGATTTCGCGTAGCCAAGGGGAGTTTGTTTGGCGTGAGCTGCGGATCCGGTTCGGCCTCGCTTTGGAGGTTGCGTTGCGGTTCGAGTTGAAGTTGTCCTCGGCTTCGACGCAGAGTTGCCTTGCGCCGAGATGACAGTAGCTTCTCGTTCACGTGTGTGTGCGACGAACGTACGACAGTGTGACTGTGGTGTGGTCCGATGTCGTCGGCGAGTTCTCAGAGTCTCGAAGAGGCGAGCGGGCCCAGACGTCGGTCGATCGTTTTCCGCAACGCTGCGGCTGCGGACGATCGAGTCGTCCTGCCCTCCTTTTTACGAAGGCCTGAGTGTGAGCGTACAGTCCGGCCGTGACAGCTGGCCCTGCACGCGAGAGTCCGAGTCGGCAAACAGCTGCCGTCAGCGATCGGAGCGGGAAACGACGCGCCGATGAATTCGCGCACGCAGCCACGGCAAACGGGGGAGGGAGCTCCACATTTCCCCCTGACGGTCGTCGGCAAAAGACGCCAGCTGGCCAGCTGCCAGCCGCTCTCCTCATCAGACTCATCAGCAAGCGCCCCGCTCGACACCCGCTTGCGCCCTGTACCCGACAACCAGCCATGGCCGCCCTCCGCACAAATGCTGCCCGTTCCGCCGTCCGCTCTCTTCTCCTTCAATCTCACAAGCAACCACTCGTCCGCACCGCCATGAACTCCTCCGTCATCCTCCCCACCTCGACCTCGTCGGTCGCGCCCTCACTCTTGACCGCTCTGGCAGCAAGGCCATTCAGTTCGACGCCTGCGTACAAAAAGTCGCTCCAGAACGACCCAAAGTGGAAGAACGGCGACAAGGTCACGTACAGTGAACTCAAGCCCCTGACTCAGAGCCCCGACGACGTGCGTTTCTTGCTGTTGCGCGCTGTCCGACATGCGACTCTTGGCTGACACTTTCGGCGTCCTGTCTGCAGAAGATTCTCTTGATCGGTGGGTCGATTGCGCATCGTCTTGTCGTGGCGCGGCATCCGTGCCCATTCGGCGAAGCCTCGTCTCATTGATACAGACGTCTGTACTGACACACTCGACGTCATATTTGGCGCTGCAGATGTCCGCGAACCGAACGAGGTCGCGCTCGGCTCGATCCCGTCGTCAGTCAACCTGCCGCTGAGCACGTTCGAAAAGAGCCTCTCGATGGATGAAGGTCAGTCTTCGCCTGCAGTCGGCCCTTTACTCTGCCTGGACGCTTCTCGTGGCCACGGATCCCGGCTTCACGTGCCTGGCGACGCAACTGACACGAACACTCTCACCCTTGCAGGCGACTTTACGCGCGTCAACGGGTTCCACAAGCCGAGCAAGCAGCAACCGATGATCTTTTACTGCCGCGCCGGCGTTCGCGCTCAGACCGCCGTCGACCTCGCCAAGGCGGCAGGCTACAAGCTGTGAGTCTTGTCGCTATGATCGCCGTGTTGTTTGTGCGAGGCTAGCCGCCGATTGGCGGTGACGGCTGAACTAAGTACTCGCGAGGCATGAGGCTGACTCACGATGATCGTCCCTGCAGCGCCCGCAACTACGAAGGCTCGTACCTCGACTGGCAGAAGCACGAGGAGAGCAACCCGAACAAGGACGACTGAGCCGTGCTGGTGTTGTTCCTCACGGTCGCTGCGGCACCGGCCGAATGTCAACGGTTCATACAAGTCGAAGCTAGGTGGCAGACGCGCCTCGTAGTCACTCTCTAGTGCATTCAAAGTACATATAACGCGTTCAGTCTGCTTTCGTTCGAGGGAGGGAAAGCGAGTCGAGTGACGCGTCGTTAAATGTCAACAGCGCCGAGTTGGACTAGCTGCTGCTCGACGAGTACGCCTCGCGAGGGCGTGAGAGTGGTACATGTCGAGAGCTGTGCTTTCATACTACCGGTCTCGTACCATCGCGCGTGTCCGTCGGGGCAGTGCCGGCCGAGGTCGAACTCGTCGCGTTCGCTTCGTCCCTCTCTCTCCCTCTTACTCTTCACTCCGTCCCTCGCCTTCTCGTCCTTTCGCACGCGTGAAGACTCGCAACAAGTCGAGTCGCACGTCTCTCTGTCCATAGCTTTTCCCTACTCGTCCTCCCACAGCGCTGGTTCGCTTGCCGCACTTTCTCCCCTCTCTCTGCTGTTGTTCCTCTCGCCCCCTTCGCTCCTGCCTCTCTCTCCCTTCCACCCTTTCGTTCCGCCTCACACACGTCTCATAAGATGCGCTTCTCGATCGCTCTCACTGCTGCCCTCGCTGCGGCGGCCGCTGCTCTCGTCGGCGGCGCTGCTTCGACCCAAGGTGACTCGGCCGTCGACGCCTTCCTCAAGTCGCACGACTCGATCGGCGAGCGCTCGCTTCAGGGTGGTGAGTCTGCGTCTGTCGACCAATCGCGCATTGTTGCCTTGCTGGCATATTTGATCGCTTTTCTCGAGACCGACCGTATGACTGACTTCTGCTTTTTCCCTTTTTTCGCGGCAGGCTCGTCGAACCTCGAAGCCCGCTCTCCGAGGCGTGGACGCTTCCAAGGCTTCTCGAAGAACTTTCGTCAGATCCAGGACCCGAACCTCGACCCTGGCAACGCGCCGGGACAAGGTCAAAGTGAGTCGGCTGGTCGCTCTCTGCTTGTCGAGTCGCGACACCTCGGACGACCTCGGACGGGGTTGCAGCTCGTGAATATCGTCGACTAGTCGACTGACTATCTCGGGCACCTCCCGCGCGCGCGCAGACTCGGGTCCGCAGGGCGTAGGCCAGCAGAGCGTCAACGGCACGTCGGGCTTGCCGAACGGCATCGTCGACTTTAACGACCCGCAAAAGAACTTGTTCCTCGACCCGAGTCAGATCGCGACCGGGCTCGCTTCGGACGGGACTGCCGGTGGTGGTGAGCGTGCCGCGATCTCGATTTGGGCGTCGGCGACTTCGGCAGCTGACTTTGCTCGCTTGTACGGCCTCGATAGCCTTCACGCCGAGTCTGACGAGCACGAACAATTTTATCAACTTTTGCTTGACGCGCAACGACTTGGTGCGTTCTGCAGTCCGACTATGGCTGCCGTCTTTGTCGTCCGGAAGCTGACCTTCTCAATCTCCGTATTCTCGCGTTCGGCGACAGCCTCTCACGAACGGTAACCAGGGTGAGCTCGCTTCTCGAGTTGCTTTACTATGCGCTTCGTCACTCGTCGCGATGTTTGAGCTACACCTTCCGTCTCAGAGAATCGAAGCTGACCACGTCGTCCCTTTGCCGTCCCTTTGCCCGTCCGCAGTCAAGACTGGCTCGTGCAACGCGGTCCCGATGGGTATCATCGCCGCACAAACGGTCATGCCGAGCTCCAAATTTGTCAACCCGAAGAACCTCGACGTGAGTCTGGTCGTTCGCGCGCTGCAGACCGGTGATCGCGAAAACTGACCGTCGGTTCTCGTTCGCTCGCAGACCATCGCGCCGGATACGACGTTCACGATTCAAATGGCGATCAACAACGTACGTCGAGCTTGAAGCGCTACTCCAATATGCTCTCGAATGCTGACTTTGGTCGAGGACGGGCGAACTTGCAGCTCCAAACGGGCAACTTTGTGCGTTCTGTCGAGCTTCTTTGGCGTTGCTCTGATCCTCCCAGTGCACTGACGCCTGTGATTGTCCCGCGGTTTGCACAGGTCAACGCACAAGCCAGTAAGTTCTCCCCCATCGGTGCTGAGACTGCCGCCAAGTATGACGCTGACCTCATTCGACAAAAACTCGCCGAGTTGCAGACTACTTCAGCGGTGCGGCATGCTTCCTGGTCGAGTATTCGAGTTCCTGGGCGAAGAGCTCACATAACCTTTCTCCTACTCGCAGCGCCTCAGCAGACGAATGCTCACGGGCAGATCATCGGTGCGTTCCGGCGACGGGCTCGCTCAACTGCGCGTGCCCAGACTGACTCCGATCGACGACCTCTTGATCGCAGGCCACTCGCATGTCGTCATCGAGCAGATTGACTCGCTCACGACGACGACCGTTAGTAACCCGACCAAGTTTGCGTTCTTCAAGGGCCTCAACGACCCGGCGGCGAACGGAATCCTGTCGGCCGATGTCACGGGCGGACTCCCCGCCGGTGTTTACAAGGTGCGTTCCTGCCGGAGCGTCGAGTCTGCGCCGTCTTCAAGCCGTGGAACGGGTGCTGACTTCACCTGTGGCGGGTTGCAAACGTACAGATGTCGAGGTTCGTCGCGAGCGCCTCCATGCGCCTCAGTTTGAGCATCAGCTGACTGACCCGCAATTCACATCGTCCCCGCTCGACAGCATCAACGCCGCGTCGAACCACCAGCCGGCTCTCGTCGGCGTACGTCCATTTGCGTCGAAACCTGCTTCGGGGCGGTCCAGTCAGCTGACACTTTCGTTCGCACGAACCTGCAGGTCGCGCAACACGGCTCGCTTGACGACGCCGTCTACTTTGTGAGTGCTTGCTCGCGTCGTTCGTGAGTTGATCCTGCGTGCTGACCCTGCGCCGACCGTCGTCCCGTAGACCGTCTCTGCGAACGGCAACGCCAACGCTGCCGGTACCTCGGCATCGCCGGTAGCGTCGAATGTCGGCAACGGATCGGCCGCCGCTGCCTCGTCTGCTGCGGCTTCTTCGGCTGCGGCCTCTGCTGCAACCTCTGCGGCTCAGAACGGTCAGGCTCAAGGTGCGTTGCCGTCGCCGTCGCAAATCTTCAGCGTGACAACATTCGAGTCGTCACGAGTCAGAAGCTGACGTCTTAAGACGATCGTGTCCGCACAGCTGCCAACCGCAATCGCCAGGCGTTCGCCCGCTCGCTCCCGGACGCCCACTCGCTCCGCGCCGTTCCGCGCGAGCGCCGCCTTGAGAAGACGCTCGCCGCCCTCGTCGAGGCCGAGCGTGCCTGACCTGCCTCGTTTCCTCGCTTGTTATCTGTACCCGCCTGTCGACACCAAACCGCTCCGTTCCCCTCGAGGTTGGTGCTCCTCTCCTCGTTCCGTCGTTTGTGGCTGGTTCCATGGACGTTAGAACAGGCTGATGAGCAGGCACGAGTGTAGCGTCGAGCAGTCGATGTATCGCTTTGATTCGTTGCTTTCGTATCGTGTCAGGAGCGACAGTGAGAGAGAAAGGAGCAAGTTTGGGGTTGTTGAGCGATCGAGAGCTGGGTCTGCAGCAACGAGGACCCGCACGCCGACGAAACACTATGAAGAGCATCTCACAGCAGCAGTATCGATCGAGAACGAGAGCAAACGAGGTCGACGTGACGAGGCCAGAGAGAGTCGCTCCCGTCGGAACTTTGCACGACCGGCGAGAAACTCGACCTCTCGTCATCTTCGGAAACCCCAACTCTCGCCTTTCCGTAAGAGTCGCTAGCGAGATGACCTCGCTCGCGTCGTTGCTCGAGCAGTCGCAGCGCCTGCAAGCGTCGCTCGCTTCGTCTTCGTCGGCGCCGTTGTCTCAAGCGGGCATCGACTTGCCCGCGATCCAACTCGGCCTCGACCAGATCGAATCGCAGTCGAGGAGGATCGCTGGGAGGTCCCTCAAGGAGGCCGGACAGGCGGGCAATGCGTGAGTCCACGTCTACGAATGGTTCACCGAGATGTCGCGTTTGGTTGGAGGTTTGCCGTAGCAGCTGGCGAACCTGGGACAGCTTGCGGCTTGGCTATACAGCCCAGCAGATAACCCTGTGGAGCTGACTCGCTCGCTCATGACGGTGCAGGGCCTACTTGCTCGCTTCCGGCGGCGTGAATGCCGAACAGCTCTCGTCCAACATCAACTCGGTCAACCTGGCGGGCACATTCGAGCCGCTCGTCCCGCTCAGCGATACCGACATCGAGGTGAGAGGTCTACGAGGTGCTGCACTTCGAGCGCGAGCCGACGTGAACTGATCCGCTTTCGACACCGGCAAAAAAACAGGGCTACATCCGGCACACTCACGAGCAGGCCATCATCTCGGCCATCGAGGAGGGCCGCCGCGCGACGACCGACGACTTTTACCGGAATCTCGACTCAAAAATGCGCCGCGACTGGGAGAAGCAAAAGGATCAGCTCTTTGAGGAACTCGGCAAGCATCAGCCCGCCGCCGGACCGAGCAACGAGACGTCGAGGCGGTCCGCTCAGACGGCTTCGTTTGACCGCACGGTGGGTCCACGTTCAGAGCGTCAAGTCTGTGCTGTCGTCGTTGTGGTAGCTGACCCGTGCACGTGTGCGAAATTGCCCACGCACAGCCAGCGGTCGGCACCTCGTTCCCTTCGAGCAGCGGCGGCGGATCGCTCCAGATGCATTCCAAGATGATGCGCTACGACCGCGTAATCCGCCGCTTGAACGAGTTCCGCAAAGAGGGCTTTGCGTTCGGGCTCGTGTCGGCCCTCGGCGAGGCGAGCGTTGGAGCCACGGCCGGCGATTCGGTGCGTTCCCGGCCGAGTGCCGGCGTACGCTCATCTCCGGGTGACTGATGCGCCCCCTCGTCCTGCAGCGCTCGACTCAGACGACCGAAACGTGGCGTCTCCTAGCGCACCTCGTCGGCGAACGCGACGTCCTCAACGGCGAGTTCCAGCGGACGGCGTTGCAGGAGCGCCAGTACGCTCAGGCGTACCTCATGTCAGGACCCGAGTCTCAGGATGCGGCAGGAGTCCGTAAGATGATCGGCGACGGCGCGCGCGAGTACCTCGAGGAACAGTGAGTTGGCGCTCCACGATGGCGTGTATGCGAGGAAGAGCGCCGTTATTCACCGCGCACCAACCTGCACAGGTTCATGACCTACGTCGAAAAGACGATCGCGTCGCGTCCGGCCGAAGCCGCTCTGGGCGGCGTCCCGTCGATCCAGAACAAGATCCGCGGGTTCCTCAACGTCAAGTACCAAAAGAACGGCCAGTGGTCGAACCAGGCCCTCGAGGTGCGCAACAGTGTACCAAGGTCCTTGGGTTAGAAGCTGACTCGGCCCGTTCCCGTGCAGATCGCCAACAACACGCCAGTCTGGGCGCGGATCTACTACTTGGTCCGAAGCGGTCACGCCAAGGACGCCCTCGCGTTCGCGACCGAACACGAAGGCGAGCTGCAAAAGCTCGAAAAGAGCTTTGTCCCGTACTTTAAAGCGTGGCTCGACTCGTCGGACCGCCGGTTGCCGAAACTGTTGCGCGACCGGTTCCTCGCCGAGTACAACCAGCGGATCCGGTACTTGACCGACACGTCCGACCCGTACAAGCACGCACTGTACAAGCTCATCGGTCGCGTCGAGATCAACCGGAGGAACGTTCCCGGCGTCACGCAGACGACCGAAGACTGGCTCTGGTTCCAGCTCAGCCTCGTCCGCGAGACCGAGGGGCAAGGCGAGGCGCCGCACGAAAAGTACGGCCTCCGCGACTTGGCCGCCGTCCTGCTCAAGTTTGGCGAGGCGCACTTTGATCCCAAGGGAACGCGCCCGCTCCTGTACTTCCAGGTGTTGCTCCTCAGCGGGCAGTTTGAACGGGTGGGTTTTCTTTGCGGTGGCTCGCCCGGGGAGAAGGCTCGCTGACTGCTTCCTCGTCTACACGCAGGCCATCGCGTTCTTGCAGCAGCACTCGCAGTACCAGGCCGACGCCGTCCATTTTGCGATCGCCCTCGCGTACTACGGCCTCTTGCGCGTTCCCGCTCGCGGCAAATCAGCCGAGGTCGAATTCTGTGCGTTGCGACGTCCGCGCACCTTGAACCTGAAGCTGACTTCCAAAGTCGTCCGTCACACAGTCACGGATGGCAAGACGGCGACGCCCTCGCTTTCGTTCGCCCGGCTGCTGCACCGCTACACGCGCCTGTTTGCGCAGTCGGACGCTGCCGAGGCGCTTCAGTACCTGTACCTGATCTGCCTCAACGCCGACTTGCAAGGTTCGCTCGGAGAAGAGCAGGTCGCGCTCGCGCAACAATACGTCCGCGAACTCGTCATGGAGACGCGTCAGTACAGTCAGCTTCTCGGCGACGTCCGCAACGACGGGACCAAGGTGGTGAGTCGCGGGTGTGACTGCTGTTCTGCTCGAGCGCTTGCTGACCCCTCATGTGCGCGTACAGTCCGGCCAGATCGAACGCGACTTGAAGTTGCTCCACCTCGCCGACTCGCGGACTTACTTGCTCGACATTGTCAAGTCGGCCGCTGAGCGCGCCGACGTCGAGCAGCGGTTCAGCGAAGCGATCTTGCTCTACAATCTCGCTGAAGAGTACGACGCCGTCATCGCCGTTCTCAACGTCGAACTCGGCAACTCGCTCTCGAGGCCGTCTTCTACCGATGGCGCCTCGTTGTCGTCGTCGTCGTCGTCGCAGCGTTCGGCAACAGGCGCGATGAGCACGATCGGGATGGCAGCCGGTCAAGAGGACGTTGCGCAGGTCGCGCGGAGCATCCTCGAGCACTATGACCGGAGCGCGAGCATGAGCGGCAAGGTCTCCCGGAAACGGAGAGAGACGTGCGAGACGCTGATGCGGTTGAAGGAAGCGCTGTCGGCGTACGAGCGCGGTCACCTCGAGCAGGCTCTGCAGGTAAGCCCACGTGCGATCGAGTGCGGTGTGCATAATAAAGACGGAAGGCTGACGAGTTTGCACACGCTTGCAGGCCATCGAGTCGACCAACTTGATCCCGCTGCACTCGGACCTCGTCCACCTGATTCGCGCCGCCGAGGACGTCAACTCGGTCGACGACGCGATCGTCCGGAACCTCGACGTGATCCTCGTCGCGACGATGACGGTCCTGTACAAGCTGCATCAGCAACTGAAGGAGAGTCCGTTCGGCGGCGACGCGTCGCGGCAACAGCGGATGCAAGAGTACCGCGCCAAGGCACGAAGTCTCATGACGTTTGCCGGCATGGTGAGCTGCGACTGTGTCTTGCAAGTTTGTCCTTGAGTACTGATCTCGCTCTCGGGGTTGCGCAGCTCCGGTACCGCCTATCGAGTGACACGTACTCGCAATTGACGCGCCTCGACGTCTTTATCAACTGATTTCACCGTGCTTTGCAATGTCTCGATTCTTTCATAACCCGTTCGTGAGCGTATCGGTCGAAGCGAGTGTTTATCGCGAGACCCCCGGATTCGGGCGGCGGGTGCGCGGGTCCGCGGGTGAGCCGCTTTCGACTCGCCCGAACCTTCGCATTCGCTAGGACTGTCCTCTCTCCTCCCTACACTCGTCCGTATACTCGTATCGTCTCTCTACGCTCTCAAGTCGCTGCTCTCCTCTGCCTGCCCGTGGCCCGAGGATAGCCCTCGCTTCGTCGTTTGCCCCACTCACCGCCCGCCGCCCCACTTTCCTCTCAAGTCTCCGATCCGCTCAATCTCGCCTCACACGCCTCTCCGGACCTTTGCACCGCCGCCCGCCATGTCTGTCAACCTCGTCGAACACCCGTTGGTCCAAGCCAAGCTCTCCCAACTTCGATCTGTCGAAACGAGTTCGCACCGGTTCCGATCTTTGGTCAAAGAGTTGTCGACTTTGCTCGGCATCGAGGCGTCGAGGGACTTGCAGCTCAAAGACGTGCCCGGGGTGAGTCGCCTGTCACCTCAGTTCGTATCGTGCGGCTTGCCTGGGTGGACGGCGCACTTCTTGGCTGCGGCGAACGAGCGTGACGGACCGCTGACCCTGCCATCGCGGATCACCCAGCTCAAGAGCCCGATCACCGAGTTTACGGGCAAAGCGATCGCACCCAGAATCGGCTTGTCGCCCATCCTCCGCGCCGGAATCGGCATGACCGATCGTGAGTGCTGCTAAGCCTTCTCGACAAACGTGGGATGGTCCAGCTGACCGTTGTTCCGATACTCGCCTCGCAGCTCTGCTCGACTTGTTCCCGGAAGCGAGCGTGTTCTACCTCGGCTTGTTCCGGGAAAAAGTCTCGCTGCAGCCCGTCGAATACGTGCGTTCGCAAAGTTGGCGAGCACGATAAGATTCGGCCGCGCCTCGCTGACACTGGATGCACGCCACCAACCGCAGTACCAGAAGCTGCCGCCTTCGCCGACCGTCGACACGCTGTACTTGCTCGACCCGCTGATCGCGACCGGCGGTACCGCAATCGCCGCCATCTCGATCCTGGTACGTTGAGCGCGCGCTTTACTTGACACTGGAGCGTGCCGTTGAGATGGTTCCGGGGCGCCTTCTTATCTGCGCGCATACGCTGACGTACGCCTTGAAAATTGCTCGTACAGCTCGACTGGGGACTGCAGATCTCGCAGATCAAGGTCCTGTCCGTCCTCGGCTCGAAACCCGGCCTGACGCGCGTCGCCGAGGCGTACCCGGGCTTGGAGATTTACACTTGCGGCATGGACGAGAAGGTGAGTCGCTCACCCTGCGTGCGATCCTGAGACGGTGACGGATGCTGATTTTGTTTTTGTTCGCGACACTCTGCAGCTCTCGGAAGACGGCATGATCGTTCCGGGACTCGGAGACTCGGGCGACCGGCTGTTCAATACGGTGTAGCTGTCGATGTCAATTCATGAATGCGGTAATCCTTTCCAGTTTGAGCTCTTGTGCCGGACTTGGAGAGCTCGAGTCGATGTCAGCCAGTCCGATCAAGCTCGTTTCTCCTGCATCTCTCGAGAGTACGCGACGGCAAGAGGTACAGGGTGGAAAGCCTGCGCTCTCATGAATTTACACTTGCGTGGCAGAGTGCGTGCCCCCGCGCCTTTCTACAACCGCTCGACCTTCCAGAGGTCGTCGCCGAGGAACGTCACGTTCTCGACACCAATGTTCTTGTTGACACTCCGGATCTCGTCGGTTGACATGGCCAACAATCCGATCGCGAGCGCGTGTTCTTTCCCGTACGCGTGGACGGCGACGGGGGAACCGGACGGAATGTTGGCGGAGGAAGGGGGTAGGTAACCGGTTGGGGAGGTCATGCCGGGGCTGCGGCGGTTCAGGGCAATTTCAGAGAGTCAGCCACGCGTGCCGGGGTAGCAGAATACTGTGTGCTGGGCTCCTGCACGGGGACCGCAACTGACCACATGATATTGGCGCCGGCGAGGACAAACTTGATCGCGCCGCGGTCGACGCCGACGCGAGGGAGCATGTCGGGGACTGTAGCACGGCGAAGGGGTGATCAGCGCTGCCGTCACGGGGGTACCTTCACGTGGCGCGCTCGTGTAGGCTTGTCGGGTACAATCGTATGGCCAATGCGCCTCGGTCCGGTTGAGTCGCGTGTTCGGTTTTGCCTGCGTGCGGCCTCAATCTTTCCGATGCTGCGATCGCGACCACGACCGCAGGCGCGACGAGACAGCGCACACGTGACCAGGTGACGGAATGCCGGAGCGGAGACTCACAGCGATGCAAGATCTTGAGAGTCGGGTAGAACGGGCCGTCGAAATGTTGGAAGAAGAGCGGTTCGCCGTGGACGGCGTAGATCGAGATATGATCCCGGCTGCACGTGAGCAACAAGGCGACGAGTCAGTCCGCATGTCCCGTTCCGACGACGACGTAGGGGACTGACCACTTGACAAGCGAGAGCGTCTCCTTTTTCGGCCAGATCAAGTCGAGAACCGTCAAGGCCTCTTCTTCCGCCGCCGCATCACCTCCTCCTCCTGCTTGTGGCTGCGGTGCGACTTCGACGGCTGGCTCTGCGTGGTCGTCTCGCTTGTTGCCGCCTCCCTTCTTGTTGCCTCCCTTTTTGCCTCCGCCTCGCTTGTCCTTTCCGGCGCCCTTTTTCCGTTTGCCGGCGTTACCGTCATCCTCCGAGTCACTCGCGGCGTCGGCTGCGGGAGTTGCTTGGTCGACGGGAGCAGCAGCGGAAGGAGTGGGAGCGACGGCGGGGTGAGCGAGGAACGGGATCTGTTCGAGGACTTTGGCGCGGATCTGGCGTTGCGCCGAGGATTTCATCGGCGCGTTGCCGGCAATGTGCTCCTTGGGCGTAAAGCTGCGTGCGGGCACGTCATCGTCGTGTGCGTGGTGTGGTGGTTGTCGTCAGTCGGAGGTGGTGGTGGTGACAGGTGCGGCGGTACGGGTCAGCTGCGGCGAGAAGCTCCTCCTTAGTGGGAGCAGTGTACGCACTTTTTAAACATGTTTTGCACTATCGTGGGTACAGCGTCCGGCAGGCAGGCGCCCGTCTCAAGTTGATCGGTTCCGAGTCGACGACGACTTTCAGGCGCAAGAGAGGACTTTTTTTCGAGACGTCTTCTTTTCACTCTACACGGCACACAGGGGCTAGTCTAGGGACACGTGGCTATAGCAGGCCCTGCTACTATCCCGGCTGCCTGACTGCCTGCCTGAACGACTCGCCTCTCGACCGTCTTGACGGGCTCAAAACGCTCAAACTCGGCAACGAGAAGCATGTCGTCGTCGTCGTCGACGCAATCGGGCACAGAGCGGTCCCGCCTGCTCCAGCACGTCATCTACCAGCAGTTCGGAGCGGCAGTCGGGGTAAGTCGCCTCGTGGGTGTCCCGGTTGCTTCCACTTGCTCAACTGACCCTCCGACTCGTTCGCGCAGGAGATTGCTAGCATCCTGTTGTTCCGAGGCTCGCTGTCGTTCCCGCAACTCGCCCGGTTGACGTCGCTCCCGCCGTCACTCGTCCACGCTTCGTTGTTGATCCTGTCGACCCACTGCCTCTTGTTCCACTCGGAAACCGAAGTCGGCGGCAGGTTGACCGAACTGTACGAACTGAACCACGACGCGATCGAACGGAGGATGCGAGGAGGCATGTACGCCGAGATGGCGCACGAGTGGCGCCAAGGCGGACCGCAACTCGCCCAGGTCGTCGAGGTCCTCTGGCGAGAAGGGATGCTCCGCCGCGAAGACTTGTACGAGGTCGTCCGCGGTCAACTCGCGCTCGAACGTGGGTTGCCGTTCGAACTCGACGGCGACCCCAAGGGCAAGCGGAAACAGCAGGAGGGTGGGTTCTGCGTCCGATTTTTCTTGGCGGCTGAGGTCGTGACTGACACTCTTTCGGACGCCCTCGCACAGCGGTCGAAGACGCCGAACGACTCGTCAACAAGGCGTTTGCGCAGGGTTACATCCAGATCGTCACGCCTGGATCGCAACTGTCGCCGAGTTCGCTCGAGATCAAGTGGGAAGAGGAACTCAAAGCGCTCATCAAGGGTGAGGGGGGGCGCTCTTTTGGTTCCTGACTACAGAAGCTGACTCGTCGGGCGGGCAGGCATCCCGATGACCAAGGACTTGAAGAATGTCAAGGACAAGTTGCGCGAGAAGCAAATCTCGTGGGCCGAAGAAGAGCGCGCCAGGGCCAAGGGCAAGGTGGGTCGCCCACTTGGTCGCGTTCGTGTCAGAGTCGGGTGAAGCTGACACGCACGAGTCTCTCGACATCTGCCAGGGTGTCGACGCGGTCCAGGCAGACGAGGAAGAGGACGACGCGCCGAAACGGAAAAAGAGGAAAAAGGGCGGCGCGGCGACTGCGAAAGAGTCAAAGAAGGGTCTTTATGCTCGTGACGACGACGATTCGGACGTCGAGCAGCCGGGAAGTGATGACGATGACGTGCCGAGTCACGTCGATCGGCCCCTGCCGGTGAGCCGCTCGTGTTTGCTAGAGTCTTGCTGCTGCGTCGGAGCTGACTCTGACTCTTTACGGCGCCCGCAGGAAGAGATGTTTTACCGGATCAACGAAGAGCGGTTCCACCTTCGTTGGCGGGCGCAGGTAAGACCCTGACTTCTTTACGCTCTACTCTGTCGTGCACTGACGCAGCCACGATATCGCGCGCACACAGCTCCTGCGGTCGTTCGCCGCCGACTTGTACAATCCGCAAGTCGCGGCCGTCTTGGGCATCATCTTGGACATCGTCACGACTCGGACCGACAGCATGGCGGAAGCTCGCTCCAGTTCGTGCCATCCGCTCCGAAATCGCGTCTTTCCCGAATCATGCTGACTTCCAACGTCACGCTGAGCAGGCCCAATCTCGCTGCACGAGATCAACACGTACTACGACCGCCTCGCTGACAAGCCCGACTTGTCGCACACGCTCGCCAAGCACAAGCACGACCCGTCGTGGCCGCCGAAACGCGAACGCGCCGGCGATTTCATCCTCGCGACGTGTGAAGTCTTGTCCGGCCTCGACCGGTGGGGGTTGTCAACCCAAGAGACGTTCCTGCAACAACAGGGCGAGAGCACGCACGCGAAATGGGTCGTCGATTGGTCGTCGTTGGGCAAGGCGATGAAGCGCAGTTTGGTCGAGGCCATCATTCGCGACAAGCTCGGCGAAAAGGCGATCCGGTGCTGGCGGATCCTCGAAGCCAAGGGCAAACTCGAAGAGAAGCATGTGCGTGCGCGTCGTTGCGTGCTTCCGGTTCGGTGGTGCTGACTTTGTTCGTCGTCATTTCTCTTCCTCTGCTCTCCATTGATCCGCCTGTCGGTTCTCATGCCCGGTCACTGCGACCCGCACCGTTACTCGATCGCCCTCATCTGACAGCTCGCCCGCCTGGCGTTCTTGCCGGTCAAGGAGGCGCGCGAGATCCTGTCGCACTTGTCGGCGTCCGGCTTGATCGAACCGCAAGAGGTGCCGCGTTCGGCCGACCGTGCGCCGTCCAGGACGATCTACCTATGGTTCGTCGACTTTAACAAGGTCGTCACGTCGCTCGTCCACCACCACTACAAGGCGCTCGCCAACTTGCAGGCGCAGCGCGCGTACCAACTCGAACAGCGCCGCGGCCTCGTCGATAAGCGAGAACGGTCCGACGTCCGCGCCGACCCGAGCCTGCTCTCGGCGCGCGACAATGCCGCCATCATCGAACTCGACAAGGTCCTCGAGGCGATCGCCGTCGCCGAACAGCGCGTCGACGAACAGCTGTTTGTCCTCCGCGAGTTTGACCCGGACCCCGAGGTGGTGTAGCGCCGCGCTTTCGTGCATGAAACGCTTACTTGGCAAGTGGGGCGAGCGCAGCGAGCCGATTGTCATATCGTGGCGTGAGCGGGGCCATCTTGCGAGCGCAGCGAGCCCGAGCGGAGCGAGGCGTCGCGCAATAACTGCGTGGTTTCAGTTTCCTGTCATCCGGATCTGCGGATCCGTAGTTTAATTCGCTAGATAGTCTAGCATTGCTACATTGTCCTCGTATTGTTGTGTAGACTGAAAAGAGTGGGGCTCGAGTTCGACTGGTCGCTGCACCTCGTCAACTTCTGCCACTTCCCTCGCATCGGATCCGTCTGCTCTATAGACGCAGACAAGTCAGGCTAGCTACAGTCTAACCTCTCATTACCCTCCGACTCTGCTCTCGCCATGCAACGCTCTCGTTCGACTTCGGAACGCGCGTCACCTTCCGCCTCGAACGCCGTGAGTCTCGCACAGACGGCGTTGCAGGTCATGCCAGCAAGCGCTACGGGCAGGCTTGCTACCGGTCTGCGTCATCGCGTGGACTCACATTCTCTGTCTCGCTGCTGCAGTACACGGCCGACGAGTTCTCGTTTGCCGATGCGCCGCGACCGTTCAAGAACCCGTACTTTCAACGGAACACCGCGACGGGCAAGCGCACCAAGACGTTGAAGCAGGTCTTGGCGCTCGAGAAGGAGCGCGTCGATGCCGTGCTCGAGGCGAAGAAGGCTGCGGTTGTTGAAGGTCAGCCGGTTCTCCAGGAGGTCGTCAGCGGTGAGTCCGCGCGTCGGTCGGGAGTTTGGCGCTTGTGAGAAGAGACGAAACTCGTTCTATCGTCGCTGCTTTTGTTCCTTAGGG